>LR738553.1:11161517-11777053 GCA_902685375.1 Neostethus bicornis | reverse complement strand
TTTCCTGGTGGTTCCAAATCCAGCATTCTTCTTCCTATGTACTGTCTCTCTCTCCTCTTCACATGTTTAAACCATCTCAGTCTTGCCTCTCGGACTTTATCCCCAAAACCTCAAACATGTGCTGTTCCCCTGATGTACTCTTTTCTAATCCTGTCCATCCTGGTCACTCCGAGAGAGATCCTCAGCATCTTCATCTCTGTTTCCTGTCTTTTCTTCAGTGCTACTGTTTCTAGGTCAAACATGGCGGGTCTCACCACCATTTTGTACACTTTCCCTTTCATTTGAAACTCTTCTATCACACATCACACCTGATACTTTTCTCCAACCGTTCCAGCCTGCCTGCACACGCTTCTTCACCTCTTTCCCACACTCTCCATTGGTCTATATTGTTGATCCTAAGTACTTAAAATCTTCCACCTTCTTTATCTCTTCTCCCTGTAACCTCACTTTTCCATCAAACAATAAGACATCAAACAATTAAGGTATAGAAAAGATAAAAGTGCTAATTTCACTGATTTTGCACATTCGTTTTGCAAATACTTCTTCGCCTTCTTTCAGTATTTCTCTTTAGGGGTCGCCACAGCATGTCAGTTTCCTCCATCCAACCCTATGTCCTGCATCCTCTTCGGCCACACCAACTATCTTCATGTCTTCCTTCATTGTATCCTTGAACCTCCTTTTTGGTCTTCCTCTAGGCCTCTGTCCTGGTGGTTCCAAATCCAGCATCCTTCTTCCGATGTACTCTCTCCTCTGCACATGTCCAAACCATCTCAGTCTGGCTATCCATCGTTTTGCAAATACTAAAGTTTACGAAAAAGAACAAATGTGTCATTTGTACAAATTGGTTTGGTGGGTTTTTATTCTGTTTTAATCCTCGACTATGATGACAAACTCAAAGATGACCTGAGATTTGTCGTCTTGGAACAGTAACCATCATGCATTTGCAGATTATGAAACTGGCAAACAACTTTTGTACTCTCTAGCATTTCACCATCTGTGATACAGAAAGAAGGCGACTCTTTTCTTTCACTCTGCTGAAAGAATCGCAGCTAACCGAGATGAAAACACATCTATTATCATTCATCCACCTTCTCTGTTCTTAAGTGTCTTTATTTGGCAGTGGTCGAAAAGGAATACAAAAAAAAAAGCCTTTACTGAAATAAATGGGTGAATATTTGAAGAAAATGTCTTTTTTAAACTCTAGTCCTCAATCAATGAATCCACCCATTTACTGTTTGGTGTAATTGAGTGAAGAAGTGGTTGGAGTACCGTGAAGGTGCGTTTAATTTGTCAGGAGAAGTCGGAGCTCCAAACTCTTTCTGAAGTTTTGAAGCTTAAAGGTAAAGTGTAAAGTGCTCATTTTTTAAAGCAGTATGTGGTCGTGGCCATCTATGGAGGCTATAAAGGGGACTTAAACGCTTTTGCCCCTAGCTTCCTAGTTTTTAAAGAATAGGTTTAACTTTATTAGCGCCTCCAAATCCGAGACCATGGTCCTCGCCCGGAAAAAGTTGGAATGCCCCCTGCGGGTCAGGGACAGGGTCCTGCCCCAAGTGGAGGAGTTTAAGTATCTCGGGGTCTTGTTCACGAGTGGGGGAAGGATGGAGTGGGACATCGACAGGCGGATCGGTGCGGCATCAGCAACAACTAGGACGCTGCATCAGTCCGTCGTGGTAAAGGAAGAGCTGAGCCGAAAAGCAAAGCTCTCGATTTACAAGTCGATCTACGTTCCAACCCTCACCTATGGTCACCAGCTGTGGGTGGTAACCGAAAGAATGAGATCGCGGATACAAGCGGCCGAAATGAGCTTCCTCCGCAGGGTGGCTGGGCTCTCACTCAGAGATCGGGTGAGGAGCTCGTGTCGAGCCGCTCCTCCTCCAGGTCGAGAGGAGCCAGATGGGGTGGTTCGGGCATCTGGTCAGGATGTCCCCCGAGCGCCTCGCGGGCGAGGTGTTTCGGGCACATCCCACCGGGAGAAGGCCAAGGGGCAGACCCCGGACCCGCTGGAGAGACTATAGCCGTTGGGAGCTAGCCTGTTGGGAGCTAGCCTGTTAGGAGCTAGCCGTTGGGAGCTAGCCGTTGGGAGCTAGCCGTTGGGCGCTAGCCGTTGGTAGCTAGCCGTCGGGAGGTAGCCTGTTGGGAGCTAGCCGTTGGTAGCTAGCCGTTGGAAGCTAGCCGTTGGGAGCTAGTCGTTGGGAGCTAGCCTGTTGGGAGCTAGCCGTTGGGAGCTAGCCGTTGGGAGCTAGCCGTTGGGAGCTAGCCTGTTGGGAGCTAGCCAGATGATTTCTGAAAAATCAGCTGTCCGACACAAGATAAAGTCCAAAATTACGTCTAAAGTGTGCTCAAAATGAAATCTTTAGAAAGAGACCAAACATAGTTAGACGAAGGGACGGAAACTCGGCGAAAGTTGGCGGGTGATCAAACGCTTAAGTAACAGGGAGCACTGCAGCAGGCAGCCACTCAGGGCAGCGCCTTTGTTGTTTATATTTATTTCTAACAATGCGATGTTTAAAGTAAAGCTGGAAAATTGCGCTAAAATATCTTAAAAAAATGAAGTTGTTGAAGGTGGACTACGTTATGGCAAGGATCTGCTGTACCGTTCCGTTCCGTCATCTCCTGCTTGTTCCGGGGTCGGGTCGCGGGGGCAACAGCCTTAAACGGGTAGCCCAGGCCTCTCTCACCCCGGCTGCATCCTCCAGCTCACCCGGAAGGATCCCAACTCGTTCCCTGGCCAGCTGTGAGACATAGTCTCTCCAGCGGGTCTGCTGTACCAGTATTTTAAATCACATTTTAGGGTTTAAACGTTTCCTGACACTGATTTACTCTCTTTTTTTTTGTTTTCAGCTGGCCATGACTCACCCTAGTCACCACCTCAACTTTGGAATGAATCCCGATCACGCCCGCAACTCGCTTTCCAACTGTGGCATCCGGCAGCCCAAATACGGCGATAGGAAGGTTCACCACATGTACATGAGAAAGAAAGGTAAGGGTCCACAAACCTCCCACTTTTAACCTTCTTTGTTTTCCTTCTCTGTTATGATCTCTAACCCTTCTACGCTGGGGGACCTTTTCGTTTTTTTTGTTTTTTTTTACAGGAATTAACACATTGATTAACATCATGTCTCGACTGGGGCAGGATGACCCCTCCCCATCCAGGTAGGCTGCCTGCAGGCACATATCTGATCACGCTATCACTGACCCACAGGAGCAATCAAAGGGATGGTCTGTGTGATTAATACACCCAGCGGGCCTGCTGACAGGAAAATTAACTTTAACTGTGGAAGGAAGGGGGGAATGAAACAAGCTCATTTTAAGGGCAACGACTGCCTATTATCAGTGGTGGATGAAGTACTCACTTTTTGTACTTAAGTAAAAGTACAGATAATTAGGCAAAAAAAATTACTTAAGTAACAGTAAAAGTACCAATAAAAAAAATCTACTTAAGTAAAAGTACAAAAGTAATTGGTGTAAATTGTACTTTTTAAGTAAAAAGTAAAAGTATTTGACCATAATTCAAATGTAATTTGTTGTGCTATAGGGTGTCACCATGGTAACCAGGATAAATACTAGGCAGGGGTGTGACCCCCCTCTCCAGCTTTTTTTGGTCCACGAAAAAAAGATATATATATATATATATATATATATATATATATATAAATAAAAATAAATAAATAAAATGATAAATAAAATATAATGATATAAATATAATAATATAAATAATATAATAATAATATAAAATGATAAATAAAATATAAACTATATATAAATATATATATAAAATATAAAAAATAAAATAAAATGATAAATAAAATAAAAGGAAAGGGGAAAAGTCAAGCTATCCTCTAGAAGGGCCAGTGAATGGGCCGCCAAAATGGAGGAAAATGACACTTATTTTTTAAAATGTTTTTGGGGAGAGGCCTTTGTCAAAGCCCCACCCCCCTTTGGAAAATTCTAGATCCGCCCCTGCTCTGTGTAATGATGGCTCAACTTTTTATTTAGAAGTAAACACAACGAACAACGATCTTCTGACTCTTTTTAATTTGTACTATATTTGATGTTAGGTTTTTGGCGCTGAATGAATGCGGAAAATGTTTCTCGATTCATTACTTCTTCTCCCGATCAACTGCTTCTTTTGATTTTTTGCGAAGCGGCTTCAAGATGCGCTAAAAAAAAACCTGTGTATTTTTCAAATTCCTGAACGAAAAATGTAAAACACACTTTTAAAAAGTAGTGAAGTAAAAGTACAGATATTTGCTCTAAAAATGTAGTGAAGTAAAAGTAACGGTCTCAAATTTTACTTAAGTAAAGTACAGATACACATTTTTTTTTACTTAAATACAGTAACGAAGTACATTTACCTCATTACGTTCCACCACTGCCTATTATTGATGCAAGTCATGTGAAAAATTGTGCGCGTGAGATTCCGACTCTAGTTTTTTTTTTTTTTTTTGTTCCTAAACCGTTCTCACATCTCTACCTACTCTAACCCCGCTCCCCCCCGCCCCGCATGTCTTCTTCACCTGTAGAATCAATCACAACGAGAGACTCGAGTTCCTGGGCGATGCCGTCGTCGAGTTCCTCACCAGGTAAGAAAAGCGTCCGCTCGTCTTTTGATCGACGTAAGCTCTAATCGAACCCGACTACAACACCGTCTGTCTGCCTCTCTGCTCTTCTTTCACAACCTCTCACTCCGTTTCTTTCCCCTCTTTTCATCGCCTTCACGTACCCCCGTCTGTCACAGACGCCCTTCGCTCCGTACTTTCTACTCATTCAACTCGCCGATTCGCGTGGTAATTGGAACTGGGATGTAATCCACCCCACTTGCCCCGTTCCCCCGTCTTAATTTCAACAAGCAGAAATTCTCCATGACAACTTGCAATTAGCTGTCCTGAAATGCTGTCAGATTGCTGACTGTGTTATTGACTTCCCAGGTGAGTGCGGACGTTGCTGCCCGGCACTTTTCCTAAGCACTGTGCTAATTATACATAAATGTGGCTATTATTAATCTCACGCACTACCTTGCAAGGCAGCTGCCTACTTGCTCGCTGTTCCCTTCATTTCTTCTCCCGAGTGTATAGAACTGTTGCAAAATAGAGGAAAAATGACTTGATTCACTTGTCACCTGAAACCGTTGTGTTAGATCCAATTCTAAGCTTTGTTTTCAAAGAACAAGCAAAGAGCAGGTTTGATATCCTCTGAGAAGAATTTGGAGGATGTCTGGAAGGCAATTTGATTAGATTTACTGGGCCACGAGGGAAACTCATCTCAGATTTTTTGTATTTTCACTCTTATTCTTTTAGTTTTTACCTGATATTTGTAATATTAGATGATCGTTTGGATTAAAATCATTGACAATTTATTTCAGATTTCACTTTACAGTGAAAGACCTAGGGATGGGTATCGATAAGGATTTATCGATACTAGTCCTCTTATCGATACCGCTTAACGAACCAGTTCTTTAACGAATCTCTTGTCAATACGTTCCGTTCCATCATCTTCCGCTTGTTCTGGGGTCGGGTCGCGGGGGCAACAGCCTCAAACGGGAAGCCCAGAGCTCTCTCACCCCGGCTGCATCCTCCAGCTCACCCGGAAGGATCCCAAGTCGCTCCCCGGCCAGCTATGAGACATAGTCTCTCCAGCAGGTCCAGGGTCTGCCCCTTGGTCTCCTCACGGTGGGACGTGCCCGAAACATCTTGCCCGCGAGGCGCTCGGGGGCATCCTGACCAGATGCCCGAACCACCTTATCTGGCTCCTCTCGACGTGGAGGAGGAGCGGCTCGACAACAAGCTCCTCCCTGATGGCAGAGCTCCTCACCCGATCTCTGAGTGAGAGTCCAGTCACCCTGCGGAGGAAGCTCATTTTGGCCGCTTGTACCCGCGATCTCATTCTTTCGGTCACCACCCACAGCTCGTGACCATAGGTGAGGGTTGGAAACGTGCAAACACCTGCAAACATGGTGACCGAAAGAATGAGGTCACAGGTACAAGCGGCCAAAATGAGCTTCCTCCGCAGGGTGGCTGGGCTCTCACTCAGAGATCGGGTGAGGAGCTCTGCCATCCGGGAGGAGCTCGGTTTCGAGCCAATCCTCCTCCAGGTCGAGAGCAGCCAGATGGGGTGGTTCGGGCACCTGGTCAGGATGCCCGTCCCCGGCCCCCCGAGCGCATCGCGGGCGAGGTGTTTCGGGCACATCCCACCGGGAGGATTCCAAGGGGCAGACCCTGGACCCGCTGGAGAGACTATGTCTCAAAGCTGGCTGGGGAACGACTTGGGATCCTTCCGGGTGAGCTCGAGGATGCAGCCGGAGTGAGAGAAGCCTGAGCTACCCGTTTGAGGCTGTTGCCCCCGCGACCTGACCCCGGAACAAGCGGAAGATGACGGAATGAAATTTATCGGGATACATTATCGGCCCACATTTTGTACCCTTACATAGACGCTTTATAGTCCTGTTTTAAAACGTGGATGATGTAGTTTAAGTGTAAACCTCATGCTTTTTGCAGTTCAATCTGATCCAGTCTTGGGGCGTTGTGCCATTGTTCTAAGGGTCAAACCTGAAAAAAAAAAGTGTTTTTTAAGCAAGGCTACCTGGAGCTAGTTTAATGGTTTATCTGTAAACAAACACATTGTAGAAGTATTTCCTCATGCATGTTGCATTTTTCTTAATGCAGCAACCTCATTTGTAACCCACAGTGCTAACACTTCCCCAGCAGTAAACACGACCAAACAGGATTAAACCTTAATAGGAACTGACACTGTGGTACCCCGGTTTAAGGATGGTGTTACAAAGAAGGTGCTTAGCCTCTGTTTTTCTTGAAATCTCCGGGCATGTTTTGCCACTTTTCCTTTTCTCTCCTTTTTCTTTCTCAGCCTTGCGTCTTTGATTGTTAGGGTCTGACGAGACATGCTCGGCCTACAGTCTGGCCCTCTGAATTATTTATCAGTCTCTTGTCCAGTTAAATGGGTACAGCAGATCCAGCCAGGTGCCTCGTGCACCTCGAGTGCGCGTTGCCCTTGGAGGCTCTCCATGCCTCCTCTGTCCAGCCAACAGAATATTTTGTACATTTGAATTGAGCTCAAGGAAGGCAGGGGGTTTAGAGCTGAACAGAGGGGACCCACAAGATCAGCAGATGATGTAAAGAAAATAAGTCCAAGTGCAATATTTTAATACTACCTCTCTGCGAAAAAAAATACATATTTCATCAGTCATTTAAGTTCAGGTAAGTTTTCTTAAGCATTCATCAAAGGTAGACGTCAAAAGCTGGCAGTGTGCCATTAAATTACATGTTCATTTTTCTTTCCTTTTCTTTCTTAACAGTTGTATTTATTCTAGTTGTTTGTTTCACACTTCGATTCCAATTCTCAAACAAGTAGAGCTCTTGTGTATTTGAAAAGCAGAAGGCCACCTGCTTTCCCCGCTTTGCGTTGATTAGAAATGACTGAATGAAATGGCCTGTTTTAATTCCAATGAAATCAAATGACACGGTGCAGTTACGGTGACGCTGGACCGTAATGAAAATGGAACCAGCTCGCTGGGATCGCAGCTGCGGAACCACTCAAGCATCCACGGTTATTTCTGGGTTCCAGCTCTGGAAAGACAGGGAAGCTGTGTGTGAAATAAATGGGATCATAAACAGTTTATGAAATGTAGGATGAGACAAACCAAGAACTTCTTAGTCTTCTTTTTTCGGCATTTCCCTTCAGGGATTGCCACAGCAAGTCAGTTTCTTCCATCTAACCCTATCTGCTGTATCTTCTTCGGTGACACCAACTATCTTCATGTCTTCCTTTACTGTATCCATGAACCTCCTCTTTGGTCTTCCTCTAGTCCTCTTTCCTGGTGGTTCCAAATCCAGCATCCTTCTTCCGATGTACTCTCTCTCTCTCCCCCGTACGTGTCCAAACCATTTCAGTCTGGTCTCTCTGACTTTATCCCCAAAACCTCTAACATATGCTGTTCCCCTGATATACTCATTTCTGATCCTATCCATTCTGGTCACTCCCAGAGAGATCCTCAGCATCTTCATCTCTGCTACCTCCATCTCTTTTTACTGTCTTTTCCTCACTGCTACTGTCTCTAGACCAATCAGCATGGCCGGTCTCACTACGGTTTTGTACACTTTCCCTTTCATTTTAGCTGAAACTCTTTTGTCACACATCACACCCAACAAAGTGTTCCGTTCTGTCATCTTCCCCTTGTTCCGGGGTCAGGTCGCGGGGACAATTCTCTCTTACCCCGGCTGCATCCTCCAGCTCACCTGGAAGGATCCCGAGTCATTCCCCGGCCAGCTGTGAGACATAGTCTCTACAGCGGGTCGAGTCTGCCCCTTGGTCTTCTCCCGGTGAAACGTGCCCAAAACACCCCGCCCGCGAGGCGCTTGGGGGGGCGCATCCTGACCAGATGCCCGCACCACCCCATCTGGCTCCTCTCGACCTGGAGCTTTCGCAAAAGCTCGACACCGAGCTCCTCCCGGAATGCAGAGCTCCTCACCCGATCTCTGAGTGAGAGCCCAGCCACCCTGCGAAGGAAGCTCATTTCGGCTGCTTGTACCCGCGATCTCATTCTTTCGATCACCACCCACTGCTGGTGACCATAGGTGAGGGTTGGAACGTAGATCGACTTGTAAATCGAGAGCTTTGCTTTTCAGCTCAGCTCTCTCTTTACCACGACGGACCGATGCAGCGTCCTAGTTATTGCTGATGCCGCACCGAGCTGCCTGTCGATCTCCCGCTCCATCCTTCCCCCACTCGTGAACAAGACTCCGAGATACTTAAACTCCTCCACTTAGGGCAGGACCCTGTCCCTGACCCGCAGGGGGCATTCCACCCTTTTTCGGGCGATATGGAGAAGGCATTCGATCGTGTCCCTAGGGGACTCTTGTGGGGGGTGCCCGATATTTGTACGACCGGAGCCAGAGCTTGGTCCATATAACTGGCAATGTGTCGATTCCATTTCCAGTGAGAGTTGGACTCCGCCAAGGCTGCCCTTTGTCACCGAAGAACAAAGTGTTTTTTTTTTTTTTTTTTTTTTTATAAATTCCAAACTAACTGTTCAAAGGATTTTATTTAAAACATACAAACTTAGTTTTGTGAGAATTTGCGACGTTGTGCAAATATTTACAGCTAACCTTTGTTTCAGTAATCATTCACATAAATGAAAGGAATCTAAAGCTGAAGTATCATAATTTGGCACACACTGTTTGAAACATCAAAGCTCCTCTTCAAGTTGACATTGGGCACCGCTCTTTCGGTGTTACCATCTTAAGTTAAGTTTTTTCTCAAGGTAATCTAAAAAATTCTTGGTATTTAGGTTTCAAAAGCGAGTAATGACTCATTAAACATGGCGTTTGAGTTTTGAGCTACTATTTTCATCTTCAACAATGGCCTCATTCAGTCGCTCTTTTATGAGCACCGTTACTTATGGGCCTACATTGAATGGATAGAATTTATCTCGGGTTCTGTCAGGGTCTCTTTTCTTCAATACCCCGCCATTTTTTTTACCAACGCCACTTGGATATCCTTTTCATCTACTGTAGATTGTTTTCGTCCTCACACTTCTTTCCTTTCATTTGTCAAGGGTTCTCAAACAATTTAAAGACTTTTATGACTCCATGTAAGTGGCTTTTTGGGAATCACATTGTAAGCGCCAAAATAATATATTATATCTGTTGAACAGCGCTATGACGATGTGTGTGTAACTCAGGTGGGAAAAACTAGGTCCTCCTGTCATTTTTCTCCCTGCCTTGTAACTTCTGCGGAGTGATTTGTGCACTTGTTACTGTGAGCCAATCAGAGCTTACGCTGCGCGCAATCACGTGACTCATTGTTCCCTGTCGTTAGTTAGTCTGAGTGAGAGCAGATGTGCGGGGAAAAGCAAAACTGAAAGCTGGGTCACAGTAGCCGTCGGCTATCGGTCCTTTTAGTGGGGGAAATCACGCTGAATTTGAATCTTGTACGTGCGGAAATTGGCCAGTTTTCCGCATGTTTGTGATGGCGAGCCAAGGAGCAGGTTAAGCATGTAAACTTCTGATCCTGAATACTCAAAGTGGTTCCAATCCACCTTGCCGGACCGGTAGGAGACTCAGTGGGCCGAGGACCTCTCACCCCCCACACCCACACTTAGATGGTCGGACTCTTTTGGTCCCACTTTTCTTTTGTTGAACATTACATTGTACACTTAGATGGTCGGACTCTTTTGGTCCCACTTTTCTTTTGTTGAACATTACATTGTACACTTAGATGGTCGGACTCTTTTGGTCCCAGTTTTCTTTTGTTGAACATTACATTGTACACTTAGATGGTCGGACTCTTTTGGTCCCAGTTTTCTTTTGTTGAACATTACATTGTACACTTAGATGGTCGGACTCTTTTGGTCCCAGTTTCTTTTGATGAACATTACACTGTAAACCTTTATGTTGTGTGAGCTTTGACAACTGCAGTGCTTTATTGTTGAGTTTCTTGTCTACTGAATATATCTTGACAAAGGATTTTGTATGTATAAATATTATGAATGGCCATTCTCTTGTACATATTTAAGGGTATTTGTTGCACAAAGTATTACAACTTGTAGTTATCGGTTGTCTATTCAATACACAGTGAAAATACCAAAGACATTACTTGTTTCAGTCTACTCTCTTCCTGAGCGACACCTAATCTTCTGATACTAGCCCATTACAATACTATGCATTAGCACATATGCTACATGTGGTTAATAAGTAACTAGAATACAATTGTAAAAGCTCTTTATTAATTTTTGGGTTGAGGATAATTGTGCAAATAAATTCTGGATGAAAATGCAACACCCATTGGAAGATGTTTTGTATTTTAGAAATAGATTCGAAATAAGAAATAGATTTAGAAATCCATCTACTCATCCCCGTCCAGGGCATCGCTGGGCTGAGGAGTCCCCGTGTTTCCATCAGAATGAAGAACATCTATTGACTTCTTTAGAAATTTAGCTGTAGAGTAGAATAAGCTAATATTTAAACAATAATCTTTGACACATTGGTTGCTCGTCCCGGGGGAGGGATCTCTCTTTCATGTGGATCCCCATGAGGTTTCTTATTTTTTCCCCACTGATGGGTTTTTTAGGAGTTTTTCCTCCCCAAGAAGGAGAGTCTGAGGCCATAAATGTGCTAGTCTTGTTTAGTTAGCATCTGTTATTTTTCTTGCTGTGTATTTGTGTTAATACATTCCTCTTTTTCTTGTGAAGCTCATCGAGATGGAAATTCTGTGATTTTGGGCTATACAAATAAAATTGAATTGAATTGATCAATAAAAACCTCTTTTCTCCATCCACAGTGTGCATCTCTACTACCTTTTCCCCAGTTTAGAAGAGGGCGGCCTGGCCACCTACCGGACAGCCATTGTTCAGAACCAGCACCTGGCTATGCTAGCAAAGGTAAATCGATCGTGTCATGCTTCCTCCGCCGGCTAGTACAACGGAAAGTCTCTAAATCTGACACGAGAACATGTTATCATTTTCTGATTTGATGTGATGACTTTGCTTCTCTCTTAAAGGGCTCGGGGGAAAGGAAATTATTTTGTGTTCCTGCCATCTTTACCTCTTTTCCCCCCTTAGGTTTGTAATTGGAGTTAAAAGGTTGTTGTTTTGGAAGACTAGTCTGGTGCAGCTGGGGTCCCAATGGGCCCCTACAGGTCTTTCTGAATCACTCTCTTGTTCCCCCTTCACTCCGCTCTTGCTGGCAGCCCTGTACAGCCCGGCTGAGGCGCGTTTGTAAAAGAACACAACAATAATCGTCCCATGATGTGGAGAAAGCAATTAAAAACTTCAATCTTTCATGTCGCTCCCCACTGAATACAAAGATGCAGCCGCCCGAATCTGCATTAGTGCCGTGTGGCAGTTTGGCTTGTTTCAATTTGCCGCTCGCGGTAAAGCGAGTGTGATACAGCGTTCTACGTTGCCAAGTTGTTTACCAGACTCTTCCAAAGCTGCCTGCTCAAGAACACTCGCAATTATCTCTCAAAAAATATCTTAAGCGAGCGACGGCGCAATCCAGCACTTCACTCACAGAAGGCTTAGAAGTCAGAACGAGTTCCATCTGAGTTTGAGTATTTATGAATTGTGATTTAATTTGTGTGTGCAGCCACACAGGGGGCGGGATGAGTGGGGGGGACCACCAACAGTTATCAGCCATAATTAAAAAGCACCCTCACAGTGTTTTTGTCTGTAGTGGGCTGCCAGTGAAGTCAAGTCGAGGTTTGCCTTTGACGCGGCTCAGAAAATATTTACCAAAAGTTCGACCCGACCCCCCTCAGTCACACACATCACAACACTAAAATGCAGCATATGCAAATTTAGTCATTTTTTATAGTTCGTCTCTGTTCTCACACTTTTATTACAAGTTTGTCAATCTGTCAACCATTAGTTTATTAAAACTGATGATCAAGCAGGAAAAATACTTCTTAGTAAGTAAAAAAAAGTGTGTGTGTTTGTAAAAATGAGTACGACAAAACAGATTGTAAGAACTTTGATAAGAGAACTCGTTGATTTGAAGTCGAAGTTAACAGAAAATCCGTTATGTTTTTTGTGGAAACTGAACTAAAAAGAGGAAATTGTAATAATTAAGGTCAATTTTTATTCTTATTTATTGATCAGTGTCACATGCTAGGTTTTAGTAATATTAAAATATCCCCATTCTTCTTCTTTCAGCATTCCCCTTCAGGGGTCGCCACAGCAAGTCCGTTTCTTCCATCTAACCCTATCTACTGTATCCTCTTTGGTCACACCAACTATCTTCATGTCTTCCTTTACTGTATCCATGAACCTCCTCTTTGGTCTTCCTCTAGTCCTCTTTCCTGGTGGTTCCAAATCCAGCATCCTTCTTCCTATGTACTCTCTCTCCTCTGCACATGTCCAAATCTTGCCTCTCTAACTTTATCCCCAAAACCTCTAACATGTGCTGTTCCCCCAATATACTCTTCTTTCTAACATTTCTAATCCTGTCCATCCTGGTCACTCCCAGAGAGATCCTCAGCATCTTCATCTCTGCTACTTCCATCTTTGCTTCCTCTCCTTTCTTCAGTGCTACTGTCTCTAGACCAATCAGCATGGCCGGTCTCACCACGGTTTTGTACACTTTTCCTTTCATTTTAGCTGAAACTCTTCTATCACACATCACACCTGATACTTTTCTCCACCCGTTCCAGCCTGCCTGAACATGCTTCTTCACCTCTTTTCCACACTCTCCATTGCTCTGGACTGTTGATTCTAGATTGATTCTAGTTACATTCAATTGATTATAGTGAAATCAATTGTAAAACTAAAGCGAGAAGCTGCCAGACTGCGAGGCGTTAATCACAAACAACTTGTATGATCGGACAACTAGATTCCTTCTGACGAGATTAACCACCTTGAACACAATTTTTTTATTTGTTTTTTTTTTTTTTTACTCTATTCTATCCCTCCGCCGGGGAAATTTGTGTGCTGCCCACAACTGCGCCAATGGTGGGAGAAACTGGGGGTTGGGTGTCTTCTCCAAGGACCCTAGACGTGCACTTAGTGGGATGCAAACCTGCAAACTTCGGTTGACTTCTAATTCGCGGGCGAACCTTCCAACCAGAGCCATCGTCTCTCCCAAAGAGAGGTGGCTCTTCGATCAATTTTATCAAGGTCATAATCTTAAAAGTAACTGGACCAATAATAATAACGTAAACTTTATTGATCTCTCACCGGGGAAATTTGTGTGCTGCATTACACCGCAGAAGGCTGCCACGACGACGCCAATGATAGGAAACCGAGGGGTCAAGTATCTTCTCCAAGGACTCTAGACGTGAACTCAGTGGGAATCGAACTCACGAACTTCTGGTTAACTTCCGGTTTGAGGGTGAACGCTCTACCACTGAGCCTCCACCTCCCCCTTGGTTGGACTAGACCAGGGGTGGGCAAACTTTTTGATTCGCTGGCCACATTTAGGTTTAACGTTTGACAAGTGGGCCGGATCTAGTGAGGCAGGGGGGGGTCTGATCCACAAAAAAAAAAAAAAGTGTTCTTACTACTTTCATTATTATAAACTTTGGGCAAAATATGCACTAAATTGCAGAAAAAATGACTTACTTTTCAAAATGTTCTGGGGGAATAAAAAATCCTGGATTCATCCCTGGGAACAGGAGCAGATGGATGGCATGCTTTGGCAACTGCTAGCTTAGACCGATAGAATGCCACACTAGATTTTAATTAAGCACACTAAATGTTACATCAAGAGCATTAAATTTCAAGTCTAGCGACGCTAGGTCTGAAATCTAGTGCGACAGCACTCAAAAACGTGCATTTAGTGGCGCTAGGTTTGAAATCTAAGCGCTTGATTTAACATTTTGCTAGTTTTAACATCTAACACGCTTCTTTACGTGTGTGTATTAGGCCCGATGGCTTTCCATATCTGTGCACATTATTCATTTTGAAGGCGTGCACATCACTGAGACACACTCAGAATGGGAGCAATGTTGTTGTTTCTTTGGCACCATCTAGTGGCAATACATCAGAATTACAGAAAAAATAAAACAAACAAGGTTTATTTATTTAAATGTTTCTAATTCGGTGGGCTGGATTAAAACATTTAACGGGCTGTATGTGGCCCCCGGGCGTAGTTTACCCATGCCTGGACTAGACCAACATATCAATATTTTTCTATTCTATTTTTCTTACGTTGGTCAAACTCACATTATTTTCTATTTGACAGATATTTTCATAAACAGATGAGTTTATCATCACATGAAAGGTTTCAGAGACCCCATCAATCCCTCACCATTCCGCTTGACAGTTGGCATGACGACAATTTCCAACGTTCAACATGTTAGCTGTTGAAACGTCTTTCTTTTTTTTTTAAACAACCCATGATGGTTTCAGGGATCATTGTGTGGTCTGACCTTGGGATCTCCACTCTTGTGAAGTTTGTCAGCTGTCATGAATGTTTTCCATCTGTGAATAATCTTTTCCCAGTCTAGATTGATGGATGGAAATAGTTTGAAATAACCTCCTAACCCCAACGAGAATGATGGGCAGCAACAGTTTCATGGCTGATGTCTTTCTTTTCCTTTCATTGTGTCTGTCGCCACACCTGAATTCGGCGGAAAGCCAGAAAAAAAAAAAAAAAAAACTCCAGCTTTTCCAGAGCTGCTCACGCTAATGATAATCAATTAATTAAGTATGTTTAATTAGCAGCACCTGGCAGCAACTAATTATCTTAATTCCTATGAAAGCAGGCACGGGCGGCACGGGAGGGGATTCCTCACTTTTTCTCAATTTTTAAAAATGTATTTTCTATCAAATTCAATGGTGATAAAGTGGTATATGAACTTTTGTTGTTTCGGGGTTTATTTTTCCCTCTTTAAGTTGTGTTTTGAATAAAAAAGAGATACATTGTAAATGTTAGAAGAAGAAATACAAGGCATTGTAATTGAAAACGTAAGGTTACACGGACAAGAGCGACCCTAAATAGAAATACCGAAAGAAGATGAAGACGTATTCGCAAAACGAATGAGCAAAATCAGTGAAATTAGCATTTTTATCTTTTTTATACCTTAATTGTTTGATGTCCTATTGTTTGATGGAAAAGTGAGGTTACAGGGAGAAAAGATAAAGAAAGTGGAGGATTTTAAGTACTTAGAATCAACAGTCCAGAGCAATGGAGAGTGTGGAAAAGAGGTGAAGAAGCATATACAGGGAGGCTGGAACTGGTGGAGAAAAGTATCAGGTGTGATGTGTGATAGAAGAGTTTCAGCTAAAATGAAAGGAAAAGTGTACAAAACCGTGGTGAGACCGGCCATGCTGTTTGGTGTAGAGCAGGGGTGCCCAACTTTTTTGTCCCAAGATCTACTTTACAAATATCAAACCTCCTGAGATCTACCAGCGATCTTACCATCGCAAACCCCAACAGATTGTTTCCAGCCTGCTGTAACTTCCCCTACAACACGATTTTTTACACACGCATACACTCACAGTGCTGTGCGAGGGGGAGGGGCCACAGCAGCACCACGGACTGCTTATTGATTACAAGCTTAACAAAGTGATTTCAGAAAAGCCGCTAGGTTGACACTTTTTGGGAAAAAAAAAAGTTTAATTTTTAGCGGCTCTAGCGGCTGACCTCAGGGCAGATGTCATTCTGAGGTTGATGATAGGCTGGTGCCATCTTTTTTTTTTTAACTTTTTTTTTCAATGCCATGCGATCTACCCATAAGGCCTTTGCGATTGACCAATCGATCGCGGTCGACGTAATGGGCACCCCTGGTCTAGAGACAGTAGCACTGAGGAAAAGACAGGAAACAGAGATCAGAGTTGAAGATGCTGAGGATCTCTCTGGGAGTGACCAGGATGGACAGGATCAGAAATGAGTACATCAGGGGAACAGAACATCAAAATTTTGTGTTTATTTAAATGAGTGTCACATTGAGTTTGCAACTAATTGTGTATAGAGTAAAATTTGACTTCCTGGATTAAATAAAATGACTACCGTATGTATCCGTTTTAAATCGTAAATGATAAAGTTCCTCATGTATCAGGTGCATATGTGGGACCGATGTGTGTATTTGTCAGAATAAAGTATCCTGGCAGACTTTTTGGACTGAATGAAGGTTACCAATGTACAAATTCACATTTTATCTTGGGATTATCCAGCGTGTGTTCCAGACACGCGCTTGTGCACGTGAACGCGTTTGCTAACCCTTCTTTTGGACGAGCTTAGAGCATCTCGCACAGCTGGACAACACATGAGCACATTTGTCAGTGCCATGATGTAGAACCTCTTCCAACGAGGCCAGGCTGTCCTTTCTTTCTGACCACTACTCCTCATCTGAGAATGTTTTTTAAGAGCAGTTTATTAAAATGAAAAAAAAAACAAAAAAACAGTGGTTTAACAGTGGTTAGCACAGTATCCACAAGCAGGAAGGTCGGGGTTCTGTTGGGACGAGGCTTGGAACGTATACGTGGGTTTTCTCCGGGCACTTCGGTTTCCTCCCACCCTCCAAATAAGATATGTGTTAGGTTCAGCAAGTCTGTTTCTTCCATCTAATCCTATCTGCTGTATCCTCTTCTGTCACGCCGACTATCTTCATGTCTTCTTTCACTGTATCCATGAACCTCCTCTTTGGTCTTCCTCTAGGTCTCTTTCCTGGTGGTTCCAAATCCAGCATCCTTCTGCCGATGTACTCTCTCTCTCTCCTCTCTACATGCCCAAACCATCTCAGTCTGGCCTCTCGGACTTTATCTCCAAAACCTCTAACATGTGCTGTTCCCCTGATATACTCATTTCTAATCCTGTCCATCCTGGTCACTCCCAGAGAGATCCTCAGCATCTTCATCTCTGCTTCCTGTCTTTTCCTCAGTGGCATTGTCTCTAGACCAAACATCATGGCGGGCCTCACCACGGTTTTGTACACTTTCCCTTTCATTCTAGCTGAAACTCTTCTATCATACATCACACCTGATATTTTCCTCCACCCGTTCCAGCCTGCTTGAACACGCTTCTTCACCTCTTTTCCACACTCTCCATTGCTCTGGACTGTTGATCCCAAGTACTTAAAATCTTCCACCTTCTTTATCTCTTCTCCCTCACCTCATTCATCCCTCACGAGTAATTGAATAGAGTAATTCATTCATTTTTTTTTTACTCTCCAAAGACCCTAAACTTGAACTCAGTAGGAATCGAACCTGAGAACTTCTGGTCCGCGGGTGAATACTCTACCACTGAGCCACTGCCTCTTCCCAAATTGCCCCTAGGAATGAATACGTGTAGATGGTTGTCTGTGTGTGAGGCACTGCAACAGACTAGCGACTTGTTCGGGGTGTACATTGCCTCTTGCTTGAAATCCGGCACACCCCGTAACTCCTTTAGGGATAAATATTTTGAAGTCTAATGTCTATTTTATTTTCCCAGAAACTAGAGTTGGATCGCTTCATGCTGTACGCTCACGGACCGGACCTGTGCCGGGAATCGGACCTGCGACACGCTATGGCCAACTGCTTTGAGGCTCTAATTGGTGAGATCTGAGGCTGGGATGATTTAAAGAAAAAAATAAAGGGAGAAAAAAAATCAGCGGGTGGGCTTATTTTGAGTCAACTAAATATGCAAATGAATTCCTAAAAGGATAAATTTACATACAGAGGAAAGCATCCTTTCCTCTGTTGTAAACATAGGAATACGCAGGGGGGTTAATCTTCTACTTTTAGCAAAGCGAAGCACATTGATATTTTTATTAAAAACTGCTTTTACGCATAAATGTTTAAATTCACCTGCTTCGTACGCCGTGAATTACGGGGAGACTCCAGTTTAAGCTGTGTAAATAGCTGCAGCCGTTCCCCCATTAGTCTCCAGGAACATTACACAGCTTTATTGATCTCGGGAGATGTCGTTTGACCTCTGGCCACACACGCAATCCTCTAAGCACTGTCTACCCCACATCCCCCAGCCCAACGCTTAGCCACTGTTCACCTTGGTTGCAGTTTGTGTTGTGATTAGACCGGTAACCACCCGCAAAACACAGGCACAAATCCATTTCGGTAGGGACGGACTCTCCTCATCCAACCCCACGGGCAGCGCTAAAGCTAAGCCTCACTCCTAGAGAGTTGCAGAGTCAGCAGCTTTCCGCTTCTTATCGCCATCTTGATTGAACTGGTTCAGGCGTCTCAGGAGCTCCCCTGATGATAGATACGGAAAGTGAGGGGAGGGCTTTAAAGAGATCATCTTTGTGGCTCCCTCCCCGTGCTAAAAAACAGTGGCACATGCAGAGAGGAGAGGGAAAGTGCTGACAAGCACCGCGGCCCCCTGTCGGCCTCAGGGCCCCCATATACGAAGCAGCTTCATTATCGGCAGAGACAAAGTCATAATCTATTCTGTCCTTTGGCTGCCGCCGCCTAGAGCTGCTACCACGTCTTACTTTCCTCCACTTAATGTTTTTCTTTCTTATCTTTTTAACTTAAGTAGTTTTCTAACAAAAAGTTGGAACTGTGTTCTCATGTATGATGTTATTTTTTAAAGCATGACCTCATCTTTAGTTTTGATGGTAACAAGATGCTCAATAAACAGAAATGTAATTTTATATGTAATTGAAGCTTGAAGCAAACCCGAAATGTCATTCTTTTATTTGTGAGGACTCGGGAGGGGAAGGGTTATTTATAAATAGGAACATTTTCAGGAACACGCTTTCACACTATCCGACCCCTAACGTACTTGTCTGTGATGGCCTGCTTAGCGCGAAGAGGAGGGACGGTCTTTGAAACAAATGATAAAATAGATCTTTGATGATCATCACTTTTGCCAGTCCAGCTGTTTAAATGCCTGCTCAGCGTCGAGGTGCCAGTCTTTCTGTTGTCGTATGAAAGCAATGCGCCACATTGACTACATCCAGCAAAGCCAACACAAGTTTCTGGAGCATTTTGAACAATCAATTTGAAGCTTTTCCACACCTCACTCTTACTGGTGCGTGTTTGTCTTTTCAGTTCTCCTGCTTTTAATTTATCCTTATCTTCTTACTCCTTCATATCGGGGATACCAGTTAAAAATAAATAAAATAAAGACGTGCGCAGGAGAGGATTACCAAATTAAAAGGTGGCGTTCACGTCCGCAGAGCATGCTCTCGCTCTGCGGATCCTGCTTAGTTCGGGTCTGGCTCTCGGCTTAAGATCTTACCTCTAAGCATAGTGGCTTCACAGCTAGAAGGATTGGGTTCGAGTCCTAGGTGGGATGAGGCTTGGAACACTCGCCTTTCTGTGTGGAGTTTGCATGTTCTTCCTGTGTTTGTGTGAGTTTACTCTGGGTTCCTCCCACTCTCCAAAAACATGCATGTTAGGTTAATCGGTTGCTATGAAACTGCCCCAAGGAATGACTGTGTGTATGAATGATTGTGTGTGTGGCCCTGAAACAGACTGGCGACCTGTTCGGGATGTACACTCAACAAAAATATAAACGCAACACTTTTGTTTTTGCTCCCATTTTTCATGAGACGGACTTAAAGATCCAAAATTCATTCCAGATACACAATATTACCATTTCTCTCAAACATTGTTCACAAATCTGTCTAAATGTGTGATAGTGAGCACTTCTGCTTTGCTGAGATAATCCATCCCACCTCACAAGTGTGCCACATCAAGATGCTGATCTGACATCATGATTAGTGCACAGGTGTACTTACACTGCCCACAATAAAAGGCCACCCTGAAATGTGCATTTTGTTTTTGCTTTATTGGCGGTCTGGGGACTCAGAACCAGTCAGTATCTGGTGTGACCATCATTTGCCTCATGCAGTGCAACACATCTTCTTCGCATAGAGTTTATCAGATTGTCTATTGTGGCCTGTGGAATGTTGGTCCACTTCTCTTCAATGGCTGAGCGAAGTTGCTGGATATTAGTGGGAACTGGTGCACGCTGTCGTATACGCCGGTCAAGCACATCCCAAACATGTTCAATGGGTGACATGTCCGGTGAGTATGCTGGCCATGCAAGAACTGGGACATTTTCAGCTTCCAAGAATTGTGTACAGATCCTTGCAACATGGGGCTGTGCAGTATCTTGCTGAAACATGAGGTGATGTTCATGGATGTATGGCACAACAATGGGCCTCAGGATCTCTTCACGGTATTTCTGTGCATTCAAAATGCCATCAATAAAATGCACCTGTGTTCTTCGTCCATAACAGATGCCTGCCCATACCATAACCCCACCACCACCATGGGCCACTCGATCCACAACATTAACATCAGCAAAGCGCTCACCCACACGACACCACACACGCTGTCTGCCATCTGCCCTGAACAATGTAAACCGAGATTCATCCGTGAAGAGAACACCTCTCCAACATGCTAGACGCCATCGAATGTGAGCATTTACCCACTCAAGTCTGTCATGGCGACGATCTGGAGTCAGGTTAAGACCCCAATGAGGACAACGAGCATGCAGTTGAGCTTCCCTGAGACGGTTTCTGACAGTTTGTGCAGAAATTGTTTGGTTATGCAAACCAATTGTTTCAGCAGCTGTCTGAGTGGCTGGTCTCAGACGATCTCGGAGGTGAACCTGCTGGATGTGGAGGTCCTCGGCTGGTGTGGTTACTCGTGGTCTGCGGTTGTGAGGCCGGTTGGATGTACTGCCATATTCTCTGAAACGCCTTTGGAGACGGCTTATGGTGGAGAAATGAACATTCAATGCACGAGCAACAGATCTGGTTGGCATTCCTGCTGTCAGCGTGCCAATTGCACGCTCCCTCATGCTTGTGGCATGTGTGGCATTTTGCTGTGAGACAAAACTGCACATTTCAGGGTGGCCTTTTATTGTGGGCAGTATAAGGGGCACCTGTGCACTAATTATAATGTCGGATCAGCATCTTGATGTGGCACACTTGTGAGGTGGGATGGATTATCTCAGCAAAGCAGAAGTGCTCAGTATCACACATTTAGACAGATTTGTGAACAATGTTTGAGAGAAATGGTAATATTGTGTATCTGGAATGAATTTTAGATCTTCAAGTCCATCTCATGAAAAATGGGAGCAAAAACAAAAGTGTTGCGTTTATATTTTTGTTGAGTGTATCTTGCCTCTCGCCTTAAATCAACCGCGATAGACTCCGGCACCCGCCACGACCCTGTTAGGGATAAGCAGTTCAGAAGACAAAAAGTTTAAATTGTATTAAAGATTGAAGATGTTTCCTTTTGTGGATGTACCACAATGTAGTGATAGCAGGGGCAGATCCAGGATTTTCTAAAAGGGGGGCAAAGGGGACACAAGGTCACTGACAAAGCCAATGCCACCCCCCAGAATGTTTTGAGAAATAAGTCATTTTCCAGCATTTTGGTGGCCTATTTGCTGGCCCTGCAAGGGGATAGCTTGACTTGTCCCCTTTCCTTTCTTCTTTTTTTTTTTTGTAGATCAAAAGGAGGGGGCGTGCACCCCCAAGCCCCTCCCCCTGGATCCGCCCTTAAATAGGGTGTGTATCTTAGACTAAAATGATGCTTCCACCACTCTTATCAACTCACAGAAGAAACAAACTAAAAGTCCAAGACTTTTTCTTCAAAATATTGAATATTTTGAAAGTCTCATGCTGTTTGTTGTTGACTCTCCGTTCTCATTGATCTCGTTGTCGTTTTAAAATCTGCTTCTTCAGCTCAAACAAGCAGAATCTGTCTCCACTTTGCCCCCTTACAACCCTCCCCTCTCCATGATGCGAGTTTGGGTGTTATTAGGTAAAAGCTTTGCCTTCCTCATGATGAGTCACACTGTCATTCTGTCATCTGTTTGTACCCACGAGCCCTCGCTGTCTTCTCACAAGACGAACCCGGATCTCCGGCATGTGCCGAAAGATGCTATGAAGGAGCGCGCGAAAAACGCGTCTTGTTTCATCTACGCTGACAGAGACGTCAAACCGGCACTTTGTCTAAGCTAGCAGGTGCCACAAGCTCGTGATGTATTGGTGACTTGTTTTGTGAAGTCCCAACTACTTTTTAAAAATATATATGTTTTGTTTTTGTAAAGCCCGTACGCTAGCATGGAACTCAAATGATCCTCCTTCAGCACACCTTCTCAGAGCTACAATAGGAGATGGCACGCTCATAATATTCCGAGACCCTGGCAGATAGCTTTGAGGGCTTACAATAGACGTTTTTCTGACCTTTGTTTTATTTGTTTCTCTGCCACGGTGACCGTTGAACTCAGTCTGTGTTGGAAATGGCAGATAATCTCCTGCTTTGCATGGGCAAAGCTTTCTCTCGGCAGAGCCGAGAATGTGTCTATCTCCTAACCCCGAGGCAGGGCCATTCTGCTGCTTGAAACAGAGAGCGAGCGAGAAAAGAAGAGAGAATTCAGGGAGAGCTGTAGAGGAATGGAAAGTGAAAGCATCTGCAATGCAAATAGGTGCCCTGCAACCCTGAATAATTCAAAGTGTTGAATGGAAATCTTGCTTTTCTGATCCCCTGTCATTAACTTCTGCCAGAGTGGGCCATTCTCATTTGGGCTCTTTTGGCCCGCGCAGCTCCCATTCTGTACCACCGGCTCTATTCTTCTATCTTTATTTCTCAGCTTCTTCGTCTGTACTTTTTACTCTTTTGCCCACTTTACCTCCTCATCTTTTTTTTTTCTTCCTCTGTGCATTCATGAAAAAGTCTGCGGTGCCTGTTGCCTTCTCATCTCTTCTCGCTCTCTGAGGTCCTCCTCGCTGATAAGCGGTATCACTTCCTTCCTACTGAGGAGTTTGAAAAGAATCAAGGAGAAAAAAGATGCCCCACTCTGTGTTTTTTTTTATGGCCCTAATTTCCTTGTACAGTTGATCTGTGGATTATATGCTGCCAGCAGCCACGGGGGGATACAGATGGTGAACCTTTGTGAGGCCTCTCTCTAAGCTCTTCCCTATTAAAAGAATGCAGAGAAAGGATTATCTCTCACATGCTGAATATCAGATTCATACACAATGCACCCGGTGTATTCATTCAAATAGGAGTTCTCCTTTTGTTAATTGCGATATCGGTGCCGGCGCTCTCTCCATCTCAGCCCATGCACCTGATTTTTTGAAGTAGGGCTGCAACTAACGATTATTTTGATGATCGATTAATCTGGCGATTAATGGCTCGATTAATCGATTAATCGGGTAAAATTGGCAACTTAATAAATAATAGTTTTTGGGCATTTTATTGAATGTAGTTATGCAAAACACAACTCATAACCACTTAAACAACACGTTGGGCTCATTCTAATAAGTAAAAATGTTAATCTTTCTGTGAAATAAAGAGGGAGTATATTACCATTTCTACAGCAAATAAAATATAATAAATCTACTTTCTGTATACAGTAAAGGTAAATCACGAGCACCCATAAAATGTGTTTTATAGTACTGGCTAAAAAAACATAAAATGTAAACTGTTGACCATCCAGGATCACATTTAAAAACAAGAAATCGTTAACAGTTTTAGATTTGCAAATTTAACCTTGTTCAGAGGTATAGTACCAAACAAAAATGGCCGAGGTTAACATGAGTAAAAATACACAAAAAACAATCAAGTTGTGTAATACTAAGTGCAGTTGACAGCAAAAACTTTCTAAACAATTAATCGATGACTAAATTAGTCGACAACTATTTCAATAATCGATTATAATCGATTAATTCGATTAGTTGTTTCAGCCCTATTTTGAAGAGTTGAGATATCCGCCGCGTCGATGCTTTCGAACCACCTCGCCAAAAAAATGTCATTTTCATGTTCTATTTTTGTTTATTTCTTTTTGCTTTTAATATGTTGGTTTCTGTGTCCGTCTGCTGCGTGAGCTCCCCGTCGAGCCGAGAGCGTTTGGCTTAATATATTATTTGATGGATTAGAGCCTGAGCATTTTTTGAATAATTCATTCGAGGTTATTAATGTGACTGTCAGCCGCCGGTGTTTCATATGCCCCTGACTCTGGCTTTTTATTGGTCACTGAAAGCCTACAGACATTGTAGTTCTATTCCTAAACATAACACTGTACAGTTGGCATGAATGTCTGACTGAGGACAGTGACAGATGTGGAGATTCATTACAGGTTGGCCTTCTCTTGCTCTCAATAGTATTTTTGTTACAAAACTAGATGAAAAGTTTTTTGGGTTTTTTTTTGCCTCATCTTTTGTCTGACCTGTGTCAAATTTTCAAGGTGAAGTTTTTTAAATCAGATCTCTGTGGGGTGGCGGTATTAAGACAAGTTCAAAGTAAAGAAGACAACTGGGCTAATAAATCCCCCTTGAGTTAAATATTCAGTTAAACTCTTACTCATGGAGGAAAGAGCTATCTTTATATACAGCAGTGCTTCTCAATTATTTTGTGTTCCCCCCCCCCCCCCTCCTGGATGAAGAAAATATTTTGCGCTTCTCCGCCGTGACTATAATTAGTATCATTTGTCCTTGAAATATTTTTGACTAACTGAACCATTTGATACTGAAAAATAAAGAAATAAAATCAAGAAATTTAAACTACCTATACCAGTGGTCCCCAACCGCCGGGCCGCGGACCGGTACCGGACCGTGGGTCATGTGGTACTGGGCCTTACAGAAAGAAGAAATAACTTCCATTATTTCCATTTTGTAACTAGTATTTTTATTCACTTAGTTTTTGTGATGTCTTTTATTTTAAAGGTATGTTTACCGTTACCATAGCAACCAAAGTGCGTTCTAGCACAGAGAATGTTTCCACGTTATAAAGACGCTACTAATAAATTTTCTCGTGAGGACAAAGCAGATTTAAGTTTATTATTTATTTTTTAAAAGAAACTTTTTTTTTTTCCAGACTGCTCTTATCACCTTTAGACCGGTCCGTGAAAATATTATCAGACACTAAACCAGTCCGTGGCACAGAGGTTGTGGACCCCTGGCCTATACGTTGCTCTATGCTCTGTGTTCGGAGCAAAAAAAAAAGCTCTACATAATATAGTTAATACTCCCTGCGCACACTCTGACATAGAGAGCGCCAACTACTGTAGTGGATGTGCAATTACACTTTATTCTAGTACGGCAAAAAAAAAATATGTTCCACAGGGTCACACCCCCCACACCCGCACACCCCTGACATAGGGGCGCGCCCCTTTATTTGAGAATCACTGATATACAGTAAAGTGCAAAAGACTCAGATCCAGACATATCTCGAAAGAGCAAGAAACTTTTTCTGTCGGTTTGGTAATTCTGCAATTCAATTAGAAAAATGCATTGAAACTCTAAGCTTTCTCATAGATCAGGGGTGGGTAAACTTTTTCGTTTGTGGGCCACAATGACTTGCCAAAATGGGCCGGAACAGGAGCAGAAGGATGGCATGGTTTGGTAACCGCTAGATTAGACCGATAAAATGGCGCACTAAATTTTAAACAAGTGCGCTAACTGTTATGTCAAGAGCGTTAAATTACAAATCTAGGTCTGACATCTAGTGCGATAGCGCTTAAAAATGTGCATTTAGCGGCGCTAGGTTTGAGATCTAAGCGCTTGATGTAACATTTTGCTTGTTTTAACATCTAACAATCTTGTTTACGTGCGTATATTGGGCACAATAGCTTTCCATATTTGTGCACACTGTTTATTTTGACAGTTTGCACATCACATAGACACACTTATTTTAAAGGGAGCAGTGTTGTTGTTTTTTTCAACAAAGCCAATAAATCTACAGTGCGACATCTAGAGAGGAAACATCAAAATTGCAGAATAAAACTAACAAGTTTTATTTATTTAATTTTTTTCAAGTTTGGCGGGCCGGATTTAACTGTTTAATGGGCCGCTTTTGGCCCGCGGGCCGTGGTTTGCCCATGCCTGTCATATATTTTGAGGACTTTTCAAAGTTTTTTTCTTTTTTTTTTTTTTTGCTCTTGTCTTGGTGTGTCAAAACCTTAAAGTGAATTAACAAAAAAAGTATACTGTTCTTTTTTTAAATACAATTATGAGTCCATTTCGTCGCTTGTCCTAGATGTCTTGTAGTGACAAAAAAAATGTTACGTTTCATTACCAAACAACCACATTCTTTTAAAAATACGAGTCACAAGTTTACTACGATTGACAACTGGATCGGTGCGGCGTGCGCAATATTTAGGGCTGCATTGGTCCGTCATGGTGAAGAAAGAGCTGAGTTGAAAAGCAAAGCTCTTGATTGACCAGTCAATCTACGTTCCTACCCTCACCTATGGTCACCAGTTGGGGGTGGTGACCGAAAGAACGAGATCGCGAATACAAGCGGCTGAAATTAGCTTCCTCCGTAGGGTGGCTGGGCTCTGACTCAGAGATAGAGGGAGGAGCTTCGCCATCCGGGAGGAGCTTGGAGTAGCCCTCTTGCTCTTCCGGGTTGAAGTAGCAGGGTGGAGTGGTTAGGCATCCAATTAGGATGCCTCACGGGTGCTTTGTTGGGGGTGCTTCGATTCGGGTCTGGAGAGGCAGATTCCAAATCCGCTGGATTGAGTATGTCTCACTCCTGGCCAGGGGGCACCTCGGAATCCTCCCGGGTGAGCGGTAGATTGCAGCCAGGGTGAGGGAAGTCCAGGCTTCCCGTCTGAGGCTGTAGCCCCTGCGATCCTGCCCCGAATAGGCGGAAGATAACGGAACGAAAGTTTACTATGTTTGTAGTCTGAAAAGCAGCCAATCCCCAAAATCCCTTAAAGAACAAACTATTTTGACTGTTTTAAAAAACTATAAGTACATCTAGCCACTGTAGAGAAATTCCCTCTGCACACTGGTGTATCTCAAGAATTTAGGAAGGAAAAATAAAGTTCACGCTAAGTATTTCTTTGCGCTGAAAGCCTATTGTTCCCAGTTTTACACGACCATCATAAAACGTGTGGTTGGTAGGTCACCAAACCATCTGTGTGTGTCTGACCCAATGTTATTGTTCATGTACAATCTAAGAAGCTATTAATTTTAGCTGTTGGCATTCAGCCACTTTTTTTTCCTCTTCTAACGTCTCAAGTGGGACCAACAACTTGGAATAATTTTGCTGTGAGAATAAAGATTTTCATTTTGACCCGGGCATGATGTCAAAGCAAGACGAGCCGTGGAGAGACATCAGAATATTCTATAACTGAAGGATTGAGTTGGGCGCGTGCAGTGGTGGACGAAGTACTCACTTTTTGTACTTAAGTAAAAGTACAGATAATTAGGCAAAAAAAAATACTTAAGTAAAAGTAGCAATAAAAAAAATCTACTTAAGTAAAAGTACAAAAGTAATTGGTGTAAATTGTACTTTTTAAGTAAAAAGTAAAAGTATTCGACCATAATTCAAATGTTATTTGTTGTGCTATAGATTGTCACCATGATAACCAGGATAAATACTCTGCAGGGGCGTGACCCCCCCTCTCCCGCCTCTTTTGGTCCACAAAAAAAAAAAAACAACAAAAAAAACAAAAAGGACAAAAAGGAAAGGCTCTAGAGGAGCCAGATGGGGTGGTTCGGGCATCTGGTCAGGATGCCCCCCGAGCGCCTCGCAGGCGAGGTGATTTGGGCACGTCCCACCACGAGGAGACCAAGGGGCAGACCCCGGACCCACTGGAGATACTATGTCTGACAGCTGGCAGGGGAAAGACTTGGGATCCTTCTGGGTGAGCTAGAGGATGCAGCCGGGGTGAGAGAGGCCTGGGCTACCCGTTTGAGGCTGTTGCCCCCGCGACCCGACCCCAGAACAAGCGGAAAATGACGGAACGGAACAAAAAGGAAAGGGGGTTAGTCAAGCTATCCCCTAGCAGGGCCAGCAAATGGGCACCAAAATGCAGAAAAATGACACTTATATTTTAAAAACGTTTTAGGGGGAGGCCCCCCAGTCACGCAATATTGGCTTTGCCAATATTTAGAAAATTCTAGATCCGCCCCTGCTCTGTGCTCGGCTCAACTTTTTTATTTACGGTAGAAGTAAACACAACAAACAACGATCTTCTGACTCTTTTTAATTTGTTCTATATTTGATGTTAGTTTTTTGGTGCTGAATAAATGCGTAAAATGTTTACTCTCGTTTCTAATCGATTCATTACTTCTTCACCCGATCAACTGCTCCTTTTGATTTTGGCGATGCGGCTTCAAGATGCGCTAAAAAAAAAAAAAAACTGTATATTTTTCAAATTCCCGAACGAAAATGTAACAAAAAATGTAAAACATACTTTTAAAAAGTAGCGAAGTAAAAGTACAGATATTTGCTCTAAAAATGTAGTGAAGTAAAAAAAACGGTCTCAAATTTTACTTAAGTAAAGTACAGATACACAATTTGTTTTACTTAAGTACAGTAACGAAGTACATTTACTTGGTTACGTTCCACCACTGGGCGCGTGTCTATCTTTGAGTCTTGAGCTGGTTGATGTGGATGGAAGACTGCAGATCTGTGTTTAATGATTACAGGAGGTTGTGTGTTTGATTGGATTGCTTTGGGGTGTGCTTTTTGCACAGACAGCTTTCTTGTCAAGAGCGTTCTCTCTCGACTTCATTTTTTGGTTTCTTCATCCGGAGGCCCCTTTGATTGACTCCAAAAAGGTGTTGCTTTCAGATTTTTTTTTTTTTTTTGTAATACCTTTTTGAATTCCCCCGAGGACCCGCTGGTTTTCTCGCTGCTTACCTTCACACTCTCCAACGTCTTTGAAAAAAGTTTTTTAAAATCTAATAAGAAAAGTTGGAATTTTTTCGCAATTTCTCGGCCTCTGTTTGGCAAACTTGACAAATCTGTCTTGTCATCAGAACATGCCTCCCAGTTGCACCTATTTTTTCGAAGCCTCAGTGCTCACAAGACAAATTCATCTTGACTGATGTTAGACAACCTATCCATAGGAGGATAGGTTTTTTTTTTTTTTTTTTTTTTTTTTTTATATATTTCTCCCCACCAACAGCTGGTCTCTTGAGGAAACACTTCCAGCATAGCAGGGTTTAGAAATGAGGTCCACATTAGGGTAAAACCACAAATCTCAGTGCTGATACTTAGTGGAAAATGTTCTCTGAAGTACCACGCTCATCTCTGGAGCTTCTTGCGGTTAGCGTCAGTGAGCCGATCAGACTGTCATGTTAGAAACGGGACAGCAGTGGATGAAGTACTCACTTTTTGTACTTAAGTAAAAGTACAGATAATTAGGCAAAAAATGTACTAAAGTAAAAGTACCAATAAAAAAAAATCTACTTAAGTAAAAGTACAAAAGTAATTGGTGTAAATTTTACTTTTTAAGTAAAAAGTAAAAGTATTCGACCATAATTCAAATGTTATTTTTTGTGCTGTAGGGTCACAAATAAATACTCTACAGGGGTGTGACCCCCCCTCTCCCGTCTCTTTTGGTCCACAAAAAAAAAAAAAAAAAAAAAAAAAAAAAAAACGGAAAGGGAACAATTCACGCTACTTGCAGGGCCAGCGAATGGGTACCAAAATGCAGAAAAATTACTCTAATTTTTTTAAATGTTCTGGGGGGAAGGAACCCCACTCACCCTATATTGGCTTTGTCAATGACCTCACGCAAATCCCCCAGGCCCCCTTTTTAGAAAATCCTAGATCCGCCCCTGCTCTGTGTAATGATGGCTCAACTTTTTATTTAGAAGTAAACACAACAAACAACGATCTTCTGACTCTTTTTAATTTGTACTATATTTGATGTTAGTTTTTTGGCGCTGAATGAATGCGGAAAATGTTTACTCTCAAATCTCTGATTGGTCCTTGATTCATGACTTCTTCTCCCGATCAACTGCTTCTTTTGATTTTGGCGATGCGGTTTCAAGATGCGCTAAAAAAAACTTTATATTTTTCAAATTCCTGAACGAAAATGTAACAAAAAATGTAAAACACACTTTTAAAACGGAGTGAAGTAAAAGTACAGATATTTGCTCTAAAAATGTAGTGAAGTAACTTCGTTACGTTCCACCACTGGAAACGGAGAAGGTTCGCTTTCTGATACACACCTGCAAAGAGTTTTACTAGCTTTCTGTGCTTGGGGCCTTAAAGAAGGCGGAAGATTTATGGGTATTAATTTACAGACGTGTTGGTTTTTTTTGGCATGAGGTATGAGGCAGGAAATTACTTTTTTGGCAAATAGCCGTTGTGCCTCCCCAATTTCACAAGCTGCCTTCAAACTTGACCTTCTACTGTATATTTTACATTATAAAGGAGGAATTTCAAGTGGCAACAGGAACAGTTGAGTAAGAATAAATCCAATTTTTCCAAACAACGTTTCTGGTTGGAAATAAGTGTGTGTATGATAGGGGAACGTTTAGGTTAGTATTTTCATGAGGTAGAGTGTTTGTTTCTTTATGGTTTCGGTTATGTGGGCTGATTCTCCATGACTACTGACTGTGTGTGTGTATGTGTGTGTGTGTATCAATGGCCTGTTAGCCACCTGAAAGCAGTTTCCCCTTCTCAGATGATGAATCCCTCATATGTTTTTGATGTCGTCCATGAAAGCAGTTTGCACATTTAGAATTGCCACCGCACCGCGCCCCATTTCCACCGGCTCATTTATGCTCATAATAAAAACCACTGCACGATTGTATACCCAATTTGCCAGGTGGTTATTGCTTTCTAAATTGAATGAGCCACCCTAAGTGTGATGGTTTAGAAGTTGTATGCAGCTTTAAGGCACTATGATAGTTCCACTGATTTTTGCAGAAGCATGAGAGGAGCCAAACAACAAAAAAGGGACAAAGAAGAGCTGACTTGTGAGAAGAAGCCGAGAACGAGCCGACGAAGCAGCAGCTCGTTCCCATACACATACACGCTTGCCTTGTTTTTTTTTTTTTTCTCTGCTATGATCGTCGTCTCACAAACTCCTTTCCTTTGCATATAAATAGTCTTATGTTTTTTTACCCCTCCTCTTTCAATTCATGTGTGATCCAGTAAACAGATAAGTCAAGTCAATGTGTAGGCGAGAGACACAGTCGACTTTACACACATGTCTTAATATTAAGCTTTCTTTTATCCACATGCCAGACTGACATGTTGCATTTACCCACCAGTCAAACATAAATAAGAAATAGAAAGCGGGCGCTGGTTTGAAAAAAAAAAAAAAAAAGCAAGTAAATAAGCACACACTTGAAGAAAAAGAAAACTAATGTACTAATTAGAATCTTCTTGTGAAGTTGTAACTATGTTCCTGAAGTTGTACCGTAATTTCACGACCATTAGGCGCACTGTACGAAAAGGCCCAGTCTCAGTCACACTGCCTTACAACAACACACACGCAAGCATGCAAATGTGCGTATTAAAAAATAGATCGGGAGCAAAACTGAGTTTGGTTGTACTTTATTTAAGTAGTAACGATACTAAACAAGCACATTACCGGTAATAGTCTTTATTCAAATCCGTCAAAGTCCTCATCCTCTGTTTCGGAATCAAACGGCTGCGCAAAATTCAACAGAGCAGGTTCACTTCGCTCCTCGCTGTCAAAATCACTGTCTGTACTGTGCGGCTCCTCAGAAAGGATTCCAGCTTTTGCGAAAGCTCGGATAACATTACCAGCAGACACGTTAGTCCAAGCATCTACAATCCTTTGGCAAACTGTAGCGTAACTTGCCCGGCTCTGCCTTCCACCCTTCGTGAAACTGTGGTCTCCTTCGGTCATCCATCGCTCCCACGCCGCTCACACTTCACTCTTTAACGTTCTCATGCCTTTTCTTTCAGGTCCAGGGCACCGCGTTTTCTTTTAGGGCCGCCTTTTCTCACGAGCACGGCGTTTTCTTTTAGGTCCGCCTTTTCTCACACACAAGGTGCACCGCACGAAAAGGCGCACCGCTCATTTCGAAGAAAATCTAAGACTTTTATATGTGCCTTATGGCCGTAAAATTACAGTATGTTGTAATGCATATTTAGCGATGATGTGATTTAACGATAGCGTGCAAACTTTACTCTCCGTGACAATTTCTTACAGTTTATTTCAAAGGATCATAGGGCATAGTCACCCTAGCTGTGAGATATAGTCCCTACATAGTTTCCAGAGCTTCCCTGGACTTTTCCGCTGGTGGAATGCTCGCAACACTTTCCAAGCAGGCATTGTAACCAAAAGCCCAAACCACCTCACCCGACTCCTTTCAACTCAGAGAAGTGGCAGGTGTACTGTTTACGTTTTCATAAGGACTAAGCTCCTCACCCCGTCTGTAAAAGAGCCTGTTCTCCCTGAATCAGTGTTGAAGAGAAAAGTTCTTAATCTTTATCGCATAGCTGTGTTGGCTGGAGAACAAAACGAGAGACTCAAATTTTAATTGTCGGACAAGAATAGCTCTCTTCAGCGAACTTCATTAGAGTTTCTACAAGGAATCAGCATTCTGTCTGCCTTATTTAGACCAGGGGTCACCAACCCCAGTGCCCGCGGGCACCAGGTCACCCGCAGTGACCGCATCAGTCGCCCGCAGGCCAGTTCTAAAAATAGCACTAAGTACGAAATAGCTGTCTAAAATTTTAATTTAATTTTAATTGTGTTGCTATTCTTTTTGAATTTCATTTACAGTGATGTAAATTTAAAAACGAATACATAAAAACGCCTACATGTTGTGTAGGCGGTGTAATCTGAAAGAGATCAGTGACTGCAAAGTTGTAGCAGGAGACAGTGTAGCCAAACAGCACAGGATGGTCGTGTGTAAGATGACCATAGCAGTGAGGAAGTCTAAGAAGATGAAGGGAGTGCAGAAGACTAAATGGTGGAAACTGAAAAAGGAAGAGTGCTGCTTGAACTTTATAACGGAGTTGAGACAGGCTCTTGGTGGGCAGGAGAAGCTTCCAGATGACTGGACAACTACAGCTAATGTGATCAGGGAGACAGGCAAGAGAGTACTTGGTGTGTCATCTGGAAGGAGGATAGATAAAGAGACTTGGTGGTGGAATGAGGAGGTGCAGGATTGTATCAAAAGAAAGAGGCTGGCTAAGAAGAAGTGGGACACTGAGAGGACTGAGGAGAGTAGGCAAGGGTACAGGGAGATACAGCATAAGGTTAAAGTAGAGGTGGCAAAGGCAAAACAAGCAGCCTTCGACGACTTGTATGCTAAGCTGAACAGCAAGGAGGGAGAGATGGACCTATACAGGTTGGCAAGACAGAGAGACAAAGATGGGAAGGATGTGCAGCAAGTTAGGGTGATTAAAGACAGGAATGGATGTCTCTTGACAGATGCCAGTAATGTGATGGGAAGATGGAAAGAGTACTTTGAAGAGTTGATGAATGAAGAGAATGAAAGAGAACAAAGAGTAGAAAACGTTACCAAAGTGGACCGGAAAGTGGCTAGGATCAGTAAGGTAGAAATAAAGAGGGCACTGAAGAGGATGAAGAGTGGAAAGGCTCTCGGCCCTGACGGAATCCCTATAGAAGTATGGAAGTGTTTAGGTGAGGTGGCAGTAGAGTTTCTGACTGGGCTGTTTAACAGAATATTAGAAAGTGAGAAGATGCCTGATGAATGGAGAAGAAGTGTGCTAGTTCCTGTTTTTAAGAACAAGGGAGATGTACAGAGTTGTGGTAACTACAGAGGAATTAAACTGATCAGCCATACGATGAAGTTATGGGAAAAAGTTGTCGAAGCTAGGCTAAGGTCTGAAGTAAGAATTTGTGAGCAGCAGTATGGTTTTATGCCTAAAAAGAGCACTACAGATGCAGTATTTGCCTTGAGGATGCTGATAGAGAAGTACAGGGAAGGTCAGAGGGAGCTGCACTGTGTCTTTGTAGATCTTGAGAAAGCGTATGACAGGGTACCTAGAGAAGAACTATGGTATTGTATGAGGAAGTCTGGTGTGACAGAGAAGTATGTTAGAGCGGTTCAGGACATGTATGAGGGCTGTAAGACAGTGGTGAGGTGTGCTGTAGGTGAGACAGAGGAGTTCAGTGTGGGGGTTGGACTGCACCAAGGATCTGCTCTGAGTCCTTTGCTGTTTGCTATGGTGATGGATAGGCTGACAGACGAGGTCAGACAGGAATCTCCATGGACAATGATGTTTGCAGATGACATTGTGATCTGTAGTGAGAGGAGGGAAGAGGTGGAGGAAAAGCTGGAGAGGTGGAGGTTTGCACTAGAAAGAAGAGGAATGAAGATTAGTCAGAGTAAAACAGAGTACATGTGTGTGAATGAGAGGGATCCAAATGGAAAAGTGAGGTTACAGGGAGAAGAGATAAACAAGGTGGAAGATTTTAAGTACTTGGGATCAACAGTCCAGAGCAACGGAGAGTGTGGAAAAGAGGTAAAGAAGCGTGTTCAAGCAGGCTGGAACGGGTGGAGAAAAGTATCAGGTGTGATGTGTGACAGAAGAGTTTCAGCTAAAATGAAAGGAAAAGTGTACAAAACCGTGGTGAGACCCGCCATGCTGTTTGGTCTAGAGACAGTGCCACTGAGGAAAAGACAGGAAGCAGAGATGGAGGTAGCAGAGATGAAGATGCTGAGGATCTCTCTGGGAGTGACCAGGATGGACAGGATCAGAAATGAGTATATCAGAGGAACAGCACATGTTAGAGGTTTTGGAGATAAAGTCCGGGAGGCCAGACTGAGATGGTTTGGACATGTACAGAGGAGAGAGACCGAGTACATCGGCAGAAGGATGCTGGATTTGGAACCACCAGGAAAGAGGGCTAGAGGAAGACCAAAGAGGAGGTTCATGGATACAGTGAAGGAAGACATGAAGATAGTTGGCGTGACCGAAGAGGATGCAGCAGATAGGGTTAGATGGAAGAAACTGACTTGCTGTGGCGACCCCTGAAGGGAAATGCCGAAAGGAGAAGAAGAAGAAGACATAAAAACGTGAAAAAAAATGTATATCACAAAAAAGTTTAATATATGAACTCTGACGTAATATGGGTCGGAGTAAAGAAGAGGTTATGAACGCGTTTTCTACCCACTAAAACATGGCAGAAAAAAGGATGAAAACTTATCATTTTCACAGTGAATGGGAGGAAGAGTATTTTTTTAGTAACGTGAAAGAAAACTGTGTGCGTCTCATCTGAAGTGCGACATACGTGATGATTTGTTTTAATGGCTGCAAATGTAGTGATTAGTACAAATGTGATAAGATTTTTTTGAAAGGAGTAGATTTTTGTTAAATCTTACATAATTGATAATTTGTACAAACATGGTCTACAAACATATTGAAATAATTATTGTGATTGATCATTAACAATCAGTGTCTTCACATAGAATATCATTAATAATAATATCAAATTAAACTGTGTAACTTTGTTATTTCAGAAGTGTATTATCAAAGTGGTAGCTCTTTGCGTTACTCAGTGCCCTTGAAGTAGTTCTCAGTTTCAAAAAGGTTGGTGACCCCTGATTTAGACAGTTTTGGAAACAAGATATGTTCTTACAGAGTAGTGGGGAAAAGAAAAGTTACAGACTTCTTCTTAAAAACAGTGGAGACAAAGAAATGTTAAAGAAAGGTGAAGTGAAGGTGGGGGTATTTAGCACATTCATCAGTTAACAGATAACACTATCACACAGCTGCAGGTCACGAACTTCCTACAGCTGGGGTATCACGTTAAACTAAAGACACTTTTGAATAGTAAATACAAAAATCAAAATTTACCACCTAACAATTGAAATCTAAACCCACTGCTTGTATCTGTAATTTTGTGTTTTATGGTCACTGGCCAACACTGGAAACCTTGTACTTGGGAGTGCCCATCTATGCATTTGTGCTTCACTGACACTTTAGTGAGCACAATATCTCTCAAATCATTGGAAGAATTTGATTGAATGTGTCCACAGTTACTCAATACCCACTGATTATGTTATCAGAGTCACAGGACCAAATATCAATGTCATAAGTCAGTTTCTAATGCTTATGAACACTACATCTCCCAAAGTACTGATTTGATTTTAATGACACTGCTTGCAGTTACTTAGAACCAACTATGGATGATTGATAACATGATAGCAAAAAAAAAAGGAAATTAAGGCCTTATACATGACTACAACCATTCATGGTTAAGGAGTTAGATTGATATAGAGAATGCAAAGGTGTGGTTCAAAACCTTGGTCTCCTTTCATTTTTGTTTGTTTTTTCTACCAACATTTCAACTTAAAACATAAGAGATCTTATGTTTTACACACGTCCCTTTCTTTGATCTGTGAGATTAGTCACTCTAGTTTTTAAAATTTTATCTGACAGAAACTTTAGAGATATTTTAGTATTGGAAAGTATGAGATAAATATGTATGACAATTGTTCCGTTCCGTCATCTTCCGCTTGTTCCTGGGTCGGGTCGCGGGGGCAACAGCCTCAAACGGTCAGCCCAGGCCTCTCTCTACGGCTGCATCCTCTAGCTCACCTGGAAGGATCCTAAGTTGTTCCCAGGGCAGCTGTGAGACATAGTCTCTCCAGCGGGTCCGGGGTCTGCCCCTTGGTCTCCTCCCGGTGGGACGTGCCCAAAACACCTCGCCCGCGAGGCGCTCGGGGGGCATCCTGACCAGATGCCCGAACCACCCCCACCTCGACCTGGAGGAGGAGCGGCTCGACACCGAGCTCCTCCCGGATGGCAAAGCTCCTCACCTGATCTCTGAGTGAGAGCCCAGCCACCCTGCGGAGGAAGCTCATTTCGGCCGATTGTACCCGTGATCTCATTCTTTTGGTCACCACTCACAGCTTGTGACCAAAGGTGAGGGTTGGAACGTAGATCGACTTATAAATCGAGAGCTTTGCTTTTCGGCTCAGCTCTCTCTTTACCACGACGGACCGATGCAGCGTCCTAGTTATTGCTGACGCCGCACTGATCCGCCTGTGGATCTCCCGCTCCATCTTTCCCCCACTCGTGAATAAGACCCCGAGTTACTTAAACTCCTCCTCTTGGGGCAGGACCCAGTCCCTGACCCGCAGGGGGCATTCCACCCTTTTCCAGGCGAGGACCATCGTCTCGGATTTGGAGGCGCTGATCCCATCCCGGCCGCTTCACACTCGCCATTATATCAGCATCAGATGTAAATTTGATAAAAAACTGAGTAAAATTAATGGATCAAGAAGCAGTTAAATGCTGTAAAGTATTAAAGAACATCTTGGTCATTTAATCATACGCATGGCTTCTGCTTATTTCATATTTCTTTCTGTTTTGACTTGTGAGCCTTTTACGACCGGCTAAAACCCTTCCTCACCACCATTTTTTAACAGTTTATTTTAATATAAATAAGCTACAATAACAAAAAAGAAAAAAAAAAATACAATGATTGAAAATGTGAAATGATTCGGTCTGGAGTTTGCATGTTCTCCCCGTGTATGTGTGGGTTTTCTCCGGGTACTCCAGTTTTCTCCACTTCCTCCAAAAGCATGCATGTTAGGTTTATTGACAACAATGTGATTGCCCCAGGAATGCGTGTATGTGTGTGTATGGTTATACGTATGTGTGTGGCCCTGTGACAGACTGGCACCCTGTTCCAGTGTACCCTTCCCCTCGGCTCAAATCAGCCGGGATGGGCTCTGGCACCCACGCAACCCTGCACGGGTGACATTATATTCATTTAATTATTGATCTTCATTGTTTTGTTTTTAAATTCTTCTAATTGATCTACTGTGACAAATCAGTATCCCTCCGAGGATGGATAGTAATTTTGATCTATTCTTTAAAATTAATTTACTAAAATCATCTTTTTCTTTAAACTTGGTCTGCATACGAACTCTTTCCTCATTTTTAGCCCTTAATCTGATCAAGAAATGGAACTTTTATGACGTTGAGAAGTTTTATGTATTTGGATCAAGACCTAAAATAAACTTTTTTTTTCAGCTCAAATCTAAGATAATCGTTACTCAATGCACAGTGCCTTGTTTATGTGAAATAAACTCATCTAAACAAGAAACGGCGTGTCGAACAGTTTGCTCTGCTAAAATCCAGCCGTGCATACATGTTGATTTCCATTTACTGATTAAAAAAAACCCCAACAAAACGCAGCAAATTTACTCAGTCTATTTGTAATTAAAGGGTTGTATAAAGCCACTGAATCTATTGCTCATAGTTAATCCTCGGTCCATCCATCTTGTCGTTAAACCATCACAACAATCTCGTCATTGTCATTAAACCGTGATTGCTCTTCAGCTCCTTCACAAGCCACTTGTCTAAAATGCTAGCATGGGAACAAACAGATTGGTCTTGAATGAATTCAGTGAGTGGTACACAGATTCTCAGTCTAAGTGCCACGAATGGCTGGTGGACAACTAATGGCGACAACAACAGTTTTTTCTTCCAAGTAAATGATTGGAGGAGGAGGTGTTGTATTTATTTTTATTTGGCTGATTGGGTGGTTTGCGTTTGCCCAAACACACAATTTAGTTTCAGACTGAGCTACTTATTGCTTTTTTAGTTTTATTTATTTAAACACACGTCACACTAAATGTAGGCAAATTGCTTACATGGCCGTTTGAACCGTGTATGACTCGGTAAAAATACAATCTAAAGCAACTACTCATTGCTCACTTTAATTACCGTATTTTCCGCACTATAAGGTGCACTGCATTTTAAGACGCACCTTCAATAAATGACATTTTTTAAAACTTTTTCCATATATAAAGAGCACCGCGTTATAAGGCGCTACAGTAAAGGCTGTTCAACTTTGTCCTCTAACTGTGGCCATCTCGCTTTGTTCCCGCGGAAACTCTGTTTAGTCTTGTTTACTTGGCACAGCGCATCCTCTTGCTTCCTCCGCTTCCTCACCATTGATTCATTGATGTTAAACTCTCTCACTGCGGCTCTATTCCCGTGTTCTACAGCGTGACCGATCGCCTTGAGTTTAAACTCTGCGGTGTAACAGTGTCTCTTGGTAGGAGCCATTTCTGGGTCTTCACACAAACACACAAATGGAAATGAGACGCCCTTTCATACCAGCATGCACCGCGCACTACTTCTTCTACGGGGGAAATGGAGTCGGCGGCTGCTTACCGCAGTTGCGACACCTGTTGTAGCTCAATATTAATCCATATATAAGGCGCTCCGGGTTAAAAGGCGCATCGTGGACTTTAGAGAAAATTTAAGGTTTTTAGGTGCGCCTTATAGTGCGGAAAATACGGTAATTTGAAGATATCCACTATAGAAACATAAACAGACTCTGAATGACTCGAAATATTTTCTAACTTGTAATTTCTTGGTGTTGTACGTTCCCTTAGCAACTTTAAACTTGCCTGAAGTATAACATTTCAAATTAAGAAATACGTCATGATGTCAGGAAAGAATCTTGTATCTAGTTGTAGAAAATCTTTCTATACATTTCTAGTTGTAGCGTTTTTCTTAACCCTCCCCTTATTATTTCTTTTGCTATTTGTACAGGGGCTGTGTATTTGGAAGGCGGCTTGGAGGAAGCCCGCCAGCTCTTTGGTAGACTGCTCTTCAACAGCGAGGTGAGTAAAGAGAAGAAAAAAAAATAAAACACATCTGTTCAGATTCAGTTTCGCCCTGTAGTTTCATGCACAGGATTTGCAAGAGCATGTTTGTCGCGGAGTTGAGCTGCAGACACGCTAGATAAGATTTTCCCATTTCAATCTGCGGAAGCCGTTACTTGTCTCTTTTTTTATTCGCTCACTCCCACACACTGCATGTTTTCGGTGACACACCGAGGAGGACGTGCCAGCCCGAGATCCAGCCAAATCTCCCCGTATTCTGCACTACTTTTGACTGTATGCACAAAAAAAGGAGACAATGACACCGGTAGAAACAAAGACGAGAATGAAAGCTAAGCATGTCTAGTGTCTCTTTTGGAAGAAAAACCGGAGGTGTGGAACATTGTGCGTTGCCAGTCTTGTGTGGGACACTCACTATTGTTTGAGCGTATGTGCGCACAAGATCAGCACCAGAAAAATGGACATTTTTTTGAGTCGGTATTTGCATTTATCTTGGCAAGAAATGCTATGAATCAATTAAACGACTTGCAGCTCATCTTGTATGTAGCAGCTGGCTTGGTTCTAATTGGCGACTGAGGTTGTTTGCCTGCGATTCAGTAAGTGACTCCCACACAATGTGTGACACGCAGAAACCTATCGGACATGTTTGATCGTAATCGCTAATCTTTGAACAATAAAAAAGAGGCTCACATCCTCACTTTCCCTAAAAGAAAGAACATTTATATTTGATTATTGCAAAAATGACATTGTATACAACCTTAACTGAGTGATTTTTTTTTCTCATTGTTGCGTAATTTTCTTCATAATCTTAGTGCAAATTTGATCTTTTTTTTCTTCCACATTTCATCTTTTTAAACTGTAAGCACCAACATTTTACAAAAGACACACTTCTGTGTGGCGGTGCTTTGGAGTGGTGTTTTTTTGAGTGGGAGGCAGAAACGACCTTGCTTCTGTTTTACTGTCACTCCACGGCCACGGAAGTCCGCAGAAAGAGCTATTGAGTCGCAGTGTGGAGGTCGGTATTTCCATGAAAGGATTTTTCATATCTTCCCTCGCAAAGGTAGTTCGTCTTCTTTGTGGGGGCTGATGAGCAGATATGGATGGAAAAGGAATGAAATTACAACAAGCGGATTAGTTATGAAACCAAGAGAAAGTAGCCTCTTGAAACAGGGTTTTCCAGAAGACTGGAAAAAAAAATTCTGCCAAATTTGAGATTAGGGTTGTCGGGTTCAGCAGCCTCAGCAGTGAAACCACAATTTCCCTGATTCTAGCCACATCTAACTTATCGGGTCTTTCAGGAAGACCCTTAAAGGGATGCCCGAACGCCCTGCCCAAACGGCCCATCCCCTACCCCCTTTTGACTCCTTCCTATTCCATGTACAATTGCTGAGCTTCCTCAGCGATTGTACATGGAGGAAGCATGTACAATGCTGGGCTTTTTTGGTTGGGCTTTTCTCATCACTGAGAAAAGCCCTACCAAAATCTTCTTCTTTTGGTATTTCCCTTCAGGGGGCGCCGCAGCAAATCAGTTTCTTCCATCTAACCCTATCTTCTGCATCCTCTTCGGTCACACCAGCTATCTTCATGTCTTCCTTCACTGTATCCATGAACCTCCTCTTTGGTTTGTTTTGTTCATTTTGTTCCCGGCCAAAACGGGGACTTTTTTTTCCAGCCTCTAGTATTCGTGATGGGTTGGAAAGTAGAAACAAAAACCTATTTTACAAGAGTACTTTAAACACCAACAAAGCATATTGTAAAAACAAAACCTCAACGTTTACTTCTACCAATAAAAGTTCAGATCTCTTTCTGGCATGAGTTTCGTCACTAAGACACTATCGCCAAGATTTTATCGTAATGTGGCCAGAAATCTTTAGAATATCCGTTTGCTACTATCGACAAAATAATTATGAGGCATATTGCATTCAATTGTTGATTGAATCATTTTGTCCATCAATATTTTAAGTGGACGTTCAAGCTCGGAGATGAAAGAGAAACGGCTGAGTCAGAAATAAAATGGCAAACACTCCCGAACTGAAAAAAAAAAAAAGTTAATAAATCCAACATTTTTGGTGATTTTTTTCACTTTAGTTTTTACTTATTCCATCTGAATTCAAGTTTAATTTTTTTTGTCAAGTCATTTTAGAAAAGTTAAACAGCTTGACACAAAGCTTTTCACTTTGAGACTCATGACGTTTGTCAAATTTCAACACCTTATTAAATCTTTGACCGATAATTATATTATCAAACTTTATCCTTCCAGAACTTTTGAAGGGCATTGAAATGAATAGAACCAACTTTTCAAATTATGACACACTAACCTAACAAAGATGGAGAAATTAATAGACTCACCTTCCATTTGTGCCGGAATTATCAAAGAAATTATTTGATCTTTGATTCAACTCTGGTATTCTAAATTAAATAGTTTCTAAAAGTTTTGTGATTCATATAAAAACTTTAATCATTTAAGCTTCCAGTCAACACTCAGTAATTCTTGTCATTTTTGGATAGCTGTTGTCTTCTGTTTCCATTTTGGATTTTTTTTTTTTTTTTGGTTGGTGTTCTTTTTTTTTCTACCTCAACTACAACCATTTGATTTTCTATTTTCATTGTTACTTGAAGCTTTTTAGGGAAGTTTTGGAATGTTCCAACAAACCCAATTGAACCTGAATGGTTCCATAATCATTTCATTAAACTTTCTGTTAACTATGACCAGAAATCAGGAGTTTCAGTCCCCTTCGGACACAAACATCTGGACAAGCCGTCTATTTAACGTCCAGTAGCGTCAAAATGTTGTCAGGCAATGCTGATAATAGCAACACCATTAAAACAAAACAAAAGAGACATAATTGACTGAAACACGATTTATTGGAAAAAGGAGTCCAGTATTGCTGTAAAGAAAAGCACATGGATCAGTGGAAATGTCATGAAGTTATTGTTCAAAATGCATTTCATGGTCAGGCAGCCAGGAAGACCTGAGTGGGATGGAAGGTATGACCCAACAAAGGAAGGGAAGACATGCTGCCTATTTGAAGACCTTCAGGTGTCTTAAATCAGGCAAATGAGGGAAGGCCCCAGGTTGCCCCTGGTGGTGGGCGAGGGAACCATGACAGCAGAATTCTAATTTAACAAGTTAAGATATCAAAATTCTATTCAAGTAAACCTAGACTTTCATTTTTTCATTGAAACTATCATATAAAAAGTAAACGAGTAATAAGTTATTATTGAGCTTCCTCCACATGGTGGCTGGACTCTGACTCAGGGATAGAGGGAGGAGCTCTGCCATGCAGGAAGAACTCGGACGAGGGTCGTTGCTCGTCTAATTTGCAAAAACCCAGATGGGGTGGTTTGCATATGTGGTTAGAATTTGTCCCTAATACCTTGAGTTGTTTTGGGGACATTCCATCAGGAGGAGACCCAGAAGCAAAACCCGGACTTGCTGAAGAAACTATGTCTCACAGCTGGCCAGGCCCACCTCGGAATCATCCTGGGTGAGCCTGAGGGTCCAAAGAAGCCTAAGTTTCCCATCGAAGGCTGTTGTCCTCGCGACCCAGCCCCAGATGAGCAGAAAATAACCAAATGGAAATTTGATAAAACGCAATCAACCATAGGAGATTGCACTGTCAAGAATTTTATATAAATGTGTTATTTCATTTTGTTAAGGAGAAAACCGGTAAAAATAAAAAGCATATTTGATGTTTGCGTCTGACATTTTTGGTTTGCATAGAGATCACTACCCAAGGTATTTTCGTAAATTTGTTGCACCCGTCTCCCACTCTCCCAGTTTAAGCCAGATTTGCATGTAATTTTAAATTAACTGGGAATGTTTAGCTTGCGGAACACAGTAGTCTTTTAAACAACTATGTAAGGACATAAAAAATTGTAAAGAAAAAAAAAAAGGTAATTTCCAAAACGTTCATAATTTCAAAAACAAGAGGTGAAGAACAATAGAGAGTGTGGAAAAGAGGCGAAGAAGCGTGTGCAGGCAGGCTGGAATGGGTGAAGAAAAGTATCAGGTGTGATGTGTGATAGAAGAGTTTCAGCTACAATGAAGAGGAAAGTGTAAAAAACTGTGGTGAGACCGGCCATGCTGTTTGGTCTAGAAACAGTGGCACTGAGGAAAAGAGAGGAAGCAGAGATGGAGGTAACAGAGATGAAGATGCTGAGGATCTCTCTGAGAGTGACCATGATGGACAGAATCAGAGGAACAGCACATGTTAGAGGTTTTGGAGATAAAGTCAGAGAGGCCAGACTGAGATGGTTTGGACATGTGCAGAGGAGAGAGAGTACATCGGCAGAAGGATGCTGGATTTGGAACCACCAGGAAAGAGGACTAGAGGAAGCCCAAAGAGGAGGTTCATGGGTACAGTGAAGGAAGACATAAAGATAGTTGCCGTGACCAAAGAGGATACAGCAGATAGGATTAGATGGAAGAAACTGACTTGCTGTGGCGACCCTTGAAGGGAAATGCCAAAAGAGGTAAAAGAAGAATTTCCAAAACTGTTTTTTGGACCTCACCTATGTTATTGTATCACATAGGTTATTGTATATGTGCCACGTTGAAAACAGTACTTTTCTATCTACTGATCCTGAGGGCCCTATCAGCCATGTTTTTCACTAGTCCCCAACAGTAGCTCAACTTGGTCAAATCAACACTTGCTTAATAGATGGCTTTTTAGTTTTTGGATTTTTCTTTTTTTTTTCTCTGAAATGCTCACTTGTAATAAATGCATTTCAAATCAGAGCTGCTTTGTGTGATCCAAATAGTCTGAAAAACCTACCATTTTCAGTTAGAATGCTGATGAGCTTGAGGTCAAGGTAATTCATAGTAAAAAAAACTTTATGAAAAGAAATAAATAGTAGAAGAAATGGATTTGATCTGAGAAAAAAAGTGTTTGCTCGCTTTTTGTCAAATGTGACTAAAATGCCAAAGAAAATTTGTCATTTTCAACTTAAGTTAGAAAGTTTTCCGACATTCAGATGGAAGATTGAAATGGTTTTGCCCGTCACCCCCCTGCTGAATCGTCCTGATGGCTGTTCTGTAGTACAGAGCTAAGATGGGGCAGATGGACTAAAGACCAGAAAGCCAAACACCAGCCGTCGAGGTTTGATGGGTTAGTGGGAAACGGGAAGAAGAGCAGGGAATAAAGAGTGCAATCCACAGAACCTCTCGGATCCGTCTGCATTTCTTCTTGAACATGACAGAATTGGTCTTTACACAGCACATTACTAAACTAATGAGATGCACTGCAAAACTGACATACTCTACATTTTTCTTTATCACACCGTGGAAGGTTTTCACCATTCCCATTTGCCGGTATGGTATTCCATTCACACATGGCTGATCGGGCTCTTACCCTCCTATTTTACAAAAAGGTTGCTGTCTGGTGGTTCTCCTTTTTTTACTCTCTCTTATTTCACAGTGTCTTTTCTTTCTTTTTCCTGCTTGAGCTCACCAGGATGTTTCACTATCCGTTTATTGTGATAATTTTAGGGCTGCAACTAACGATTATTTTGATGATCGATTAATCGGGCGATTATTGGCCCGATTAATCGATTAATCGGGTAGAATTGACAACTTAATAAATAATAGTTTTTTTTGGCATTTTATTGAATGTAGTTATGCAAAACACAACTCATAACCACTTAAACAACACATTGGGCTCATTCTAATAAGTAAAAATGTTAATCTTTCTGTGAAATAAAGAGGGAGAATATTACCATTTCTACAGCAAATATAAAATAATAAATCTACTTACTGTATACAGTAAAGGTAAATCACGAGCACCCATAAAATGTGTTTTATAGTACTGGCTAAAAAAAACATAAATTGTAAACTGTTGACCATCCAGGATCACATTTAAAAACAAGAAATCGTTAACAGTTTTAGATTTGAAAATTTAACCTTGTTCAGAGGTATAGTACCAAACAAAAATGGCCTAGGTAACATGAGTAAAAATACACAAAAAACAATCAAGTTGTGTAATATTAAGTGCAGTTGACAGCAAAAACTTTCTAAACGATTAATCAACGACTAAATTAGTTGACAACTATTTCAATAATCGATTATAATCGATTAATTCGATTAGTTGTTTTTGAAACAAAAGCTTCACAATTTGGGGTAAAAATTCACTACCATCTACTCAAAGCAAAGAATGCATGTAATTTCCTCCTCAAGACCAAGCCAGACAAAAAAAAAAAAGAAAACGTTGAAAATTACTCACAGTTTTTCTCTCACTCCCTCTGCTATTCCCTAATTGGTGTGGCATTTTTAGCCGAAGCGAAACAGTTATTTTCGTCCCCTTGTTTTTCACCTTTACTGGCACTGGTTCCCAAACAACAGGGCTCTTGCCTCAAATGGAATCCGGCATCATTGCACACAGAAGCCTGGAGGAGACAATAGATGCTAATTTGCTAATGACATTACTGGGGAGGTTATTAAAGTATCAGCAGAGGCAGGAAGCGCCTTCTTCAGGGGGAAACCGCTCAATTGCTCCCAACCTGGACTCAACAGCAGTGCAATATTGCAAGGAAAAGATGTTGACGTGACTGTGTTGTCCTAAGGGAAGCACCTCTTTGAGGAGCAATCATCATAATGATCTCTGTAGGTACCCATGGGCTAATTTGTTGGACTTTATTAACACCACATGGGCGTAGCCACTCGAAAGCACCAAATTCAGCAGAGGTTGCTGTGACAACTAAGACTGTCACCATGGCGCTGAGATAATGACTTTTGGTATTACAGCATTTGCAGCCCTCTACTTACCTTTCTCGGAGTCCTTTGAAGTACATCAAATCAGATTTATAAATAAGCAGGTTGAAAGGTTTAAATATCAAAAGAAAGAATAAGAAAATAAAAAAACTTTACAGAACAAAAATAAAAGGATAGATTGAGTTTTACTGAAGAGATTTTAGGCCTCTCAACGGATTACCGTATTTTCCGCACTATAAGGCGCACCTAAAAACCTTAAATTTTCTCTAAAGTCCACGATGCGACTTTTAACCCGAAGCACCTTATATACGGATCAATATTGAGCTACAACAGGTGTTGCAACTGCGGTAAGCAGCCGCCGACTCCATATACCCCGTAGAAGAAGTAGTGCGCGGTGCATGCTGGGATATATGAAAGGCCGTCTCATTTCCATTTGTGTGTTTGTGTAAAGGCCTGGAAATGGCTCCTACCAAGAGACACTGTTACACAGCAGAGTATAAATTCAAGGCGATCGGTCACGCAGTAGAACACGGGAATAAAGCTGCAGCGAGAGAGTTTAACATCAATGGTGAGGAAGTGGAGGAAGCAAGAGGATGCGCTGCGCCAAGTAAACAAGACTAAACAGAGTTTCCGCGGGAACAAAGCGAGATGACCACAGTTTGAGGACAAAGTTGAACTGTGGGTTGTTGAACAGAGAGCAGCTGTTTTGTAATTGTTTATAAAGTTTGACTGACCTATCTGACTGTGTTTTTTTTTTTTTACATTCCCTTTAGCGCAGCGCCATTTAGTGAATGCAAAACGTAAAATCCAGCCTTTACTGTAGCGCCTTATAATGCGGCGCGCCATATATATGGAAAATTTTTCAAATATGCCATTCATTGAAGGAGCGCCTTAAAATGCAGTGCGCCTTATAGTGCGGAAAATACGGTAGCTAGCAGCCCAGGATGGAAAGCAGCACCTCTAAATCCGAAAACCTTGTTCCTAGACGTGAAAAGCGTCAAGTGCCCTCTGCAGGTCAAAAATATGTTTCAGCCCCAAGTGGAGTTTAAGGATATCAGGATTGTGTTCACTAGAAAGTGAAGTATGGAGCGGGAGATTTAAAGGCAGGTCAATGTAGTCTATGCAATATTTAGGACGATACATCAGTCTGTTGAGGTAAAGAAAGAGTGGGGGTCAATTGGCAAAACTCTTAAATTACCAGTGGATCAATGCCCTGACCCTTATCTATGTCATCAATTTGTTTCTTCTATGGGTTGCCAGACTCAAGCTCATAAATAAGTCGTGGAGCTCTGCCATTCCGGAGTGGGAGTAGAGTTGTTCCTCCTTCACATTGATTGGAGACAAATTGGGTACGTCCCACCAGATGGAGACTAAGATGAAGACCCAGGACCTGCTAGATCAGGGTGGGTAAACTTTTTGGTTCGCGGGCCACATTGAGTTCTAACATATGACAAAGCGGAACAGGAGAAGATGGATGACATGCTTTCAAATCTAGCAGCGCTAGGTCTGAAATCTAGTGCAATAGCGCTTAAAAAACGTTGCATTTAGCAGCGCTAGGTTTGGTATCTAAGCGCTTGATGTAACACTTTGCTTGTTTTAACATCTAAAACACTTGTTTACGTGCGTGTATTGGCCTTGACGGCTTTCCATATCTGTGCACACTGTTTATTTCGATAGAGTGCACATCACATTATAATGGGAGCAGTGTTGTTTTTTTTTCGCAACTAAGCCAATATATCTAGAGTGCGCCATCTAGTGAGGAAACATCAGAATTGCAGGGGAAATAAAACATTAACAAGATTTATTTATTTAAATTTTTCAAGTTTGGTGGGCCGGATTAAAACGTTTAATGGGCCGCATGTGGCCCACGGGCCGTAGTTTGCCCACGGCTGTGCTAGATAAAGTATGTTTTAGCTTAGGCTGCTGCCACTTCTGACGTTCTGAATTTTGACCTGTATTCTCACTGGTTGGTAAAAGATACCAGGACCAAATGAATCACATTTGTTAGTTGGAGATTGGCTGACGCAACTTTCTTGTTCAAGTTCATCCACAGGATCGTATTTGGGTTGCATTCGAGGGATGATGGAAGCATAACGAATATGCATTCCTTTTCACACACAGTAGCCATGTTTTTCCTAGATGGGAATATGTTGTATGGAGTTTTATGTCTAACCTTTATAGTATGGAAAGAAGCGGTCTGTTCGATACAGCATACAGAAGTAATTTTGACACCTTCGGGCACCCTAAAGACACCTACTTTCTAATTCCTCTTCATCCCAGTTCAAAACATCACTGCACCACCACCTACCTAGTGTTGCAATCTTTTTTTTTTTATGGGATATGTTGACCAATCGAGAACTCACTTGGCCTTTATCAAATAAATAAAACTGCTTGAAACGTGGTCTTTTTGTAGTTTGGAGCCTACTGCAAACATTTTCTTTTAAATTTTTTAAAGTGTTTGCAAAATGTATGTTTTGGTACAAGCGCAAACCTGTGGGAATGTCCCAGTGGAAATGTTCTTGGGGGGTATAAAGGCGCCATTGGGTTTAAAGCTCGTTGTTTATCACAATACATTTGCCAGTTGGGAGACTTTCTTTGACACATTTTAAAAGAACCTCTTTGTTTTTTTAAAGTCATGTTTGATTTTTTTTTTTTTTCTTAGTTTAACGAAGATTTGCACTCCTTCATGTTTACAAAAAACGTCTATGTTCAGACTTTATGAAAACTATAAAATGCTTGGTAATATTGAACAACCGACTTATATAGTTTTACTTTTAATCAAACTCGGCCAAGTAAACCAATGTTTGTGTTTAAGAGTGTTATTTGTGATGGTAATAGAGTGCCAACCCCTCCCCCGGTAACCCCTCCCCCGATGCCCCCATTGTGGCCCCTCGCCCGATGGCCCCTCCCCGGTGGCCCCACCCCCTTAAAAAAAGTTACTTTTTTTCGAAGGTGAGCATGTAAATAATTAATGTTAAGACAGTTTAAAAAGAGCAAAGTTTTTTTTTTACCCACGTTTCTACTTTCTTTTCATTTAAATTTTGAGTGTGTAATTTGAAATGAGAGGTTTACCGAAAAGCACCGTAAACATGATGAGGTAACACTGTGTCACAGGGGGAAAGACAGGCTAATTATCCCCTCTAAATAAACACCTACTCCCGGGCTTCTTTAAGCTGTAACTACTTCTTTTTTTTTTTTCTTTGTGGGGCCTGAATACAGAAAGTTAATTTCACCGAAACGCAGACTGTGCTCTAAAAGAAAGAAAGGAAAAACTGACCACAATCAATACAGGAATCACAGAGATACACTTCATTTATCTTTTTCACGCAGCTGCTCTTAACCCTGTAGACTTTCCAATATTCCCTAGCACACCATGTTCTCTTTGTACACTGTGTCCTGTGACAGCTCTTGCTTAAGCTTTCCAGTGTGTGAATAAGATTGTGTGTGCCTTTTTTCCACTGTGTCCTTGGGTTGCTAATAACTTAGAAAACGAATGCATTCGTACATTCACACCCCCATTGTTGATTCACTTTTGAGGTGACGGTTAAAGTAACTAAAACGTGCTCTCTTCACCTCTTATATTAATTGCGCGACACGTTTGCTGACGACTCGGCGCGAGCGTTCCACCTATTTTTCTTGATCTATCGACTGAATGTAGCCAGTGTTGTGCTGCTTTTATGTTGACATCGATCAGCGATGCTATCTTTCATTGATCACCGCGCTGCCACAACACCTTTGATGGATTGATTGGCAGATAGTAGCAAGAGACCAATTTGTCGGGGTGCACCAGACCTTGTCAGAGAAGAACACCATCATGCTCTAATCACAGATGGCCTACAATCTCTAGGGTTCCCGGGTTGAGAGTCAGCGCATGTAGTGAGATGGTATAGCTCTTTTGACTATTCGCAGTCGGCTTGTAAGACTTGAGTAGGGCTGCAACTAACGATTATTTTAGTAATCGATTTACCTGTCGATTATTGGCTCGATTATTCGATTAATCGGATAAAATGACAATTTAATAAATATTACTTTTTCGGCATATCATAGAATGTAATTGTGTAAAAGACAACTCATAGCCACATTAACAACACGTTGGGTTTATTACAGTAAGAGCAAATGTTACTCTTTCTGTCAAATAAAGAGGTAGACAATAATAAATCTACTTACTGTATACAGTAAAAGTAAATCATAAACACCCGTAAAATGTGCTTTAGTAGTACTGGCTAATAAAAGATCAGATGTAAACTGTTGGATCACATTTGAAAACAAGAAACCTTTAACACTTCTGGATTCGCAAATTTAACCTTGTTCAGAAGTATCGTACCAAAAAAAAAAGGCCCCAGATTAATATGAGAAAAATATAAAAAAAAACATTCAATTTGTGTGGTATTAGTGCAAAAAAAAAAAAAAGCCACCATCTCTACTGTAAAAATAGTAACTTTAAAATATAAAATGACCTGGGTCCATCTTTACCACTTATATAGTAATATTACAAACACCGGTAAAAGGGGTGCCCAACTGTAACAACACTCATTTTTTAATGGGAAAAATGCGTTTTGCGGTGTAGAGGAGGGGGTCTTGTATCCTGGATTGAATTTAGCGATCTTTCTTTTTTAAACCCCTTGTCTTCCTACAGACAGCGGCCTCATATCAGACATGATCATTTCCAAAATAAGAGTCCCTGAGAGAAGCGCTCTGCTGCGGAGTGCAACCGTTTTCCACAGAAAATAGTTCATGTTGGCTTGTTTTTGTTTTTTTGCAGATAATAAAAAGTGTATCTAGCGACCTGTAAAATTGTTTTTATTAGAAATAACATCGTGTATCGGTCCGGTTTGCCGTATACCATTTTTTTTTTTTCAGGTGTTCGTGCAGCGTCGTTATGCTTCCGTGCCAAAACGTGTCCGTTTAGCAAACTTTGCATATTAACGCGAGTCTTTTTCAAATTTAGCGGGAAATGATCCAAACTTCTGATGACTTTGTATGTGTTTTTCTTTTCGCCATCTTGTTGAATCTGCCTGTCCACGTGAGGCGGGGTGAAATGAAGGCCAATGATTGGCTGCTATCTTCTTCTCCTCCTATTTTGGTAGCTGGCATCGTCAATTTGCTCTCTACTGCCCCACTTGGAGACCATTTTAAGTGCAGTTGACAGCAAAAACTTTTTAGACGATTAATCGATGACCAAATTAGTCGACAACTATTTTGATAATCGATTATAATCGATGAACTGTTTCAGCCCTAGACTTGAGTATCTAAAAGTGAGTGTTGATCCCCTAATGGGCAGGATTTTGAAATGATTTCACCACACTGCCTTTAATTTTGCTTTTAATTTCAGCTGTAATTATAGCCAAGCATTTGACTGCTAAATAAATAAACATGTTTGCAAGATTTTTTTTTTTTCCCTTCTCTCCCCACATTGTTTATTTGCACCAGAGTTATATCCTCTAAATGGGTGGGATTCAGCTGCTGCACATGATGATTGGTGCCCTCTGTAATTATACCTTCTTTGTGCAATGAAAGAATAAGGAAATAAGAGGGGAAAAAAAGAAAAGAAAAAGCTGCTGTTATTCTTAAATCCCCACTCGATGTTGGCTTAATCATCGTCTGCCTTGTCTTCGAAATGGCTGTAATTGAAACATTAGCCGTTCTGGTCCATATGCAGCATGTGGGCGGATTGCGTGCGCCCCGTGGATGGATTTTAATCACAATCCTCGATCACTAGCTGATGCTACTTCTGTGTACTTGAGTTCTCTTTGTTTTGCCGCTTTTCACTGCTTTCCCCATCCCTCCTTATCTTGTCCTTTTCATTTTACGCTTGCCTGCATGCACACGTTGCTTTGGATGCATCGCTCTCAAGTGTATTTGAGAGCAAATGATGTGACTGCAGCATGACTGTTAAAACATGCAATCCATTAGCTGGTTCTGTTGACATCTCCAGTGCTAACAACACGTGTATTTGCAAGTAAGTATAGAGTTGACTTGATGCCTGCTATGTACTTAGGGTTTCACTACTCCAGTTCCACGCTTCGTTTCAAGCAACCTAGAGGAAGCATTTACTCAAACGTATCGATCAAAGTCATGCATTTTTAATTGGCTGCTCAAGGCGAAGGGTATCAACAGGCTGGGTTTAGAGTGAAACACATACTGTACTTTCAATACCGGTGACCTCACATAATCACACCCAATGGCTTTACTAGTGGCTATAGAAGGGGTGGACCTGGTGAGTGTGACGTTACCCATATCATTCAGTTGCCATGTTCTGCCCTACGCACAATGCCATGTTTAATTTTTGATACCAGAAATGTGCAGTCATCTGCAGTTTGCTTTTGTATGGCAACCAACTTGTCAACCAGGTCAGAGATTTTTGAAGGTACACGTTCATATTACTATTGTACTGAAATGTACTAATCTATCCGACTCATGGTTTGGTTTACCTCTGTCATTGGCCAAGTGAAATATGTCAAATGAAACTGTCAAATGGCAATGCAGAGGTGAGATCGGGCCTAAAAAATCCGACTCGACCTGGCCCGCTTGTATTAAAACCCGACCCAGCCCGAGCCCGACCAACTAATTTGATTTGCTGGCCCGAGCCCAAAACAAGCCCGAAATGTCATATTTTATTCATGAGGACTCTGAAGGGGGAGGGTTGTTTATAAATAGGAACATTTTAAGGAACACGCTTTTTTAATAAAAAAAAAAAAAACGCACTATGGGACCCCTAACGCAGTTGTCTGTGATGGCCTGCTTATCGCGAAGAGGAGGAACGGTCTTTGAAACAAAGGATAAAATAGATCTTTGACGATCATCACTTTTGCCAGTCCAGCTGTTTAAATGCCTGCTCAGCATCGAGGGGCCAGTCTTTTTGGTGTCGTATGAAAGCAAAGCGCCACATTGACTACATCCAGCGAAGCCAACGCAAGTTTCTGCAGCATTTTGAACAATCAATTTGAAGTTTTTCCACACCTCACTCTTACCGGTGCGTGTTTGTCTTTTCAGTTTTCCTGCTTTTAGTTTATCCTTAACTTCTTGCTCTTTCATATCGGGGATACCAGTTCAAAATAAATACAGACTTGGGCAGGGGAAGATTATTAAATTAAGAGGGGACGTTCACAAGCGCAGAGCATGTTCTGGCTCTGCGCATCCTGTTTAGTAGTTAAACATTACTTCTCTGTTTTATCCAAATGATTTATTTTATTACAAGTATTCCTTAGTTTAGTACCCACACATCGTTTTAGTTTACATTTTATAAATATATATTTACTACTGAAGTAGTGATTGATATTTTAGACCCGACCCTCGGGCTTAAGATCTTACCTCTGGTCCAATGTATGCTGAACAGCTGCTAAATTTCATAAGTGGTGTGTCTGATAGGCCTATTAACTTGTATAACTTGTGCTAAGGTGCGAATAACACAAAAAAATCAGAATCGCAGCATTATAACTATAGAAACAAAGATGGAATGGCTATCGTAACAACAATGGCAACTGAACAATGGTTACCAACTTTTTAATAGTAGTTTATGGGGGTTGAGGCTTTTTTGGGGCTAGAATCTACTTCCTAACACAAATGGCATGCTGTGTCTAACTCCTCTGTACAATCATTTGGCCCAACACTGGATTTAAATGTTTTTATCCTTGAGACACCACTTGCTCCAGAGACCCTCTACTTTGCTTTACCACCACAATGACTTATCGAAGCAGTAGACTTGTTGACCAATTATACCTTCTGATACCCCTAGCAACAAATCAAGGCCCACACTTCCCTCTTTGTTTCCGTCCATTCATTCTCTTTCTTTATCAGGTAATCTTGTACAGTTAGCTCAGGATTGGGGCATGAAAACTTTTAGACTGTGCAACTATTGCATTCAAATTTCAATGTTTGCCATCAGAGACGAAACACTCCTGCAAAAAATGTCCACAATGTCTAGTTCCACCTTCTGAAATCCACATCTTAACCACTTCCCCAACTTCACAGCAGGCGATCAATACAGAGACCAGACAGAGTTTGCAAATGGGATACCAACTCGTTTAGTTCTTCTACTGCTCCATGCTGGGCTTCTTGATGGCACCTTAAAGGACTCCAATGCTACAATATCGTGTTTTGTTTTGGTTTTCTTTTCTCTCTTGATTGGTTTCCTTTTTAGTGCCTTCTTTGAAGGTCTATATACCTCTACAAAAATAATCAGGTGTTGCTTTTCCTTTCGGGATAACTCACACAACATGCCTCATCAGATACCTTCATTTGTTTGGGATCCGTTCTACTAATTTCTGTTTATTTTTAATTTTTTTTTTTTGGACAAAAAAAGTTATTTAGGATCACAACACAAGTTGAATTTTTTTGTTTTTGGTCAGCAAATAACTAACTTGTTCTGTGTCGATGTTGGCTATTAACTTCAATCCTGTTTATTTGGATTTAAACATTCTGTTTAAAAGTAATTTGCATGAAGATTGCTACTAAATAATCATTTATCGAATGATTTGATTCCGACAAACTGATAAGCATACATTTTCAGGTGTAATCTTGACTGTTTATGGTTTTGATTGTATGACTTTTATGCATCATTATCATAAAATAATTTACAAATATTTTTGGGGTGGGGTGTGTTCTTTTTGTTATCTATGTGTGTACATATACACACATGTATATATTGCAATAGGAACTTCTCTAAAGCTCAGGTAAATATTCAAACTCAACTTGTATACTTAAATGTTCTGATTTCTTTGTATGAATTAAATATTTGGCTTGATGGCTCACTCAGAGATCGGGTGAGGAGCTCGGTGTCGAGCCGCTCCTCCTCCAGGTCGAGAGGAGCCAGATGGGGTGGTCAGGACATCTGGTCAGGATGCCCCTCGAGCGCCTCGCGGACGAGGTGTTTCGAGCATGTCCCACCGGGAGGAGACCAACGGGCAGACCCGGGACCCGCTGGAGAGACTATGTCTCACAGCTAGCCGGGGAACGACTTGGGATCCTTCCGGGTGAGCTAGAGGATGCGGCCGGCAAGAGAGAGGCCTGGGCTGCCCGCTTGAGGCTGTTGCCCGACCCCGGAACAAGCAGAAGATGATGGAACGGCTTGATGGCTACATTAATAGTGTAGCTCTTAAAACTTGAAATTATATATATTCTTGAAACATTTTGATTTAAGCAAAATGTTCTCGTAATAGCAACAGTTATATGGTCCAATCACTAGTGTTAAATATATAACTTTTTTTTTATATTTTAGCATTTTTGTTTTTCTTTATTGTGTCGCTTTATTCCTTTTAGACATCTTCATCAATCGTAATGACCTCATGCCAGTCGGGGATGCAGTCATTTCGGACTCGTGACTCCGTTTTTGTCATTTTTTTTTTGTTTTCTGTAATTTGTTTGTTGTCTTCACAGGACCTGCGGGAGGTCTGGCTGAACTACCCACCGCACCCCCTGCAGGTTGGTTGAGATGTTCTTTTCATTATTCATGTTTATTTAGTCTGATGCTTCTCATTAAAACTTAATTTTGTGTCAAGACGCGTGGCCACTCCCCGACTTTGAAACCTTGTTTGATACTTATATTCACATACGTATATATATTAGTTTTTAAGTCGTATTGGCTTCAGATATAATTTCATCAATTACTTTTTTTTATAATGACTTTTATTTCCTTTAAACTCTCTTAAAACCCTTAGTAGCCTTCCACATTCATCATTGTCTTACTTTTTTTGTCTCACTCTATTTTGGTCTCGATGCTAATACAAGTTTTCTTTTCTTGATAGTTTTTTTATTTGTTTGTTTTTACTCACTTTTCTGCGTTTTTTGGTTTCCATTATCTATTGAATGTTGTCGACAGTGTTTGTTTGAAAGTCGGATTTGGAGGAAGAGATCAAAGATGCCATAACAGGATTACAGTCCCGAATCTCAAGAGGCCTCCAGGGACTGTCAGGCATCTTTTTCTCGCATTCGTTTTTCTGGGAACGTTTGTCTCTTTGAGCACGCTCATCTTTGACTACTTTATTTTCTCCATCTTAAATGTTGTTTTTGTATTAGGGTTTGTTGTTTCCAGATCCCTGTAATTTTTCATCTCTCAAACACAGGCCAAAAAGACTTGGGGTAAACTTTTTTTTTTGTATTGTATCCGGGGAGTTGCGTATCTCAGAACCTTGCAGTGAGCTCCACGTTCAGGGCGGGGCCCCGGGGTCATCCCTGCAACCATTCTGCGGCTTGTGGGGTGCTTCTACAGTGTGGTGCATGTGCAGTCATTAACTTCTTCAGAGCTGCAGCCTCATTACCACACACTGCTTGAGGCCGAGGTGTTCCTCTGGGGTGGTCCCTAACCGGGGGGGAAAACTGCTGTTAAATTGCACCAACTTTGCAGTAGTTCAGTGACACTCTGACCTTTTGGCTTGCAATGATATAATCCCTGTCATTTTACATGAAAAAAAAACTCAGGGCTTCATTTATTTGGTTGCCCCATAATTTGTGATCAAGGCCGTTCCCCAAAGAGTTTGATCCTTATACCCGAAAATGGTGAAACGTAACAAGGTAGAACCCAAGTTAGAGTTGAAGAAATGGAGGTGAAAGAGAAGCCAGCCTAATGAGTTTTGAGCTGGCGGGACTGGCAGCCTGCCATGACTCGTGTAATTACATGTACACAAGTCTTTGGCATCCGCGCATACATTAGCCTTACCACTGGCATGCCCCACAGAGCGATGTGTAGCGCCCTGTGCTTTTACAGACACCTTTTTATGTCTTCCGTGTTCGCATGATGATTATTTAATTTATTTTAACCCCCACTAGCGCATCATCTCCCTCCCCTTTTTTAAAAGCTCTCCCGGATAATTTTCTAAAACGTCATTTACGTCAAGGGCGGATTACAGATTTTCTCCTTTCGTTCATCAGGGAGGTGCCCGAATGTCAAGCTCTTACCGAGGCCTCCACTCTGATTTCACTGTATGTCTGGACTCAGCTGAAAATGATACTTTGAAGCCATTTCAAACGTCTTCTCATTTTTTTCTTTCTATTTTTTTTATGGCTTCTGTTGATTTACTTTATTTATTTATTTTTGTCCTCTCTTCATTTTCGTTTGAAGCCTCGCTTCTGGCCATTCACCCCCCCTTCTCTCCCGAAGGGTAGCTCGCGCCCGTGAGTGCCGAACTCGTCAGATGTTGTTAGTTGTGATTCATGACATTTAAGTGCCTTTCGTTAATTAACAGAAAGAGAGAGATAGAGAAAGAGAGAGAGAAGAAACAGAAGTGAAGTGTTGCTCAGAACATACTGGAAGATGGAGCCATGACATTACCAGCAGCGCTCCAATTAAAAGACAGAGTTTAAAAACACATCTCTGTGCTTTGCTCTGGCATGACATAGAAGACTTTGAAACGTCTGTTTATTTGTCATCACTTCATGGGAAAATAGATCGAAAAATCTTTAGAAAAAAAGTACAACTTTTTGTTTTTTCTAAAGTCCTTCCATGGTGCTTATTCTTCTGACTTCCAGAGAACTATACGGTGGACATCAAGCTAACAAGCTCTGGCTCTTTTTGAACAACTAGGTAAAAAAAAAGACTGTTTTTATTTTTCGTTGGTCAAGCCAACACTCTCAGCACACAGAGACCAATTAGATGATTCCAGCAGCCTAATTAATGCACCCAAAAGGAAATTTCTTGATTCAACAAACATGTGTGCTCTTATTTTCTCCGCATATCATTTCGTCTTCTAATGAGCACATTCATGAACGAATATTGCAGTGGAAAAAGAGTTGCATGCTTTTTTTTTTTTTTTTTTTGCCACGTCCCCACACCTCTAAACTCACCAAACCAGCTGTTGTTTGAAACGTCATCAACTTTGGGGGTGTTCTTTGAACTCAGAAAACACTCTTTGAAATTGAATCAAAGTTAGTGTTTGGCATTTTTTTCCAATAGATACGTTTACAAGCAAGTGTAAAAATTCAAAGGTGCGATTGTTGGACTTACCACATTTAGAAAACAAGAAAAATAAGGGGTTCCATCTGCTGCCGATACATACACGATACGATAAATACACAGCAAGAAAACTAAAAAAATACTAGCTAAACAATATTAGCTCATTTCTGCCTTTAGACTCTCCTTCACGGTGAGGAAAAACTCCTAAAAAACCCATCAGTGGGTAAAAAAATAAGAAACCTCGTGGGGATCCACACGAAAGCGAGATCCCTCCCCCGGGACGAGCGTCCAATGTGTCTTAGACAATTGTTTAAATATTAGCTTATTCTACTCTGCAGCAGTGGTGGAACGTAACAAAGTAAATGTACTTCGTTACTGTACTTAGGTAAAAAAATTGTGTATCTGTACTTTACTTAAGTAAAATTTAAGACCGGTACTTTTACTTTACTACATTTTTAGAGCAAATATCTGTACTTTTACTTCGCTACTTTTTAAAAGTGTGTTTTACATTTTTTGTTACATTTTCGTTCTGGAATTTGAAAAATACACAGGTTTTTTTAGCGCATCCTGAAGCCGCATCGCCAAAATCAAAAGAAGCAGTTGATTGAGAGAAGAAGTAATGAATCGAGAAACATTTTCCGCAGTCATTCAGCTCCAAAAACCTAACATCAAATATAGAACAAATTAAAGAGTCAGAAGATCGTTGTTCGTTTTGTTTACTTCTAAATAAAAAGTTGAGCATCATTACACAGAGCAGGGGCGGATCTAGAATTTTCCAAAGAAGGATGGGGCTTTGACAAAGCCAATACATAGTGACTGGCGGGCTCCCCCCAAAACATTTTAAAAAACAAGTGTCATTTTCCTCCATTTTGGCGGCCCATTCACTGGCCCTTCTAGGGGATAGCTTGACTTGTTCCCTTTCCTTTTGTTTGTTTATTTTTTTTGTGGACCAAAAGAGGCGGGAGAGTATTTATCCTAGTTACCATGGTGACCCCCTATAGCACAAAAAAATAACATTTGAATTATGATCGAATACTTTTACTTTTTACTTAAAAAGTACAATTTACACCAACTACTTTTGTACTTTTACTTAAGTAGATTTTTTTATTGGTACTTTTTACTTAAGTAAATTTTTTGCCTAATTATTTGTACTTTTACTTAAGTACAAAAAGTGAGTACTTCATCCACCACTGCTCTGCAGCTAAATATCTTAAGAAGTCAATAGATGTTCTTCATCCTGATGGAAATACGGGGGACTCCTCAGTCCGGCAATGCCCAGGACGGGGGATGAGTAGATGGGTTTCATCCTCAAGAGGACTTAAGCGCGGAGGCCTCCTCGGTCTGGCCACGCCCAGGACAGGAATGCAGAGGATCCATCAGAAAAATGGATGGATTTTTCTGATCCTATTAAAATTAGGATCAGCAAAATCCTGATTCTTACTTACTGATTTTTTTATGTACTACAAGACAAAGAGTTTTTTTTTTATAAATGAAAAATAAAGTAGAAATAGGTATGATTTTATGATACCTGATGTTAAAACTACACTTAAATTAATATCTCGTTTGTTAGGGTAAAATAAAATGGAATTTGTTAGATGATTATTTAAAACAAGTTTAAACATTATTTATTTTAAATCTAATTGCAAAAATGCCGATTATCATACAGCGTGACGTAAACAAAGGAACAAAAATATTAAATAAAATGAAAAAAAATGTTGAGGCTTCTTTAACAGCCTCAATAATACCAGACTCCTTGCCAAGGGTCTTCTATAATTGAGATCTGTAGGTTTGTATGATTACGTAGTTGCGTTCCGAAATCAAATTGAGGAATACACACACCAGTGTTTAATCGTGAGAATGAGAACATTCCCTTGTGCACAATAAGAGAAATGTCAACGTATAGGTACTACACAGCTGCACAGCCTTAAAGAAACCATTTATCATTGAGGCTAATCCAAAGGGGATGAGTTTCAATTACCTAGGGAGTATCATAATTGGACTCAGGAGTAATGGCTAAAGGTCATCTGTTCTGATGAGACCACGCTCGCTTCCAGAATGATGGAGGTATTAGGGTCAGACGTGTACTTAACATGGAATGTGCTTACTGTACAATTCTCAGGTCAGGGCAGTGTTTAGGATCTTAAATTACTCAAATTAGCTGACGACCTACATTCTTAGATTTTTTTTTCTTTTTTTTTTTTTTAATAATAATATATATATTTATCTCAAGTTGGATTCATGAAGTTCAATTTGTTAAAAACTATTTTAGGGTGTGTGAGAATTAATTTTCACACATAAGTTTCGCCGCCACGGAGTTGTCAACTATAACCTTATTAACATGCCGCGAGAAGATCATTATCATAAACCCAGAGAAACGACCATCTGGGAGAAGAACAATAGGAAGAAGACAAAATAGTATAAACTGTTGTCCGAGGCGAAGAGTTGGGCCACCTCTTTCTGTTTTTTTTTTTTTTTAATGAGAGTAGACTACCATATTTTCCGTACTATAAGTCGCACTGCATTATAAGACACACCTTCAATAAATGACATTTTAAAACATTTTTTTCATATATAAGGCGCACCGCATTATAAGGCGCTACAGTAAAGGCTGGGGTTACGGTATTCATTCACTAAATGGTGCTGCGCTAAAGGGAATGTAAAAAAAAAAAAAAAAAAAGTCAGATAGGTCAGTCAAACTTTATTAACAATTACAAAACAGCTTTCTGTTTTTACTCCCAAAATGAATAAACAGCTGTTTTATTATTTTCTCTGAGATAAAGTATTTGTATTTTTGTGACACAGTTTATCTTCCATTGGAGATAAACTCTGTTTAGTCTTACTTACTTGGCGCAGCACATCCTCTTGCTTCCTCCACTTCCTCACCATTGATTCATTAATGTTAAACTCTCTCGCTGCGGCTCTATTCCCGTGTTCTACTGCGTGACCGATCGCCTTGAGTTTAAACTCTGCGGTGTAACAGTGTCTCTTGGTAGGAGCCATTTCCGGGCATTTACACAAACTCACAAATTGAAATGAGACGCCCTTCCATATATCCCGGCATGCACCGCGCACTACTTCTTCTATGGGGGAAATGGAGTCGGCGGCTGCTTACCGCAGTTGCGACACCTGTTGTAGCTCAATATTAATTCATATAAAAGGGGCTCCGTGGACTTTAGAGAAAATTTAAGGTTTTTAGGTGCGCTTTTATAGTGCGGAAAATACGGTAAAGATTATCGGTAGGAGGCTCAATCCACAAATCTTTCAGCAGACTGTGGAAGATCAAAATATTAATTAAGAGCGCCGCTGAGATATTTCGGAGTAACTTTGTAGAGACTTTAAACCAAGGTGGACGATAGTTTTGAATTCCCTCAGAAAAAAAATGGCTGAACAAATGGCTGAAGTTTGTAATAGCAAAACATTTCTGCATCCTTGATGACTGTAAATTTGTTCTGATTCATCTAAAGATGTATTTTAGACATGTTATGAAACCCAAACAATGAACCAGAATGACGCCAGTTGAACTGTAATGAGTCTTGTAAAATGTTTTCACCTACAATCATTTTTTTATTTTCACAAAAGAGTTGTCAGAAAGAAAAACAGACGTCATTCAGTGAGCAGCAGTTGTCTGACCATAATGCCTGATTGAGGTCAGAAGAAAATAGGCAGAGCGGTTGGAGATGATTGGAAGGCAACAGGAAGTCCAACAAGCACCAGTTTCAATCAGGGTATGCAGGTTACCAAACTCAACGTGCAAAACTGCCAACGTCACAGCAGATGGGGCAGAGCAGTTTACAGATTACGGCCACATTGGGTGATTCCTTCTTGTAGACTCAAGTTTCAAAATTCATAATTCACACTAATATAAATTAGTCTCCATTAAAACCCAGTGTCGATGCACTTTTGTTTCAATATCACTCTTTTCTAGTTGTATCGTCTTCTTCTTCTTTCGGCCTCTCCCCCCAGGGGTTGCTACAGCAAGTCACCCTCCTCCAACCAATCCCATCTGCTGTTTCCTCTTTGGTCACACCAACTATCTTCATGTCTTCCTTCACTGTATCCATGAACTTCCTCTTTGGTCTTCCTCTAGTCCTCTTTCCTGGTGGTTCCAAATCCAGAATCCTTCTGCCGATGTACTCCGTCTCTCTTCTCTGTACATGTCCAAACCATCTCAGTCTGGCCTCTCTGACTTTATCTACAAAACCTCTAACATGTGCTGTTCCTCTAATCCTGTCTATCCTGGTCACTCCCAGAGAGATCCTCAGCATCTTCATCTCTGCTACTTCCATCTTTGTTTCCTGTCTTTTCCTCAGTGCCAACAGCATGGCCGGTCTCGCCACGGTTTTGTACACTTTCCCTTTCATTTTAGCTGAAACTCTTCTATCACACATCACACCTGATACTTCTCTCCACCCGTTCCACCTTACCTGCACATGCTTCTTCGCCTCTTTTCCACACTCTTCATTGCTCTGGCCTGTTGGTCCTAAGTACTTAAAATCTTCCACCTTCTTTATCTCTTCTCCCTGTAACCTCACTTTTCCATTTAGATCCCTCTCATTCACACACGTGTACTCTGTTTTACTCTGACTAATCTTCATTCCTCTTCTTTCTAGTGCAAACCTCCACCTCTCCAGCTTTTCCTCCACTTCTTCCCTCCTCTCACTACAGATCACAATGTCATCTGCAAACATCATTGTCCAACAGCCTTCCTACTATGTAAAAAGCACCATGGTAGTAGCTAGTCGTGTCGCCGCTATAAGAGGCACCAGATTTGTTTTCCTGTAGGAGGGTGGCAGAAATATTAATGGATTTTTTTTTTTTTTTTTTTTAAATCTGCGGATGCATTCTGAAAACCACTTTGGTGACAAATACAAGGCCCACGCGCCACTGTTAGAGAGTAGAAATCTCTGAGAAGTTGATATTGCTTGAGATGAGACTTTGAACGTCTAAGGTTGCTCTTTGAACTTCAGTGGGCTTGTTCTGAGACTTTCTGGTTTTCTCGCCAGTTGACCTCAGTTTGACCACTACAACCTAGTTAATCTCTTTATAGTAGTAGAAAAAGTTTCAAAAAAGTCTTCTGGACAGTTTAATTCTTGATTGAGACGTTTCGACTTCCATCCGGAAATCATTTTCAATCTGAATGAAATGGACTGAAAACTGAGTCTATTTATACTAACCTGTGTAAAAGGTAAAAAAATAGTAAGGAAGGGCTCCACCAATGAGCCTGTGTTACCTATGATGGCCGTGAATGGCTCCTATTGTAGCCACGGACCAGTAAACGAACCCTATTATAAAAATGCTAAAAGCCTAGTGAATATAAATTCCTGCTAACGAGGTGTCATCTTTAGTCCAGGGCTTCAAAAGGCTGCTGTAAATCCCGGGCAGAATGTATCTAACGCCTCCACTCCGATTCAGTGAGGGATTCTCTTTCTTCACAAAGATAGCTTCCTTCACACCTCTTTCAAACCATCCTTTCTCTCTACTTAGAATCTTCCCCTCGCTGTCTTCAAAAGTGTGTTTGGTGGATTTAAGATTTATCTCATTATAGTCCCAGTTTACCCATCCCTTAGTTGCTACATTAAATTATTGTATGTTTTGGGCTTGAATTTCCTTCAAAGTATCCAGTTCTCAATCCAATAGAAACCCTTCGGGAAAAGTTTGTTTCGCCTCTTTGACCATGACCAATCTCCATTGACTGGAACCCTCCCACTGCCCCTGATCTGTCCAACATCTTGCTGCTAACAGACATTTTGTGTTGCTTTTTCAGGTGCAAGAGCCTCAGACTGACAGGCAGCTGATTGAAACATCTCCAGTCCTCCAGAAGCTGACCAGCTTTGAGGACTCTATCGGAGTTCTGTTCACACACGTACGTCTGCTGGCCAGAGCGTTCACCTTGAGGACCGTTGGTTTCAACCACCTCACCTTGTGAGTACAACTCCTGCTTGTGTGTCACTAATAGACTTAAAGCCAATTAAAATGCAAAGAGAGACACTTGTTGGCCTGATGTGATTTGCATCGATGCACAACACTTAGAGAGCCTCTTTCTCTGTTGTTCCCTTCAGAGGTGATGAAGCATGATGCGTTGTAATGTATAGTATCATTTTGGAAATTTCTATGTGAAGCATTTTAAAACGTAGCATCTGTCAGAAAAGCGTCCGTGTCCTCCTTCCACTTCATCATTATGTTTACCCCCCGCAGCTTCTACATGCTCACGCTGCCAGTATAGCAGCCTGTATAACAGATGACATCTTAAATGTCACATTCAAAGTGCGAGTGAAAAATTGCTTCTTTCCATGCCTTTTAGCCCTGTGTCTAATCCTAGACCTTCACAGCAATGAAGGAAAGAGAATCACAAGTTGTAATTTCTGTAGGATTTCAGTAACTGAATAACTATAACCTTAGTGCTTCATGGGAAATGCAGTTTTGACTCAATGGGATGTCCTCCTTTTGCCTTAGCAACAAGTTTTCCTGTATTACCCCTAAATTTACCCTAAAGCTTCCATAAATCGGATTAATTCTTTACTTTAGAGACATTTTTTCCAGAGTTATGACATGCAGAATGGTGGTCAGGGTGCTAGCTACATCTGTAACGTACATATACTTGACACTTTGTTTGTATTTTACTATTACATTTTGGACTTTTTAACTGCATACAGTTTGAACAGTCCAAGACGCTAGATAGCGGTGCATAAAATAGCACTTCAGCCTCATGGTTAGTAGGTGACTGGTTCCATCCAACCTCCGAAAAAAAACATGTACTACATATGACTCATGGAACTGAGATTAGTCAGAGTAAAACAGAGTACATGTGTGTGAATGAGAGGGATCCAAATGGAAAAGTGAGGTTACAGGGAGAAGAGATAAAGAAGGTGGAAGATTTTATGTACTTAGGATCAACAGTCCAGAGCAATGGAGAGTGTGGAAAAGAGACGAAGAAGCGTGTGCAGTCAGACTGGAACGGGTGGACAAAAGTATCAGGTGTGATGTGTGATAGAAGAGTTTCAGCTGAAATTAAAGGGAAAGTGTACAAAACCGTAGTGAGACCGGCCATGCTGTTTGGTCTAGAAACAGTAGCACTGAGGAAAAGATGGGAAACAGAGATGAAGGTAGCAGAGATGAAGAGGCTGAGGATCTCTCTGGGAGTGACCAGGATGGACGGGATTAGAAATGAGTACATCAGGGGTACAGGACATGTGTGTGAATGAGAGGGATCCAAATGGAAAAGTGAGGTTACAGGGAGAAGAGATAAAGAAGGTGGAAGATTTTATGTACTTAGGATCAACAGTCCAGAGCAATGGAGAGTGTGGAAAAGAGGTGAAGAAGAGTGTGCAGACAGGCTAAAGTCAGGAGATAAAGTCAGAGAGGCCAAACTGAGATGGTGTGGACATGCGCAGAAGAGAGTACATCGGAAGAAGGATGCTGGATTTGGAACCACCAGGGAAGAGGCCTAGAGGAAGGCCAAACGGGAGGATCATGGATACAGTGAAGGAAGACATGAAGATAGTTGGCATGACCAAAGAAGATGCAGAAGATAGGGTTAGATGGAAGAAACTGACTTGCCGCGGCGATCCCTGAAGGGAAATGCCAAATGAAGAAGAAACTACCCATCAGGACGAGTGTGCATAGGTCTATTTTTCAGTTTGATTTACAACAAGGTCCTTGCTATCTAGCCAGTATAGGCTCATGCAATCCAGTAATGGACTAGCCAGTTTGAAAAGGGTCATTGAAAAAAGAAAAAAAAGAAGCAAATTGATTTAAACTCTACTACGTTATACATAAGATTTGATTTTCAGAGAAATAAATTGACATTTTCACCTAGGAATTGCGCTTTAACTCTTGCTCTGGATGTGTTTCCCCCCCCTGTTTGCCTGTTATGACATTTGCTCGATAGTCAGTAAAGTTGCAAAGTTCTACAGAGACAACTTCAAATTGATCGGGGGAAGAGAGAAGCTGTACTTGTCGGTAACAAACACGCCTGTGTTTCTCTCATTTATTCCAAGAACATCACTTTTAAGAGACTGCAATTTTCATAACCCTTGCTCCTTCTAATTAGACCGTTCGCTCCAATTTGAGGTGTTTGATTCAACTTAGAAGAGAGTTATTTTGCAATTGAAGCTTAACTCACTTCTGAGCTTTACAACTCAACACAATAGTGGGTTTGACAGCTAAAGCAAATTAGCCTTGGGAGTGCACGTTTGATATCTTATTGGCAGGCTGCACTCTGTAATTGCTTGCTTAGGTTTGCCACAAGGACACTGCTCTTTTGTGTGAGTGTATATATCCGTGAATGTGTGTGCGTGTAGCGTGTGCTTGACGTTCAGGCATGCGGTGGACTGCTGTGTGCGCTCTAATCCATCACTTAAATGTCAAACCTCTCCCCATTCGGGGTCAGTCAAGTTGATTAGAGGTCGGGAGGTTTGTCTCCTACTGAGCTCTACTTTGACGACTTTCCGACTCAAGGTTGAAACCAATATTTTCCAACGTAATGACTTAGCGTTCACTTTTGTAACTCACCGGTTGCGGTGTGAAAGTTTAAGATAACACGTTTATATTTCTCCCAATTTCCGTGGTGATTTCTCCTGGAGCGAAGAAGGGAGAAAATTGATATATTTTCTGAGTAATTTATGTTCATTAGCTCATTAGTAGCCAAAGGCAGGTTGACCTAAATAAGCAGCGGCTGACTTGAAAGCTGGGACCGAGCGTTGGCTGCCCATGAGGACCAAAGGTTACACCAAAGTAGGTCACACTGTCATGATAGAGTGAAGAACGAGGTCAGATAACGAAAAGGAAGGTCAGACAATACAGAGGGCTGCGGATGAGGAGATGGGGCAGAGATTGGCCTTTGGCCTAACACTTTGAGAAGAAATGGAGGACAACCTGACCTAGATGAAGAAGTGGATGCAGAAGTGTATTTCGGAGAGAGCGGCAAGAAAAACTGAAGTTCCCAAGAACATGCGGCATTCAAGCTAAATGTTGCGGGAAATTTCGCACTGTGGCGATTCATGAGTCTTTTTATTGATATGTAACAACTTTAGACAAATGAAGTTCTAACAAAACAATTTTGAGAAATTAAACTACCGTGGTAAACTGGAACTAGATCAGCAGAAATAATCTCAAGGCTCAAATCTCAAGCACAAATTGTGACAGTAAGTCACAATTTCTTGTGAACTCAAAATCTCCCGAACTACTTAAAATGCATTTAATAAAACCACCCAAAGTTACTCAATATCAACTCTTGATGAACTCAGACCGTAATTTCAGCACCTGAGAGCACACCTGATTATAAGCCACACCCAGTACATTTAAAAAAAAAAAAAACATTTTGTACATACATAAGCTGCACCTGTCTATAAGCCGCATGTGCCCACATTGAAACATGGGATATCTACAAAGAAAGACGGTATACAGAAAGAGTTTCGATAATATACCTTAGCTTTTCCTTCCAAACAGTGCCTGTGACGCGGCAGTAACACAGCAGGAAAATGGTAGCACAGCACTAACAGGGCTGATTAAAAAAAAAAAAACTGCTAAAAGCCACTGGGACTCGGCAGTAACACACCAGGTATACGGTTGGACAGCACTATCAGGGCTGGTTAAAAAAACACTGGTAAAAGTCACTGAGACGCGGCAGTAACACAGCAGCAACATGGTAACACAGCACTAACAGGGCTGGTTAAAAAAAAAACAACAACGGTAAAAGTCACTGAGACGCAGCAGTAACACACCATGAATATGGTAGCACAGCACTATCATGGCGGGTTAAAAAAAACACCAGTAAAAGTCACTGAGACAAGGCAGTAACACAGCAGCAACACGGTAGCACAACAATATCAGGGCGGGTTAAAAAAAAAACTGTTAAAAGCCACTGAGACGCGGCAGTAACACACCATGAATATGGTAGCACAGCACTTTCAGAGCTGGTTAGAAAACACGCCGGTAAAAGTCAGTGAGATGCGGCAGTAGCACAGCAGCAACACGGTAGCACAACACTAACAGGACTGGTTAAAAAAAAAACACCGGTAAAAGTCACTATGATGCGGCAGTAACTTAGCAGCAACACGGTAGCACAACAATATCAGGGCTGGTTAAAAAAATGCCGGTAAAAGTCACTGAGATGCGGCAGTAACGCAGCAGCAACACGGTAGCACAACACTAACAGGACTGGTTAAAAAAAAAAAACACCGGTAGAAGTCACTATGATGCGGCAGTAACACACCCGGAATACAGTAGCATAGCTCTAACAGGACTGGTTGACAAAAACCACCGGTAACGGTCACTGAGATGCGGCAGTAACACAACAGCAACACTGTAGCACAGCACTACCAAGACGGATTAAAAAAAAAACAAAAAAAACAACTGCGTCATATGCATTTCTTCTTGCATTTTCCACGATGATAGTCTGTTCATGCTAAATTTATTCATGGACAAAGCGTGAAGTTAAATTAAACTTGCATCTTCCTCGACACATACTGTATTATTCCACCTGTTTCACTCTTACCTTTTCTGCTCAAGTGCCCTGGCGGCCATTAGAAAAAAATGCCTTAAAAAAAAAAGAAAACATGCATAAATTAGCCGCAGGGTTGAAAGCATGTGACAAAAGTTGCGCATTATAGTCCGGAAATTACGGTAGGTTTTCAAGGTCATGCAACCAAAGAACAAGCTCATAAAGTTTAATGTCACAAAAGATAAAAAGCTCGTACATATGACACATATCTAATTTCATGTGAAACTTTATTAGAAGAGAATTCATTCATAAATTGCATTTTCTTCCATCACGATTGAAGCAAGTACTGTTTTTGTCATTTTCCTTTCACCTAAAATCACAGATGACGATTCTTTTCAAAAGCACATAAGTCACAACACATTGTCAGAACTAGTTGCCGGTCACAACACCGAACCTATCACAACGGTACTTAAAGGAAACAAGAACATTATTTTTCAAAAGAACCAAGTGAAAACTGGTTTTAAAAAGTGAAGTGCTTTAGTTTCTGGGAGCAGACAACCTGTCGCTGCCTCCTCAGAAGGGCTGTTAATGGTATTTTAGATCAAAGTCAAAGACCTCGGCTCTGCACTTTACTTCAATTTCCCCCACCTTCCAGGAGTATTGTGCCTGTGCTGTTGAAGCGAATAAGGGATGGATCTTTGTGCTGCCTCACACAGAAATGGAGCTCCATTTGACCTCCGCTATCTCCACGTTTTGCCATTTCTATCTAGTCTTCCTGCTTTTCTTTTCTCACTGTCACTCTTTTCAGCCTCTGCCCTCCATTGGGGAAAAAATTAGCTCGCAGCGCAACTTTTTAGTCTTCCAGCGCTGAGACTCATTCACCTCCGAATTTGTGCAATTTTGTAAAGTCGTAAAAAAAAAAAACATGCGACTGAAGCTCAGAACGATCGGTTTTCTTCTGTTATCCATCTATCTTGACCAAACCATTCCTCAGCTCTTCATTGTTTCATTAGTTGTACCATCCTTAGGATGTCCTGTGATTTGGAGTGGCCAAAGGGTGGGTTCAGACGTAACGGAGCACTTAATCGGATTGCAAAGACACTGTGAAAGAAAGACTCTCGTCCAAGATCTTTGTACTTTTTCACATTCTTCATTCAGTCATTGAATTCAACATAAATTACTTTGCTTTTCTTGATTTCAGTCTTGATTTCTTAGTTTTATGGCTAACGCGCTGCCCTGGGCGGCTGCCTGCTGCAGTGCTTTCTGTTACTTGAGCGTTTAATCGCCAAGTTTCGCTGAGTTTTTGTCCCTTACTCTGGCTATGTTTTGTCTCTTTCTGAAGATTTCATTTTGAGCACTCTTTGGACGTCATTTTGGACTTTGTTGTTTTGTGTCGGACAGCTGATTTTTCAGAAATCGTCAGGCGAGCTCCCAATGGCTAGCTGGTTATGAAGTCATTCAGTCGTTGACATCCATGTTGACTTGCACGACCAGCTGCTGGCTCTCAGAGGCTCATCCGTGTGTGGCTGGAGGAGTTGGTTTGGTCCCGAGGGAACTGAGAACAAGAAGTCAAAAAGGACAGGGTCTAGAGGAGGTGCTTCGGGCCGTGTGTTTTTGCGGTTTCCATGGAAACGTCCAGTTGCACGCTTGGGGAACTGGAGGCACATACTCGGGCCCACTGAAATATAGAGAGGCCAATTTGGTGTTCTTCACCGCGGCCAGTTTTTGTGGACCCATTCCAGACTCCAACGTTTGGATTGCTAGGTTGGACAAATATTGTATTCATTCCCAAAAAAGTTTTTTTTAATGTGACCAGACGTGTGTGTTTAAACTGAAAACCTACACGAGTTAAAAATTAAAGTTGGTAGGCTGATAAAGTGTATTTGCTTCTTTTGTGCTTGTAATTTGATTAACAAAAAAAGAAAAAAAAAGTATCATCAAAGCATGCCTCGACATCTCATCATTTACTGTATGTGCAGCATTTTTTTTTTTCTGGGGTTGAATCAATGGGGGATAGACCCCAACCAATTTTTTCTACATTTTTTTTCAAACCCAAATAAAGCAGTCAAATTTTTAAATCAAACTACAAGATTTTTATTGAGAAATGTTACTAATCTCACCAAGCTTTGGGTTGAAGTTGGTAAACTCTAGAGTTCATTGATAATTGAAACTAATAATAAAACTTAGATGGCTACCAAAATCGATTTTGTTCTACGTACAAAATTTCTCATCATACAGACCGACTTACTAGAGTTCGGTGTGAAGTCTTTAAAACTGGTGTTCACAGACTTTTGTCTTGTTCAAACTTTCGATAACTATGTTTCCTCACATGGCACTGTTTCAGTACACCTACAACCTCTCAGGGCTTAGTGTGCAATCCAGTGCAAGAACCCATCAGAGTCCATAACTAAAAAAAAAACACCCTGTTGAACTCACACTCACCAGTAGACATGCAGGAAAACAGATGCTCCACTTATTTACCATCACAACCTTCCACCCTGGCAGGGTTCAGCTATGAGACAGAGCTGTCCAAAATGCCACTGCACAATATCCTTCCTCAGTTTCACTTTTACGTGTCAACCTGCGATGCCCATTCTTTACAAGTATGTCATGCAATACAATCAACTAGGAAAGTAATCCCGATTATTACCTTCTGAAAAACGTACAGTTGGGATTGTGCGGAGTGCCGGAGTGTATCCTGGCTGATTACAGGTGAAAGGTAGGTTACACCTGACACCAGTTTGTTGTGGGACAAGACTGTTGTGGAAACTCATTCCTAGGGCCAAATTCCAAGTGCCCAATCGACACAACATGCCTATTTTTGGAGGGTAGGAGGAAACCAGAGTACCCGGAGAAAAGTTAGTGAAAAGAAAAAGAGTACCGTATTTTCCGCACTATAAGGCGCACCTAAAAACCTTAAATTTTCTCTAAAGTCCACGATGTGCCTTTTAACCCGGAGCGTCTTATATATGGATTAATATTGAGCTACAACAGGTGTTGCAACTGCGGTAAGTAGCCGCCGACTCCATTTCCCCCGTAGAATAAGTACTGCGCGGTGCATGCTGGGATATATGAAAGGGCATCTCATTAGGTTTTGCATTCAAAAACTAACCAGCATGCGTTGCGCGCCGATCTGCGTCCGCCTGTGTCATCTCGAACACACCTTGTGTAAAGACCCGGAAATGGCTCCTACCAAGAGAAACTGTTAAACCGCAGAGTTTAAACTCAAGGCGATCGGTCACGCAGTAGAACACGGGAATAGAGCCGCAGCAAGAGACTTTAACATCAATGAATCAATGGTGAGGAAGTGGAGGAAGCAAGTGGATACGCTGCGCCAAGTAAGTAAGACTAAACAGAGTTTATCGCCAATGGAAGATAAACTGTGTCACAAAAATACTAATACTTTATCTCAGAGAAAATAATAAAACAGCTGTTTATTCAGTTTGGGAGTAAAAACAGAAAGCTGTTTTGTAATTGTTAATAAAGTTTGACTGACCTATCTGACTGTTTTTTTTTTACATTCCTTTAGCGCAGCACCATTTAGGGAATGTATAACGTAACCCCAGCCTTTACTGTAGCGCCTTATAATGCAGTGCACCTAATAGTGCGGAAAATACGGTAATCGAGACATTTCTGAAAAGTCAAACTAACTCATAGTTGAGGGTTTTATTCGTACACAGAGGCTGATCTGTTTCTATATTCAAAATGATTTCATTGGTTGAGATGTGCTGCGGCTCATGAAGGCAAAAGCTCTGAAAAGAAAATGCGGAGTAAACTTTGACCCCGTTTCCTTCTTTGATGTCGCCGTCCTCTTCTTCTACCTCTGTATCCCCCTTTAACTCTCATCTTCACACACTGCCTCCTGCAAGGTGCTGGTGGCTAAAGATGGATACGTTCTCTGCTGAATATACCTCCACATCCCTCACCACCCCCAGCCAACATTTCCTGCCAGCCTGGCACAGCACCAGCCCATATCTGCAATGCTAATCTATAATTCTGTTTAATTAATGACCATTACAGCAGCAGCAGTTGCACGGCCCCCCTTCGCGCTGCCCCTTCTAACACCACGTGGGGAGTAACGTTATGCTCATTACTACCTTTCACTGATGGCGAGACGCTGATCCGCAATGCTTGATGACTGCTTTTTACTTTCTTTGATTAGAGTTTTTTTTTAAAGATGAACTCTCTCACTCTGTGTACATAGTTGTTGTTTTATTTACAGGTTCTAGTGCAGGTGGTGTTTTTTTTTCTTTGTTCTATATCTTTCTTATACAATATACGTCTGCATTTAAAATCCCGATGCACAGATTCAGGTGTTGTCTTTATGTGAGATGTTTCTTCAGGCAACCTTGGAGTTGTCAAACTGGCTGTCTGTACAGGTGGTACTAGAGCATCTGACATGACATGCATCTCAGAGATCTCTACCTTTCTGAACATAGAAGCCTGTTAGATTTGTACAAACAGAACAGTTTTTGTACCCGGGGATGTGCATCCTAATGGTCCGTGCGTTTGTATTGCATACTGCTGTTTTTATGTCGTCAAAACAAGTATGGATGCTTAAATTTAAGAATCTTAATTGTGATTTATGTAGGATTTTCTTGTTTCAATTGTTACGTGCTGTTGTCTTCTGCTTATCCGGCGATGAGTCGTGGGGACAACAGCCTCAGATGGGAAGCCTTGGCTTCTCTTACCCAGGCTACGTCCTCAAGCTCACACGGGAGGATCTCGAGGCATTCCCTGTTTAGCGAGTCCGTGGTCTGCCTCTGGATCTCCTCCTGGTGGGACGTGGGATATCCTCTCGGTCTGTGGATACCCCAAATGGGCTCTGAATAGGGTTAGAACGTCCAAGAAACGTGAGAAGAGGGAAACAGAAACTGAGAAGAAGAAAAATGGAGTCTCTATTCCCTATCTTGTCAGGACTGTTGGAGAAGGTACAGAGAATCTTCAGACAACGTGACATCCCGGTTTTCTTTAAACCGGTCAACACATTACGTCAAAAACTAGTACATCCTAAAGACAAGATGCCTACAGAAAAACAGAGCAATGTAGTTTATTCGATCCGGTGCAGTGAAGGGAGCTGCAAAGAACACTACATTGGAGAAACGAAGCAACCACTCCACAAAAGACTTTACCAACACAGAAGAGAAGCCTCTAGTGGTCCACAGTCTGCTGTACATCTGCATCTTAAATCCACCAAACACACTTTTGAGGACAGTGAGGTGAAGATTCTAAGTAGAGAGAAAGGATGGTTTGAAAGAGGTGTGAAGGAAGCCATCTTTGTGAAGAAAGAGAATCCCTCACTGAATCGAAGTGGAGGCGTTAGATACATTCCCGGGATTTGCAGCAGCATTCCAAAGCCATGGAGCAAAGAGGACACCTCGTGACCCAGATTCACGCCTCTCGTTAGCAGGAATTTCTATTCACTAGGTTTTTAGCATTATTATAATAGGGATTGTTTACTGGTCTGTGGCTACAATAGGAGCCAATCACGGCCATCATAGCTAACACAGGCTCATTGGTCGAGCCCTTCTTACTATTTTTTACCTTTTACTTAGGTTAGTATAAATAGATCCAGGTTTCAGTCCATTTCATTCAGATTGAAAATGATTTCCGGATGGAAGTCGAAACGTCTCGATCAGGAATTACATAAACTGTCCAGAAGACTTTTTTGAAACTTTTTTCTACTATACTATATGTTTTGTTTCTTTGTCTGAACAGATCCGGCTGCTTTTTGTTTTCTAACCTTTTTTTTAACCTTTCTCCATTTCTCTGTACTTCCAGAGGTCACAACCAGCGAATGGAGTTTCTGGGCGACTCGATCATGCAGCTGGTAGCCACCGAATATCTCTTCATCCACTTTCCTGACCACCATGAAGGACACTTAACAGTAAGATCGAATCCCTAAAAAACACACAAACACACACTATCTGTCTCTTCTTCTTTTTTTTGTTTATTGTTTGTGCCTCTGCCTTTTAAAGTGACCGCTGCTCGCTTCCTTTCAGCAGTAAAAAATGTGTTGTTTTTTTTTTTTTTTTGGTGAATATTCGCGGCACTCCGTCGTTATTTACCACTTTATTTTCTCTTTATTTGTGAAGTGCCAGCCGGTTTCTCACCTCCTTCCTCTTCTACTTGTTTCCACAGAATAACTCTCTTTCACTCCTCGCCCCACACCGCAACCATGTGTTTACTGTACTCCATGTGATGGGTATTGTCATGAGACAAAATTGTTCAGTGGTTTTCAATAAGAGAAATAAAAAAAAAGAAATACACTACTTTTCTGGCACTTTTCTTGCACCCCTATGTTTAAGCTGTCAAGCATCTGAAAAATAAAGTTGCACAAACCACATATAGTCCAACACAAAGCAAGTAAGTAAACGGATGGTCTTATTGTAACGTTAAACATCGTTCCAAGTGAAAACAGCAAAATCCTACGTCTGCTTTGAAGTGTGTCAACAAAATGAAAACGTTTTTGCAGCTGGACATGACTTGGGGATATTTCCCACATTAAAGAGGCAGTGCCATCGTTTTCTATAAAAGCTTTTCATTGGGATTGAAAGCCTCAGCAATCCCAAGAGCCAAAGCAGGGCACATCTCAAATGGATTCAAAATGGTGGAGGGCCAAAAAGTACCCATTCAACCAGTGTCTGTGTTATTTTGTGTGACTCTGCTTGTAGTTGCGTGCAAATCGTAAAAGAGGACATATCCCAGCAAGACGGATTCAAACAGTCATGTTGAATTCCATTTGCTCTTTTTCTACATTTCGCGTCTATATTTAAAATGTTTTGTGTTTTCCTTTTAGAGGCTTAAATGTACCTCCACCGGCCCTACATGTCATCCGCTCAGCTCCAAGCCACCATGGAATATTTAAGAGAGCGATGTGAAATCTCTCCGAAACATCCTGTCTGCATAAATGTTTCCAGCTTTGATGAATTATTCCATGTCCCGTTCTGTTTTGATGTTTTTTTATGCGCATGTCGCTTGTACATGGAGACGTAAAGACATGTTCTTTTTTGTTTTTGTTTGCTCATCCGTAGCTTCTGCGGAGTTCCTTGGTGAACAACCGAACCCAGGCTAAAGTAGCAGAAGAGTTGGGGATGCAGGAGTTCGCGATCACTAACGATAAAACCAAACGTCCAGTCGCTCTACGGACCAAGACTCTTGCCGATTTATTGGAATGTACGTATAAACACTGTAAAAGACAAATTATTACACCACGTTTGTAGACCGCTATTTATCATTTCTCACATTTTTTCTGCCAGGAGTGTGCAGTTAAAGATGACAGCGTGAAACCTTCTTTCTTTGTTCTATTTCTCTGTGATGTCAAACACAATCTCATCTTTCCTGAGGAGATTGGAAGATGCTCCCAATGTGCTTAGCATGACAGTCATTTAGATTTTTCTACTCTTTCTTCAACCGAAGCCTCCACATTCAATCTCATTTAAAGAGCTAAAAATGAGCTCTTGGTGCACTTCGAGCTTCAAAAGGTTGTTTTATTTTATCTCTTTTTTTTTTTTTTAACTTCATGCAACCTCAGCTAGAGAAAATTGAGCGGATGTAAAAGTTGGAGTGTGCTGCTGAAGATGGAATAATCAATTCCTAGTGGAGTTTCAGGCTTTTTTTTTACTTCCTGACTTAAAGACTTTGGGTCTAAGTTTTATAAATTATAGCAAGATGGGAACATAAGTCAGGATATCCATGAAAGACTTCTGAAATTTTCCAGAAAATGCATGCCACCTTGTCTTTTTTCTTTTTAAACTTCGAGCTTTTCTATTTTAAACACAATCCTTTTTTATGCTCTGCTTCGCTTTTTTTTTTTTTTTTTTTACTTAAACTGCCATCTTTGAGGTAGTGCGATCGTCTACTGGTTTTTGTATTGCAGGTTACAATCTGGATTGGGATTAAATATAATCGATTGATCTACTGTAGTTTTGGGCGAAATGGCAATACAAACCGTCTGGACGATATGAAAGCAGATTTTTTTGTATTTCATCTTCCGGGCCGTGGGTGTTGCCGTAGCTTTTCCCGACTTATTTCAGGGTACATTCCGAACAGATCACCAGTCTGTTGTGGGGCCACACACACACTGATTCATAAGGGTAGTTTTGTCGCAGCCAGTCAACCTAACATGTATGTTTTTTGGAGAATGGAAAGAACCTAGAGTACAAGAACAAGCAAACTCCACACAGAAAGTCCCCAATCCGGAACTCAAACCTTGCTATGAGGCCACCTATGCTAACCACGGCACCACCATGCTGTCCATTGTTACTACACTAATATGATATATTATTACCACACACAGTATATGTTATCAAAAAGCCAGTTATGACTGTATTGGCCAAGACTTGTCACCATGGAAACCAAAATTTCATATAATTGAAAATAGATGTGTTTTTCTTGATTTTTTTTTTTTTTTTTCTTTGATGTTTCTTTGATTTTTACGCGTTTGGGACACGTTCTAGGTCACCTAACTCACTTGAGGTGAGTTATTGACGCCCAAGTTTTATAAATGTAGGCACAGCAACATGCACTTTTACAAAAAAAGTAGTTAGTAGTCCGTTCCATCATCTTCCGCTTGTTCCGGGGCCAATAGCCTCAAACGGGAAGCCCAGGCTTGTCTCACCCCGGCTGGATCCTCCAGCTCACCCGGAAGGATCCCAAGTTGTTCCACCGGCCAGCTGTGAGACATAGTCTCTCCAGCGGGTGCTGGGTCTGCCCCTTGGTCTCCTCTTGGTGAGACATCCCCGAAACACCTCGCCCGCAAGGCACTCGGGGAGCATCCTGACCAGATGCCAAAACCACTCCATCTGGCTCCTCTCGACCTGGAGGAGGAGCGGTTCGACACCGAGCTCCTCCCGGATGGCAGAGCTCCTCACCCAATCTCTGAGTGAGAGCCCAGCCACCCTGCAGAGGAAGCTCATTTCGGCCGCTTGTATCCGCAATCTCATTCTTTTGGTCACCACCTGTAGCTGGTGACCATAGGTGAGGGTGGGAACGTAGATCGACTTGTAAATCGAGAGCTTTGCTTTTCGGCTCAGCTCTCTCTTAAATTTGTTTATTTTGAAATTTCAGTTCAAATACCTGTATGATTAAAAAAAAAAAAATAGGCGACATTTCCTGCGACGCAGCACCGGATTTTCTTTCATACATTTACATTGCTGCGCTACAATGGTTACTATTTGTGACAGTTCAGTTAAAAGTCACATTCAAGTTACATAGAACAAAAAGAAAAAAAAAAAAGATGATGTCAAAGTTTTCAGAGAATAACTGTAAACGTGCTTAAATTGTGGTAAATACTGTTTTCTTAATGTTTTTTTTTTTCTACATATTGCCCAGCACTAGACTTCTTTTGAAATTCTTTACTCCTTTTCAACCTTTTGTTGAAAATCTTTAAGAATCTGAAGGATGTGGTTTGATGGCACCAAGTCTTCAGTGTTGCATGAAGGTCCAGTGTAGCGAATTGGGGCCAGTGATCTCCATTTTCTAAAAGAAACACCAGTGAGCGCGCTCCAATTATAAAGGGACCAAACTTCTTGCCCTCCTTGGAAAAAAGTTTACAACTAGGTGTCGGAAAAGAAGACTCCAGACAATTATCGAACCTTCGCTTGAGGAGAAGCTGTGTCGGTTTCATCCAGTTCATGGAACTGCGGACCAAATCTTTACCCCTGGAGAATGAGCCTTGGGAGTTTGACCAGTCGGTCTGCATGTATTTGTTGACTAAGAAAACACTGACAGTCATGTCCCTTGGGGTTTCTGTTTGGAGTTGCTGTTGCAAGCTATTAAAACTCCTACCCTTTCTTATGGTCAAGGGATTCAGGTAGTGATCATTTGTCTTGTCTCGACTTTTAAAAGTCGTATACTAGTCTCTCATTTCATTCCAAGAAAGTCTTCAGTAGATAATCATAAAATACGTCTCCATATCTAGAGTAATATTTTCTTGGAATGCAACAGTATTGCTGAAATGTTCCTGGTCCACTCCGATCAAAGTAAGATCAAAGTAACCAATGGAGTAACCAATGTGCTGTTGTTTAGTTAATAAGAACACACTGCACATATCTCACACACTACTCAGTGGATAAAGATGGTAAATAGCGGTGAATTGAACGTGGATTCAAAAGGAAAATGCTGATGTTGCAATTTCGAGCAGCCCCGCTGTATTTATTAAATCAGATGTGTGGAAGCGTTTTTGTTTCACCATTTCTACAAAAGCTCGAGAAGAAGAACAAACAATGCAAACATCGCCACGGTTCAGCGTGGCATGTCATCGGCGATTAAAGAAACGTTCAAGCTTCAAAATGTATAGGGTCCAAAAAAAAAAAAAACAACTTTAAGGATGCATTTTTAACAATGATTCTTCACAACAGCACCAGGCTTCAAAAAATAACAAGGCACATCGGGAACAAAAAGCGACTGGTTTAAATTTGTTTTCTGCTGTAGACGGTGTTGGTTTTAAAAGGGTTTACTTTTATTTATTGTTCCAACACGTTATTTTATTTATGTAATCGCACTTTGAGGGAATCCAAGTGCTTAGAAGTTGTCTACTAAGTTTTTTAAAGTCGTTCTAGGTTAGTTGCACCCTGTAAAGAATGGGATTGAGTGATTGGATATACTGTATTAGCAGTGGGTATAATGATATTCGGGACTTGCCTGAAAAGGCTTTGTAAAATTCTGTTGTCTTGAGCTTCATCTGAACTGCGTCGGCAACAGCATCAGATTGGAAACCCCAACTTCCTCCATCTCATGTAGAGGTATCCTGAGGTGTCTCTTGTCCTGCTGTGAGACTTAGCCCCTGTCCACACGTAGATGGGTATTTTTGAAAACCATATCTGCTGTCCTCCATTTTAAAAAAACACTCGCGTCCACACGTAACCGTTTTCAAGATATGCGCGTCCACACGGAGCCGTATAAATATGCTTTTGAGCGCGATTATGAGCATGCCAGACCAGTTGTCGGCAGTATTGAGTGGAGGAGGAGGGAGGCTTATGTGATTAATAATCACCGATTGCAACGCATTTCTCCTCCTTTGCTCCTCAACAAGAAGCAAGAGCAGTTGAGAGTGGATAAAAAGGCAAGAAAAGAGGGTCTGCAACAGGGGCCGTGGATCCATGCTGCCCACTGTCTGCTTTTGTAAACAAGGACGCACACCAATGACGTATGTGCACTACTTGTCGCAGGTAGTGACGCATAAAAACGCAAATCTCCGTTTTCGCACATCCACACGCAAACGCAAAAACGAAGTTTTCCAAAATCTCCACTTTGGCCGGAATTTTCAAAAACGCCGGTTTTGAGTGAATAAAACCTCCGTTTTTTTTTGGACGGCAGGCCAAAACAGATAAAAATATATGCGTTTTCAAAAATACCCGGCTACGTGTGGACGGGGCCATAGTCTCCCCAATGGGTCTAGCTGTGGGTCTCCTCCTGGGGGGATGTGCCCGGAATACCTCAATGGCAAAGTGTCCATAAGGCATCCCAACCAAACGTCCAAACCACCCCGAATGGTTTCTCTCAACCCGGAGGAGCAACGGCTATATTCCGAGCTCCTCCCTGATGGCAGAGCTCCTCACTTTGTCTCTTGAGTGTGACCCCGGCCACCCTGTGGATGAAGCTCATTTCAGCCGCTTGTACCCAGGATCTCTGTTGATACAAAAATGAGATGTATTATGATAATATTGTGAGGTTAATTATCATACTATAGTATTGTGAAATTAGGGATACGACCTTAATGGCCTCACCAGGAGGATTTCGGTAAGTCTCCCTAATGTGTGCTGTAATCCCTCCCCTATCCTTATCCAGGGCAGTAGCCCAGCCTGAGTAGACAATAAACCATTCAAGAACTGTGCAATAAGAAGCAAGAAACGAATAAACAAGAGAAAGCAAACAGATTTTATTGCATGAGTTACAGAAAAAAATCATATCATTTGCCTTTTAAATCATTTTTCAAAGTTTAACCCGGACCAGAGTTGCTGACACGCACGAAGGACGAGGTCCGGCACTGGAAATGACTGCAGCTCTCCTAGATATGAACAGTCATGCCCTGAAGCTACAGTAACCCCTCACTGGCCTCCTGAAATATTACCCATTATCCCCCCACCATGTCCAGCTGTCTTAGTCACATAGATGAGCAAGTGAGGTAGCAGCGTAATGGAGGAGGGTAACAAAGAGATGGAGGTGATACCATCACCTTCTGCTTTGATTTCAAATCCACCATGGGCTTCTTCCATTTGGGTTTGACACTCAGTTTTATCTTATAGATTACACAAATTTTCTCTATGAACTCTGAGTGGCCCTCTCTAGAACAATTTCCTGTTTGATAGAAAACCACTGCCGACCTGGCGGCCATCTTGATTTTTGCCTTTTTTCACTTCTTGTTGAAACTGAAGCAGAATGTAACAAAAATTAGGTTTTTTCTTGTACAATTCATTTATTTTGAATCATTTTTTTTATTATTGCTTAAAAATTGCAAGTCCTTTTTTTTGTCTTTGCAGCTTTCATCGCGGCGCTCTACATTGATAAAGATCTGGAGTTCGTTCACACCTTCATGAACGTTTGTTTTTTCCCTCGGCTGAAGGTGAGCACCTATTGATAGCCATTCGCCATCTGCACCTGATCAATGAGCTGCCGAGCAGGGCACCTAAGCAGAGAGAGAGAGAGAGGGGCAAGGAGATGATGAGGAGCGAGTTAATGGCCGGGGCCTAATCGATGCGAAAGCCTGAAGTGGTGCTTGGCTTGTGAATGCCTCTCACAATGACTGGCCTGGTTGCTATTTTAGTCATCTTTAATGGAAATCACAACGGTGCAGCGATGCATGCATGGCTCTCCTAATGTGTCAGAGTTTCGCTATCGATCTGAGACGAGTTTGGCCTACCGATGGCGTCTCAAGTGTTGCAGGAGCACAAAGATTCAAGTAGGCTCTGATGTGTCCAGATTTTTGCATAAAAGGCCTAATACTCATGTGGCAAATTTAGAAAGAAATAAAAGAGATCGAAGACTTCTGTTTTCTTACTAATATGTCTTCTAGAAAGCAATCAAACACACACATGCGCACGTTCACGTCCAAGTACCCACACAGTGTGGACCTCTGCTTCTGAAGCTGCTGCACTGGTCTGATATGCCATGCTAATTGCTGTCTTGGTGTGCCTCTCCAGGGAGAATCCCAGCTCTGGAGGAGCTGAGCTTTGCGTCATGGTCCCTGCAAGAGAGCACCTCATTTCCACTTCCAAGAGAAAAGTTGTGAAACAGCCAGCACGTCTCCTTACATAGCCTTCTGGAAACACAGCCTCGCTCACTGTGCTGCTTCATCCAATTTAGATGGAAATGGAGAGCCAAACCAGGGACATAAATGCTCTCTTTTTTTATGGTTTTTTGCTTCTTCTTCTTCTCCTTTTTTCTAACGCCACACTGTGATGATGCACGTCGAGCGCCAACGCGCCCGTGCTCTCAGAATTGCTCGTAAATCTGTAGAGGTGGGCTGTATGCTCTTTTCAAAACATCAAAATTTTTCTGCTCGGGGCCGTAGGAGTGCGGATGCCCCCCAGAGACTAGAAAAGTGGGATGGAGAAAGAAGGGGAAGCAAGAGCAGCCGAGATGGAGCGTTGCGAGGCAGTAAAGCGAGAGGAAAGGAGCGAGAGCAAGAAGCACTCTTTGTAGAAAATTAATAGGAGCAGACAGTTCTGGATTCAAAGTCTGCCTTTTTATGACGAGGCTGCTTCCCTGTTAATGGAAGGGCTTTTAGAAGTCCCCCATGGATAAGAGAAATGTATCAGGGCGGCACACCTGGGAGACTCCCAGACACTCTTTATTTCTGGCCCACGATTGGCTTTTGTCTTAAGTAGCCTGTGATTTGTACTCGCCACGAAGACACAGATGGAGCAAATAAGTGTGTCCAAAAGGAGAAGCGTTAAAAGTGTAGCAATGGAAAGGAATGAAATAAAAGCACGAGGAAGAGGAGACGTGACTGTTGCAATTTTTTTTTTCCCTTCTGTTACCAATTTTGTCAAAGAAATTTGGTGGTATAAAAGCAAGGAAGGGTTGATAACTTGCGTGTTTCTCGGTTTGTCTGTTGCAGGAGTTCATTCTGAACCAGGACTGGAATGACCCCAAATCTCAGCTACAGCAGTGCTGTCTGACACTGAGAACAGAGGGCAAGGAGCCTGATATCCCACTGTACAAGTAAGACCTCAAAGATGATGGATCCAGGCTTTTTAAAGGGAACCATTTATAGAAACCATTTATAGAAGACTCTTTCTAACAACTCCCAAACACATTAAAAGGTTTTCTTAAAAAACAGTCCAGATAAAAAAAAACATACTAATTTCTGGTCAGTTGTGAAGAGGAAGAACAGTGTCATGAACTAATCTGTGTAGTCCCTCATTCATCCAGGAGTGATCCATAGTAGAAAAAGTTTCAAAAAAGTCTTCTGGACAGTTCAGTTCTTGAACGAGACGTTTCGACTTCCATCTGGAAATTATTATCAATCTGAATGAAATGGACTGGAAACTGGATCTAATTTATACTAACCCAAAGATACTAAAGATGACACCTCGTGACCCAGTTTCACGCCTCTCGTTAGCAGGAATTTCTTTTCACTAGGCTTTTAGCATTTTTATAATAGGGTCGTTTACTGGTCTGTGGCTACAATAGGAGCCATTCACAGCCATCATAGGCAACACAGGCTCATTGGTCGAGCCTTGCCTTACTATTTTTTTTTTTACCTTTCACTCAGGTTAGTACAATTAGATCCAGTTTCCAGTCCATTTCATTCAGATTGAAAATGATTTCCGGATGGAAGTCGAAACGTCTCGTTCAAGAACTGAACTGTCCAGAAGACTTTTTTGAAACTTTTTCTACTAAGTGTCATGAACTGAAAACTGATTCAGGAAGGTAAGAAAGCAAAGCGGATGGAGTGGCTTAACCCTGTAGTAAATTGGTGGTAATGGGCAACACCTATCAAAAGTCTAGCTTTTTTTATTCAAATTATTCTGTTTGCGTACGTATTGGGGGAGGCGATCACTCAGTGGTAGAATGTTCGCCCTTGGACTTCAGAAGTTCGCAGGATCGAATCCCACTGAGCTCATGTCTAGGTGTCTTTCAGGAAGACACCTAGCCCCTCGTTTCTCCCACCATTATCTCTCTATTTATATTTCTGGGTCGTACTGAGTCAAAAAAATCAGATTCCCAAATTTTCACTACCCCTCCTTCATATGCTAGCATGAGGCACATGTTTAAGTTCAACAAGTACAAAAAACATTTGTTTTTACTGTGTGTTTTACACCTATTGGAAACCGGTAGCATCTCCAATACAACTAATGCATTCGTAACAGATCGATTCGACGTTTACACCAATAATCGTTCTAACATGTCAAGTACTGAATAATTGTGGATACACACCAATTCAAAACTGTCATAAAAATGTTTGTCACAGAGCATTCGGACATAAACTGATTTGTTAAAATTGCCATCAGCAATACACCCTTCCAATTGAACATTTATTTATTTTATTTTTACTCACTCTATTCATCCCTCATCTGGGAAATTTGTGTGCTGCACTCTTACACAGCAGCAGGCTGCCACGATGACGCCAATCGTGGGAGAAACGGGGGGTTAGATGTCTTTTCCAAGGACCCTAGCTGTGTACTCAGTGGGAATCGAAGCCGCGAACTTTCGGTTAACTTCTAGTCCGCAGGCGAACGCTCTACCACTGAGCCACCGCCTCAGCGGTATGATTTTTGTTTCCACATTATACAAACCAACATGTTTCATCTTCTGAACTGCTTATTGCCAAAGAAGTTGCTGGGGGTGTCGGAGCCTATCCTGGTTGATTTACGGTGAGAGGCAGGGTACATTCCGAAAAAGTTGCCAGTTTGCTGCGAGGCCACACACACTCGATTATCCACACACTCATTCCTTGGGGCAATTTGATAGCAGCCAATTAACCCAACGTGTATGTTTTTGGAGGGTGGGAGGAAACCAGAGTACCCGGAGAAAAGACACACATTCTTCTTCTTTCGGCATTTCCCTTCAGGGGTCGCCACAGCAGTGTCAGTTTCTTCCATCTAACCCTATCTTCTGCATCCTCTTCGATCACACCACTATTACATTTAATAATAAAATTTTATTTAATTCAAAAGTTCCAATTGTGACAACAGTTCGAAAAAACTGTGGTTCTAAAAAACAAGCTGTTTTTAAAAATTAGAACGTTAACTAAACATAACTATTTTGGTTTCAATCTAGAACTCAAATTTCTCTTCAGAATTTGTTTAAAACTTAGTTTTAAAGTTCAACATAAAGTTTGAGTAAGATACCAAAAAAAAAACCCTCCAGTTGTTATTGAAATAGTCATTATCATACTGATGATGAAACTACTGATGCAATCATATGCTTGTAGACTCAATATAAATCATTCCTGTTTTGCTGGTAAACACCAATTTAGGTCATTTTTTTTTAAATAGAAAACAAATATTACAGTTGCTGAAAAAAACAACACTATTTCACTGTTTTTTTTCTTCATTTTTTATGCATTTGAGCAAACAAAAGGTGCGTTAAAAGTATTTATAAAGTATTCACTATTAATTAAATGTGATTTAGAAAATTGATCCACTTTATTTAAGATACTTCACAATTATATATGCATTATGTATAAGATTGTATATAATTTCTTTATCACTGAGCACATCATCAATACTCCAAAAAGATTTTTACTTAATCTAGGCAAGGCAAGCAAATGCAACACACAATCTGGTGTGTTCGCGGCCTGCTTTTTACTGAGAGGAGGTTGCCCCTTTATGTTGAAGATTTGCCCCAAATATTCAAGCTACTCTGTATATATTGAAATTCACAACAGCCTTTGCAATATGCAACAATAATATTGCATATTTCATGTTTTCCCAATATTATACAGCACCATCCCCTGGTGAAGAAACAGCTTAAACTGCTGCATTTGGGAAATGAAAATGTTCTGCCTGCTAGCTGTTTTTTTTAAGCACTGTGTTCGACTGGGTTATTTTTTTTTTTTTTCAAGTTGTGGATGATGGATGGGACATTAAGTTACACAAAATACATTAAAGTTTGATTGAAAGTCCAACAGAGAAACACACAGTTGCTGGACATGTGTCCACCAGGTTCGGATGTTTCCCTTTTGGAATATGAGTCAAAAATATTTTTCCAACCAAGAAATGTGTCTGTTTCTGCAAATATTCAACAAATATAAAGTAAAATATTCCGTTCCGTCATCTTCCGCTTGTTCCGGGGTCGGGTCCCGGGAGCAACAGCCTCAAGCGGGCAGCCCAGGCCTCTCTCTCCCCGGCTGCATCCTCCAGCTCACCCGGAAGGATCCCAAGTCGTTCCCCGGCCAGCCGTGAGACATAGTCTCTCCAGCGGGTCTGGGGTCTGGCCGTTGGTCACCTCCCGGTGGGACGTGCCCGAAACACCTCGCCTGCGAGGCGCTCGGGGGGCATCCTAACCAGTTGCCCGAACCACCCCATCTGGCTCCTCTCAACCTGGAGGAGGAGCGGCTTGACACCGAGCTCCCTCCGAATGGCAGAGCTCCTCACCCGATCTCTGAGTGAGAGCCCACCCACCCTGCGGAGGAAGCTCATTTTGGCCGCTTGAACCCGCGATCTCATTCTTTCGGTCACCACCCACAGCTGGTGACCATAGGTGAGGGTTGGAACGTAGATCGACTTGTAAATCGAGAGCTTTGCTTTTCGGCTCAGCTCTCTCTTTACCACGATGGACCGATGCAGCGTCCTAGTTTGGTTTTGGTTTGGAGTCCTACGGGACTCCTGTGGGGGGTGCTTCGGGAGTACGGAGTCTCGGAGCCCTTAGTATGGGCTGTCTGGTCTTTGTACAACCGGAGCCAGAGCTTGGTCCGTGTAGCTGGCAGTATGTCGATTCCATTTCCAGTGAGAGTTGGACTTCACCAAGGCTGCCCTTTGTCCCTGATTCTGTTCATCACCTTTATGGACAGAATATCTAGGTGCAGCCGAGGCGTTGGAGGGATCCAGTTTGGTGACCTCAGGATCGGATCTCTGCTTTTTGCGGATGATGTGGTCCTGTTGGCTTCATCGGACCGTGATCTTCAGCTCTCACTGGATCAATTTGCTGCCGAGTGTGAAGCGGCCGGGATGGGAATTAGCTCCTCCAAATCCGAGACCATGGTCCTCGCCCGGAAAAGGGTGGAATGCCCCCTGCGGGTCAGGGACAGGGTCCTGCCCCAAGTGGAGGAGTTTAAGTAAAATATTGTCCACAGATTAAATATATATATGGATATTTTAGAAGTGAACGACTTAAAACAACCGGAAGTGAACAACTTTCTGCTTCCTGTTCCAAAGCATTTGCGCTGTTCATTGTAAACAACGTGTTAAACTCACTTAAAAGCAGTGGTGGATGAAGTACTTACTTTTTGTACTTAAGTAAAAGTACAGATAATTAGGCGAAAAATTTACTTAAGTAAAAGTACCAATAAAAAAAAAATCAACTTAAGTAAAAGTACAAAAGTAGTTGGTGTAAATTGTACTTTTTAAGTAAAAAGTAAAAGTATTCGATCATAATTCAAATGTTATTTTTTGTGTTATAGGGTGTCACCATGGTAACCAGGATAAATACTCTGCAGGGGTATGACCCCCCCTTTCCCGCCTCTTTTGGTCCACAAAAAAAATAAATAAATAAAATAAAAGGAAAGGGGACAAGTCAAGCTACCCCCTAGAAGGTCCAGTGAATGGGCCGCCAAAATGGAGGAAAATGACACTTATTTTTTAAAATGTTTTGGCCCATAGTCACTATATATTGGCTTTGTCAAAGTCCCACCCCCCTTTGGAAAATTCTAGATCCGCCCCTGCTCTGTGTAATGACGGCTTTTTATTTAGAAGTAAACACAACAAACAACGATCTTCTGACGCTTTTTAATTTGAACTAGAATTGATGTTAGGTTTTTGGCGCTGAATGAATGCGGAAAATGTTTCTCGATTCATTACTTCTTCTCCCGATCAACTGCTTCTTTTGATTTTGACGATGCGGCTTCAAGATGCGCTAAAAAACCTGTGTATTTTGCAAATTCCTGAACGAAAATGTAACGAAAAATGTAAAACACACTTTTAAAAAGTAGCGAAGTAAAAGTACAGATATTTGCTCTAAAGATGTAGTGAGTAAAAGTAAAAGTACCAGTCTTAAATTTTACTTAAGTAAAGTACAGATACACAATTTTTTTACTTAAGTACAGTAACGAAGTACATTTACTTTGTTACTGTACACATTAAACACACATTAATGTGCTCGACGTGTAAATCGAATGTACACAAGTACATTTACTTCGTTACGTTCCACCACTGCTTAAAAGTTAACCACCATTAAATTATTTAACATTCCAATGACTATTTTTCAAGTGTACATATACAGAAACGTATTTTTGTTGTTATTTTTAGTGCCCAATATTATGGACGAAAAAAAATCTGTTGTATGAGAAAAAAAAAAAAAAACAACAGTTCTTTTTCCCCCCCAGTTTTTTTTTTTTTTTTTGTCGTTTTTTTGTCGTTTTATTCCAATTCAAGTTGACATTTCAACCATACTTTCCAAAAGTAGATCTTTTTATTTACTAAATGTTACTCTTGTCTTCATTTAGTGCTTCTGCTGCAAATCTACGTAAATTCCCCATCCCCATCATTATTAAATATCATACCATCAATTTTATTAGAAGAATCAAGGACAAACAAGTAATCCAGGGAGAAAAAAGTTGTTAAAAAAAAAAAAATCAGTTAAAGACCAGATGCACTTTTAAGAAATGGTTGTCATAGAAACCAAAGTGCTAAATCAAAGTGAAACAGAAACAGGACGTGCTCCCAGTTGTCCTGCATACACACATTAGTACGTTGTGTATCATCGTCTGAGTCTGTTTAGCAGAAATCAGATAATCGTGTTTAGGGCTGAAACAACTAATCGAATTAATCGATTATAATCGATTATTGAAATAGTTGTCGACTAATTTAGTCATCGATTAATCGTTTAGAAAGTTTTTGCTGTCAACTGCACTTAATATTACACAACTTGATTGTTTTTTGTGTATTTTTACTCATGTTAACCTAGGCCATTTTTGTTTGGTACTATACCTCTGAACAAGGTTAAATTTACAAATCTAAAACTGTTAACGATTTCTTGTTTTTAAATGTGATCCTGGATGGTCAACAGTTTACATTTGATGTTTTTTTTAGCCAGTACTATAAAACACATTTTATGGGTGCTCGTGATTTACCTTTACTGTACACAGTAAGTAGATTTATTATTTTATATTTGCTGTATAAATGGTAATATTCTCCCTCTTTATTTCACAGAAAGATTAACATTCTTACTTATTAAAATGAGCCCAACGTGTTGTTTAAGTGGTTATGAGTCGTGTTTTGCATAATTACATTCAATAAAATGCCAAAAAACTATTATTTATTAAGTTGTCAATTTTACCCGATTAATCGATTAATCGAGCCAATAATCGCCAGATTAATCGAGCCAATAATCGCCAGATTAATCGATCATCAAAATAATTGTTAGTTGCAGCCCTAATCGTGTTATAGTTCAACCCAAAATCATCCATTCTCACAGCGACATTCAGCTGCTCTGTGTGAAACTTCAGAATACGGACACTTCTGGCATCACACGGTCCACTTTACATGTTTGGAAAAACAAACATAATTTTCTCTTTTTTTTTTCTCTATAGCCGCAATTTCAAACCGCTGTGTAAAGGTCTGCGTTGTTGTGATAAATAAACATGCGAGGAGAAACCTGTTATTTGGCGAAAAAAGTCAAGGAGCAAGTGTCATTTATTGGATGAGAGCTGCCATAATGTGGCACGTTTGTTGCCGTGGCAACTGGCAATGGCATTTTTCTTGGAGGGATAAAAAAAATAAAAGAAGCAAATGGAGGTCAGCCAGAGGCGCAAGGGCGTTTGCAGACGAGTAATTCTACTTACAATCCCCGCCCCTCCTCCACCATGTACCTTTTTGCCTTCATATTTTTTTATTTATGTATTTATTTCGGTCACAGTGTAATTTCACATTAATGAAATAAAGAAAATAATTATATTTTAGCAAAGGACCGAAAAGGTATCGGCTGAAGCAAACGCTTATTACGCCGACCCTTTTTTTTTTTTTTTTTTTTATCATCATAAAAGCAAAAAGACATAAGTAAATACTAAGTAATCCATCATAAAACATATAAGTAAATATTCAGAAATCAATCATAATACATGAAATGAAAATTAGAACATCAAATGAAAAAGTAATACAAGTACAAAAGTAATACAATTGTTACTATAATTGTTTACATTGTATATAAGGTTGAATTTAACCATCAAGACTTGCATATTTTTTAAGTAATAATAACTTAAATTTCTTTTTTAAACAGAAATTATATATATATATATATATATATAATTATATTCATATAAAACTCTCCGCCTCTCTGCTGTTTATCATTCCTTTTTTATTTCGTTCAACCCTCAGTGATTTTTGACACCGCTATCGACGCTTCTCTCTAGAAACTGAACGTGAACGAGAAACAAATGGAGTTCTCGGCTGAGCTGAATTTAAACCGTTGCTTTTGCGCAAATGTAAAGTAGCAGATCCGAACCCACATAAAACTAACCTTTGATGAATGTGAGGCATTTGCTGCACCCTCGAGTGTAGTTGCTTTCCGCCTGTTCAATGAATACTCAGTAGCAGCCAATAATCTTGAAAGTCTTCCTTGACCTCTAAATGGGGGTGACACGACCCTTGTAGGTCGATAAGCCTGAATAATCCAACTTTTATAGTGTTTCTCACCGCGCTTGTTGGCGTCAAACGTATCAGCCCGCCTCAGGGGTCCATCTGAATTTGTTTACAAGTGTCAAGGGTAGTGAGACAAGAGTGTGAGTCAGACGTAGGCTGACTAAATGGCCAGGAGAGGAACACAGGAAAAAAAAGTAGGGGGGTTGGGGCGGGAGGATGGAAAGGAGTTAATGTACCAAGACCTCTGCTAAAGGTTCCCTGGTGGATGTGTCTGGCTGATGACAGATCCACACCTTCACCCCAGCACCATCACTTTACTGTACGTCTCATCCGGGCAGGACACACCAGGGAGCAGACACAAAGACGCTTTCACATTGTACTGCGCTGAGAATGGCCCCCGGTTGAGCCCTGGCTCGGGGATTGTCGGGTCCCTGGGCCCTTGGGGTGAGTGCTCCCCTCTCGGTCCGGGCCTTGACTTCTGTCACCCCTGGGCTCGCCTAGGGCCGTGGGGTACGGTTGCCGCGTCTGCCCCGAGGCCTGTGGGTCTTGGCATTGGGGAGGCCCGTGCTCCCTGGTGCTGGAGTGGCCCTGGCAGGGGTTTCTCTATGCGCCTTGCTGGGTGGGTGGGCGGCTCCTCGGCGCGGACTCGGGGTCCCGGGATCTGGATGGGCGTGGGCAGCGTGTGTCTCTGCCTCCCTCGTTCCATTCCTTTGGGGCTGGTGACAATCCGTTGGTCGTAATAAGCACATGGTTCACATCGGCAGCATGCATGTACTTTCACTCACACTCGCACACTATATCACCCTGTTTACTGTCCGCTATGTTCCTTGCTTTCAACCAATATTATTATAACTCTAGTAACATGTGTTTGTGTTGTACATCATTTGCTATAGAAGGTTTTGTTGTGTGTGTCAGTTTTATCACTGGTTTAAACTCTTGTTTGTACTTTTTTTTTTCCCCTCAAAAAAAAAAAAAAAAAAGAGAATGGCCCTCTAAAGTAGACGCTTTTAGCGGGAGCGCCCAAACCCAACCTCCCTCTCCTGCCGCGCCTCCATCAGCCTAGACTTAACATCCCATCTCTTGCTGTATTTTTTTTTTTCACCAACTTGCAGGTGACACACACTCCTCCATTGAGATTTAGCAAAGACAACACACCGTAGGGTCTTATTTGTTTGCCTGGCACTCTGCGTCTCTAAAGTGAGAAAAGAGGTTGAATTATTGATAAATCGTCATAAGTGACCGTATCGCATTAAAAATGGATCGCACTCCTGAAATAAGTAAATTGTCTGTGAATAATTTAACTTACTCACAGCTTGAAGCTGAGCTGTTTATGCTAATGTTAGCTTTTCAAACAACTGCCTTCTACATATGTCCCGCAAGGAATGAAACATAGTTGACAGCTTGCTTTTCTTTTCCGCCCCTTTCTGGTAAATGAGATACATCTGTTAATTAGCAGGAAAAAAAAATCAGACATTTTTGTGTTTCTTTTTTAAATATCTATATTTTTTTTACTCCTTTGTCAGTTTTAATTTCTCGTATTTATTTTTTTTTTTTAGCTCTTCTTACGCACTAAAGACAAGTAGACTCCGTTCCGTGATCTTCCGCTTGTTCCGGGGCTGGGTCGCAGGGGCAACAGCCTCAAACGGGTAGCCCAGGGTTCTCTCACCCCGGCTGCATCCTCCAGCTCACCCGGAAGGATCCCGAGTCGCTTCCCGGCCAGCTGTGAGACATAGTCTCTCCAGTGGGTCTGTCTTTCGGTCTCCTCCCGGTGGGACGTGCTCGAAACACCTCGCTTGCGAGGTGCTGGGGGGGCATCCTGACCAGATGCCCAAATCACCCCATCTGGCTTATGCACTAAAGACAAGCAGACTCAGTTCCGTGATCTTTCGCTTGTTCCGGGGCTGGGTCGCAGGGGCAACAGCCTCAAACGGGAAGCCCAGGCTTCTCTCACCCCAGCTGCATCCTCCAGCTCACCCGGAAGGATCCCAAGTCGTTTCCCAGCCAGCTGTGAGACATAGTCTCTCCTGCAGGTCCAGGGTCTGCCTCTTGGTCTCCTCCTGGTGGGACGTGCACAAAACACCTCGCTCGCAAGGCGCTCGCGAACCACCCCATCTAGCTTCTCTCGACCTGGAGGAGGAGCGGCTTGACACCGAGCTCCTTCCGGATGGCAGAACTTCTCACACGATCTCTGAGTGAGAGCCCAGCCACCCTGTGGAGGAAGCTCATTTCGGCCGCTTGTATCCGTGATCTCATTCTTTCGGTCTCCACCCACAGCTGGTGACCATAGGTGAGGGTTGCAACGTAGATCAACTTGTAAACCGAGAGCTTTGCTTTTCGGCTCAGCTCTTTCTTTACCACGATGGACCGATCTGGACTTTTTTAAGTCCTTAAGTTTTGGTCCAGTGGGATTTGAACCCGGTTCTCCAGGTCAAAAGACTGTAATTCTACCACTAAGCCAACGCCCCCCAGGAGCAGACAAGCAGACTTTTAAAAAAATATTGTTTTTTTTTTTTTTTTTGTTTTTGTTTTTTAACTACTCATGTAATTTTTTCCTTTTTTACTTTTGTTGTTCCAACCAATCACTTTTGGTGTCTGAAAATGAGTGCGGGGACTTTGAGAGGCTTTAAAAGCTGTTTATGCATCTCTCTGTGCATCCTCAAAGAACGCCAACGAATCAAAGCCGTTCCTTCCCTCTCAAACAGCCCTCCCCTCACTTTTTTTTTTTTTTTTGGCTGAAGATGAGTGGTCCTTGTGCCAATTGAAAACTTGTTTCAACCACTTTTTCTCATTTCTCAAGAGGACAATGTCTCAAAGCACCCTCATGCTATTTTTTTCTAGGGCTTATTACTTCTTTTTTTTTTTGACATGCTTTTTTCTTGCATTTGCAGGACCCTTCAGACAGTGGGGCCCTCACATGCCCGCACTTACACCGTGGCTGTGTATTTCAAAGGCCAGCGAATCGGCTGTGGCAAAGGCCCAAGGTGAGTAAGGCTGTAGAATATAATAAGACCCTACAAGACAAGGAGCTCTCCTTCTTCAATGCACCACTAATGGGCTCGAGAATAATGGCTTCCTTTTATTGATGGTGTTTATTATAGCAATTAAGTTCTTGTCGGGCCTATTCAGCAGGGAGAGACATTATGCAGAATGAAAATGAATCGATTCATTATCGATTTGACGTAAATCGTGTTATGAAAATATCACTTTGTGGCAGGGTAGGAGTGTTCGGAGAGGCCACGCTGTATCCGGGCCGTGGCAGAGTAAAATAAATGTGTGTCTCTTTTAATATCGGACCACACACGTTTTGAAGCTTTTTTTTTTTTTTTGTTCCGTTCGTTCCGTTCTGTCATCTTCCGATTGTTCCGGGGTCGGGTCACGGGGGCAACAGCCTCAAACGGGTAGCCAAGGCCTTTTTCTCCCGGGCTGCTTCCGCCAGCTCACCTAGAAGGGTACCAAGTCGTTTCCCGGCCAGCTGTGAGACATAGTCTCTCCATCGGGTCTGGGGTCTGCCTCTTGGTCTCCTCCCTGTGGCACGTGCCTGAAACACCCCGCCCGCGAGGCGCTCGGGGGGCATCCTGACCAGATGCCCGAACCACCCCATCTGGCTCCTCTCGACCTTGAGGAGGAGCGGCTCGACACCGAGCTCCTCCCGGATGGGCGAGCTCCTCTCCCGGTCTCTGAGTGAGAGCCCAGCCACCCTGCGGAGGAAGCTCATTTCGGCCGCTTGTACCCGCGATCTCATTCTTTCGGTCACCACCCACAGCTGGTGACCATAGGTGAGGGTTGGAACGTAGATCGACTTGTAAATGGAGAGCTTTGCTTTTCGGCTCAGTTCTCTCTTTACAACGACGGACCGATGCAGCGTCCTAGTTATTGTTGATGCCGCACCGATCCGCCTTTCGATCTCCCGCTCCATCCTTCCCCCACTCGTAAACAAGACCCCGAGATACTTAAACTCCTCCACTTGGGGCAGGACCCTGTCCCTGACCCGCAGGGGGTATTCCACCCTTTTCCGGGCGAGGACCATGGTCTAGGATTTGGAGGCGCTAATTCCCAATTTTTTTTTGTTCCGTTCCGTCATCTTCCGCTTGTTCCAGGGTCGGGTCGCGGGGGCAACAGCCTCAAAAGGGTAGCCCAGGCCTCTCTCACCCCGGCTGCATCCTCCAGCTCACCCGGAAGGATCCCAAGTCGTTCCCCGGCCAGCTGTGAGACATAGTCTCTCCAGCGGGTCCGGGGTCTGCCTTTTGGTCTCCTCCCGGTGGGACGTGCCCGAAACACCCCACCCGCAAGGCGCTCGGGGGCATCCTGAGCAGATGCCCGAACCAACCCATCTGGCTCCTCTCGACCTGGAGAAGGGGCGGCTCGACACCGAGCTCCTCCCGGATGGCCGAGCACCTCTCCCGGTCTCTGAGTGAGAGCCCAGCCATCCTGCGGAGGAAGCTCATTTCGGCCGCTTGTACCCGCGATCTCATTCTTTCGGTCACCACCCACAGCTGGTGACCATAGGTGAGGGTAGGAACGTAGATCGACTTGTAAATCGAGAGCTTTGCTTTTCGGCTCAGTTCTCTCTTTGCCACGACGGACCGATGCAACGTCCTAGTTATTGCTGACGCTGCACCGATCCGCCTGTCGATCTCCCGCTCCATCTCTCCCCCACTCGTGAACAAGACCCCGAGATACTTAAACTCCTCCACTTGGGGCAGGACCCTGTCCCTGACCCGCAGGGGGCATTCCACCCTTTTCCGGGCGAGGACCATGGTCTCGGATTTGGCTGTGCTAATTCCCAATATTTTGGGAAAGCAAAGATTTGCACTAGTCTTTTTTTTTCAGGTTTGAAGGAGTAGATGATAAAGCAACAGCTGAGCCTGCGAGAAATAAAAACTTAAATCCATCAAACATTTCTTATCCTTGCCACACACACACACAGAAATCCCACCCATGACCCCCTCCTGGTACCCCCACCTTTTTTTTTTTCTCTCTCCTCTACTTGAATGCGCTTTCTTTGGCTCTAAGCTGGCGATAAGTTTGTCCCTTCTTCGAGATCTTTGACAGCTTACTGTTTTTTGTATTTACATGAGTTAAGCTGGCAGCCACCTTAGCAGCCGCGATTCGTTTACCAACCACGTAATGTATACGGGCGAACGCAGACGTAAACAGTGCCCAGCGCCAAGCCGCCAATGAGCTTAGCTTTTTGAAATGCATACACTGCGTTACCTGTGATTGTTGAGGGAAAAAAAGGTGCTTTTGGATAATCTTCGCACTATTGGGATGCTTTTTTTTTTTTTTTTTGGTGACAATTTCAAAAAGTCATATTTTGAATATGCTAAACACTCTTTTTTTCGTCTTCTTTTTCTGTCTCCTGTGAAAAAAAAATTGCTTCTAATCTAGCATCCAACAGGCAGAAATGGGAGCTGCGATGGACGCGCTTGAAAAATGTAAGTTGCTCAGTCGCACAAACCACTCCCATACACACACACATACGTTTTTTTTTTTTTTTAAAACTCTAAGCCTTTCACACTTTTTTGCCTCGGCGTTCAATATTAGCCTTGGCTGTACAGTGTGCAAGATGGCTGGCAGAGAGTTGGGGCTTGACCAGCCACTTGGCTACAACATATAGGACATTAGGCTTTTTGAAGTGCTAGCCCAGAGCATACGCATGGTCCCTAGCCAGAAATGGGGGTGGCGGTTAAGAATCCTCGACCGTGTCGATCATCCCAGGGAGACCAGTTGGAACTTTATGCGGGGAGCCATGCGAGTTAGTGTTTACTGGTTATTTTACAGACAACGAGCGCAAAGCTCCACTCGGCAATGTGTTTTTTAGTTTCAAACGCCTCATGTCTCCCAAATGTGCTTCCTCACTCTTTGGCTGTTTTTCATCACGTTATTGTCTTTTCACCATTTTCACCATTCATAGATCTAGAGAAAGCGTATGACAGGGTACCTAGAGAAGAACTATGATATTGTATGAGGAAGTCTGGTGTGACAGAGAAGTATGTTAGAGTGGTTCAGGACATGTATGAGGGCTGTAAGACAGTGGTGAGGTGTGCTGTAGGTGAGACAGAGGAGTTCAGTGTGGGGGTGGGACTGCACCAAGGATCTGCTCTGAGTTCTTTGCTGTTTGCTGTGGTGATGAACAGGCTGACAGACGAGGTCAGACAGAAATCCCCATGGACAATGATGTTTGCAGATGACATTGTGATCTGTAGTGAGAGGAGGGAAGAGGTGGAGGAAAAGCTGGAGAGGTGGAGGTTTGCACTAGAAAGAAGAGGAATGAAGATTAGTCAGAGTAAGACAGAGTACATGTGTGTGAATGAGAGGGATCCAAATGGAAAAGTGAGGTTACAGGGAGAAGAGATAAAGAAGGTGGAAGATTTTAGGTATCTAGGATCAACAGTCCCGAGCAATGAAGAGTGTGGAAAAGAGTTGAAGAAGAGTGTGCAGGCAGGCTGGAACGGGTGGAGAAAAGTATCAGGTGTGATGTTTGACAGAAGAGTTTCAGCTAAAATGAAAGGGAAAGTGTACAAAACCGTGGTGAGACCGGCCATGCTGTTTGGTCTAGAAACAGTAGCACTGAAGAAAAGACAGGAAACAGAGATGAAGGTAGCAGAGATGAAGATGCTGAGGATCTCTCTGGGAGTGACCAGGATGGACAGGATTAGAAATGAGTACATCAGGGGAACAGCACATGTTAGAGATTTTGGGGATAAAGTTCGAGAGGCAAGACTGAGATGGTTTGGACATGTACAGAGAAGAGAGAGAGTACATCGGAAGAAGGATGCTGGATTTGGAACCACCAGGAAAGCGGGCTAGAGGAAGACCAAAGAGGAGGTTCATGGACGCAGTGAAGGAAGACATGAAGATAGATTGTGTGACCAAAGAGGATACAGCAGATAGGGTTAGATGGAAGAAACTGACTTGCTGTGGCAACCCCTAAAGGGAAATCCCGAAAGAAGAAGAAGATTGTCTTTTCATCAACCAGCACTTTAGTAAAATAGACTGGGCTTTTTTTTTTTTTTTTTTAGGCATTTAAAAAACATCTCATTCTCTGCCAAGTAAGATACAATTACAGGCTCTCAGAAACACATCTCCTACCACTTCCATTACCTCCCGTTCGCCTCCGTGTCGCTATCCATATAGATGTGGATACATAATACCCAACAATGCACTGCATGTAAAATTAAGTATGCACTTAGACGAGATTTTTGGACTGATTTCACTCGCTTCTTGTGTTACCGCATTAATCAAATCTACAATATGTACTTTACTCAACTAATTAGCTGGAGGTAAGCTTGAATGGCTTTGTTGAAACTTGCAAAAAAAAGGGCCAGAAGGTCAAACTTTGATTTTATTTGGCTCATAAATGAGGCCTCTAGCCACTAGATATCGATACCATTTCTGCTTTCAGGCTTTAGCTCTTTATGAAACATTAGTGTTGGGGTGTTGTAATTTAAAGCCATTCCCAGGCTGTTTCCCCTCCCTCGTTTCTTATCAGGGGGCGTAGTTCAGTGCACACACTCTCTCTCTTGTGTCTCCCTCTCTGCCTTAATTCCTCCCATTTCCTCTCCCCAGTGTACTCCTCTGTCACCATGATTGATAGATGCTCATTGCTAGTAAATGAACATTTCCCCTCCTCATAAATTGCTGTTTCATGTGACTAGATTGGCGATGCCTTTTTAAAAGGTCAGTTAATTTAAAATTATCTCTTCAAGTCCTCCTTCTTTTCTCGCAGAATGCCTCCAGTCGAAGGGCTTTTGTTTGACTTTGTATCGTCATTTTATTTAAACCTTGATGTACGCCACTTTCGCTTGATGCTTAAGGTTAGCTTTAATTACTTCAGGGCAATTTGTTGATGTCTGCGTAGATGAAAAAATCAAAAGCAGATTTATAGGATTAGGTGTCTATAATACTTTGGTCATCAATTTTCATTAAAAAATTCAAATTATCAATCCTGCTCTGTCATGATTTGGAGCTAAGGCCAAAAATATACTCTTGACACAACAGACAGGCTCAGATGAAAAAATCAAAAGCAGATTTATTAGATTAGGTGTCTATAATACTTTGGTCATCAAATGTCATTAAAAAAATCCAAATTATCAATGCTGCTCTGTCATAATGTGGAGCTAAGTCCAAAAATTTACCCTTGACACAACAGACAGGCTCTGATAAAAAAATCAAAAGCAGATTCATTAGCTTGATAAAAAGTTCAGATAAAGAAGACAGAAATAGATTAATCGGGCAGGTTCTGACATAGGAGCTGGAGCCAACCTGGATAACAGGTTAAGCATGGTAAACAAATGATCTGGCGAAGAGTGTTTGAAAAACGGATCCATTTATGCTGCAGCAGATGAGTAGATGCGTTTCAGGTGTGACTTGTTGCAGCTCCCCGTTGGGTCCGTCCAACTCCACACACACAGACAAACAGGCACAGGTGAGTGGGGGGGAAAAGGACACAGAGGAGGGGACAGACTACTCTCCTGACATGCCCCAATAATACGATCAATAAAAATGAGATTGAATGTTTTGCTTTACTTTAAGAAAAAAAATAGTGCAGATAAAAATTTGACCAATCACATTTCAGCCAGTATTTGTTGCTAGGTAAGCTAAAAATCAGTGGAGCTTCCGAAAATGCCTTCAAAATGCATTTTGCTGAGTCCCGCCAACATTAATTTAACAGCAATAAACTTTTACTTCAAAAAAATTTTAAACTGTTTTCACTGGGCATCGACCCAGACGTTCGCAGATGTTTACTAGGTATCACCGTTTTCAGACCTGCTGATTGGCTAGTTACAGTATACTGTGTAAACTAGCAAACAGTTTGAGAAAAGCGCTGTATGAGGGTAGTCTGTTTTACATCTAGCATAAAATTGCACATAAGTAGGTTGGGGGAAAAAACTTAAAGAAATAAGTGTCCTCAAAATAAAGAACAATGACGCCAACATTTCAACGGTATGGCTCTAAATACCCCATGAATTTGTGACCTCAACCTCAGTACCAACTTTAAATAACCCTAATCGTTGGTACCAAGTAACTGTTGGCAGTGTTATTAAAATCCCTTCACTGGTTTGAGAGATATTGTGTCCACAAGAATTTGTAACCCCAACATTTGTGACATCAACCTTTGGTTCCATGACCTTGAAAACCTAATCAGTTAGTCAATAACTGTAGGTGGTTTCATTTATATTTCTTCAGTGGTTTGTGAGATATTACGTTCAAAATAGTGTTATGTAAGCGTGTTTACACACCAAGTAACGTAAAGACATTTTTAATGCAGAACAGAAAGGATTTCTTTTCAAAGACGACTCCATCCTTGTCAACAAGGTCTTAAAACATTTAACCTCAAGTTCTTCATTTCAGTAAGTGATTGTAGTACATATAGACTCATATTTTATTTATTTATTATTTTGTTAACTTGTACAGGCGTTGCGATGTCAGTTTAGAAGGTAATAGAGAAAAATGGTCCATCTTTTTCTTCTTCTTTTGGCATTTCCCTTCAGGGGTCGCCACAGCAAGTCCGTTTCTTCCATCTAACCCTATCTGCTGCATCTTCTTCGGTCACACCAACTATCTTCATGTCTTCCTTCACTGTATCCATGAACCTCCTCTTTGGCCTTCCTCTTGTCCTCTTTCCTGGTGGTTCCAAATCCAGCATCCGTCTGCCGATGTACTCTCTCTGTCCTCTGCAAACGGCCAAACCATCTCAGTCTGGCCTCTCTGGTCACTCCCAGAGAGATCCTCAGCATCTTCATCTCTGCTACTTCCATCTCTGCTTCCTGTCTTTTCCTCAGTGCCACTATTTCTAGACCAATCATCATGGCCAGTCTCACCACTGTTTTGTACACTTTACCTTTCATTCTAACTGAAACTCTTCTATCACACATCACACCTGATACTTGTCTCCACCCATTCCAGCCTGGCTGCACATGCTTCTTCACCTCTTTTCCACACTCTCCATTGCTCTGAACTGTTGATCCTAAGTTCTTAAAATATTCCACCATCTTTATCTCTTCTCCCTGTAACCTCACGCAATTTACCAAAATTCAACCCATTTCCAAGTATTCAAGGTTAAATAAAATTCAAGGCAGTTTGTTTCGATATTTTTGTAAAAACTCAAAGTAAGGTGCTTTATTGCAATTTTTTTTTTCCCAGAATTTTTTAAGTAAGGACTAGTTTCCTTTTACTAAAACAAATTGTTAAATATATCTCTTTATCCTTCGAAAATTAATTTTACTGTGGATAAATAAAATCTTACCGTGTTTTGTATAAACACAGGAGGTCATTTCACAGGGTCTAAGTGTACTTTTGAACTATTTTCCTCTCCTGACCATGAGCCTTCCATAATGAGACTCCAGCCAAAGTACTCTGGAACTGGCTGATGCATCAGCTCCTTTCAGAGCCACATTGTCTCCGGTGTGATTGTCAAGAGCTTCGCTTCATTTGTTCACATAGCAAGACTAATCAAGGACATTAGCCCCGGTGTCATGTAATTCGTCATTGATTGTCTTATTGGCCCTCGGTGCGGTACGAGCTTACACCATTACTCCGCTCGTACAGCAGCCTCGCCTTGTGATACTCCCTGATCGAAAACACCTCCCCGCAACTTGTCAGGATTCATTTCCATGTTTTATTTAAAGCCTCCTCGAGTATCAGCAGCACTTTGAGCAGGATTGAACTCTTCTGGATCTTTTTTTTTTTTTTTTTTTTTGGTGGGGGGTTGCTGCAAAGCTTTTCCTGGCTGACAGAATGTACGGCTGTAGTGATGTCGGTAAGGTGAGAGACATGGCTGTGTTCAGTCAGACAGCTCAGAGCTCATTAAAGAGACCAGGGCCCGATATTCGGTGTGTGTGCTGTCTGTAGCCCATCCGCTGGTGGCTCAGGCTGATTCGCATTTTATTATTTGATGGCCCACGTTTTGACAGTCTCCTGCCTGTATCTGTCAAGGCAGAATTAAATGTTAACCAAGGCCCAGACTGGGGGAAACATGAGTGCAAACAAATCGAGCTGAGAGCAGCCAGGTAGGGGAGTGTAGTTGACGGAAAGAGCCGGTGTTCTTCCATTCACCCCCCTTTCGTAAAAACTCCATGCTCTGATAAGTCTGAGGCGACATCAAATATACATGAAAAAGGCTTAACCATTTATCATTCTCCCTCTCGGAGATATGGATTGGAGACTTTAAACAGACAGTTCCAAGAGTCACTCACTCTTTTTTTTTTCAGTCAGTTTTCTTTCAGGTGCTTGTTTCTCTAACAATGCAGTATCTTTTTAATAAGACAAGTCTCCATTTGGTGGTTGCAGGGTATCTATATTCTTTCTCATGCTGTCTCTAAACCGCTTAATCTGTAGATAAAAGCACCGGATAGATGGAGGCAAAGTAATGTACAGTATGCAGACTCGCTCAAGCGTTTTGTTGCCCTTTGGCATGGCAAGAAAATCCTATCATCAGCAGAGATACAGTCTGTTGCCAGACGGTTGACTGGTGTAAAACATGTGAGCCAGAGTCGCTAAACCAAGCATGGGCAAAACTACGGTACATGGGACCACATGCGGCCCGTTAAACGTTTTAATCCGGCCCGCCAAACATTTTAAAAATTTAAATAAATAAACCTTGTTAATGTTTTAAATCCCCTGCAATTCTGATGTTTCCTCACTAGATGGTGCACTCTGGAAAAATTGGCTTTGTTGAGTGAACAACAACACTGCTCCCATTAAAATGTGTGTGTAACCGTGATGCGCGCGCTGTCAAAATAAACTGTGCACAGACATGGAAAGCCATCAAGACCAATACACGCACGTAAACAAACATGTTAGATGTTAAAACAAGCAAAATCAAGCGCTTACAATTCAAATCTAGTGCCGCTAAATACATGTTTTTTAAGCGCTATCATACTAGATTTTAGACCTAGCGCGCTAGATTTGAAATTTAATGCTCTTGATGTAACATTTTGCGAGCTTGTTTAAAATCTAGCGCATCATTCTATCGGTCTAAACTAGCGGTTACCAAAGCATGCCATCCATCTGCTCTTGTTCCGGCCCGCTTGTCAAATATTAGAACTCAATGTAGCCCACGAACCAAAAAGTTTGCCCAGCCCTGGTTTAAACCAAAGTTCAGCCTATTCGAAATGCTAACCTCAAACCAGTCACTTTGTCTGGAGGAAGACCATTGGCTACTTTTTGATCGACCTCATCGATCAAAAAGATCGATGAGGTCATTTTTAAGTAATCATTCTTTGTACATTTTACCCTGTCCATCCTAAGTGAAGATCTCTTTCTAAACTGGATTTCAATTAGAGAAGGGCGGCGTCAATTAAAAAATCAATCCAAGTTGTTTCTGGTATCTAGTTGGATAATGGATTAACATAAATAACGATTTGCCCACTTTCGAGCAATAGTAGTAGCAATAAAGTAGTAGCGTCACTTGTAAAGTCGGACATTGAGCTCAATCTCTTTATCTATCATCCTATCAACAAAACCAAAACACTGCTAATGACGGAGCTAGAACCCCATTTCAGAATAAACACCGTGCTGCATGGGGTATCATTGTATTGGTTTGAGGTCAGCCTTTAAATGTGTCGCAGACTGAAATAAATTTTTGTACCGTATTTTCCGCACTATAAGGCGCACCTAAAAACCTTAGATTTTCTCTGAAGTCGACGATGCGCCTTTTAACCCGGAGCGCCTTATACATGGATTAATATTGAGCTACAACAGGTATCGCAACTGCGGTAAGCAGCCGCCGACTCCATTTCCCCCGTAGAAGAAGTAGTGCGCGGTGCATGCTGGGATATATGAAAGGGCGTCTCATTTCCATTTGTGTGTTTGTGTAAAGACCCGGAAATGGCTCCTACCAAGAGACACTGTTACACCGCAGAGTTTAAACTCAAGGCGATCGGTCACGCAGTAGAACACGGGAATAAAGCCGCAGCGAGAGGGTTTAACATCAATGAATCAATGGTGAGGAAGTGAGGGAACCAAGAGTATGCGCTGCGCCAAGTAAGGAAGACTAAACAGAGTTTCTGCGGGAACAAAGCGAGATGGCCACAGTTAGAGGACGAAGTTGAACAGCCTTTACTGTAGCGCCTTATAATGCGGTGCGACTTATATATGGAAACGTTTTAAAAATGTCATTTATTGAAGGTGCGCCTTATAATGCAGTGCGCCTTATAGTGCGGAAAATACGGTAATTGTTTTCGGTGATAAATCGTATCATCTCTTATGTCTTTACTTTTTGCCCACAATCACGATTTTTTTTTTTTTTTTTCAAAGTTGTGCTATTTTGTTTTTTTTTTTTTACCTTTGATAGCTCCAAAGATAAAGACACTCTCAGTTAGTTTAGTTATTATATCTTTTTGTTGTGTAAACATGTATCTCACGACCTTTGATCGTTGCTACAACAGGTCACGTTGATTTTTTTTTGCACCGCTACATCCCTTGATTTCAAGTACTGTCTGTAAAACCAGAAGAAAAACCAAACAAACAAACTCAAAAACACTGAGCTGTGCGTCAGCATGTTAATAGTAGCTGTTCAGTATGCAAAGTGCACCGTTCTTCAAAAGGTGTTTCTGCCGAATGTTCAAAATGCTTTGCAATTCCCAACACTGACTGGAACTAAAGTCCCGGCGTACGCAGTAGCAACCTCGCACTTTGACGACTGCTCTTGTGCTGCATGTTAAACAATGTAAATATACAAAAGAAAAAAAAAATCTTTTCACTTTCTTTTTTTTTTTCCTGTTTTTTCTCGCAAGCTGGTTGTTTCGCAAGTCATCACCAAAAGAAAACTGCTGTTGATTTCCATATTTTAACGCCAATATGTAGTTTACTTTTCAAAGCCTACCAAGTGTTACTTACTCACAGAGAGAAACAGACTGTGGTTTTCTCAAGTTTGCATGTTTTTTTTTTCTCTCTATTCAACATGCTTTTTACTCTGGGACTTGATTTCAGTCCTCTTAATAGGATGCTGCCGTTATCATGCACTTTTCTTCTCTATAATGACAAATCAGAGTGTTGCAAGAGGTAGAATACATTATCCTTTTCTCTCCACTATTCGGATGCATATTCTATGTAAATTGCTCTTTTTGACAGTGTTGCACATACCATAGTCAGCTCTTGAATGCTGATTACATGAATAGGTTCCATACCATCGTGGACAATTACTTAGAAAATGTGTTGTTCTCAAACTCAGGCTGAAGCCAATTACAGTTAAACCTGCCTTAAACTGACAGAAAACGGGAAGAGCTGCATCACCTGAGCTCGAGCTGACAGCTGTAAATTGTTCATCATAGTTCAAAGGATTTAAATAAAGCAAAAGGCTTATTAAATAGTGATATAACTCCACAAAGATACACCACATCCGCGCACACTGATTCAACCATCAGCAATCACTGCGCTGTTCCAAATGAAAATATCCATCAATAACATGACTCATTAAAAATATTTTTTTATGAGGGAAAACCATCAAAAAAAGATTGGAGCACCAGTAAAATAATCAGTTTTTCTCGCCTTAAGTATTTTCTGAAAGATGTTGATCGACAGATCGGATCGGCTTAAATAAACCAGATCTAGTTGATAAAAGCAACCGCGAATAAAAATTTAAGTAGGAAATTTAAACTCTTTTTGCTACATTCCTGTTTGCAGGGCCTCATATAGTCCCATAATTCGAGTAAACCTTTTTTTTTTTGTTTTTTTTTTAACCCTAATTCTAAAAATTTCATGAAGGGGTTCCACAACATAGGTATCCACTTAGTGTGGGGTGCAAAACCACCCCTTTACATCATTTCTAGCCCCTTCAGCTCATCGAACAGCAAGCAACGTTTTTACCGTATGCTGTCTTTTTTAATTTATATTACCGTATTTTCCGCATTATAAGGTGCATCTTCAATAAATGACATTTTTAAAACTTTTTCCATATATAAGGCGCACGCATTATAAGGCGCTACAGTAAAGGCTGTTCAACTTTGTCCTAGCTGTGACCTAACTGTGGCCATCTCGCTTTGATTCCGCGGAAACTCTGTTTAGTCTTGTTTACTTGGCGCAGCGTATCCTCTTGCTTCCTCACCATTGATTCATTGATGTTAAACTCTCTCGCTGCGGCTCTATTCCCGTGTTCTACTGCGTGCCCGAAACACCTCACCAGCGAGGCGCTAGGGAGGCATTCTGACCAGATGCCTGAACCACACCACCCCAACCTGGTTTCTCTCAACCTGGAGGAGGAGCGGCTTGACTCCGAGCTCCTCCCGGATGGCAGAAGTCTTCACCCGATCTCTGAACGAGAGGCCAGACCCCCGAAGAGGGAAGCTCATTTTGGCCGCTTGTATCCACGATCTCGTTTTTTTTTGGTCACCACCCACAGCTGGTGACCGTAGGTGAGGGTAGGAATGTAGATCGACTTGTAAATCGAAAGCTTTGCTTTTTGGCTCAGCTCTTTCTTTACCACGATGGACCAATGTAGCAGTACATAAAATTTTCTTGTTCCTTTTCAAGAAGTGGATCGAAATAGTTAATAATATTAAGCCTAAAAAGGAGGGTACACCCAACACGGCTCAATTCGTCTATCGTTTTCAGAACATTCGAATGTAAAATAGTTATCTTTGAATCTCAGAGGGTGGTTTACGGTGACGTTAAACAGTGACTATGTTACTGATAATCATGTGAGAGTACGTTATGAAAGCTTCCTTTGTGAATACAACCCTCAGCTATTCTTTTAAATCTCAAACATTTATACTTTACTTTAGCATCCATAGCCGGATCCATCCGAGATGCATGTTCGATTATAATAAAACTCCATTTGTAGACAAGTTGTGTTTTGTATTCACTTAGATGTATCAGTTTAGTTTTACTTAAAAAGACTCCACTGTCACATTTAACGTTTAAACTCTGTGGTTACACTTATTAATAATAAAACACACTGCCTTGTAGAAAAGAATGAAATAAAATGTTCCTTTTTTTGCATTTGTTCAGATCAGTATTCTTTCATTTTGCATCGCCAGCTCCCTCCGGTCTCTGCAGGGAAAAGGCATTGACTGACTAATTTGTGCACAGTTTGCATGGTCATGATTTGTGTGTAGAAAAACTGCCTTGTCAAATGTGTGTGGCTCAGGAAGAAGACACAAACCACCAGGCAGCTGTCATGCATGACTTTTCAAATCAAAGCCTGCAGAGGGTAGAAACCAGAAGGTTTGTGGAAAATTATCTAAAAACTTACTTTCAAGCTTCTCTAATTTATATTTGACATTTAAAAAAATCTAGTTATATGTTTCAGATAGCTTGGAAACTAAAAACAAAGATTAAAAAAAAAGATTTTATTTTAATTTTGTGGGATTTAAGCAAATGTTATGTTGTCACCGTATAAATCAATTTGGATGATTTAGCAGAGTTTTCATGTTTTAATTTAAGTTTAATCAAATACAGGGGGTTTCAATTAGAAAAAAAGTAAAAAAAACTTTGGTAAAAACAAAACCTGAAGCCCAACTTGGAGCATCATCATAAAAATAGTCTTCTTCTTTCGGCATTTCCCCTCATGGGTTGCCACAGCGAGTAAGTTTCTTCCATCTAACCCTATCTTCTGCATCTTCTTCAGTCCCGCCCACTATCTTCATGTCTTCCTTCACTGTATTCATGAACCTCCTCTTTGGTCTTCCTCTAGTCCTCTTTCCTGGTGGTTCCAAACCCAGCATTCTTCAGCCGATGTACTCTCTCTCTCTCCTCTACACATGTCCAAACCATCTCAGTCTGATCTCTCGAACTTTATCCCCAAAACCTCTAACATGTGCTGTTCCCCTGATGTACTCATTTCTAATCCTGTCCATCCTGGTCACTCCCAGAGAGATCCTCAGCATCTTCATCTCTGCTACCTCATCTCTGCTTCCTGTCTTTTCCTCAGTGCTACTGTCTTTAGACCAGACATGTTCAAAGTCCGGCCCGGGGGCCAAATGCGGCCCGTTGTCAATTTTCATCCGGCCCGCAGCCTCCGTCATAAAATCAATAGCGCCTGGCCCGCGTGTAGAATCACGTAATACATTGGGCAGCAGCGCTGTTACCTGCTTGTTCTAAATGCTGCCATCTAGAGGCTAAAATAGGAACAGCAAATTAGTATATGAGCCCCCCAATTTTCTAAAATGGCAGCAATTAATAAAAGGAGGAAAAACATAATCTAGCACGCCATTTAACCAGTCTAAACTAGTGGTTACCAAAGCATGCCATCCATCTGATCCTGTTCTCAGGGGTGACTCCAGGATTTTCTAAAGGGCTTTTTGTCTATGACCTCACGCCACCCCCCATTCGGATCTAGCCCGCTTGTCAAACGTTAGAAAAAGTTTTTCACGTTAGAAAAACGTGAAAAAGTTTGGACACCCCTGCTTTAGACCAAACACCATGGCCGGTCTCACCACATTTTTGTACACTTTTCCTTTCATTCTAGCTGAAACTCTTCTGTCACATATCACACCTGATTCTTTTCTCCACCCGTTCCACCCTGCCTGAACACGCTTCTTCACCTCTTTTCCACACTCTCCATTGCTCTGGACTGTTGATCCTAGATACTTAAAATCTTCCACCTTCTTTATCTCTTCTCCCTGTAACCTCACTTTTCCATTTGGATCCCTCTCATTCACACACATGTACTCTCTCTTACTCTGACTAATCTTCATTCCTCTTCTTTCTAGTGCAAACCTCCACCTCTCCAGCTTTTCCTCCACCTCTTCCCTCATTATCATCATGAAAATAGTAAAAAGTATTTTGGTGCATCTCTTAGGAACCTCGGGGTCTGTTTTTTTTTTTTTTCAAGCAGAAAGACTTCATAGCAAATTGGCGCCATTTTGTCATTCTACCTGCGAATAGCGCGGTACTCAGTTGTGACGTCATACTTCTTCGGTAACTTCATAAAATGTATAAATTAGTCTGTAAACTAAGTTTATAAAATCATAAAATGCATTTGTATATTGGAATGAGCCATCAAAATTACAACTATCATGCCGGGAATTAGAAATACATGGGTGATGCTAATAGCGAGCTTATAGGGCTAGCGTTAATCGTGTTTATATCCCTTTAACAGGCACATGGTTCGCATGTGCCTGTGCCCTTTACAAGTTCCCAACAACTTGTAAAGGATTAGCTCAAATGTGAAGCTTCAAGTTAATGTAACAATAGACTCAAACCAGATAAAACTAAAACGAAGTAGGCAAAGTTTCTAAGCATTCTTGGAGGAACAAGAAGTCCTGTCATTGCATCATACCACACAGCTTCATTGTGCTGGTACTGTCATGGTTGCAGCATGATTGTATTTCCTGACTCTAAAAAAGACATTGCCGAGGTTTCAAGTTGTATTCTTGCAAAATCAGGTTGATATATTTTGGTGCTATGTTGCCGTGCTGAAATCTGACAATGAACATGCTGAAATAATGTAAATCAGACTTAAAAGTTGAGCTAGGACTAATGTAGTCATCACCTGTCTCCCTGTAACACACCTTCATACTCCCACACACACTAACTCTCTGTCATGTGTTGACAATAAGCGTCATAGCCTTGCTATATTTTGTTTTGTCCGGACACGGTATGTGTGATTGAGGTTCTCCAGTTTAAGTTGCTCCTGCTGGAACTTTTTTATTTTTTTTGCAAAGCAGGATTTTACTTCATTATGAATGCATTGATTTTTGTCACCAGTAATCAGTGGTTGAACGTAACGAAGTAAATGTACTTCGTTACTGTACTTAAGTAAAAAAAATTGTGTATCTGTACTTTACTTAAGTAAAATTTAAGACCTGTACTTTTTACTTTTACTTCACTACATTTTTTGAGTAAATATCTGTACTTTTACTTCACTACTTTTTAAAAGTCTATTTATAGTTTTTTGTTACATTTTCGGTCAGGAATTTGAAAAATATACAGTTTTTTTTTTTGCGCATTTTGAAGCCGCATCGCCAAAATCAACCTGTATAGAAAGCAGTTGATCGCCTGCGGTGTCCCAGAGGGAGAAGTTATGATTCGAGGACGATTCAGAATCGAGAATAAACATTTTCCGCATTCATTCACTCCCAAAAAACGAACATGAAATATAGCAAAAATTGAAAAACAGAAGATCGTTGTTCGTTGTGTTTACTTTTAAATAAAAAGTTGAGCTATCATTACACAGAGCAGGGGCGGCTCCAAGGATTTTGTAAAGGGGGCGAGGCGGTGCGTGATGTCATTGACAAAGCCAGTATAGGAGGACTGGGGGCCTCCCTCCCAGAACATTTTGAAAAATAAGAGTTTTTTTTTCCTGCATTTTGGTGGCCCATTCGCTGGCCCTGCAGGGGATAGCTTGACTAGCCCCCTTTCCTTTCTTCTTTTTTTCTGTGGACTAGAGGAGGGAGGGGGGTGAGCCTGTTGGGGTGGGAAGCACGCCCGCCCCCCCTCTTCATGGATCCGTCCCTGCAGAGTATTTATCTGTGACACTACAGCACAAAAAATAACATTTGAATTATGGTCGAATACTTTTACTTTTTTATTTAAAAAGTAAGATTTACACCAATTTTGTACTTTTACTTAAGTAGATTTTTTTTAATTGGTACTTTTACTTAAGTACTTTTACTTAAGTTAGATACATTCTGCCCGGGATTTACAGCAGCCTTTTGAAGCCATGGACTAAAGATGACACCTTGTGACCCAGTTTCACGCCTCTCGTTAGCAGGAATTTCTATTCACTAGGCTTTTAGCATTTTTATAATAAGGTTCGTTTACTGGTCTGTGGCTACAATAGAAGCCATTCACGGCCATCATAGGTAACACAGGCTCATTGGTCGAGCCCTGCCTACTATTTTTTTACCCTTTTACTCAGGTTAGTATAAATAGATCCAGTTTTCAGTCTATTTCATTCAGATTGAAAATGATTTCCGGATGGAAGTCGAAACGTCTCGATTAAGAATTAAACTGTCCAGAAGACTTTTTTGAAACTTTTTCTACTACTTTTACTTTTTTTTGCCTAGTTATCTGTACTTTTACTTACGTACAAAAAGTGAGTACTTCATCCATATGGTTGACAATAAGCGTCATAGTCTTGCTCTATTTTGTTTTGTCCGGACACGGTATGTGTGATTGAGGAGATTCTAGAACAGATTTCCAGTTTAACTTGCTCCTGCTGGAACTTCATTATAAATCCGTTGATTTTTGTCACAAGTAATCACTGTTGTTTTCTTTCCCACCTTGTTGTTTGTATGTTGGTATGATTTGAACTCTCAAAGCGTTCTAATTACATCAATCCAAGGTGATGTTAATTGTTTGATTCAGTCTGAATCTCTTAAAAAAGTGTAGAAACTCCCAATCACAGCTTTTTTTTTTTTTTTTTTTTTTTCCGCCAAGTCACTTTAGAAACATGTTTTCTAATTAAATTAGTCTGATTGGCATCTTTCAGGAAGATCAAACTATTACATAATGATTTAAATTTCCTCCTGCCTCAACTTTAGAATCTGTCCCAGATGTCATCCTTGTATGTTTTTCAATTAGAAGGTTGAGTTGAAATGAGCTGAATCCCTCTCGGTTTGCAGCTCTTGATCATACAGAAGAGGTTGCTTTAAGATGCCAGCTGTCACCTTGCTGAAGCTTGGCATTTATTTTTCAGGCTTATCCGGCATTATTAGGACCTTAAAAAAAGGAGGCGGAAAAGCAGCTGAACTATGTGAAAAATGCAAAGTTGAAAGGGGCTCTAAGCATGGCTGGTTTACCTCTGTTCATTAAAAGTTGACATTTTCGAGACGCGAGGCTTACCCGGGACAGTAAGGCCGCGTGGAAGTCGCTTCACCTGCTCGGCCGTGACTTTTTTCATATCTCACATTCATCAGTATTTTTTTTTTTCTTTTGCTCTTGTTCCGATAATTATTAAAGCTGCAGTTAGCCCTTTTTCTTCGTCCTCTTGAGTATGCCGCCTCCGCATCTTCGTGCACCTAATGAGAACAGGCGTCAGCGTTGTGCGCTTCTAGGGAAACTTTTGTTAGAAGTTTTTTCCCAACTTTAAATGCAGTTCAGAGCTCCGTTTACTGAGTTTAGCACCAATCTTACGTGTTATAGAAGACCTTTAAAAAAAACGCCTTTTTGAAATTTAGCTTAAAATTGAGCTCAGATTGGAATGTGTACTGAAAATTAAAAAATATATCAATTAACTGTGGAATTTTATGGAACACGACAAACCCCAACCAATCAGTGTTGAATGGTGTGGAAAACCATTTGCTCGTAGATGCATAATTCTGTTAAATGTTCACATTTTAAGACCTGCGCACTCATAAACAGTATGTTGTTAATCGCCATATGTTTCGCCTCTTTGTCACACAAAAAAATATTTGACCAAAAATATTAAGCTAGAAGCTTGGGCTTCCCGTCCGAAGCTGTTGCTCCCGCGACCCAGCCCCAGATAAGCGGAAGACGACGGAATGGAATATTAAGCTAGCCTTAAAGCAAACTGGTACAAAAGCAAGTCAGACATAGTGAGTAACCAGTCCAACATAATCCAAGCCCAATCTAAACAAACACAGAGAGCATTGCGTACGGTTGCTGGATGACACAAACGAACATCAAAGCTAGAAAAAAGCGAGGGGGATCTTCTTAGGTTGTAACATAAACACACTATTTGCAAACAACCGCTGAACTCTTAGCGTTGAAAGATCTTCTCTACGACCATATTCACACTCATTTTCACAAGGGTTCATAAATAGCGCCACTCAAGTCTTCTCCTTCTCCTTTCGGCATTTCCCTTCAGGGGTCGCCACAGCAAGTCAGTTTCTTCCATCTAACCCTATCTGCTGTATCCTCTTCAGTCACACCAACTATCTTCATGTCTTCCTTCACTGCGTCCAGGAACCTCCTCTTTGGTCTTCCTCTAGTCCTCTTTCCTGGTGGTTCCAAACCCAGCATCCTCCTGCCGATGTGCTCTCTCTCTCCTCTGTACATGTCCAAACCATCTCAGTCTGGCCTCTCGGACTTTATCCCCAAAACCTCTAACATGTGCTGTTCCTCTGATCCTATTCATCCTGGTCACTCCCAGATAGATCCACAGCATCTTCATCTCTGCTTTCTCCATCTCTGCTTCCTGTCTTTTCCTCAGTGCTACTGTCTCTAGACCAAACAGCATGGTCGGTCTCACCACGGTTTTGTACACTTTTCCTTTCATTTTAGCTGAAACTCTTCTATCACACATCACACCTGATACTTTTCTCCACCCGTTCCAGCCTGCTTGAACACGCTTCTTCACCTCTTTTCCACACTCTCCATTGCTCTGGACTGTTGTTCTTAAGTACTTAAAATTTTCCACCTTCTTTATCTCTTCTCCCTGTAACCTCACTTTTCCATTTGGATCCCTCTCATTCACACACATGTACTCTGTTTTACTCTGACCAATCTTCAAATGGCGCCACTCAAGTAATGAAGGCAAAACAATGGTCAAAGTCGGTAGGTTGATTAACAAATAGTTTTTTGGGGGTTTTACCTCCTGTTTTTCCAGCGTTGTGATTTGCAGAATAGTGGTCAGGATGCCAAGTTTTTCAAACCAAATTTGTTCTATTAGAAAAGCAACCCTCCCAAGTGTCTAATCTTGACATCTAGAAAAAAAATAACTTATTTTTGTTTGATATAAGCAAACGATTGAGTCTTTTGAAGATTAAAGCAGCAGGTTTTTTGTTTGTTTGCTGATGCACGGCATCATCGTATTACAGATCTCATTTAGAAGTGCTCACTTGTAATTATGCTATCAGATCTTGGAGTCATTGTGCTGAGACCAAACAAGGCCTGTTTAACATCTTGTTACTTCATCATTATTAATGGAATAAAATCAAGCAGGCAATTTAATTATAACAGAGTCTTTAACATTTTTCCTCATTTGGCCAAACTGACAGCATGACTTGCTACTTTGGAAGTGAAAAAAAAAAAAATGCCACAAGGAGTGAAATTTGAGGCTTAAATTGCAGTCCTGCCCCTGTCGGAAACTGACCTTGCCTCATCACACCCTCTGACTTTTTTGTTCTTTTTCTCTCTCTCTCTCTTTGTCTGTTCTCCTTGGTCGCCTTCTCTGTTTTTCGCCCTGTACCAGATAACTTCCCACAGATGGCTCATCAGAAGCGCTTCATCGAGCGGAAATACAGACAGGAGCTGAAGGAGATGAGACGCGAACGGGAGCGGCAAGAAAGGGAGAGCGACGAGGCTGACGATGGCAAGAAGTGATGATGACTCGGCGCGTGAGGGGAAGCCAATCAGCAGCCGGGTCCACGTTGAAGAAAAGTTGGCAGGGATCAAATTTATTAACTTGCCAATTTAGAGGTGGATACATGGAGTTTTAAACTGCACTTTCAAACAATGCCTTGTGTTCTCTTCGAATTTTTCAGTGTTTTGTGGTTTCATTTGATAACAAACGGACAATGGGACAATGGGAACCTCAAGGTGGATGTTTTATGTGCTAACGACGTAAATAAAGTTTAAGATTCTTCTCCAACCAATAAATTTCTTTCACAAATCATCTGTTCTTCTGTCTCGAGAGAGGTTTGACTCTATTATACCATGTGACAAAGTGTCACCATCTGCCTCACATCTGCCACTCATCATCTAATAATCAAAATGTGTTTTTTTTTTTCCCCTCTTTCACTTTTTTTAAAACTTCTCTCTAAATCCAACTGACTGTAGCAGATCTTAATTATAGATAGTCTAATTAACAATTTCCTCAGCTCAGTAGCCTCTGGATCCAGCTATTTAACAGCAGCCGACATATTAATAACTATCTGTCGCGTAGTTGAGTCCTTTACATCGTGATTTAAAGAAGATAATATATACATACCTGTAAGGATGTTAAGTGTCCTGGTTGTTCGCCCGTGGCTGCTGTCAAGATTAAGGTTTTCTTTTGTAGCTAGATAGAAAGAGCTCCTTGAAGTTGGCCCCTCTTAAACAAAAAAAAAAAATGAACAAAAAATATGTCCATCGTTTGTGCTATTTTATGCTGTAAAAATTTGTGCTGTTTTATTTTTTTTTTAGATATTTACGATTCTTTTTTAGGGCAATCTGCGGTCATCCAGCCCCTCATATTGCTTAAAAATGCGAGAAAACTCTTAGAAATGGTGTCAATCGTTTGTGCTGTCAAAATTTTTTGTTTGTACCATTTTAGTTTATTAAAATTTTAGGAAAACCATCTAGGACGCTGCATCGGTCCATCGTGGTAAAAAGAGAGCTGAGCCGAAAAGCAAAGCTCTTTATTTACAAGTCGATCTACATTCAACCCTCACCTATGGTCACCAGCTGTGGGTGGTGACCGAAAGAATAAGATCGCGGGTACAAGCGGCCAAAATGAGCTTCCTCCGCAGGGTGGCTGGGCTCTCACTCAGAGATCGGAAGAGGAGATCTGCCATCCGAGAGGAGCTCGGTGTCGAGCTGCTCCTCTTCCAGGTCGAGAGAAGCCAGATGGGGTCCTTCGGGCATCTGCTCAAGATGCCCCCCCAAGCGCCTCGCGGGCGAGGTGTTTCGGGCACGTCCCACCAGGAGGAGACCAAGGGGCAGACCCTGGACCCGCTGGAGAGACTATGTCTCACAGCTGGCCGGGGAACGACTTGGGATCCTTCCGGGTGAGCTGGAGGATACAGCCGGGGAGAGAGAGGCCTGGGCTGCCCGCTTGGGGCCGTTGCCCCCGCGACCCGACCCCGGAACAAGCGGAAGATGACGGAACGAACGGAACGGAAAACGATTTGGACGATGACGTAATCAAAGATGGCGATGTCCAGAAATAAATAAAGGTCTGGATGACGTCATTTTCTGAATCGTTTTTCTTACAATTTAAATAAACTAAAATAGCACAAACGAACATTTTTACAGCACAAACGTAGCACAAACAATTGACACCATTTTTAAGAGTTTTTCGCATTTTTAAGCAATGTGAGGGGCTGAATGACCTCAGATTGACCTATAAAAGAATTGTAAATATCTACAAAAATAAAACCGCACAAACGAACATTTTTACAGCACAAAACAGCACAAACGATTGACATATTTTTTGTTCATTTTTGTTCATTTTTTTTTTTTAAAGAGGGGCAAACTTCATGAATCTGATAGAAAGTGGTCCGTCAAATGAGGTGCGTGTTTTATTCTGAAAGAAATGGCTCCAAATGAAAGTAAAGAGGCTGATTTTTAACATATTTAATTGTGTCATATAAATATTCAGTACAAAATATCACGGTTTACAAAGCAGATTGATGGACGGCCAATGATTTAGGGCCCCTTACACTACCGCAATCCCTCAGATTGCTTCTACACTGACAAAAAACTTTACTGCTCAACCACATTGCCAAATATCATAGAATAGTAGAGGCGAGCCTCATCCGAGGCCGACCGCATCTACACATCGACAACCACAGATCTACTGTATCCAAAGAGAGCGGACATCAGAGCCTCCATCTAGTTTCCCCAGCACACACAAAAAAATAAAACGGATGTGCGTTAACCACGAGCGTGGAGGCGGTAACGCTCTCCGTTTAAAAAAAAACAAAAAAACACAAGTGGAGTCTTTACTAGCGATGTCCCAACACTCCACGTTAAAAGATGGTAGAATTCGAAGAGCGGAGCACGAAATGCTGTCAAGTCGATTTCCATTTGAGACCTTGCGTTGCACCTTGAGGCAGACAAGCGTTTTTCTTTACATTGAAGGCTTTTTTAAACCCATTAAATGCTTATCGTAGCAAAGCGGCAGCAATCTGAAATGGCCGCTCACACAATGCGACAAGCTCATAAACAAAACAAGGGCGCCAAGAAGAGAACACATGTATATAAAAGCATTTTGCCATCAATGTGTAATCAGCAGACCGGTTTAATGGCCCGCACCGTCTCCGACGAGGAGAGAAAAAAAAAAGTAGCGGTCTGGCAATTATGCCATTGTGTTGTGATATTACGGTTTGAAATGTCTGACAAATGTCAGCCTCTTCACAGGTTGGCCTTTTGTTAAAGTGAGGGCAGAGTGTTGTTTCTAACGTCTTTTTTTCAGCTTAGCCTCCTCTGGTTTCCTCATAATTCAGAGGTCTAGGAGTAATTTAACAATACTGTTGCTTGAGGATCATTTTGCACTGTTTTCTACTTTGAAATCCCATTTAAAATTCTCATTAGACCTCTCCTCTTCAGGGTTTAAACGCCTAATTCTGCTCCATTCAAAGGTCAGGTGCCCGTTGGGGAGTATTTAGGGATCCTAAGATGTACGATACATCTTTTTAGGAACAAAGGACCAAACTTAACGGTACTTACAGTGAAGGGTAGCTTTTTTTTTTTAGGAAAAAAAAATACTGGTTTGCTTTTTTGGCACGATTCTGCTACAGCACACCTAATTCATTATACATTCTGCTGTGCAGGTCAGGGCCTCTCTCAGGACACGATGTAGATTCCTTCTTAAAAGCAAGAAAAACCATCATGTCTAATTGCCTATTATTGTACTATCGGGAAAGTGGGACATTTAAACTCCTTTTTCTTTTGACCTCAAAGTCAAGAACAGTGAGAAACTTTGTATTATGTAGAATTTTTTTTTTTTTTCATTTTAAGGCAACTCCTATGAATCGTTTCACATGATATTTACTAGATCTACTTCAAACGTGGCTTCAAATATGACTCATCACTTTGATAAAACGAGATAGAACAAAGTGTTTTGACGATAAAACCAAAATTATAGTATGTGTGTGAAGCGAAAAAAAAAAAAAATCCAACCAGACCAGCATTTTTTTCCTTCGATTGGTGAATTTCCATGATAGCCTAGAAACAAACATGGCTCTGTCACTAAAAAAAAGTGACAACATTCACCTCCAAAAAGAAATATTTGGTATTTCAGCTCACTTCACTGCAAAGCTCTGTCGATGAAAATCAGACTCTAAAAATGGACAAACTGGTGTTTTTATGGCGTGTGCTGCTGCTGTAAATTCACAGTCCTTTACCGCGTCTTTGTTTTAGCATTTACAAACGTGAGCGGCGTTAGCAACAAAAATGCGCCACTCGTTTCCAACCTGCTGGTTTTTGTGGCTCAAAACTGTAAATAAGTGGTTGAAACGTGAGGTGAGGCAGCCATTGCTGAAGAAGAATGAAGGGGTCAGATAGAAATCCTTAAAAAATAAACCAATAAAGAAGAAAACAACTGTACAGCGATTTATCATATTACCGTACATACACAAGCTAAGATAGAAGTCACAATATGCAGCAGGTTTTTTTTTTGTCCCAGAAACACTGAAAAATACGTAGGCATATCTGTTGGTTTTACAAAACTGCATGTTGAGTGTGTCCATCTCAGGCAGCTTTGGAATAAAGAAAAAAACATCATCGGTATAGATAGTTTTGGGTCCCAAGACCCATACACGCACACAAACAAAGAAAAAGTCTTGTTTTACTGCATCCCTGCGAAAAAAACGCAACTAACACTGACTGGACACACAAAGCCTACGTCTGGTCACCGGAGGGACAACGGAACGGCGATGGTGAAGGAGCTCTCTCCTTCTCTTTGACGTCTACCCTGCCAAACATCCACCGGAACTCCTTGAAAGTTTTGTCTTTCGCATTTTTCTCCCCATCTGTGTGCCCTCCTGTCGTTAGGAATCCCGGTCACTCTCATCCGCCCCGTACATGTCTGCCAGTTTTTTAAAGCGGGGTCCCCATTCGCTCAGGTAGTTGTAGTCCTGGTCACCCTCGGTGGTCACCGATTCTAATGAGCTGAGGGACTCTGCTACGGAGCCATTGCCTTCATAGGCGTAGGTGGCCAAGGAGTCGTAGGGTGGCGCCGTTGGGTCGCTGTCGTTATCCTGGAGCCTCTGATTTATGAAGTCTCTCACATCCCCGTTATTGTCCCGGGTCGGGGGCAGCACTGGCCGGCGAACCGGAGGATAGAAGGTCTCAGGGACTATATCCCTCCTTTGTTTACTCTCCTCGATGGCCTCTGGGTTGCGCAGCGTGCCAATATCAAAGGCCTGAGTGTCCTCCTCTCCTCCTCCTTCATCATTGTAGCTGACAACGTTGTCCCTGACATCTTCTTTGGAGATGATCAGAGGCTCCTTCTTTCTTTGCCTCCTCAGGGCAGCAAACAGCACCACAATCACTGCGGGGAGAACAAAAACAAAGAGAACAAATAAGAGTTTGGTGACTTTTGCTGGTATTTCTTTGCTTGCTCTCCTTGTTCTGAAGGCCAGTGGCCGTCCACCGGGAATAGCTGATGTTGTGTTCACTGATGTTCAGGGACTTTGTCTGACTTTGTAGAACAAGCTCTTCTACCACAAGGATGTATTATGCATTTCTGCTTGCTCAGGGCCACAGTTGCTTAATAACATAAAAGAAAAAAAGAAAAAGACACTTTGAGAACACAAAGGGTGGCGATGTGTGCTAGATAGATTACTTTTGTACCGTTGAGTGGCTTTATGACATTTGCGTGGCGATATGAAGTTGACCTAGCTTCTCCGAGTTAAGTCAAACAATGAATTCCACCTTCGTTCGGGACGGTTTCCAGATTGATGACACATTTTACTCACACGGTTCATTGCCACTTTTATGGTTATCTCCCTCAAATGAGATGTTCTATATCCGATTTCATTCCCTTGCAGAGAATTTTTGTACAAACCGCACACCAAACGTTGCTTTCCTCTAATGTTAAAAAAAACATACACGACTTTACTTTAGAAGTTATTTCTATTAAAGAAGGATTGTCTTTGATGCCACATTTTCTCTCTGTTCGCCCTCTTTCTCTGAGATTGTACTGTGAAGAAATAATAAAAAAGAAAAACCCTTTCTTTATAAGAAGCATCGCTCAAACCCCCGTCATTGCAGGATAAGCTCCTGTGAACTCACATTAGGGATCTGGAGCACCACTGCAGCATTTTTACACTCCCATCTTGTACCTTCTCCTGGCAATAAAATGCACCTTTTGTTCAGCGTAGTGTACCAAACAAGTCAGTTTCTTTTTATGATTGTCACTTCTTTTTCTCCGAGTTGAAACGTTCATTTTATGTTCCCGTCATTTTACATATTTGCTAGTTTGTATCGGCCTGGGAAAAAAGAAAAAAGACTGTTGGCCGTTTGTCAACCTTTTAATAAAACACGCCGTTTTCATGTTGACACACCTGCCACTTTAAATAAGGCTACAAAAATATCCAATGTAAGTGACATTCATCATCCGACCGCCTGCTGTTCGGCACAGTTAGCTGCGAGGTCTGACGTAAGGTCATATAAATGTTCCAAACTGAAGGCTGTCAAACGGTTGCACGTTAATGACAGAGATGGTTGAACGCAGTTTAAAGGAAATGAAGAAAACAGTGACGTAAGTAAAATCTTTCCGAGCAAAGAAATTAATTTGGTTTTGTTGAATGGAAATAATAAATCCAACTTGATTGAAATTGCGATTCGATGGCACCCTTGGGGTATGCTTATACTTACTGCTTATATGTATCAGTGTGTTTATGTCTTAAACTTCTAGTAAAATGTTTGAGGTGAACTTTTCTCCCTTTTTGTCTATAAATACACCCTAAGGATTCCTCCTTCCTGCCCACTGACACTATAGATCAGGGGTGGGCAAATCCGGTCCTCGAGGGCCGGTGTCCTGAAGGTTTTCCATATGTTCTTACACCTTCACACCTGTTCCTGTTAATTGAGTCACTGTGCCAAATTTTATTGGCTGTTGATTTCACTTTTTGTGCATCAGTTGTATTGAACCAGGAACACAATGAAAACCTTCAGGACACCAGCCCTCGAGGACCGGATTTGCCCACCCCTCCTATAGATCTACCTTGTTCAGACCTAAGTCATCATGACAGCTAGGGTCACTGACTGTGTAATCCAACCAGAAGATGAGATAAATCAATCCGAACTATTGAACACCTGCTGTCGTTCGAAGCTTTCGAGCAATTTCAGTGAAACCCAAAACAAAAGGTTCAAATTTTTTGTCTTTGTACTCACTGAGCAAGATGATGACGCAGAGTAAAATGGCCACCAGGGCCCCGGTGCTTAGCCCAGCACCCGCTGTTAGCGCCTCAGGGTTGCATTGCTTCATGTTCCCCTCTCGATCGCAGGTGCACACCCTGATAGTCAGTGTGTTGGTGCTACTCTGCATAGGAAACTCTCCATCGGAAATGACCACAGGCAAATGGTAGATGGTCTTCTGAAGGCTGCTGTAACTGTTTCTTCGTGTTAGAATCCAAGCTGTGTTGTCTGAGAACAAAAAAAATTAATAATAAACAACAGCGTTGCAGAATGATTTGATGTGCGCATTGATGGGTTGTGAGTGTACCTTTGTTATCCCGGACAGAGAAGTTGGCCTTTCCAGCAGCTTCCGGCGCCAAACTGAAGATGAACCGGTGTCCTCCGAGAGGTTCATCTGGATCTACAGCGCTAACTGTTTGTATTCTCTGGAATGGGAAGAGAAAGGTGAGTCAGAGAAATGGGTAAACCATACATTTTAAAGAACAAAAACATTTTTTTTTGTAAATACAATGTGTCGGACAGTCTCCAGAAGAACGAGACTGGAAATGCAGCGAATTCTTGGAACTAATTGAACAAACCTAGAAGATTCTCAAGACAGTACTAGGATGTAACCAATATGATGCCATCCTTAAGAATAACCTGTTTTAATGTTGTCACGTGAAGAGTAAAGTTTAAAAATAGTTTAGTCTTCTGACCCGCTTATCCCTAATGGGGCCATAAGGGACGCCAAGGCCTATCCCATGCAAGGCTATAACAAGCCTTTCGCGTGCAAACTCAACACAGAAAGCCCAGTGTTTCAAGCCTCATCCCCACTCCTAGACTTGAACCCCAACCTTCTTGCTATGAGGAAGCCATGCTAAGCACTGCCCCAACATGCAACCCAGTTTAAAAATCACTTTCCAAAATTAAGCTGTTAAAAAATCCAATATTCAAATTATTTGTTAAGTGTTTAGGAAAGATCCGTTTTGTCGTACTGTTTAAATAGTACACCAGACAGCAATGAAACCTCTACAGTTTTATCAGCTAATTTGGCGTCTAGTAATTAAGAATGATTTACAAAATGTGGGTTTGGTATGTGTAACACGCGGTGTGCATGTAGGTGTGATTTCTGTCATCGCAACTGTTTTTTCAATTCATTTCCTTCATTTTAGACAATTATAATTAAACTCAAGCTTTAAAGATCTTACTGTGATTATTATGAGTATCATTATGTCACAGCATGGCTATTCTATACCTGCAGCGAATTTCTGAAGAGTTTTTATATTATCATTATTATTGTGGCCGATACCCCACGATAATGAATACCTCACCCCAAACTTCTAAAGAGTTCTAAGGCACATTTAAGTTTAACCAAAGTAGGGGACAATGCTGGGAATGTTTTCTTGGAGGTGCCATTATTGCAAATTTACGCTTTTGCTGTAGGCAGCGCCCATAAACAACTGCAATTACGTTTCTGAAACATTTATTAGTTATGACATTTTACTGATTTTTAAAGCTTTATCACTGACCAAAAAGTGTGGAACCATGACTATTTGTCTTTTCCCAGTTGCGCTTGAGAAAGCACGGGCTCTGCCATTGAAATTTGACACCAGACCAGAATAATTGTAGCCCAGCGTTTTTGGAATGGTATATTACTAAAAGAATAACAAAATGTTCATTATGTAAAACTAACAAATTAGAACCAATGAAAAATGAGTCCCTCCTTTTTTTTCTGCTAGCCAATCAGTGCAGTGACAAACTAACACAACCAATAAGAACTTGACACTTCCTGAGGTTTTGTAGATACCAGAGTTCCAATATTGTTCAAGTGACCACATTTTAGATTTTAAACAGAACCTTTAAAACACTCCTGGACACAGTGACCCGGATTAATCCCAAAATTTAATTACTACTTTATCCTTTTCCTGTTTCTATATCCTAAAATGATCAAGAAAATCAACCAATAGGTTTTTGAGTTATTTTGTTCACACACACCCATTCCTGAAGTAACACTTCCACAGGCGAAGGTAATGAACCTCATTGAGGTTTTATTATTGCCTAATATTTTGGCATTTCTCACTTACTAACGTATCACAGTAAAGTTACCCCTATCAAAAATGGGCTTCATCCAAACAGGAAAATAAAAGTGGTGACGACAACCCTTTTTTAGAAGCCGAAGGGTGGTGAGAAAAAGAAATCGGATGTAAGCAGTTGTTTGCGATTAAAAAGACCAAACTAAAACAGACCATATGTTCGATCCCGTGATGGCCTTTTAGAACCCAATTAGGCCCATAATGGAAATATATGCCCCCCATAGCGTAGGTAAATTAAAGAAGGATAATGTTTATTATTCGGATGGTTTAAGTTTTTAGAAACCTAATTAGAGCAAAACCAATTAAATCTAAGGATATGGTACCACTGAAGAACATAAATAGTTTTGACTAACGTGGCCTCTTTTTAGAATTTCTTTAATATGTTTCAATCCTCATTACAGAACTTCACAATTATCCAAACTTGTCAATTATTTGAGATGTAAAATTGTCTTCCATCCACTTTATTAAAACCAACACGACAGATTTACAAATTCTGTCTGAGTCCTGCTAATTACACACAAAGCCAGTGGCTGCTTTATAATCCTAAAGGAGAGTCTGGATGAAACCATGACGACGGCTTTGTGTTCAGTAATAACCAACCTGATTAGCCTTGGCGTTCTCACACACAAACGTCTCGTAATTGGTGGCAAATGTTGGAGCATTGTCGTTGACGTCCAGCACTCTGATGTACACGGGCACACGGCTGATTTGGCGCGGGTTGTCTAGGAAACACAAAGGTGGACACAGACTTTACACTTCTAATTATTTCCAACCAGGCATTATAATAACATAAAAAAACATCTTTCTAAATATGTAACTAAATCTCAATGTGATTAAAATAAAACAACTAATCCTCAAAACAGCAAATAATAACACATTTCGATTGAAATCTTTCTTTGACGCGTAATTATTTCTCTAAACTTAATCTAACGTTAAGATACTTGGTGGAAAAGTTATTGTTCAATCCTGGCGGGAAGTCGGACATTTTCACAGAAAGAATAAATGAAAGCGAGGATATAAAGAAATGAGAAAAGTGCTTTATGAAAAAAAACAGAACAAAACATCAAGTATCGACTAAATGAATCTTTTTAAATGGTTATTTATCAAAAGGAGAAAAGACTAAAGCTTTCTGAAGCATCAAATAAGCAGCAGCAGGTCAAAGAAAACAAAGACAAACAATCAAATCGTCTATACTTGTAAAATAACACCATAAAAGATTCAAAATCATTTTTTTTTTACATATGTATTGGCTGTTTGTGTATAAATATTAGACTTTAAGTGATAAAACTCCCACTTAGTGCTGGAAAACAAACAGCCGCCACCAGCCAACACTTCACTTTAACATTTATAGATTAGCATCACCTCCAAAAATTCAATTTGGCTGAGCGAATAAAGCGGACAGGGAGCGTATGTGAACAGAGCTGTCCGCGGTCTGTCCTGCTGTTTGCACTTACTGAACTCTGTGGCGATGACAGAGATGTTGTGCCAGGCGTTCTCTTCTCTGTCCAGCTCCCTGAGGGTGAACACCGACCCATTGCCCGCGTGAATGTTGAACACACGGTCCATGTCTGTACGCCGATCAATAGTGTACCTGCACATAACGCACACAAAAAGGTGAATGAGCTTGTGCACTTTGCAGCGAGCTATAAGGACAGACTCCAATTTTAGAGCTTTTTCGATGGTGGAAATGGTCACATTTACTGATGAGTCTCTGTAAGTGCGGTTTAATTAAGTAGCTTCATCAGGCAGGAGAGTCTGAAAGCACTGTTAGGTAATCATGATAGATGTTTAGGTGCCAGACTGTATCTCATTTGCTTTTTGTTCTTCAGGCTACCATAAAAGAGCAGTTTTATATTAAGCTTGTCTTTTCTGTAGATTCACTGCAAACTAAGTGCTTCATAAAATTTAGTTTACATTCTTTGATCTCAGATGATTAAATATCTCAAATTATGGAAGATACTCCAGTCCAAATACTTGCATGGATTCCAGAGTGGTCTCTGTATTATTTGTACAGAGAAACAACAGTTTGGTCACCATGCCTTCCAAGGACAGTTTAGTTCAAATTGACAGCCAATGATTAAAAAGCAAGATGGCGCGACAACCATGTGCCATCGTTGATCGAAAATAGATTAAGCCATTGAAACAAAGGAAGCCATGTTCATTTGCCTGAAGCTAATTTACTTCCACATACAGTAGAGCATACTTTATGTGACTCTGGTCACGGGCAGACCAGACTGCCCGTGACCAGACCTGGTCACCAGACTGCCCGTGACCAGACTCTACATTGGTACAAATATTAGAATTAAGGCGTTTCAGTCACTTTTGTGACCACATTTGTTTTAAAATCAAGCACCAAGAGAGAGGCGGGCTGTTCAATTCTGGGACGCATCATATCCTACTGTAAAATGTTCTCGGTCCGTTGTTTTCTTTGACTGTCTACTCTATAAGTAAGCAGGTGGACATGTTTGCGAATGACTGCTAGAACCCCATTTGTGGTTGCCCGTTTAAACTGACGAGTGGGGTCAATGAATGCTGAAATGTAAGAGTGACTAGTCTGTCAAATTTTGTTGAGTCAATCCCTTTGGGCTTTGAAATTTTGTGTGGTCAGACAGTGTGTAATAAAATAAAAGTGCTTAAAGAAAACTGATCTAAAGTATTCGTAATTACGCTCCAAATCTTGTGGACCGCCAACTTGGAAAATTTGATGTTACGAGCGCGTAGGATAAAGAGTATGCAGCGACCACAAAGGTAAGCCATACCTGGTAGACTCAGCTTAAAGCAATGACGAAATAATAATATTGTTTTAACTTGTTTATTTCAGGTTTGTTGACTTATTTTCTGCCCCTGCTGAGAAGAAAAAATGAACAGATCCTCTAACACACCACAGCGTTTAGCCTTCTCCTGAACCAACATTCTTACGTTTCTGCCCCGTTGTGACGAACGCTTTTTCCAACACAAACACACAGAGAAAAGACAACAGGTTATCCAGTCGTGTTGTTTTCTCTGCTCCCAGCACCAGTGTGATGCATCAGTGTGATTAATGGACTAGCAGGCATCAGGAGGGCCGGCGTAAGAGCCAGGAGACCCCTGAGGGGAAACGATGAACCGGAGCTTTCAATGCATCGCCGCTTCTCTCTCCTCTTCCCACAGATTGCCCTCTCTTCGCTCTCCCCGCTGCCTCTTATACAACAACCATCCTGGTGTCTTTATCTAAACCCTGTCTGCCTCTTTTCTCCTCCTCCATCACCCTGCCGCCGCCACGGTAACTCTAAGCTCGTTAAATTTGTGTCGGACGCATGCCTCGCTAATTGCTTTTTCAAGATTCACAATAATTCAGCCGGCTCGGTCCAACCCTTTCGCCTGATTAATGACGGAGAGATAACGGCACGGCTCGTTCTGACCCGGCGCTGAAGTGCTGCTCTAAGCAGGCGGCCAGCTGGTTGGGTGGAAGGACACGAAGGGTCAGAGCGATGCTAGCCATCAGTGGGAAGGGACATATTTCATACTTCAAGAAACATCCTTCAAAAGAAATAAATCGTGATGCCTGGCTTTCTTTTCATTAATTAATTAAGTGCTTTTCAACTAAATTTATTAGTAAAATTAAAAGGCAGACAAAATTTACACATCTATAATTAAAAAACAAGCTAACCTGAGAAGAGTGGGGATACTCCCCTTTCTACATCCTGAGTATTTCCTTTTACAAGCACATTGGGGTGGTCTTTGGTTTGGTAGTTTGCCCGAGACGTTTTCCACCCCTATACAAGGAAACCAAAGGATCAAAGGCTGCTTTACCTGCTGATCCATGACCAGCCCAAAGAGGCGCATGGCTTCACCACATCAGAACTTTAATGCACTTATGATTTAACGCTAAGACGGCAGTGAGCCTTCCAGGGTGTAAGAAAAAAAAGACGTCTATTTCTTCTGGTGTTAGGACTAGGATTTCACCAGTGTGTGGGGGCCATTTTTCCAAGGTTTTGTCTGTTTTTGAGTTTTTCCATTTGCTCCAATTGTTGCTCTTTTTCTTTTGTTTGACTCTTTTTCCAGTAGGTTTTTCCTTTTGGCGGGCAACACATAACAGAAAATTAAGTACCAAGTACCTTCATGTTGTCTTTTATCACATTCATAAAATTCCTCGTTGGTCTCCTTCTAGACCTTCCAAAACTCAGCGTCCTTCTGTCGATATACTATTTCCTCTCTCTGCTTTGAACATATCGTAGTCTTGCCTGTCTGGCTTAATTTCCTAAACTCTGACTCATTCGGGATCTTGTCAAACCTATTCACTCCCGAAAAGAACCTCGGCATTTTCGTCTCTGCTGTCATCTAGTGCTTTAAATTTACTTCGAACTACTTTTTTGGAAACGTGAAAAAGTCATTCAAAGAATTCAGAAGTTATCTCAAATGAAAACGTTGAGTTTTTATCTAAAGAATTGTTGCGGCACCCTTTCGCTCCACTACTCCTAATTACGCCCCTTAAATGCTTAAACTCTACTACTGTAGTAATAGCAGTTGTGTAGTCTTTAAACGACATTCACGTCCAACTGTGATGGGCTGTGAAATAGAAAAAAAAATCCTAACATAAGGGAGCGTATATGTTTCTAATAAATGTCCAACACCCGACAAACTGTCTGACCGTGCCTCAAGTTGTTTATCATGACTATTTGCATGTTTGTGTCCTGTATTTACAACTTGGTACTACGCGCCGACACGCCTACTTAACTAGGGATTTGTATATGCATCTGTTCTTACGCGTGTCACAGTCAGTTAATAGAGAAAAGCGTCCCAGTGAGTTCCTCATGCCAGGCAGCCTCCAGGCCTCTCCACCCCTCACTTCTTCCTGGTGCAGCTTTAAATGCCACAGGGAAGCTAGCTCCTTGATGATGGGCGATAAAAGAGAATGATATCACATTTGACACCTGCAGTAAAGCGGTGGAACTTCAACCTTGAGAGCCAACTCCCTCAGTGCATCGTAAAAATGAAAAAAGTCTGCGACAGCGTCCAGGTGCAGCCTCGCACCTCTCAGCCATCATTCCACTTTATTAGTGCTCTTGCATATTTCTGCATCTTTATGAAGGCAGTTGAACAAGTGAACTTTTGAGCAAATTTTACTAGTGGAAGCTTCGAGGAAGATCGTTTATGATGCCCAAAAACTTTGACCCACAGAGCACATTAAAATTGATAATTAAATAAAAATCTCCTCCATTACTATATTTAGAAATAATATAAATACAAAAAACATAAAGGTTCATTTTGAAAATTTAAGAGTCAGTTTTCTTGTGTTTCCTAAAGCCTCAAATGAATAATATTTCTTTTTTATTGACTTTTGTCTGACAAAAATTTGCGGCCCTCATCTTAATATGAAATATTAAAAACTAATGTGCAACCCGTAAGACAGATATGAATGCCACTTGTTGTGTACGTAAAGCATTGTTACGATTTTTGTTTATTAATTAATATTTATTTTCATTCAGTCTTTATTTATTTATGTATTTCATTGTTTGTGTTTAAAAACAAAGATATTTGATAACATTGGAATATTTTATTAGTGTTTTTCTTGTGTAAATCCCGGCACGGCCTCACCCTGACTCTGCCTCCAGTTGCCTATAAGTGAATTGAGATTGAGACTCTCGATCTAAATTGAAACTGAAATGTTAAGGGATTAGTATTTAAGGTTAGTTGGTATGCATTTAATTTTCCAACGAGGGGTAACAGTGGCACATCACATTGTTCGACTCATTTTTATGTAATAAAATAAATAGAAATGATTTGGTTACTAGAAAAAATCCCATTGTAAACTTTTCTAAAATGGCACCTATTAGTGACTTGGACTTTTTCAATAATCGCAAATACGTGTTGAAAATGTGTGATCGGTTTCCTATTATTAAATTAAGATAGTTTTTTTTTTTTCCTAATTTTGAAATTTATTGAGCTTTTGACGGCAGACAAATGACTAGAGTGAGATTTATTTTTTTAGTGTATTTCAAACACAAAATATCCCATCATTTCTTCTTCTTTTGGCATTTCCCTTCAGGAGTCACCACAGTAAGTCAGTTTCTTCCATCTAACCATATCTGCTGCATCTTCTTCGGTCACGCCAACTATCTTCATTTCTTCCTTCACTGTATCCATGAATCTCCTCTTTGTTCTTCCTCTAGGCCTCTTTCCTGGTGGTTCCAAATCCAGCATCTTTCTGCCGATGTACTCCGTCTCTCTTCTCTGCACATGTCCAAACCATCTCAGTCTGGCCTCTCGGACTTTATCCCCAAAACCTCTAACATGTGCTGTTCCTCTGATCCTGTCCATCCTGGTCACTCCCAGAGAGATCCTCAGCATCTTCATCTCTGCTACCTCCATCTCTGTTTCTTGTCTTTTACCAGTGCCGCTGTGTCGAGACAAAACAGCATGGCCGGTCTCACCACTTTTTCTTTCATTTTAGCTGTAACTCCTCTATCACACATCACACCTGATATTTTTCTCCACCCGTTCCAGCCTGCCTGCACATGCTTCTTCACCTCTTTTCCACACTCTCCGTTGCTCTGGACTGCTGATCCTAAATACTTAAAATCTTCCACCTTCTTTATTTCTTCTCCTTGTAACCTCAAATTTTCCATTTGGGTCTCTCTCATTCACACATGTACTCTGTCTTACTCTGACTAATCTTCATTCCTCTTCTTTCTAGCGGAAGATATCCCATCATATAGTGGTTAAAATGATAGTTTACCTTAATGTTGTGGTGCAGATTAATTGTGCTACTTTTTTTAAAAATAATCAAGTTTCTATTAAAAAATGTGTCGGCACAGATTCTCTCAGTGACGCCATCAGAGCGGGAACAGGCTCATTTATTTGGAGCCTCAATCGTAGTTCTGATGCAACCGCTGGGAAATATGGTTTTGTTAAACGTCTGAAGCATATGGAGTCTGTCTTCAAACCTGCTAAAGCACTGATAACTGGAAGCCAAAGGGTTCTTAGTTTATTTGAAATATGCCCATATATCTTTTGGAATCAGTGGAATTTTATGATATCTCATTAGTCTTTTACAGCTTTATAGCTTTAAGTTAGTTCATTTAGATTATTTAAAAATGTGGGACAATTAGATTAGCTTTTTTTTTTTTACTTTTCATAAAAATATGTCCAACGGACTGAAGGCCAAACACTGATAAATTGAATTAAAAGTTCTATCTGCATAGTTTGGCGTTTAATTCCCACATTGTCATTTAAAAGTTGTTGTAAATTCTTTCATTTCTAACTTATTCGTAATCATCTCTGGCATGTTTGCAAACCATGTGCAGAATGCATTTAATTTCAAGGTTTCAGATTATTTTTTTTATGAGTGCAGAAAGTGAGTTTTTTTTTTTTCTATTATTTGTGTTCACGGAGTAGAAAATTTAAATTTTAATCAGCATCTAATGATTGAAACCAACTAATGCAAACACGAATCTCACTTAAGGGAATTGCTTTGGCTTTTATCCTTGTGCGCACTTTTAGGAGCCTTTGTGTTGGATTCACATTCATGTCAACAAAGACGTGAGATTGGTCCTCAGAGTGCACAGATGCAGATGAAAGCTTCAGAAAACAGTTTTTGGGAATGAAGCAACTTTTTACAAAGTTTTTTTTTTTTTTAGAGCAGGATGTTTCGTAGACATGACATCAGAGAAGTTTTGACTGCATCCATAACATGTGGTCTACCTGAAGGCCTCATCCCTGTCGATTTTAAACCCCGCATTCGTTAACATATGTATCATCTCACTCTCGTCTAGACGTCCTAGAACAGGCGTGGGCAAACTACCGCCCGCGGGCCACATGCGGCCTGTTAAACGTTTTAATTCGGCCCGCCAAACTTGAAAAAATTAAAGAAATAAACCTTGTTAATGTTTTATTTGCTTTGCAATTTGGATGTTTTATCACTAGATGGCGCATTTTAGATATATTGGCTTTGTTGAAAAAAAAACAACAACACTGCTCCCGTTATAATAGGTGTATCTCCGTGATGCGGACTCTGTCAAAATAAACAGTGTGCAAAAATATGGAAAGCCATCGGGCCCAATACAAGCATGTAAACAAGCGTGCTAGTTGTTAAAACAAGCAAAATGTTACATCAAGCGCTTAGATTTCAAACCTAGCGCCGCTAAATGTACAATTTTAAGCGCTATCGCACTAGATTTCAGACCGAGCACCAATAGATTTGAAATTTGACGCTCTTGATGTAGCATTTAACAAGCTTGTTTAAAATCTAGCGCGCCATTTTATCGGTCTAATCTAGCAGTTACCAAAGCATGCCATATATCTGCTCCTGTTCCGGCCCGTTTGCCAAATGTTAGAACTCAATGTGGCCCGCAAACCAAAAAGTTTGCCCATCCCTGTCCTAGAACCATCTCAGTCTGACCTCTCAGACTTTATCTCCCTCCCTTGTGACCACATTAATGAAGAAAAAAAAAGAGTTGGTTAGCATAATTAAATAAAAATGCGAGTTCAGCTCATTACCTGACGAGACTGTGTTTGTCATCGGGATCGGTCGCGCTCACCGAGCCTACGACCGTGTTCCTAACAGCGTCCTCTTTGACCTCCATGACGTAGCTGGGACGCTCAAACACCGGCGGCTCGTCCACGTCCTCCACTGTGATCTTGATGGTGGCATCATCCCTGTAGGGCCCCATGGAGTAGAAGCGAGGGTTGATGTGGACGTTTTCCACCTGGACTCGTAGACTATATTGGCGTTTCTTTTCATAATCCAGAGGCTGCAAAAACAAAGAAATAAAACATGAAGCCTCTGTGACAATTTGTGGCTTCTCACATTTGGCTTGTAGTTAAAGCAAAGCTCCAGTGTGACTCATCGTAAGTCCATTAATATTTAACTTTAAACTCTCATTTGTATGCTTGAGCACGGGCTCTTGTTGGTTTTGGAAAACTAATCCCAGCATCCTGCCACATTTAATTTCAGTTCAGATTGTTTCTTTTCCTTCTTTTTCATTCATTAAAATGACACTTTCTCCCAGATCATCTAATTAACGCATGTGAGGGGTCTTAGTGTCTTTTTCAAGGACACTAACAAGACCGCTGATGGACATCCGGAGGCGGCAGAACTTCCTCTTCTGGTCGTTCCTGCTGAATAATGTGACTGATGTGGCATTTCAGTGGGAAACCAACATGACAATAACAAGACCTCCTTAATTTACAAAGACAGGATTTACGTCAGTTTTTTAAAGCCGGCAAATCTTATTAGCTTTGCTGTCTAACCATGCAGATAGCAAAACACTCAACTTTTATTTTCACTCAATTTCTCAGATGTTTTTTTTCAGTTTGATTTTCTGATCCCCAGCACGCTCTGAAACGATCAATCAAATTTACGTTTTGATCTTTGCTGTGTGACATCTGTTCCTTTTTATGTCTTTTTTTTTTCTTAATCCAAGAGATCAGTGTGTACGAATGGCTTTGTGACAGCACAGTTCAATTCTATTTCTTTCTAAATGGAACTAATTACAAAGAAAACATCTGCTTTTTTATTTTAAATAATAAAAAAAAGTTACAAAAAGATAAATTACGAAAGCAAATGGAAGCTTTTTATTCATTATGTGCTCGTGAAATGATCTGACTTTACGAAGTTGTTGAAAATTAGCGACAAAAAAAGAACATATTAAAAAGTTTTTTTACAGCCTTCATTAGAGGCAGCTGGTGGAGCTGAAAGCAATAAATTATAGTTCCAAAACAAACGCCAGGGTTTAAACATCACTGGGATGATTATTTTGTAAAATAAATGACGTCTCAATGATAATTTTTGAATAACACAAGCAAAAGAAATTGACACAGTTGTATCAGCACGGCACTTGAAGTGAAATTACAATTTTAAGAAAGAAAACAAATTTACATTATGTGCCGAAACTTTTTTCGCAGAATTTTTTGTAACAAATAAATGCTGAACCTACACAAATGGATTTTAACACAAAATTTTGGGTACAATGTAATGACATTACGTCAGATGATCCATTTTGTTTGTGCTTTAACCGTTTCCACAGCGCTCGTTATTGGACAAAATGTCCGAAAGCGTCCGTGGCAACTCATGTTAGAACATGTTAGAAAACGAGATTATTCGAGAAGTGATCAAACTTCCGGTTTTGCTTTTAGTTCGAAATGTGAAAATCTTTTGCCCCTTAAAGGGTTAACACTGGTTTAATTCACTTTACTAATTACTAATTAGTTGTTGTTACAAATATTGTCAACAATGTTTTACGCCTTTTTTGTCTTTTTGTCTTATTTTCATGACCAAAAATCAAAAGAGTCCATGTCCATTTCACAATTTTCCAAAAGAAAATACACAAAAATTAAGTTTTAATAATAGCAATAGCTGATTATCAAATTATCAAAACAAACTAAGAGCATTCCTGCCCTTCCTCACCCTTTGTGGTGAGAAACAAAAAATTATGAGTGGCAAAAAATGAAGAAATCTTGTGGGGATCCACATGAAGGAGGGACCCTGCCAGTATAAACAGGAAATGTAGTTTTATTGATTAAATATTACTTCATTCAACTTTACGACTCTATATTTGACGTATTCAATAAACGAGCTTTATCCTGGTGAAAATGCGTGTAGATTAAGCGATGAGGATTACCACAATCTTACCGTCACCAAAACTATGTAAACATTTGCGAACTGTTTATATAATTTTCTTACTTAAATCAAGAAGATCTTTTTTTTCTTTGAGAACCCTTCCATTTTTTTACTATGTCCAACCACTAATGTACATACCGTCTGGTCAATGTACCGTTTGGGCGTTCTCGTTTTCTTGCATTTTCTTCTTTTTTTTTTGCAATCTGCTTCAACTTTCACACATTTAACGCCAGTCCTGAGAAGCTTTTTCACAGTTTTATGGCTGTGAAAACTCTTGATAAATATTAGATCTGCTAAAGTATTTTAAAACTACACTGTGGACAGTTTTAGAAGCAGAAGGGGTTCTTTCATTCTTTGAGAAGATACTAGAAAGAACAAGTTCGTTTCAAACTTGTAATAACTCAAGTTAAAGAGGTTTTAACTTGGGCTAATTTTTTTATTTTTTTTTTTTTTATTTTTGAATTACTCTATTCATCCCTCACCGGGGAAATTTGTTTGCTGCACTCCTTACACCGCAGCAGGCTGCCCTTCAACGGCACCAATGGTGGGAGAAGTGGGGGTTAGGTGTCTTCTCCAAGGACCCTAGACGTGCTCTGCGTGGGACGCGAACCCGCGACCTTCCGGTCCGCGGGCGAACGCGCTAACCACGCGGCCACCGTCTTCACCCAATTAAATTAAATTAATTAAATTAAATGGGATAATTATTTTCTTGTAACATCAATAGAAAGACATGACAGTCTTTTTTCTTTTTATCTTGGTAATGCAATACACTGCCAAAAATTATTAAAGATTGTTTCAGTTTTGCTACCAATTTCCCCCCTACCTCAAGTTCTCTGCTCTGTCCCGCCCCGTGGGAATATGACCGACACAATATAAATTATGTTTTAGGCGGCAAATACACTGCAAAGTTAGAAAAGCTATTGAGTATTCTTTTATATACTTTGTTGGTGTATTTCAGAGGTAAGATCTTAAACCCGAGCCCAAACCCAACGTCGGGTCGGGCCTAAAATATCAATCATTACTTCGGGTCGGGCTCGGGCTTCTCTCTCGCTGACTTTTTTTTTTTTTCAAATAAACATATGTTTATAAAATGTAAACTAAAACGAGGTGTGGGTACTAAACTAAGGAATACTTGCTATAAAACTAATAATTTGGATAAAACAGAGAAGTAATGTTTAACTACAAAACAGGATCCGCAGAGCCAGAGCATGCTCTGTGCACGGGAACACCTCCTCTTAATTTGATAATCTTCCCCTTCGCAAGTCTGTATCTATTTTGAACTGGTATCCCCGATATTAAGGAGCAAGAAGTTAAGAATAAACTAAAGGCAGGAGAACTGAAAAGACAAACACGCACCGGTAAGAGTGAGGTGTGGAAAAGCTTCAAATTTATTGTTCAAATGCTACAGAAACTTGCGTTGGCTTCGCTGAATGTAGTCAATGTGACGCTTTGCTTTCATACGACACCAAAAAGACTGGCACCTTGACGCTGAGCAGGCATTTAAACAGCTGGACTGGCAAAAGTGATGATCGTCAAAGATCTATTTTATCATTTGTTTCAAAGACCATCCCTCCTGTTAGCGCTAAGCAGGCCATCACAGACAAGTACGTTAGGGGTCCCATACTGTCATTTTATTTTATTTAAAAAGAGCGTTCCTGAAAATGTTCCTATTTATAAATAACCCTCCTCCTCACGAGTCCTCACAAATAAAATATGACATTTTGGGCTTGTTTCGGGCTCGGGCCCTTCAAATCAAGTTAATTGGTTGGGCTCGGGCTGGGTCGGGTTTTAATACCTGTGGGCCGGGTCAGGTCGGGCTGGATTTTTTAGACCCGATCTCACCTCTGGTGTATTTACATAAAAATGGCACTCCCTGTTAGGACCAAGCCTTTGCAGACCATATATGTGCTGTAAAAACATTTCCCGCCCACATTAGAATTTATACTATATTATTATTTTTTCCACTAATTAGATTAGACTTTTGTTCTCATTTGAACTCTAGGTAGTTCTTGATTCAACAAACTAAATGGATGTACATCTAAAAGAATTCAGTATTTCAGCGGTTTCCTTTGCTATAGCATTCTTTCATGTCTCGTTTGCTCGCTTTAAAGAAGAGCTTTATTTATTTTGTTAGGTATCTTTGGTGTTCTGCATCTGCTCGCGTTGAACCTATCCTTAATGGACTGTGTGTGATGATTATCTCCTGTGCCTTTTTTCTGATGTGTTATGCCGTACTTTTCGCTTCTTTTCTAAACTTTTGGCTTTTGAAGCCGTAGCCAGCAAAGGTATCCCCCTATTGATGAAAATAATTGGGGAGCGGGGCATTTTAATGAGTGTGTGGCCAGGAGCAGCTGGATCAGAGCGAGCTTCCTCGCAGCCAGCCAACTGTACATATAAAAGGATGTCGGGCTCCTGATTGCTGAAAAGAGACACTGAGAGGTTGGAAAAAATTCAAATGGAAAGAAATGCTTTTAAAAAAAAGAAAGAAAAAACAGAAATCGCAGCTTGTTATGAGTGACTGATTTGTATATTGTGTGAAAACTGAGGGACCACATCCATTGGAGGGACGTGTTCCATTAGAGTTACACAAACAGAACCTGGAAAGTTCTGAATTAGGGTTCAGCAAACGCTCAGAGCACATTCTCTACTGCACTGCCTCAGCAGCAGAAGGCAATTATGTCATCTTCCACTTAATGATGGTGTGATGGAAGGGATTGATCGAAGGCTGCAGAAAGAGCTCTTGATAAGGCAACTGCCAGATATCGTTGAATACATCAAACATACCTCAGCTGAACGCTGCGATCCATACCGAGCATCGATATTTCTGCTTTGTTCTCAGCTGAGAGGCAGTATGAATCCCACTCAAAACAAATGTAGTGGAAGTATTGAGCAAGCGCACGTAGGTATCCGCTGTCCGTCTTCCAATTGGATTGGAAAAAAAGTTTTCATCATTTGTTTGGTTTTTCAGTTCAAGTGTTTAATGTCAAACAACACCGGTCGTAGATCCTTTGTATTAAGAAATAAAAATAGAGCTCTAACCGAACAGAAATATTTGTTTAAAAATCCAAAGAAAGTACTAAAGCTGGAGATAGTGCCACACATGTACCACTACCCATTTTGTATCCTCTTAAACAGACTAAATTTGAGGACTCAAAAATCCCCTGGCAAGATGAGGTTTGAAGCTTTGTAGACGGGAGTTGCCCGGATCTCCATTTAATTTAATAATCTTCACTCTAAATAAATTGTTTTACTTTTACGATGTCAGAAGAGCCCCTTTGTCCTGGAAGCAATCACCAATAACTGTACCAATCACTGCCAATGACCACAGATTTTCAAAATTAGTCAGTGAACTTTTTTTCTCCCCAAAGGTTTATATTGAGCGCAGTGATTTTCTGTTTTGAATTGTAATTCATCACTTGTACCACAAATCTCCCGAGCGCCTCACTGGTGAGGAGTTTCGGGCACGTCCAACCGGGAAGAGACCAAGAGGCAGACCCCAGACTGGAGAGACTATGTGTCAGATCTGGCCGGGGAACGACTTGGTATCCTTCAGGGTGAGCTGGGGGATGCATCCGGGGAGAGAGAAGCCTGGGATTACCGTCTGAGGCTTTTACCCCCGCGACCCGGTCCTGGATGAGCGGAAGACGACGGAACGGAACCATACAGATATACACCAAACAGAAATATATGTAAATTTCCCTTCTTTACAGTTTCACACATTTATCAAGCCTTAGTCCTCTAACAGAGGTCAGGGAGGTTGATGGTTCTGTCCAGCATCCTAACTGCAACTACCACTGTCCTCTTCTGAACTACGATGTTTTTTCATCCACCTGGTCTATCCATTCTCCCAATTTGAAGATCAATGTCCGCAAGTGTCCCAACCACTAAGGTTACCACTGACACCTTAACCTTCGGAATCTCCCAAAGCTGTTCCCTAAGTTTTTGTACCTATAGATTTCAATGTTTCTTTTTCCGCCGTAGGTTACCATCTCTTGGAATCGCCCAATCCACTCGCATCGCTTTCCTCTTCTCTAGATACCACCATAATGAATGGCTTATTCTGGATGTGGACGTGCTACCTGATCTTGGCATGGTCATAAATACCAATATTTTGTTTGCATGCAGCACATCTGCAGAATTGTTTTTATGATATTTGACTGTTGCCAAGGAAACGTGACAATGCAAATTAGAAGAAACTGTAACCAATAACGAAACGTCATTGTTCTCTAACAGATATTTTTTACCTCTAAATTCAAACTCTGAATTTTTCACATTTTCTTAACATTTCTAATTGATTTGCCTTTTGGGGTTTTCATTATTTCTACAAATCAAATTATTTGTTTTTACAAAAAATCATAATTTGGTCAGTTTTCCTTCCATTTTTCTTCTTTATACTTGTTTTTGTCCATTAAATGCTCCACAGTGAGCTGGGACGGGGTTAAAATGGGCTGTAAGCTTCAGCAAACACTTGTAAACTGAAGAAGAAGTCAATAAAGTCCATATTAAAACAACAAACCAACCTTCGCTGGTTCTCTGCTGCTCTGTAAACATAAACAGAGCTGGTTTTGTGTTATTGCCGTAGTAACGCCTCACGCTTGTGGTTAACACCATCAGACTAAAATCTTCGGGATCACAAGTTAAATGTCTCATGGAGTTTGCTTCTTCTTTCTCTCAAATAGAAAGAATTTCTACACAATTCTTTCTGTTTAAGTTGCACGTCGACACCTGTGGGTAAGTCATACTTTCACGTACAGTTTTTAATCACAAAAAGTGTGGCTAAAATAGGAAAATTTGTTCCCTCTAATAAAATTTTTAAGGGTTAAAAAGCTTTAATTATAAACATAGATAAATGTTAAATGATTGTTTTGTTTAAAAAACATTACATGGTGGTATTTTATGATTTTTTTTTCCTTCTAGCCATTTCTGCAGGGTTGCCTTGGAGGAGGCCTGAGGCTTAAAAACACCAAGATCAATCAAAAGGTTGGGAAAGCCCACCAAGCAAAGCCTGAAAAGTAGAAAACAAGGGTAAAATTATCTTTAATATGAAGATTTCTACTAAAACTAAGTGACTAAATATCTTCTAATGTGGTGTAGAATTGTATTTTATTATTTTAAGCATTATTTTTCCTCATAAGAAAATTTTGTCATTTTATTTAGATACAGGCGGCGTTGTCCAGGAAGAAAAGTATTGTTCATAGCGAAATAAGAGGAAATTAAAGAGCAGAGGGAGATGAGAATAATTACCCCACAAAAACCCAATAGCCTCTCTTTAAGTTAGTTTTGCATTCACACTGACCTTCCTCAACAGAATGACGCCCTCCTGTGTGCTTCTGTTGGTGGTGATGTCAAATATTCCTGGTCCATCGCTCCCGGTGATCCTGTAGTCCATCTCTGCATTCTGTCCGATGTCGGCGTCCATGGCCCGGATGACTCCCACTGCAGACCCCAGCTCGTTGGACTCAGGCACTCTGAACTCATATAGTGCTGCAGACACACAAAAATAAAGCAGCTTTGGGATTCAGTGCTGCCATGAAAAGAAGAACTGGTCAACCAGGGCAAGACTGTCAAGATTTTCAAGGAGAAGAAGTAAAAAAGGAAAGAAGAAAGCGAGGGGCTCAGGTGTGAGCGTGTCAGATTGGATGTGGAGGGTCAAGACAACCGAGGTCACATCCTCGGTGTGTCTTTTCATTTCACCTCAGTAGAATTAAAGGTATTCAGAAAGTGAATCAGGCTTTCTTGTTACAGATGAGAACAAGTGATCAGAACAATGAGAGAAAACGCAACTGCACCTGGGATGGCTACTAACCAGACATTTATCACGGTCTTGTTCGTCTTAAAAGCACAAACGAGTGGATCAAGAAGAAGTACACGGGTCACAATGAGGCGGAGGACCAGCCAATTGGAACGGGGAAGAAAATGAAGATATTTGAGAGAAAAGTTCTATGAAATTATACTTTCATAGCCCAGAGTTACTTAAAAACACAATTGGACTTAATACAGGCGAGTACATGGCTGAACTTAGACCTTCCAACTCAGAGAAGATAATTTCGGTACCCCAAAAACATTATTCTGGGCAGTCTGATGAATTCCCACCATTTTTATGAATTCACAAATTCTTAAGAATTCATCTACTGATTTATTAGTTGATTGGTTTACAGACTTCACCAGTAGGGTTAGTGTCAAAATTACATAGCAGCAGGGCAGGGTATGGCGGGATGCTGGACAACTTGCATCCAATCTTCAAACGTCCTTCAAACATGCCTTCACTTTAAGCCTCTTTACTTATTTCAAAAACAGGGATTGTGTTGAGTAGTTTTTCATTTGCAAGTTAGTGTTACAAAAGTAACAACACTCCTTTTATAAACGCTGGGCTACTAAGTCCATCAATAGCCAGATGTATTTTCAATTTCAGGGGTCACCAATCTGGTGCCCGCGGGCACAAGGTCGCCCGCAGCGACCGCATCAGTCACCCGCAGGCCAGTTCCAAAAATAGCACTAATCACAAATTAGCTCTGTCTATAATTTCATTTAATTATGTTGCTATTCTTTTTTAATTCCATTTACAGTGATGTAAATTTAAAAATGAATACATAAAAACGTAAACATGAGCACTGCAAAGATGAGGTTACGAATGCGTTTTCTACCCACAAAAACATGGCAGAAAAAAGGAAGAAAACTTAGCATTTTCACAGTCAGTGATAGGAAGAGTTCTTTTTTACTAAGGTGAAAGAAAACTGTGCGCGTCTCATCAGCACCTTATTTTGAAAGGAGTAGATTTTTGTTAAATCTCACATAATTGATCATTTGTACAAACATGGTTCAGAGTTTATAATTTGATAACTGTTGGTGGCTAGTAAAAGTTGAAAAAGATTTCCTGCAAAATGTTGTGGAAGTGATCATTTGAAAATGAAACACTTGGATATTGCATATTGAAATGTATCTGTTTCCTACCTTGTTTAATATACTGAAATAATTATTGTGATGGATCATTAATAATCAGTGTCTTCACATAAAATATCATTAAAAATAATATAAAATTAAAGGTAAACTGTGTAACTTTGTTATTTCAGAAGTGTATTATCAAAGTGGTAGCCCTTTGCGTTACTCAGTGCCCTTGAAGTAGCTCTCAGTTTCAAAAGGGTTGGTGACCCCTGTTCTATATCATGCCATTCTGTCTTGTTGCTGTAATTGATTAAGAAGAATCTCTGTTAGGTGGGTGCAAGTTGACCATACTCCCAATTAGCTTGAGAAAAATTCCTCGAAGTTCCACTAACATTCCAACTTGGTCTTGGAATGAAGACCAAGCTCTCTTGACATGGTCTTCGTGGTCATAGAACCATCGAGGAGATGTTTCCAGACTGGGGATAAGTAAGCCAAGCAAAGTCCAGACGTCATTTTAGATTTAGTGCTTCTCGAATTTCTCCATCAGCCATGTAGCAGACATCCCATATGCGGTAAAACATACTTTATTTCCAAATCACACATTCGGCCTTTCCCGCCCATTCCCACAAGTCGTATCGACTCGCCACTTGCAGTTTAGGATGGAACATAAATTCCGTAGCAATTTGTTCAACATAAATTAATAGCCTCTTCTTGAGTTTTTTTCTCTCTCTGAGAGATGATTTTCTGCTTTGAGGGGAGATGAATTGATGGCTGCCTGTCGGCGCCGGCTGCATCTCTTATGCTTAAATAAATAGCTGGACCGCGGGAGGGAGCGGGTGTGATATACACACAGCCTGCGGAGACAAACAGCACTGACACACTAATAAAACATGCTGACAGTGTTTTGGCAACGCCTGACTCGGCAGGTCTGTGTGACGCTGACACTTGCCTCCAAACACACACAGATCCTCACGCGCTGAAAGGGAGGTGCCGCGAGAAGGTTTCCCTTAGGCTAACAGGTATTTAGCATTGGGTGGAAGAGAAGAGGCATCACTCCGACAGACAACAATGATATCGCTTCCTGACACTCTACCTCCTCTGGGTGTCCCATTACAATATCTCTTCCTCTTTCAGTCCACTCTCCCTTCCCCAACCCTCACCTCTGTCACCAGCTGTCTTTCTGTCCTCTCTCCATCCTTTCTCGTCCCTTCCTGTCACCTCCTCCATCCCTGCTGTATCCATCTCCCTTCTTCCTCTCGCTGTTCATAAACTGATGAGATGACAGCATCTGCCACCCCCACTGCTCAAGCTTGTGAGGGTGATAAATGGGAGATGGTAGGGATCGCCGCATTGCCGCTGTCGCACAGTCGGCACTACACCGTTACAACACCGTTGCTGGGAGAAACGCAACCACGCTGGTAATCTGGCCTTCCAATCCGTCCGCTTTTGCCATTTAAGCACAACGACAAGAGAAAGAAAGAGTGTGTGAGACTGAAAAAGGCATGGAATAAAAAAAGAGATAGATGACTTAACAAGAAAGGCAGCAAAGAAAATTCGAGCACTAAATGGAAGAACAGTCATTTTATGGAGTAAAAGGCCGCAAAGACAGACTTAATAGCTGGAGATAGACAAAGAGAGAGGACGAATAGGACAGATAAACCCAGTGAACGTTCGCTTGTCATTTAATAGGGATTACGGGGCTGATGCACTTTGCTGGACCCTTTGCTCTGTCATATGGCTCTATATTTAATTATTCACTGCCTTTAAGAGGCCCGCCTTGGTCGCACAAAACCCAGAGCTCCCTGCAATAATCCAAATTCATTTTGAAACTGACACCAGATGGGGACTGCCTGCCTGGCATCAGCTTGCACTGACAAGTGGTTTTCATGTTCGGAGGCCTGGTCACTCCACATGAGTTCTACATAGTCGTACTCACTCTTGGTGAAGCGTGGCGGGTTGTCGTTCACGTCAGATAATATGATGCTCACTGTTGTAGTTCCAGAGAGCCCACCCATCTGTCCTGCCATGTCTTTAGCCTGGATCACAACCTGGTAGTTCTCTTTGACTTCCCGATCCATACCTGGGAGGGCTGTTTTTATTAGACCTAGAGAAGAAGAAGAAAAAGTTGTTTGAGTATATTTGTATGAAAAGCAGTAGTTTGTAAATTTAAAAATGTTTTCTTTCACTGATCATGATCTTCAACATATCACTGGAACAATTTTTTTCCGAAGATCATTTTCTGTGCGTAACAAGTATGGCTAACATGATCACCTGTATATCATTGCTTCTTTTCATTATGCGGGTTATAAAACATTGCAGACACACTACCTATAAATACACTGCTTCCTGGTGACAAGGTGTGCCTCATATCCCTGTAGTAGGTGGTCTCAGATATAGCTGCTCTCTAAATAGTGATGACATTGTTGAAGGCATGGCTTTACATGGTGAGCTTTATCTTTAGAATCACTCTATTTTCAAACCAATTAGAGACGTTTATTGCAGTAAAATGTGCCAAATTCAAACTTAAATTTGAAAACGAACCTAAATGAGTTGGCTTAAAAAATATTGCAAACAGTAGTCTCTCTCGTACTTTGGATTTTTGCATGTAAGGTTTTCAAGAAATTGGCTAGCGTAAAAGCGATCAAGTTAAATAACAATAACAAAAATAGAAAATGTTTTCGGGAAGATGTGACCTGGCTGCTACATCACATAGACCTCAACCTCTCATTGCTAATAACCCTAACCCTTGCGATAGAGGGAGAGTTGAGGCATGTTGTTCGATACTTTGGCATTGACTTATTCTCGTTTTTGTTTGTTTTTTTATGAGTGTATGGGCGTGTATAACACTTTCCAACCAAAACTTTGTTGGTGTCACAATAGTTTCTTTTGTTTATTCAGATTTACTCTTAATTACAAAACCTATGTTAGCTTCCGCCTCACATGGTAAGTTAATTGGAAAGGAGGGCATCATTGCCACCCAAGCGCCTTGCTGGTGAGGTCTTTCGCGCAAGTTCCACCGGGAGGAGGAGACCAAGAGGCATACCCTGAACCTGCTGGAGAGACTCTCACAGCTGGCTGTAACATACATAATAGAGATATCATCATTCTACTATAAATTACACACAAATATGTATAAATTAACAGATGGAACACTTATCTGCTAAAATGTATAAAAATTTAAATATAAACTGAACAAAGCCTAGATCTCAAGGTCGAATGACTACCACTTGAGTATTTCATATTTTGAAGGACAACACCTGTCCTCTGTGCACGGCATGGTACAGCTCAGCGGCCACCCAGGAGATCATTTTATTGCCCGTGCTGTTTTGATTTTGTCGACTACGGAAGCACGAGGCCCTTGGATGCAAAACCACAGCTTATTAGTCCTGTGTTGGAAGTACCTCCAAATGCATTCGACAGTATTTATTTTCTCTTTGGTTTTAAGAGTCTGTTAACGTTCATGCTTTCAAGTACGATACGGCTGCTCACTTCGTCGTGACGCGTTAGATCTCTAGTTTGGAGTCAGGACAGAGTAAAGCAGTAATTGGCAGCTCGTTCAAAAGGTGTGCTTCATCTCCCATCAGACTGCTCTTAAATCCTGTCTGCTATTACACGTTTTAATTTGAAGCATCACAGCAGAGAAGCAGGTGGGAGCGGATGCACCGACAAACACAGAATAAATAAATTTCCCCTTAAATAAAAATGCTTTGATGAATGTCATCACGCTCCAAACTTAAATAGTTAATTCACTGCATATTAAACGATGAGGAGGAAAGAAAAGCTGTGGCCTACACCACGGCTTCATAGCGCAGAAAAAATGACAAACACCTCCTTTTCTCTATGTTCTAACAATGTGAAATTTATCTTCCAGGCAGAACGCGGTTGGGAAAAAAAAATCGTTCAGCGATCGTTCAAGTTGTGTAGGAGCCAAGAAAACAAATGCACAGCAGCTTCAGAAGACGGAACACTCCCTCTGTCTACCTTTGTTACTGCTTAATGACTACAATCCACACACAAGGGGAGAGGAAAACAAATCCTGCTTATAATGTGATGTCCAGGCATGTCTTTGTGTAAGAGGGGATGTCATCTTACATACCACATGTGGGATAAACCATATTACTGTTAATCCCCCCACTAATCTGCAAATGGCTTTTTTTCCCTGCTTTTGTTTAAGCAACGGAGAGAAAAAAAGACTTAAGCGGGATGTGTTCCAAAGCGCACATCAATGATTAAAAGTAGATTTTTTATTAAGGTTGCCATTTTTTTTTTCCACAACAAATCCCCCTCGGCCCGTCAGCAAACAGGAAATATGACATGGTTTTGTTTTTTTTACAAATGGAAAATTCTAAACTATTCCAGGTGTTATCTTTTGATGAACAGTTTTAATTTGTTTTTTCGGGTGGAAAAAAACAAGTTTCCCCTAGTCTGCCTGCTCAATTTTTGTTTTTGTTTTTTATCCCAAAATGGCCACCTCCAGATGGAGAGTGGTTCCATAAAGCTGGAGGTCACATTTGAAAGTGGTGATGAGGAGCTGTGCACATTTTAAAAATAGTCACAGGAATTGTTGCACATTTATTATTTGTATTGAAATATTATAAATATGTGCCTTTATTGCCTCTACGTTCACAAACAGCATTACGAGAAGAGGCGTTGCCTCAGGGATAGAATGTCCGCACTTGGACTGGGAGAAGCCGGTTTGCAGCAGGAAAGTCGTGAGTTTGGGTCTCGGGTGGGGTCGAGGCTTGGAACACTAGCCTTTCTGTGTAGAGTACCCATGTTCTCCCATGTGTATGCGTGGGTATTCTTCGAGTACTCCGCTCTCCGGTTTGATTGGCCACTACCTGATTGCCCTTAGGAATGAGTGTGTGTTGATGGTTGTATGTGTGTGGCCCCGTGACAGACTGGCGACCTATTCGGGGTATGCTTTACCCCTCGCCTCGAATCAGCTGGGATGGGCTCCGGCAGCCCGTTAGAGATACACAATTAAGAAGGTGACCGGCTGACCTAAGATCGCATGACTGTGAAAAGCCAATCAGTAAATCGTTAGTTGGTGTCGTGAATACAAACTTAGGGAGTTTATTTTAATTTTAATTCTGTAAATTTTAAAGTTTCTCTTAAGAGAAGCCTGGGCTTCCCGTCTGAGGTTGTTGCCCACGCGACCTGGCCCCGGATAAGTGGAAGACACTGGAACGGAAAAATAAAGTTTCTCTTAACATGTTTGAAGAATGCCATGTTGTTACAAAGTCTTTCAGTAATAACGTATCTTCCCGAAAACTCAACATTTTCAGCAATCTTTATTAGTTTTTGCGCTTTCTTGTAAAATGTGGTGTTCGTGATTCAAAAGTCTTTTTTTTTATGAGCAAAACAGTTTGAATAGAAATGTCTTGACTAAAAATGAAACTTTTCAATACCAGAGCGGGTATTCTTTGTCATATTCTACTTTGATTTTTATTCTACATCCAGGTGAAGATAAAACCAGTTGAACCAACGGAATTGATGACGACTGAGAATTGAGTGAAATAAGAGATGTTTGTGTGGATTTCTTTTGTCCAGATTTTCTTACTGTGCTGATCAAATCATGTCCTGTACTTTCCGAAGCCCAAATGTGACATTGTACTCAAGCATTGTTTAAACTGGTAGCAGCAATGGCACATCCAGTTAGAGACCTGGAGCAGCGATATGAAAACAAGCCAATAGTACTTTCTAGATTTTTTAAAAACCAACATGAGACGAGCGTTAGACGAGATTTGCATATTTAAGCAATCAAAATATTTCAGTCAAATAGTAAAAAGGCAAGTTAAGTTTTAGAAGAACAAAAGTTTAAGTTAAGCTTGCAAAGAAATAAATTTCCATGAGAGTTCTACTTCTATACTTTTAGGTTACAAATCGAAATTATAAACAAGCCTGGACGACTTTTAGAGAATTAAATATTTTGTAAAAATAGCCTAGAGTGCCAGATTGTCTCCTTCATGTCGATTCATTTTTCCATTTAAATTATAGTATGTTGAACAAGGTGTTCTCAAAAATCAACATTTGTTTTTTCTGTATTCCTCGTACAGTCAGTGTGGGTGTCGACTTCTTCTAAAATAAACACAATGGAAACCAGCAAATTGTGTGGATCATACGACCCCATTCTGACCTGTTTCTGGGTCCACAGAGAAGTACGGTTGGCCCTCCAGGATGCTGTACACCACCTTGGCGCTGTTCCCATAAGTGGCATCATCCGCGTCTGTCGCCGTCACCTGAATTACCGAAGTGCCTGCGGGAAGGAGATTCATGACAATGATTTAGATCAACTCCTCAATACTGCTGAAAATTGCCTGCTGGATAATTGGTTAAGCTGATGCCCCTTCTGATGAGGTGTCGGATCCTCTTCTAATCACGCTTGTGCGGAATGTGACTGATCATTTCTGTCCCTTTGTGTCACCCAAAGCAATCTTTACTCGGCTGCCACTTATATCCTCACAAGTGATTAATTTTCACAGGTAATCGATAAGTCCTAATGTATTTTTCTAAGTATAGCACTCGACACACGCATGCAGACTTTCTGCAAACCCCAAGAAACCTATTAACGTATTCACGGATCTGAAGAGTGAGAAGCCCAAACATCTAAATGATCGTGATCCATTTTCTCTTCCAAAGAGGTTGGAGTCCTATTTCTGTAGAACAAAGGAAAACGGTTAGCCAAGTGCTACCTCCCAAATGGTGCCTTGCGGGGCCAAGTGTTGCCTCATTACATGCAGAGGAAAATTAATTGAGTAGAAATATTTAATGGCAAAGTGGTATAAATATAGAATTGTGCAATGCAACGGTATAATGACCTCATGAAACGTCTTTAATTTGATGGCATTTGGGATCTGTGAGGGGTGAGAGAAGTCCTTCCCTTTAAAATCAATGCTGTCTGTATGGATGTGGAGAAAAATAGGCGGTAAAAGCAGACAGAGAAAGAGCATGGCTGTCTGATTTGATGTAAGTGACAGTTAGGGAGGATTCTTGAGAAAGTTCACCCAACCTTGATCGCTAATACCTTTAACTAGGGAATTAGACTCAAAGAAGCTTTTTTTTTTCTGACGGGTGGCTCTTAGAAAATATCACTGATCCACATCAGACATTTCGCTGACGCCGTTAAGCTTTCCAGAAGCAGAATTTCTGACAAACAGGTCAAGAGGAGGCACCTTTTCTCTCCTTTTTTTTTTCACTGCACGAACTGTAATCACTCAATTGTCACAAGAAAAGAGCGTTCGAATCGTCCGAGACTCCAGGTGGGCAATCTCAGGACTGTTAGACTGGAATAACCTCACATTTAAAGGAGCAGTGTCTCCATGCAGTCACTCGTGAACACATGCTCTGCCAAGCAGTGACATCACACCTTGGACGTTGCTATGGGCACCCACGCTGCCCTTAGATAATCACCGTTCTCTCTCTCTCTCGAGGTTGCTCAACCAAGTGACAACTCTGTCACATGTCTGGTGACCAAAACTAACATTCATCCTAAGGCGAGACCTCACATCATTTTTTCATGCAAGTATCGATTAGGAAGGAACCTGTTTCGTAACATTGTTTATCTATATTCATGAGACCAGGGTGTATTTTAAGACAAGAAGAAGGAGCTAAAGTGCACTGATGATTAAATTTTAACTTGAGGCGTCGTGGTAGGGATAGACTGTTGTAAAAAAAAGCAGATGGTCTGCTGAGAAATAGTCACTGCTGAACTGGAATTATTCACTGTGATGACACGGCTGACAATACTTGTAATTAAGTTGAATATTGTTTTAATAGACTGCCTTACTATGTTTAAAAGATCATCTGCAGGAAGGGTATGACTGACAAAAACCCATTTATTCTGGTCACGAAACAGCCCCTCGGTCTCTTACTTAATTAGTCAGGCTCTTCGTTCTGTTGAGATCATTATGGTGATTGATAAAATCCCATTGATCCGGTAAGGCTGCTGTTTTGTACCATCTCAATTTAGTTTGAAATATGATCCATTTAATACAGATCCTCATACTCAGGAAATATTCTACAGCAGGGGTAGGCAAGCTATGGCCTGAGGGCCATAAACAGACTGTTAAGAGTTGAAATCCAGCCCAACAAATACATTATATAAAGCCAAATTTTTTAAATGGTAAAAAGAGCAATTCTGGGGTCTTCCAGAAGATGGTACTTTGTTGTGACATTGATTGTACTTAAGGTGAATCGGATTGATGTGTTGAAATTTCGCAAATCCGCCATGTCAACAGAAAGATCTGAGCTTTTAGCTAATCGCAAATTTGATAGCTTGATGGTGGTTGCAAGATTGAGGACACATACAGATGGGGAAGCATGAATGTACTCATTCAAATTGAAAGGTATTTTGGTATTTGGAAAAACAGTGGTGTGTTCCTTTTATGCCAGATGGGATTCTCCAAGGAAAACTTGGATTACCTATACACCTCAACACCTCTTGTGTAAAGACGAATAGAGCCAAGAAAAGCATGTAGAACTTATTTTTTGTTTAAAATTTGAATCTGTTTAAACATTAAATATCTAATCATAATCTACCGCTTTGGTTCCATTTCAGGGCCCCTTGTGGCTCTCAAGTCAATCGTATCTTCACCCTTGATCTTCAAGACAATAAAACTTACCAATGTCAGACATTTCAGGCACCGAAGCCATGTACGGGTCCTTTGTAAAGCGTGGCTCGTTGTCGTTGATATCATGAATCTTGATGATGAACTCAGATTCCCCTTCCAGAGCCTCATTGGTGAAGCGGTTGACAGCTTTGGCATGGAGGATGTAATAAGCCTTCTCCTCTCTGTCCAATCTCTTGGTGGCATGGATGTCTCCTGATTTCTCATCTATCTTGAAGAGGGTCCCCGCTCCTTCGCCGTTGAGGACGTACTTCACGCTACCATCTCCTCTGTCTGCATCGGAGTGAAGCTATAAAAAACAGAAAGGAAATTGTTTGGTTACCTTCCACCCCAAAATAACAAGTCTGACTTGGATCGAGCGGTTGATACTAACCGCTACAACAAGTCCCTCACCCAAATTCAGGAAGCAAATACTTGCAGAAAACTGTAACAGTTGAAAGTATATTGTCTTCATAGCATCCAAAAAAAGTAAAAGGTCTGTTTACTTTTACTACTGAGACCAGTGGTCTCAATGATCTACTAGTTGATTGGCAAGTGACTTCTGAGAGGTGTAGTGCTAAAACACCTCAATGTGATGAGCATGCACAAAACAAGATGCTTTCAAAATCTCACTTCAAAGCCAAGTCACAGTTTTGCACACAGCTCCCGTATCAGTGATCTGACCAATCTGGGCTTTGGCAAACATTCTCTGACAGCTTTGGTAAGTGTGTTTGATGTCGTTTAGCAGATTCATTTCATCTTTAGTAAACTGTCATTGCATTACGAAGACACACGCTGGTGGCTTCACCTCGTCTCTGTGAAATTTCCTTCCTGCCAAGAAATGGAGAGCTGGAGCTCTCTAAATGTTGCATTCGCTGCTATTGTTGCATGCATGTTGTCACGCTTTCTACTGCGGGGCCACCGTGGCATTTTCACAGCACTGTAAAACACAATGCCGGCAGGTCCAAGTCTGCAAAACACCAGCATGAGTGAGCACACGTCAGGCGCCTGCCAATCCCCTGATGGATCAGCAACATGCCAGAAGACACCCAGAGTCCACTCGTCTCTGGAGCTTCTCTGTATTTTTTTCCCTCTCAAGTTTCCTTTTTTCTTTTTCTCCATGAACAGAAGCTCAGCATGTGCTGACATTTTAATTCAATCACTAAATCCCTCCCAACATTTTTATCTCTCAGAACTCATCAAAAACTTGTCCAGTCGTCTTCTTTCCCAATGAATTCATAATACCTTCTGTTCCACCAGTTGGCTCAAAGACAAAAAAAGAGGGCCATTGGAAGACGTGCTAAACAGCAAACCTTCCAGATGTCAAGTTTTACCTTTATTTGTCCAGTTTAAGTTTAAGTCGTGCATGTTAATTGCACTTTTTCCTGGCTTCTCTCCTTTGAGCGGTAGGTGTCATCGGCAAATTTCTTGACTTTCTCTTTGTAGACAGACCAAACAAGTGCTATGGGTGTGGGAAGCAGGGTCAAAAGTGCCCCTTCTCATTACAAATCAAAAAAAGCTTTTTATCCCAGGTATTCATGAACTCTACTCACAGTAATCATCCTGGCACGTGCCAGGACAAAGGCTTTGTGGATTAACATCTTTAACACCGTTTGGGTTTTTTTCTCTCCATAAAACAAGAAGAAAGAGACAGTTTTCATTCCGCGTGAGGCAGAATATTCTTACGTTTTTTTTTTATTTTGCCTTTGGCCTCTTGAGTGTTGCAATAACCCACTTGAATTTTGGGCAAAACAACTTCTGTTTTCATCCTACCAAAATTATTCATTTTTTTTCTTAAATTTTACACCATGTTCTATCAAACAATCCACTTCAACATTATTATCCTCCTGTCTCTGTTGTGGTGGCAATGCCCTTTTCCATGATTGTCTATCACCCTGCCTATCTCTGTCTCCTCTACTATTCAGTTAATAACCGTCGACTTTTCTCCTTTGGGCGAAGATTTGTGATAGATAGTGTGACATGCACTGTGTCGGCAGGCATTTCTCTCGAAAAAGAAAAATCTTGAGGTTTTGAAGAGTTCCTCTTCAACCCCATGAAGGATATTACAAGGCGGCTTCGAGTATCAAGTTCCATCGGCTAGTGTTGTGACCTGGTCCCACGCATCTGCCCACCTTTCTACTGAGAAAAATTTACTGCTGCCCTTCTAGTCGAAATAAAAAAAAGAAAGAAAAAAACTCTCTTAGAAATCAATGTGGCAACGCAACATGCATTCAAAATGGCCCTTTGATCAATTTATATCGAAAATACAATTAAACTGTCACAGGGGGGAGAAAAGAAAGCCACATGTGCATTCACTATGGTCACCAATAAGCTCTGGCACATCAATACCGAGCCTTTTCTCCTCTGCCCTCCTGTGGTACTAAATTGTAAAATGAAGGCACAGAGCATGACGCCATGTCCATTAAGACTGGGACTTTTGGTCTTTTTGAGAACGAGGGCAACAATAGACAGAAAATGCTATCTCATCATATTGCTTTTACCTTATCCGAGTTTTTTTTTTTCTCTTTAAAAAAATATAGAGCAGTTTTCTGCCCTGAGATAAAAAACAAAAAAAAAGAGAGCAAAATTTCTTCAGCTCTCTTTTCATTAACCATTCAAAATGTTCTGTTGGGAGTTTTAAACATTCAAATTATCTTAAAAACTGAGAAATAATTCAAGAATGAAAAAAATGATACTAATTATTATGTTAAAATACTTGCTTTTTCAATGGATTGTTTCAACCATCTGCTTCTTTACAGAGTATCTTCCCCTATTTTGCGTTCTATCATCCTTCGCTTCAAATCGTGACATTTCTACGATCAGTTGCAAATCTGGTTTGTTTGAATTTAAATATTTGACCAAAATAAGTGTTTTATGTTTACTTGAGTATGAAAAAACATAAACACTTGACCGTTTTACATAAAAGAAATTCAAACATACATTTCAAGATCCGTTCTAAAGATAAAACGTTTCGGATGTGGTGACAGCTAGTGAAACAAACTGTGAACTGCAACTAATTACGGTGAAATTTTAAAAACGCCTTTTTTTGTACTTATTTTTCTTAATTCACTCACACACTTGTTTAATTAGAGCCTAATTTGAGGTGGAAAAGAAAAATCCTCAATATAGAATAAAAAAATACATATATATCGGAATTGAAACATTAAATATAGCTAATCTCAATAAGCTTTACGTGTCCTGTGATTACTTTTTCTTACAAACCAATTTATATTGAAAGCAGTCATTTTTGCCTATTGCCTTTGTTCCAACATGCTTTGCCTAGTTTGAAGTGAGCTAAGTAGTGAAGTGGTACTCATCAGACATCTGTGGGTGAGAACTTGTGAGGAAACTGTGTCTTTCTTTGTGAAATTAATCAGCTACAAGTGCAGCAAATGTTAGTCCAGATTTGATCTGGCCACCATTTGTGCTTCACTCCACTTTGGCCAGAAAGATGGCACTGGAAACAGGCTGCTAAGGGCAATTAGCCAGTTAGCCTTTAAGGCCTTGTGTCCCGGCCTGTCGAGAACTGGCTGCCTTCTGTGGCCAGATGGTTGCCTCAGACTGTGACAAAAATAGCCTAACAAATGCTTGCTGATGTGTAAACTTGAGATATGCTGTCGAAGATGCCGGGCTTAAAGATTTTCCTCTTGTAGACACCTTCTGTCTCACAAGCACAGTTTGTAGATTGTTGTAGTACTTTAAGTATTTGCAATTGGAAGCAGTTTGCAGCCTTTTAGCTGCAGGGTTGCTGCACATAACTCCCCAAATAAATTACGCTCATGATCGCTGACTTCGCAGAACATTTCAGAAATAATAATAAAAAAGTAGACTAATAATAAATTAACTTTTCTTATCTCTTGCGATTCAGTGGGAAAGTGTCTGATGGTGTATTTCTCCAGAGAGACATGGCCTTTATTATTCTGCTGATGCGTTCCTTGTTTCTTCAGGGCTTGTGCGCGCTTGCGTGCATGTATTCAAAATGTGTTTTGTGCACAAAACTACAACATTTAGTTTATAGACAGATAAAGCTCTGTCAGAAAAACAGTTGTTTAAAGTCTGTGTTGTTTTAAAGAAGCAGCTAGCGCACGAGTGGTCGCTCAATTTTGGCAAGCAAGCTGTTTATAAAATTTCTAAGTCGAAAAAAATTAATCAACAAGAAAATTTACATATAAACAATTTTATAATTTAATGAAAATATATTATATTTAACTACATCATTGGGAATTAATAAAGTATCTGTATCATATTAAACACTTTAATTTCACTCTTGCGAGTTTTAGAATAACCACTGATCACTGATGGTGATTATTGATACGTTAGTGATGAGTATGTCGCTATTAAAAAAAAAAAAAAAAAACAGAATACAAGGGGAACTCATTCTATCTTACTTATTCAATATTACGGAGAAAGTCAGGATTTGGACTAGATCAGTCATTTTTCTAAAAACATCATTAAATTGAGGTATTTCGCTTCCGTGCAGTAATAATTTCTATCTCTTAGAATGTATAGATTAACACGGTAGAGTGTAGAGACGGTGGTTCAGTGGTAGAGCGTTCACCCTCGGAACGGAAGCTAACTGGAACTTTGTGCGTTCGAATCCCACTGAGTTCTCATCTAGTGTCCTTGAGAAAGACATCCCATCGCCTCCCGCCGTACTCTCACCATTTGTGCCAGCCTGCTACAGTGTAATGCAGCAAACAAATTTACCCAGTGAGGGGTCGATAAAGTAAACATAATTATTAAATGGAAAAAATGCAAAGAAAATCTAGAGAAATAAATTGTTATGGTGACAAAGCACTTTTTGTCCCCAGACAATATGCATTACTGTTAATTAAATGACAACATTTTTAAACTGACGGTAAATAAATGTGTTGACATGTTCTTTAAAATGCCATGGAATCAACCAAAGCAATCCATGGGACGCACCAATTGGGCATGAGAAAGGACACCTATTGGGCACCCTATTGTAAAGAATCCACCCTTAAAATCGAATGAGTCATGTTACAATTAAATGGTTGATTCTATCATGATCCCGCACCTGTTACATTTGGTTTTTGCATCAGTGTTTATATTAACACATTAATGGGGAATAAAGCTAATTTGAAAAGTGTTTAAACTGATTTAATCAAAATCGTCTCATAAGTGGCGGATTTTTCTCAATCAAGTGCGGTGGAGAAGGGGGACATCAAAAGTTGTAGACTTTCCACATAGTCATATGAACAGAAACATATTGAATAGCTTAAACTTCATCACATATCAACTTTGGTTCACTCTAATTTAGACATGCTACTTACTTGTATTAATGGACATGTTCATGCGAGACTTTGTTAAATGTGTCCAATTCATGTGTTCGTGAAATTCTAGCTTTGGAAATAGTTCGATAACCCATCCACATTACTTTAATTTGTTTCTTGGTCATTGTGGCACGGTGGAAATTATGATGTAGAGTCTTAATAAAAAAAAAAAAAAAAGAAAGAAAAGGAAGTAGTCTAATGTCACTTAGTCTGTTCAACATGTACATTTTAGTTGGTCCTTTATCTTTCTTTTTTTTTTTAACATCTCGATTTTCCATTACACAATTTGTTTGTAATGTCTTAGTATGCATCTAAGGGCTCTCTGAAAACTGACTGAAATAAATGCTCATGTGCAAATTAATATTTAATGTAGAGTATAAATGGGACTGAGGAAATGTCGGGCTGTGAGGAAGAGCCAAATTTGAATGCAGAATAGTTCAGAGTATTCACTTGGGACACCATCAAGACATTTTATTTTTTCCCTGTTTGTTTCTATTTTTTGTGCTCATAACGTTGAAAGCCTTTTTTTTCTTATGCAAACAAACTAATGTTTTTACTCCACGTAATTTTTATCATAGTTGAAAAAATAAAAGATCTAAATGAAGTGGAATTGTTAGCCTAAAAAAATTGTCAGGGTTACTAGAGAGGTGGAATAAATGGTTTTACGAGCTTTGTAGAGCTACAATAAATCAAATTTTTGATTTATTTGAATAGGGTCAAAATTCTATCAAAAAAAAATTCCGACGTACAAGGTGTTTAATGTTTACCTGGGGGTTCTTATTTTTCGAAGAAAATAATGAACAAAACATGCATTTTAAGGTTGAAACCAATCTAAAACTATGTCACTACAGATGTGATCATTTCGAGTAAGACTAACTATGAACGGCAACCAACGGTTTCATTTTTCGGTTGGGCCTTTTATTGTAATTAATCACTGTCACTTGTCTAATTAAATACATTTTGTTTTTTATTTAGAAAGACATTGTGGACTATAATTTCAGTGTCAAGCAAGCCAAGGAGAACAGAAAGATCCAGTTTGAGGCCACAAAAACCCAGAAACAGCAAGAAACGTCAGTCTGCCACTGGTCCACCTATGACTCATACCACCTATCACGTTTGCAGAAAGTGTGGTTGGAGCTGCAGCCCCCACATCAGCATATTCAGCCACACCCGACGATGCACAAACAGATAAGTACCAAGGTGCTGACTCCATTGTCTCTAGAGACCGAACGATGCCAACAACTGATTATTATTAATCGTCTATTTCTGCATTTTTTCCACACAATTTCTGTTCGTCTGTTTGTCTTTTGCCTGTGTTTGGTCCTGTTCTGGAGATGTGACTTTGTGCGCTCTTTGGACGTCGTTTTGGACTGCACTGTTTTTAGGCAGGCCGTTTTTTTGGTTTCAACGGCTAGCTCCCTGTTTTGCTGGTCATGGAGTCGTTTCGTTTTGTTAGCATGGACTCAACCAGCAGCTAGCTCTCGGAACAAGATCCACCGTGGCTGGAGGAGTCTATGCAGTCCGGGCAGAACTGAGAAGGAGACGATCAGAAAGGAGGTACTTTGAGCCCAGTGTCCTTGTGGTTGTCAAGGATAGCATCCGGACGCTCACCAACTAACTCATTGTGATATTTGAGTTTTGGGTGTACACGAATCAGCAATTTTAGTTTAAGAAAACTTTAGTGGACTTTGTTGATGATGAACAACACTCTTCATAACATATAATTATTAAATCTCACCCTGACAAATGGGTATCAGCAAGCAGGTGATAACCCAGAGATAATTAAAGGTGTCGTAGTGATGTCGGCGTATCCCACTCACACATCACTCAGACAGATGTTCACCTTGTCAGACGACACAAGAACTCATCACAATAGAAGTCGCCCCCATTCGCCACACCAGCACGAACTTAACATCTAATCCACAAACACCGCCAATTTGTGTTCTCCAGGTTGCCACTGGAGACCACAGGGGTTGTCATGGCACGGGTACAGCCAGGACTGTACCATATTGCAGACTCCCAGCCTTTCTGCCAAGGTGAGCAGGTGGTAATGGGAGAACACGAACACAAAACAAAAAAAAAAGGAATAAGCATTCTCCACCTCCTGTTGACAAACACACAAACCCTGCCTCCACCTTTCCTCTCAGCTGCTACGAAATGCACAAGTCCTTTCCCCCGGTTGCATCAACCGTTGAGTCACGCAGGACTGGGAAGCATTCAAGTCTCTGCTCATCAACCTTTTTTTTTTTGTCTTTCCTTCTACTTCTAGCATATTACCGAAGGGTAGTGTGTGTTTGCATTCGTGTTGTGTTTATTTGTTCACATGCGCAGAGCATAACTTGCTTGCTAGGGACGATGTTGAGGAGTCTATCCAGCAGGCCCGGAACCACTGGGGCCTATCAGAGGCTTTAAATACTTTATGAGATATGATAGTACAGCACAAACACTCCTCAACCACAGGCCATTAACCGTTTTCAGTGGATGTGTGCCCTTTGGTAAAGTAAGAAATAATGAAATAAACAAACACTTTCTTCCCCCCGTGACAATTCAGGCCCTCGGAGGCCTAGATGCAGTTTGCCTGCTAATGAGAGGCAGAGTACAATTCCTCACCAGCAGAACAAAAGATAAAATCACCGGCCAATAGAACAAGATTAGTAAGACTAGAAGCCAACTAGCTTTTCTTTTCCATCGCATTTTCCTTTTTCCTGTCGCATCTCTTCCGAAGATTGAAACTTCATCTGTTAATACTTCAAAACTTGGTAGAGTTGTAGACAGGCCAAAAGAAAAGAAAAGAAAAGCATGAAGAAGAGGGCGGGGGGGGGTAAAGAAACAACGCTGTAAGTCAAGTGCGTTTCGTCATTCTTTTCTTTCACTGCCTGGTTGTTTTATAATAACCTGTCATTGTGTTATTTCCAATTCGTTTTTTTTTAACCACCAACAAAAGTGGGTTTTTGTTCCATGCTGTGTTCTTTAGCTGCCACAATCTCACACACAGTGACAAAGACTTCTTTCTTTCTCTTGTGGTTTTTGTCCTCTCCCTTCACCTCCTTCAGACATTGTGAGAACTTCCACCTGAGGACACGGATGCAGATGGTTGTTTGCCGTGTTGAGCCATGTGTTCAACTCAAAAGCTATTCATTTCCTTTAGGGTACCATTCATCATTTTGGGCTTTATCTCGCAATTAACAAACAGTAATTGCAATCAGATAAGAACTATGTGCAACAATCCGTTGCGACAACTGGCTAGTGAGCTGACAATGAGTAAAAAGCACCCAGCTGCATGCACTCGGGGGAAACAACAAGCGCTCGCAGGCATGATTAAGTGTGCTGCTCAGAGGTTGAGGCTGTAATGGTGTCTTCAGGAGATGGGCTCTTGGGCCACGGCCTTTGGCTTTCTAAGTGTACACCACACTCGGCTAATCCATTCTCCTTTTGCTATTAGCTTCTTAACATGGTAAAAGGACGAGTGGTGCATCAATCACTGCACTCCAAATGCAAAGTGGTTTGATCGAGCTCTATATTTACATTTGATCTTCACCCACTTGTTTCTTTCGTTCTGTTTAAACTTTTCTTTTTTGTTCTTCCACAGCGACTGGTGTAATCCCTTTTGTCCAAGACTGAAAGTCAACTCTCGCCCAGGGAGGACGTATGTTGCGGAATCTCATTTGGTTGGATGTCTCTATCCTCCGTGGACACACGATAGGAATGCAAAGCACTAGCGCCATTCAACTCTTTGCACAAAACAGCCTTTCTTCCTTCCTCAGTCTCACTGACCTTGCCACAACGCTTCACAATCTCCTCAATTACTGTATGTTGGAATAGAAGACCGATGACTTGACTTCTGCTCTGCTGCATGTAAAGCAAGCTTTATATGGCCCATCTTCTTGTACATCTCTTTCAACCTTATCTGGGTCAGCAGTTGAATTTTAATTTTGTAAAGCAAATTATACCTTTGCAGGAAGCAGATTTTTTTTTTTACTCAAGGGTCTCAAGATGACTTGATGTGAGTGGAGTGGACATTGTGCAATCTGACAGTAAGTGCAAGATATATTGAACAGCCATCGGCAAACAACGCCTGAGGATTGATGAATGAAAAGAAGGAAAGAGGGACGGATAAACGGACAAAAGTCAAATATATGAGTTTTATAAGACGAGAACGGCATGTCATGTTGGCTATCAGATGATGGGATGATCCCCATATTACCAAGGACAGAATGGCACAACCGTATGTACGGTTATATTTGCCTTGAAATATTTCATTTTGAGATTTTATTTTCTCCCTGTTGGGTGAGGTAGAAGATTTCTTTTCTACTTCAGTAGTCAAAAGATTTTACTGGTTTGGTTGAATTTTAATTTGGTGCCATTAAAGCAAAATGTATACTTTTCAAATGCATTTTCGTCACTTAAAAATGCCACGGCTTAAGCAATCTTATACTAGATCATTTAGCAGCTCAACAATGCAGTTGCTTTTTTTCATGTGCCTGCATGGCAAGTGTGTTTCTTTTTTTTTTTAACTACGTCACATTGTTACCGAGACCCAGATGAGTAACGGAATGATGCCTTCTTTCATTTTGAGCAAAAGGAAGTCTGAACAGAATGATCTCTTTGTGCGTGGTAAAGGGAGTAAAGTCAGAAATAGACAAATGTGTGGAGACAAGTTGGGTCGACAGCTTGAAAAAAGGTTCTGTTTGGGACTTAAAAGTTCACAAACAAATAAAACAAATTTCGTGACCAACTTTCCCGTCTTTTTGTAGCCTAAACATTGGAGAAACATAAAGAATGTAATGCGTAACCGTTTTTTCCCCCCTTTTTTCCAATATGGCAAAATGTGCCATTGACCGAGTTCTCTGATAAAGACTTAATTATAAATATTTAATTGTAGTCAAAGTATCTGTTCAAAGAAAAAGTTGATTCAAGTGGGAATCTGAGGACATATTTATTCTCATTCTTTGTTGCCAGGCAAAGGTTTGTTGAAGTATCCATTTGTGTGCCAAGATCAGATTTTTTGATCCATGCTGGACTTCTAAAAGCCCAAAGTTAAATATTATGGTTCTTTGTAGTCATGAAATCTTACTCTACCTTTCCAACGTACTGCATGTCTGTCCCAGTGTACTCCTCCAATAAAAAGAACTGGTTCCACATCCATCCTCGTTTAGAGCGCCTAAGTGGCACTCCGTTCGCATCTTGTCCCGTCAGTCCCATTGCCCCTTTCCGCCCCCCTGTAGTCCTTCGAAGAGCTCTCAGCCCAAAACCCGGCGAGCTCATGTGAGCCATAGCCCACAGCATCATCAGTGTGTATATTTTCCTTCTATCCATGGCCGCACCACCACAACCTTCTGTCTTCTCCGACCACTCGGCGCTCTGTGTCCGCTGGTGTTTGGTCAGAGTATCGGCTCAGCTCTCATGCTGTAATCTTCTGAAGTAGGAAAGGTACCTCAGACGCACATCAGAAAGCAATCAGCACCTGGAACATTTACACAGAAAAGGAGAGTGTCAATACATGGAGGAGAGGCAGCACTTTGTTATTGCACCAGCTCTTAGCACAGATTTTCAAAAGATGCAGCATAAGTGAAATCAAACAGAAATTGGGTTAAAATAACAAACAATCCCCTCATTATGTCGTACCAAATAAGTAGCTTCTTCAGAATTGAGATGAAAACTTATGACGCGAACGAGAATTATTCCTAAAACTGTTGGGTTTTATTTCATTAGCCTTTTTGATTGTGCATACTTCCTTTGCCAAGTGAGTTTTCTATAGTCTGAGACATCAGAGTGTCAAGTGTAGTGTTGTGAACATTCAATGAATATAAAGTACAAAAAATCCAAAGCTTTAACAAAAGAAAAACACAGTGAAACAAACTCAAAGTTATAAAAAAAAAAGGAAACTAGAATTCAAACAAAGCTTTCAGATTTTTCCGTTCTGTTCCATTCCGTCATCTTCCGCTTGTTCCGGGGTCGGGTCGCGGGGGCAACAGCCTCAAACGGGCAGCCCAGGCCTCTCTTACCCCGGCTGCATCTTCCAGCTCACCCGGAAGGATCCCAAGTCGCTCCCCGGCCAGCTGTGAGACATAGTCTCTCCGAACCACCCCATCTGGCTCCTCTCGACCTGGAGGAGGAGCAGCTCGACACCAAGCTCTTCCCGGATGGCAGAGCTCCTCACCCGATCTCTGAGTGAGAGCCCAGCCACCCTGCTGAGGAAGCTCATTTCGGCTGCTTGTACCCACGATCTCATTCTTTCGGTCACCACCCACAGCTGGTGACCATAGGTGAGGGTTGGAACGTAGATCGACTTGTAAATCGAGAGCTTTGCTTTTCGGCTCAGCTCTCTCTTTACCACGACAGACCAATGCAGCGTCCTAGTTATTGCTGATGCCGCACCGATCCGCCTGTCGATCTCCCACTCCATCCTTCCCTCACTTGTGAACAAGACCCCGAGATACTTAAACTCCTCCACTTGGGGCAGGACCCTGTCCCTGACCCGCAGGGGGCACTCCACCCTTTTCCATTAGTGGAAATTTGAAGAACAAGCAATAAACTCAAAGATTTGTTTTGGCCATTCCGCCCTTTAAAATGATTATCACGCTGGATCATTCAGCCCAAAACCATGTCAAACATTCATTTGATTTGTATCCTTTTAATTTTGCAAAATTAAAAATCTAATCACTCAAACATAAAGTACGAGTGAATAAGGTGCAATACATTTTCATGTATATCAGTATCAGAGAAATCTCCACCTTACTTATTAAAATCTAGCTGAAAAGTCTGAAAAACTTACATATTAGTCCAATTCATGATAAAACGATCAATTCTCCTATGCTGAGTTGCCTCTACTCTGATATGCATTCTCATGGACACTCCACCCGTCAGTTATCAGACAGATGGGCAGGCCGAGCACTGCGTAACAGGATAAATATCAGATCAGACATTTTCCACATCGATGTAAAGGCTTACATCTTGTACGGCGCGTGCAGGGAATCAACATCTAATCGAGTCCATGGTAGCAGAGGGGCAAGTTTTATCATAAAAAGACAGACTCTTTGACAGAACAGATCAGCAGGCGTCAAACCAGTTTCCAAAAAGTTCCATAAAAACAGTTTAAGTAATTGTTTTAAAACTGTGAGCAACTTTTTCCACTAACCGGCGAAAGCAGAACACTGGCAATTGTAAAAAGGGAAACAGGGCGAGAAAACGACAGAAGGAAAAGGAAGAAGAGGAGGGGCAGGTAAAGAGAAAGAAGGCCATGTATTATCCTTTTGTTCTCATTATTCCTCAGTGGCTGAGAGATAGCCAGGCTGCCAGTGTTCTTCAGCTGGGGTTTCAGAGGAGGGTTATCACTATGTCCGCTAGGGAGTATCTACAGTGTTCCTCAGTATCGCATGCGGGCGGTGCAGGGATAGCCGTGTCGTCTAACCCCACAAGTACGGTAGCCATTGTTGGCTTTCCTCACACTGTGTGCTAGGGAATGAAGAAACTATCTCTCTGGACATGAATTAAGTAGCCTGACCTGCATGTGGATGTGGAGCCAGACAGACTGAAGGGGTGAGTGAGGGAAATGGAGCAGGAGGCTAACAGTGAGAGAAAAAGGTATTGGTGAATGGGGAAATAGAAGCAGGGGGGGCCGTGACAATACCGAGCACGTCTCAGAAACCAGAGCTAACTTTAGTATCTAAAAGTCTGACACGAAGAAGAGGTATCAAACGGAACAACTGCTGTGATTTATATTTACAGATGCCTCGCTACATTGACTGAATGCTTTGTAGAACCTTCTGCACGAAGGGTTTGATGTCGGCTGGGAGTCTTTGTTGGCCCGATAAACAAAATCCAGTGGTTGCATATTTCAATACTTTGCCAGGCTGTCAAGCTGTTTACAGCAAAGAAAGATGGGCTTCAAAAAACATAATTACAAGGTTGATGTGCGTATGTGTTTTTAACTTTTTTGGCTCCTTCTTTTCTTCTGTCAGAAGTTTGGAAATGATTTGTTTAGTTTCGTTCTTAGAAGTCCATCGTCAACTTCACAAAAAGAGCCGAAACTTACCGTTTCATAAAAAGCTACTTAGCAAAGCAAAAAATTATATAAATGGGGAGAACAAAAGAGACCCTCAAAAAAGTCTAAGACATTGATGGTAATTTTCGTTCTAATGAAGGAAAGCTCAAACTACATCCATTAGTTCCGAGTTAGCGCAGTGAAGGCCATCACTGTTTTGTCACTGTAGACTCAGCAAGCTAAACCGTAAAAGGTTTGAAGTTTATGTATAAAATATCAGGCTGCAAAGCCGACTTTAGGAATATAAACATTTGACTAATGATACTGAATGTAGTGTGGACAATCCCAGACCAAAATAATCTCACACTGGGCTGGTAACCAACTGATTGATTGGCATATTCCTGTTTATTCCCACCAACGCTCTAAAACCCAAACTCATTTGTCAGCTAATCTGATGGATTTGAGAAGACAGATACTTGAAGGAAAGAGAGTCAAACCCATTGACTTGCTTTCAGAATTCCAAAGTAGTTTTTCAATCTCAGCTGATGGAGGTTTCTATAATGTGTCAGAAACTACTTCAGTCAACAAGAGTGAAGGATGTTTTGCCAGTCCATTGTGGGAAGACTGAGAGAACCTGAATAAATCAGATGCTATGACCATCTACCAAAGTCTCTGCTGTCCTTTAAGCAAAATCAGACCCCACTGTGTGTTCCTGCCCTCCAGATGACACGACAAAGTGGAACTTCAGCACATATAATGCTGGTGCTTAGAGTTAGAGATCAAATGTAGTTACTGTGACAACACTAAGGGGCAAATAGGTAGAAAGAGGATTTGAAGGAGAGGTAGAAGCGTCCTGTCAGAGCACCGTCAGCAGTCAGGCTGGGAGGCTGGCCCATCCATTACGCTACTTGTCTTCTAGAGGCAGTCGAGGCATGCCCTGTTTTTCCCTTATGAGGCAAATTGATGCTGGGGGTTAGGTCCCCTCTTTCTCTTTTCCCTCATGCCTTGCAGTTTATAGCACTTCCCCACCCTCTAACTAACCGCTCTTCCTACTCTGCCTCTATAACCCATCCCCATCCTTCTGCCTACTTTGCTTGCATGGAGGTGAGCTGATATGCATTATTGCAGGGGTTTTCGCTGAAAGCTAGTCACTTTGCATGTGTCCTCTGCCTGGATCAGCACAGGAAGGGGGAGGGGGAGAGTCCCAGGTCAACAGTGCGTGTGCTGATGGAGGCAGGTGAAAGTGAGATGGACTGTCAGGCTTCTTAATAATGCCCGTGGAGAAATTGTCTTCTTTTCGACTGTGACTCCTTGGGCTAAAAACTACACCGTAAATGACAGAAGAGATGTTTCCTACCCAAATTTGCTAGATGACTCAATGATTTTTTTTCCCTCTGCTCACTGCTTTGCTCTGTTTTACTTTTTTCATTTCCCACATCCAGCTCCCAGCGCACTCGACTTTATGAATTTACTTAATTGACGCTGGTGAGGAGCATGTGGGACTGTGAGCTATTGATTTGCTGTAGGCTTCAGCATGCTTGAAAATACCAGTCGGTCTCCAGGGTAGACTCATGAAGCTTTCTACCTCGAGTCCCTCAGCACAAGGAAGCCGCCCTTTTCAATAGATTTCTTCATAATGTCACCATGGAAAACTAATGCTTTCACTGTATGGAAGGCTCCGACATCCCTCAGGAGTGCTCGCCCCTTGACCACATTTGTCACTCCCTTAAAGCCACATTTCGCAAACCCTTACAATGATAATTCTCTTGACATGGGACTATGACAAGGAATAAGTCAGCCAGAGCTTTATTTTGCAACGTCAAAAAATGTCAAGACTGGTTAAGAATACCATAGTGGCACATGCAGCCAATGGCCATGACAAAAAGAATGCCCCTTTGCAAAAATGCTGTGCCAGATTAAAGATGAAAGAAAAACGGGCAACTTGTTCCTTTCATTTATTGTAAAATTTGTTCTTTTGGATTCCTTTCGAGTGCTGCAACTTAATACTCGTATAAATTTTTATGTGCTGATTTTGCTTGGAGGAAGGTCAATAAATAGACAAATTGGAAATTAAATGGGAGCTAATATTTAACCATGATTTAACTGTAATTACTTTTCAAGTACAAACAGTAAAAACATCGTTTTTATATTTTACTGACTGTAGCTGTGATCAAACACCAGGAAAAAAAGTCGACTTCTCTTATGAACACGTTGGTTTTACTTCAAAATTAACCCACCACGGTTTGCTTTTCAAAGTTTTCAATTTCACTAGAAGCGAAAATACTAATCTAAAAGACATCAATAAACTGATAAGTGCACAAGCACCGGCGCAGACATGCATTTGCTTTTTTACTGATGTTCTCATTAACAACAACTATAAAAAAATGTTCTTCTGTTTACTTTCTTTCAAGTTTTTCTGTATTAACAATAATTTAAAAAGTTGAGTTGACCTACCTAATTATATTTATCTTAATACCGCTAACACAGTTTAAAATCAATTGGGTTACAATGGATTCAATATGGCTGCTTCTAATCGTATTCACCATAAATAGCTCGTAATCCAATTAAAGTTTATCTGAAAACAAATTTAAAAGGAATCCATTAAATTGGGCTCTGAATTGGACATAATTTTCCAAAAGAATTAATAAAAGAACTTAATCAAGCAAAAGTTGCTAACAGCTCGCTCCCGAATTTTGAAAGACTTTAGACTCAACATCTTCAAAGAAAATAAATACAAAATAAAAACAGAATTCAAATCAAAGAGTGTTGTTTTAAACCTAAAATCAGTTATGCCAACAAAGCGGCATCACCTTTTTCATGTTGTCACCTGGTACAAATAATTTAAAAAACAACTATAAAAGTGTGTTATTTAAGGTTTAACCAGGTGTTAATCAAAGGAACAAAGACTATTTGATTATTCAACACCACTGATTGGTCCAACAAAAACACAGTCGATTGCTAGCCTGATACATCAAATTCGTTCTTTCTGTTTGTGGAAACAGTTCGGCCTCACAGTATTAGGGTTTGCTCTCTCCACAAAGGAAAGGTGTTTTCTTTTTTTATATATGACTGTTGCTTTCTGGTCGTGATCGGATGTGTCGTATGCAATGCTCTCAAACAGTCAGGGTAGTTCGGAAAGTAGATACTTTTCTTCTTCTTTCGGCATTTCCCATCAGGGGTCGCCACAGCAAGTCAGTTTCTTCCATCTAACCCTATCTGCTGCATCCTCTTTGGTCACATCAACTATCTTCATGTCTTCCTCCACTGTACCCATGAACCGCCACTTTGGCCTTCCTCTAGTTCTCTTTCCTGGTGGTTCAAAAACCAGCATCCTTCTTCCGATGTACTCTTTCTCTCTCCTCTGCACATGTCCAAACCATCTCAGTCTGGCATCTCGGACTTTATCCCCAAAATCTCTAACATGTGCTGTTCCCCTGATATACTCATTTCTAATCCTGTCCATCCTGGTCACTCTCAGAGAGATCCTCAGCATCTTCATCTCTGCAACCTCCATCTCTGTTTCCTGTCTTTTTCTCATTGCTACTGTTTCTAGACCAAACAAGATAGCTGTTCTCACCGTGGTTTTGTACAATTTCCCTTTCTGTTTGGTTGAAACTCTTTAGTCACACATCACACCTGTTACTTTCCTCCACCCATTCCAGCCTGCCTGCACACACTTCTTCACCTCTTTTTCACACTCTCCCTTGCTCCGGATTGTTGATCCTAAGAACTTAAAATCTTCCACCTTCTTTATCTCTTCTCCCTGTAACCTCACTTTTCCAGACAAGCAGATACACTAAATTAAAACAAAATTCTCAATCTCAGGAATTGTGTCAACATGGACCATATAGCATGGCTGGTGTCCTTTCTTCAGTTTCCGAACTACAAACATGCCCTGGGTGGATGTTACGTTATAATCTCCATTCCCTGATTGAGCGGACACTTTCTGATATCTGCAATCGTAAGCCTATGACTGCAACTCCCGATGTTGTTGTTGGAATAAAATTAAATTGGCTGGAGACAATACTAGGCACCAGCGTGGCTAGTGTGTTAGAAAAGATCTAACAGAATCAGGTACCTAAGATAGCAAATTTATTTATTTGGTTGTATTAAACTTACCTTGCCTTTAGTTTAGTTTCCTGATTTACTTTGCCTGAGATGAGGGAATGCTTATTTAAGCACGTTTTTCTTAACCATACATTATTATCGCTGTACAAATTACACGTCAAAGTTTTGTTTTAACGGAATAAAAATCCATAAGAACATAACGATGTGCAGAAGAAAAAAAATAGCATCCTTGCTTTGCACTTTTAAGTGCCTAATTATTTTCCTACCATTTCAAATATATTCTACTCACTATCGTATTATAGACAACTATTATTTGTATTGTGGGTGAAAGTATTGAAGCAAAAGAGAAGCGGTGTTGATTTTGCTATCCAGGACTCCGATGGCCTGTGGGTAGAAGCTATTTGTGTGTGTAGTGGGCCAATAATTTCACTCTGATTATTCCACAAGATCTGTAAGCAAAAGGGTGTGAAAGAACATCTGCTTTGCAAGCAGCCCTGTCAGCGGAGCTGCTGTGGAACAACACATCTGATGACCTTCATTTTTTTTATATATCCATAGAATACTTCCACTTAAGTAAACCTAAAACACGCTACACAGATACAACTCCGACTAATGTTCTTTTGTCTTCAGATATTACGTCAATTTTTTTTTTAGTCGTTCCTACTAAATTATTAACATTATTTGTTCAAAGCCTTAACGTCTCTCTTTGGTTTCATTCCACAGTTATGATTCAATGTTATGTAACTTTCTGTGTGCGTTGAGCTTCCACGAATATCCTTAATCATAAATTCTTCCCTTCTAGCTGCATGGAAGGTAGTTTTTATCTTGCTTTTGGCATCGCAATGAAACAAAAACAAATCCATTGATGTTAAACTTTTAACAATAAGCGGCCATATTGTTGGAAATATCATTTCCATTTGTCCGTAGCTATGGTGGATTTTTTAAAAACAGAGTTACAGGTCTTGTCATTTTCTGTTCGCTTTCTTCGTCATAATGAAGGTGTGTAATAGAACATGACACCATAATTATATTCTACCAGTTAAGAAGGTGTTTACAACCAGCACAAGGCTGCCTGCATTTTCTCCTCTTTACACGCTCCAGCTTTGTCTCGCTGTCTCGTCTGCCCCATCTTTACTTTGTATCATCTGCCATTTAATTGCATTAAAAAAAAAAAAATGCTTGATGAAAAAAGTAAATTGCTTTAAATTGCTGTCACAGATTGTGTGGAGTTGCCATGGCGCAATGAGACTTGTGCGTTGTGGTGGGTTCTGGGTAAGCAAGATTAATGTGTCTGCAGCCAATTCTTGAAGATTTCACGCTCAAAAAAATCCCCTGAAATAACATTTTGATTCAGAGCAATTAGTTATTAAATCTATCAATTGGTTCTATCGAGCACAGAACCATAAAGATAGAGAATGGGACAATGCCAGTTGCAAAAATATCAATATTTATTGGATATGACCAGCTAATGGCCGTTCTGGTGCAGATGTGCTGATACCGGTTGGCATTTAGCATTTTAGCATAATCTAGTCTTAGGAGTGACCTCTAAGTTTGGGTTCTTTTTCTCTTGCTCTACCTCACCCGGGCTCCCCCGTGTGTGTTTCTTTCTTTTCTTATCTTTACCCTTTTTTTTTCACCCTAACGAGGGATATGAGCGACACGGAAAATCACCCTATCGCGCCTGTTGAGCTGGAGACTTCCACAGCAACCCAGAGAAAACCCCCGGGGTGCAATTAAAAGTGAGAAAGGAGAATGTCAGCTGTGAGGGGGGGTGGGAGCAGAGCCTGGAAGAAGACAGGGAGGGAGGATAAGGAGAGGTGTTGGGGGGTAGAAAGAATGGGCGCTGGTGCCATAGGTAATGTGGTCATGTTACTATTTGCAGAGAAGACCCTTAAAGGCTGTTAATACGCGGTAGGTGTCAGTAGCAGGTTGTTCTCAGTAGTCTCCTTACCATCTCTCCTTTCCCCCTTACCACCTTCCCTCATGCCAGTAGTTAGGATGAGTCAAATTCAGACTAGGTGCCATTCATAGCCCATGTTCTCCAGCCTGCTACTGGAATTTGTAGCAAGGTCTCAAGTGAATAGTTGGAGTCTGCATGCTTGACCCAAATGTGAGACCATCCATTTGTCTCTTGGTCCATATGGGTTAGTGGTTCATAACCGAGTTCCCTGTGACAAATCGTTCAAAAAACTAAACATCTGGATGAACTTATGCTCTACAAACCTGTGAAAAACAAACATTTTTTTCTTCTCATTCCGGCAGAAAAATGGATACAGATGCAACCAGTCGGAATTAATTTTAAAAAATGTTGTCAATATATATTGATCTTCTTAGAGACGATGTCTAGACACAGTGTCACATTGTCTTAATATTAACTTCGCCCATTTCCTGTGAAGAACAGATGCACATAGCTTACAAATCAACATGGAAAATTTAATCACAAAGAGGAAACTTCGGACCGACCGAAATCAGATTAAAATATTTTTAAAAAATCTGTCTTGGAGAAAGCAAGATCATCAGCATAAAATACCAGTGAATAAATGATTAAATATCAAAACTAGAAAGCAAAGCTGAGTTAATATTCCCAACTGGATGTGTGTGAAGTAGAGCAAAACACTAGTGTCTTCGAGTTAAAATTAGGATTCCAACTACAACCCTTGAAGGTCTCAAAGACTTAGTTAATAGTGTTCTAAGGCACCTTTCTGCTTCTGAAGTTTAAATAAAAGATGCTTTTAATCGTATGCTTTGTTTTCTCCGAAAAAAAGAGATTTTTTACTCATCATTCATAAAATAAATATGAATTTATTTTTCCTGAAGCACAAAGTTTCTTCTGCATTTTTTGGGTTTGTGTATTCCATCGATAGACGCTGACTAGTCAGACAGTGTGCCTAAAAAAAGAAGTTTCTATCATGCAGTAAACATTTTGAGAGGGTTTCGGGGGAGTTTGAGACAGAGTTTGTTTTTTGTTTTTTTTAGGTAAGTTGTTTTTAAAAACATCATGTGGTCCATAATTTGGTGGGAAGCCTGTCCCATTCCTGGAAGATACTACAAAGGACAGTTTGGTGGTGGTTTTGTTCAAAGAATTATTCAATAATCTATTTTTTTGAGCGAAAATTGAACAACTCTCTTTAAATCACTTCTTAGCTCGGGAAATGGAAGGTATGTCATATTTAACTCCTTAAAGTAGATGGTTATCTTGAAGCATGTGCTAAAAAAGAGCCTAAGCGAAACAATTCTATTTATTTACTATATTTGTAGCCATACCAGCCCGTCAATGCCTGATCCCGTCAGACCTCGGAAGCTAAGTAGGCTGGGCCTGGGCTGTACTTGGATGGGAGACTGCCGGAACCCCAGGTGCCACAGTGGGATGGGCATTGAGATTAAAATTGCCGTTGTGTCCATGGACAAGACACTTCACCCACGTTGCCTTGTCTGAATGGTGTGTGTGCGATTGGTTGGTGACGGTCAGAAGGGCCGATGGCGCAAAATGGCAGCCTCGCTTCTGTCAGTTTGCCCCAGGGCAGCTGTGGCTATAACAGTAGCTTACCATTACCTGGTATGGCATGAATGAATAATGTATGTCTACGGTGTCTTTGAGAGTCCTAAAAAGCGCTATATAAATACAATACATTATTATTATTATTATTTCCATTGGTCGTAATTCCGCAAAGACCAACTATCCTTTTGTTGCTTTAGATAATTTGCTCAAACTCCTGTTTTTTTTTTATAATTTGAACATAAGCAATTATGCTATTGGCATTTGGGATATCTCTTTATATATATATATATATATATATATATATTGTATAGAAATGTTTAGACTAAATTATGAAACAAGGTGGTTTAAGATAAAAAAAGATTAGGATGAAAACAGAATTCAATAAAAAACTTTCCTTTTTCTTGTTTGCTAATGCCTAAACCGAACCAGATTGGATTTAACGCCAAGGGACTGCATGCAATTTTGTTGCTTAAAACACAGATTGTATAAATGGGATAGACCTAACACCTATTATGTCACCGGTTGATGACATAACTCTTTGAATACCCGGCTTTCTGTACTTTACTTTCTGAAAATTAAAACTAATATAACTGTAGTAAAAAATGCTGCATCAAAGAGAGCTTGGCTGGCCTAAAAACTAATCTAAACTGACCGGAAATCCCTTCATTCCCTCAATACAGACTCGTTAATCTTTCAAAATTTACGGTAATCCTTTTTCATGATGGTTTTATGGAACACTGCGAGACATTTTAACATGTTTGTGCTGATTTGCAAAATCTCATAAGACCGTGTTGAAGTGTATAAGACAACGAGTGTAGCAACAAATTGTGAGTTGTGTGGTTGATCAAGCTTTTGATCAGATATGACAGATGTGAGACTGTGTTTTTGAATGGATGACAGTAATCTCAACAAATTAGCTTATGCTGTTGCTGTCAGAGGCATTGGTTAGCCCAAAGCATTCATCCTGGTGTCCCGCTCCAGAGCTCACTGCAAACACATTACCTTGCCTCACTGCCCAAATGCATACCAAATAACCCATATAAATCATACAATCTGGGCCAAGTCAATGGGAGCTATTTTGCCTGTTTTCTTCTCATTTCCTCACCAGGGCTCGCATCACTCAGTCCGAAGCTCTCTCAGCCATCGTCAGAGTGGCCCAGTTTAGAACCCACTGAGGGCTCCTGAAGAAGTCATTCCTCTCCTGCACTTGATTTTATGTCGGCTCTGTCTGGACTAAATTGTAGGTTGCCATCTCTCCATTCGGTGCTCTATCTCTCAGCTTCCTTTTTCTTTCTCCTTTGTTGTCACTTTGACAGAAGCAAAGATGGCCTTCTATGAACTTGCAGTCCTGTTTGTTGTGTCTTCCATCACAGTTTTAAAGAAGGTAAAGTAAATCCCCTCGGTTGGTTTCAGTTTCCATTTGAGTGTTTTGCGATTGTTATTTGCTTCCAGTTCGAGTGTCAATTAATTTCAGTCCTGAACTCTAATTTTAGACTCCAAAAAAACAAACAGAATAAATAGAAGAGACTAGTCCCTTTTTAAAAAATCTCACTTGTGGGAATTAATTGGCTAAATATGAGCTTAAAGGCATTATCTCCCTTCACCAGTTCTTAAATCCTGTGCTAGAGGCTAATAAATAGAGGTTTGATTTTTCTAAACGTCCTCTTGTGGAAATTAATAAGGTCTGGTACCCTGGTGGCAAACAGATGTGGTCGTTCTCGCTCTGTAGCAGAACGAATGGGCACGAGCCAGCAAGCACAAAAGAACAAAGAAATAAAAGCATAATCGCGTGCATCTAGCGACACGTTAGCATACGCGATGCCCCTGGTTGTTTGCATTCCTGTGTTCATCAGAGCACATGTTTTGCCACCAGCAGCCGTGTGGGCTAACACAACTCTCTTCTGACGGACTGACAATAGTGGAAAAGGAGGGGGATGGGTGAATTGAGAGACTCAATAGTGAGTCTGCTTGCTTCCTGCTTTCCCTACTGTGGTCTTTGTGGTGATACACTGGTGGTTATGGGAGCCGTCGTCTCTATGCAAATCACTGTTTGCCTCCCAAGTGTTTGCATGTCCCCTGTGCAGTCAAGCGCAAGAGTCTGTTTTCCTGCCCAATCTGGAGCGAAAGGCCAAAGCTGCATCAGTGCAGGAATATTACACACAACGAGCCTGCTAATTAAAAGCTGTTATTTTTGTATGAACCTGTTAATAACACGGCCTCGTCAGGATATTAGATCAGCGCAAATCCATCGCCTTTGAAAGAATCGTGCTTCTCTGGAAACAGATGCATTGATTGGAGCGCACAAAGGTCAAACTCGGTGCGGAGGATTGGAAATCAGTGAAGGAGTTCTGTTCCCACGTTTGTCTTAGCTTCCCTGTTGTGACAATTACATGAATGGGGAGCGACGTGGAAGCGCATTTCCATCCAGGCGTATATTGACCGGAACAGCAGGTCAGACGCATGAAACAACTGTCATGGAACCCTAAATAATACGCGGAGCTGAAACAAAGACATCACATCCCTAAAATATAGCCCTAATAAAAACCAGCTCAAAGGAAATGTGTTTCCCTTTAACTTTGAGTAACGACCTCTAAAAGAAACCCACCTTAAAATAACAAGCAATGTTTTTATTTAATCATCGGTGAGGCTGACTTGACTTTTTTTTTTTTTTTTTTCATGCTTCTTGAATTAGATAAAGTCCCTTAAAGTGCAGCTAACTAAAACCAGTGAGGTACTCAATAGTTAGGAAAGACATTTATCACCGGTACGACTCCTCTGGGGTCTAAATTTGGTATGAAAAAGTCTGACCAAGTGCAATTTTATGGGAAGCTACAGAGTTTAAGATGACATCTAAATTGAAATGCTTCTGCAACTTTTGTTTCACTTATAAAGAAAAAAAAAGCAGCCTGGTTTCGGCCGGATTCCGCACTGTGGCTGGTAAAAAAAGGCCTTGCTGCACAGTTCTCAATCCAGTCACGTCAAAAGAGATTCAGGCTTCCTCTGGGATGAACAACAGACGGCCATGATCTCCTCTGACCTTAACTGTGACTCATGTATATTTACCTCCGCTAGTTATCCTCGAGGGACAGCAGCCTCTGTGCTGGGATGAGTGCCATGATGGGCTGATTTTTTTTTTTTTGTTTTTTTATTACCACTCCCAGGAGTGGAGGACTCTAATGAACAAAGGAGTGTGATTGATCAAACTTAGCATTTGATTCCCTGATGCTGCTGAAATACACAGTTCAATATGGTGGCACGCCACCGGAATGGCCCCTTGAACTTTGCTGTACACACATCTTTAATCATGCTCACCTTTCCTCGTGGCTAGTGTGACTTCCAGCTTATTTGTAATTACCAAGATCCTCGGGGGGGTTGGCTCGACAACAGGCCCAGCCATAGGTCACGGAGAGACACACTAGCTGGCCATATGGGCTCCCGGCCCCAGGGCAGAGAGTGGGCGGACATCAGCGTTGGCTCCAAAAAGTTTACCAGAATGGTCAGAGTAGGAGATTAAATTATTTGGGTCCAAGAGACGGCCTTATCGAGCAGTGGCCACATTGCACTGACGTTTTCACCCCAGTTTCTATTTCCCATTTCACACCTGGACTATTGCCAGATAGGATATGTTCAGCTACATCGTTTTACCCCAGATCTACAATCACCAGTCAAAACGGGTGTATGGCACGTTATCTATCACCAGCTTACAACCCGCCGGCACCCCTCTCCTCTAACCACCTCCTGCTTCCTCCCTTCTACTTTTGTTGTCACCTGAGCGGCAACAGCATGGTGTTATTACAGATAAACAATCAATACTGCATTAGCGTGTCCACACAGGCCAGGCCGGAGTTAAACAGAAAGACATGGACATAAATTCAAGTCAATGTCATGGGCAGACTGGGGCAACAAATCTTGCTCATGACCTGCCTGTATAAAAATACAAATACACAAAAAGAAAACGTAAAAATCCAGACATGTTTTGTTACTCTTAGTCATCTCTTTTATATGTTTGAGGTCACCAGATAGATTTTTTTTTTCCTTTCTCTATCCACTGGTCACAGAATGAAACTCCACTTTATAGACCACGAATACCCACGAATATTGCAGAGCAGAGACTCATACTACCCTCACCTATGGTCACCAGCTGTGGGTGGTGACCGAAAGAATGGGTTGCGGGTACAAGCGGCCGAAATGAGCTTCCTTCGCAGAGTGGCTGGGCTCTCAATCAGAGATCGGGTGAGGAGCTCTGCCATCCAGGAGGAGCTCAGTGTCGAGCCGCTCCTCCTCCAGGTCGAGAGGAGCCTAATGGGGTGGTTCGGGCATCTGACCAAGATGCCCCCCGAGCGCCTCGCGGGCGAGGTGTTTCCGGGACGTCCCACCGGGAGGAGACCAAGTGGCAGACCCTGGATCCGCTGGAGAGACTATGTCTCACAGCTGGCCGGGGAACGACTTGGGATCCTTCCGGGTGAGCTGGACGATGCAGCCAGGGAGCGAGACGCCTAGGCTGCCCGTTTGAGGCTGTTGCCCCCGCGACCCGACCCCGGAACAAGCGGAAGATGACGGAACGGAACAGAAAGATTCATACGATCGATTTTGAGCACAGGAATGGAAATTTTAACATCATTCCCACCTATACATTTCAAACTTTGACTATCAGACCCCTTTTTTTGATGATTGCTTTCAATCCTGTTTCCCACTATGTTTCCAAAATCCTGATGACATCCTTATTTAAAAAGAATGGGGTAGAAAGTGAGGTGAGAGAAACCCCCGTGTCTCGCTTGATGGATGTGTGGTCCAATGCCTCTTTGCACAGCTTGTATGCAACCAATTTGCATCTACATTCCCAGTGCGCCATTGAGAAAAAAAAAGAGAAGGCTTTTTGTCCTGAACCTCTGTGAAAAACTGAAAACAAAGGCGTTCTTATGAGGAACCCCAACAAAAAAGTCTCTGCTTCTCTCTCTCTCCCAGAATGGAATTAAATACTCTTCATTCCTTCCTCATTCATTAGCTCCCACGCCCACCACCTCAACACCATACAGGGCAATGAAACACCTCACACACACACATTTACACACAGGGATTGAAATAAAAAAGCCTTGGACTTGGCTGAATGATTGCAGAGACTGTTTACTAAAACTGCTGCTCGCTTTGCTTTATTACAGAGCGCCGGGCTTTCCATTACTGAAAACGGAGGGCGAGCAGGGAGTGGACTGAACAGAAGGGAGAGAGGGGGAGGATACACCCAGCTTCAGATTAAAAGGAGAATAAGACGGAAAAAAAAACAGGCTCAGTTGATTTACACCTTCATTACTCTCCCTTAACTCTGCTTATTGCAAATCATGATGCTGCTTTATGAGCTTCCATAATCTTCCGTAATCTTCCATTACGACAAGGCCAGGAAGACAGTGCTGTAGTCCATAAAGCAAGCGTACAGTAAGCACCAACGAGCAGCCTCCGACCCACTCATCCTACCAGCTGGCTGCCAGAAAAGGAAGAGAAATAAAATAAAAGTCACAACTGAAGCTTTTTCCACTGTAGCGGAGTCTGGGATTTACACATTTGCTTGCTCATGGTCTAACCTCAGTGTAAGACACGCCTGGCTTTCTCTGAGCCGCACGCCAAAGAAGCCTTACTTAGAGAGCTTGAAGCTTGGATGGAACTCACAGTAAGTGTTTAATGTTGGGTAAGCACTGCCAAATTTGAGTCAACAAACACAAGGAACTGGAGGTGTGTGTTCACAAACCCTAACCCTAGCCACCTACTAAGGAGGTGTTTCCAATTTGTTTACTTCCACGGCTGATGGGGAATCCGTGTCTGTGTGTATTTAGATAGAAATCTTCCCACTCTTATTTATTGAACCAAAGGGAGGACTGCGGCGCACCCATACACTTTTTCTCCCCGTGATTGAATTTGTGTATGTGTGTGTGTAGAGCGAGCATGTCCATGTTGGGAGCATTCGGGTGCGAGACCTAATAAATCAGCAGATAGGCCGAGGCGTGTAGGTGAGTGTGTGTTTGTCAGTGTGCTGATGTAAACAGAGTGCGGGTGCATCAGACACATTGGATGGAGGTTTGTTATGTGTATGTAACTCAGTGCTCCAGCCTGGCCTGTCTGACTCCCATCTGGAACAGCGTTGACAGAAAAGTTGACAGATGCTTCACCAACGTCCATTATTTATGAGACTGAAGAGATCCACACTGCATTTCGCTGGTGTCTGCTCCTGCTCGCATAGGTCAACTTTGACATTGCTTTTTGTGTATCCATATGTACACGTATCAGCATACTATGAACACAAGCATTCCTATAAAGTTTCAAGTCATCCCTCATTATTTGAGTGATACATAACATAATTTTCCAAAAGAATAAAAAAAATATGGGATTTCAGTACATTAGATCCAATAAAGGTGTCCGCACGCTTCTAGTGTACTTGAACGTTAATATTCGGTCTGGGTAGCACAGTTTGAAGCATCTCAAACAGGAACTCTTGTATTTTCTTTGAACAGTCTTCAGAAAAAGTCCTTTAGGCTTCTCGGAAGGATTTTCTAAATCTCTCATTTGGATGTTGGCTGTCTTTCATTCTGTTTTCTATCAAGATCACAGACTGCTTTAATTATGTTGTGCTACAGCTTTTTGAGGACGTTTATCTTTCCAAAGACCAGTTGCCACTTTTTTTCCGTCTAGTTTTTTTGTGCGATTCATCATACCTCAAAGCAAAATGAAGCAGAAACCTAATCATTTACACATTTGCTGAAAACCCATGAGTGTGTCTTTCCTCTTTGCATTTGACCTAAGTAACCACTTTACCTACCTTTGTGAGTCTAGCCCTTGACCTTTGAAGTGTCACTAAATCCCTGGTAGACAGGCAGCACTTCAGCTCCTCCATGGAGAACCGTGCACCAGGAGCTCTCTTAAAACCCACTTAGAGGCTTACAGCTGGGAGGACCAACCATCAGATTGAATTAAGGCTGAGATTAATTGAATCTAGTGGTGAGTATCTAGAGTGACTGATGTCTCGCAGGACCAAAGGTCCGGTCACAATTCCTTGGAATAAAGCTATATCCATTTATTTAGTGACATCACAGACCATTTCAAAGTGCTCTAGGCAAGGATGGTGCCTTCTGATATTGCTACTTGGAGTGCTGCTGTAAGCTCACCACCACCAGCTGAACTCCTGCAGCTCCTACAAGCACCAATGTTAATGAGAAGGTGCAATATAATTAATACAAATGGAATGTTTAATGCAATCTTTCCATTTCAAAGAAATTCCCTCGGCATCCGTCCCAACAATAGATCCAACTCACTTGCATTATCCTCGGGCAAACAATAACCCAAGTTTGGCATCGCCTTCATTAGATCAAACTCAATTACAGCAAAGAGCTGAAAGCGCTTCGAACAAAAGGGGTGGACTGACGCAGCTTTCTGCTGAAACTCTAAGGTCTTTTGGCAAGGCCTCTTCCATTTGTCTTTTGACGGGCAGCAGCATCAAACAGTAATTGGAGGCCTGTAAGACCTGCACACATTCGTTTGTCAGTACTTCATGTCAGGGCGCAGTGTTCAGCTGCTGGGGGGGTCTTCAAAAATGACCTTTTCTCAAAGGGGACAGGTTTCCCCTGCTGGCTTTGAGAAACCATGAGTATTATTCAAACAGAAGCACGCCTTTATTACGACATGTCCCATGTTGCCACAGAAAGCTTGCAATGCGTCCTTCCCTTGAGGAATACCTCATCCCGAAGCGGTGCATACACTTTGATGCGACAGGTAGTTTGCGGTGGGAGTCTTTCTTTTTCTCTGGTTCACAATGAACCGTTCTAATGTTTGAGAGTTGGCAGAACAACGGCGAAAACCTCTCTTTCTTTACTCTGGGGATTGAAAGCAAACAGGACCTTTGCTGATGTGTTTGCCTGTTCGTTTACAGTGCCTCGGAATATGGCTTGCACATTGTGTAAAAAATGAAAAGAAGAAACTCACAAAGGCATTCTGCAGGACAAAAGCACAACCCAGGAGAGAGCCCCACAACAGAGTGGAGATATAACACACAGACATAGACAGGAGACCATTATCCACAGAAGGAGGAACCCGTTTGGAGGTGATGGAGAAATTCTGAACAAAGCTGCCACCAAGAAAACAGTCTCCCCCAAAGCCTAACCTATACGGACAAGTTTTAGAGCCCACCAGGTTGAGGTGTTGCACGTCATCTGCAATAAGCCGGATCATTACTCCTAGAGGCTGTTAGAGAAGAAAATCACATCACTCCACTGCCAAGAAAAAATGACACACAGAAAAACTCGATATGCACACACACACACACACACACACACACACACACACACACACACACACACACACACACACACACACACACACACACACACACACACACACACACACACACACACACACACACACACACACACAGCGGCACCATAGCGCAAGTAAACACATGTAATCACACACCTACAATCTATCACTTCCTGGTGGTGGTTTTTGAGGGGTTAATACAACAAAGCATCGAAACAGAGTCCCGGTATCTAGCGTCACCTGAAGCTGACAGCTGCCTAGCAGGAGGAAAGTAACCATCATTACCGTCTTCGGTCGTCACAACCCGTCAAAGTATTTTTTATCCATCTCCCTCCATCTTGTGCTACTAGATATTCTCTCTCGTCATCCAATAGTCAATATTAGCCTCCTACATGACCACTGCTGTACGAATCCTCATCAGAGGTTTGGTGTCTAGGACAGACTTAGAGGTTCTTATTCTTGCATTTGTTTCCAGTAGGTTAGATTATTGCAACGGTCTACTCACTGGTCTGAACAAAAAGGCCTTAAAACAGCTGCAGTTTATTCAAAATGCTGCTGCTTGACTCCTAACAAGAACTAGAAAATATGATCACATTAGTCCTGTGCTCAAGTCTCTGCACTGGCTTCCTGTGGCTCAGAGAATAGACCTATTCCACCAAGCCACCAATTCCACCATAGCCACCAAGATTTTCTCAACCTCCTGTCTACCCCAGAAAGAGTCATCTCACACCTCTATCTGACCAGCATACTGACGAGCAGAGTCGTTTTTGCGATTCAATCAGAGTCTCCTAGTCCTAGTCTCCGAGTGTTAAGTGCCTTCCAAATGCCTTCCAAAAAGTGTTGTGTTTTAATAACTCAAGCAAAAGGCCTGGTGTCTCAAGACACCTCCACGGGCTTTCAGGTAGTGGTGGTCAACTGACCCTTCGTGAGGGTTCCAGTGTTAAAGCTGCTCTGCTTTTGTTTAAGTCTCTCCGTGGTCTAGCGTCCATCTAGTGTCTGTGGTCTAGTATCACAGATGTACCGTGGTCTACCAAAGTACATCTGTGATATGTTAGTACCTTATGAACCATCTAGAACGCTGAGGACCTCTGGGGCCGACCTCCTGCTGGAGCCTAGAGTCAGGACTAGACTAGACTAGACTAGACTAGAGTCAGAAGCTGCATTTTAATTTTATGCTGCAAAAGTCTGGAACAAACTTCCTAAGGCTGTGAGACAGGCCTCTACTGTGACAATGTTTAAATCTAGGCTGAAAACACTTCTGTTTAACTGTGCTTTTGATTAATTACTTGTTTTATCTGTTTGAATTATTTTATTTATTTGATCTTTTTGAAACATTTTGATTCTATGTTTAGTGATTTTAGTGTATTGTTTTCTTCTTGTGAAGCCTTTTGAATTACATTTTTGTAGGAATTGTGCTACAAATAAATCTGCCTTGCCTTCTTCAATTTGCTCGTAGAAATGTGTTAAAATTCAAACCCAACTCAAACCTTCCTGCATTTGTTCATCTGCTATAAACTTATTAACTTGCTGCCATGTTCAGCAACCCCACCGTTCTCCTTACCCGCAGCTAGTGTTTAGTGTTCCTGAGTCCACTTACTGCAGCCAGAGTTAAGCCTCTGGGCTTTGCACCGACAGGAATCCAACAAGAGGGAAAAGGCAGGACCTGCAGACATGATCTGTCTTATGCACTCACTCACTCCCGCTACCAGCTACCTGAGAGCAATGCTGGAACGCACACACAACATGAGAAATGGCTTTTGAGGGGGATTTTTTTCCACCAAAATGGAAGCACTTCATCCAGGGTTTCTTTACTTTGAGTTATGTTCAAAGTCAAAATGGACTAAATGGTTTTCACAATCTACAGTACATAAAAATAAATTAGCTCCAAAAAGGTCAAGCTACTCATTATTTCAATGTAAATCTCAGGACCAGGAAAGAGATTGTGTTTTCACCCTTGTCAGGTAATCTGTGTGTCTACGTGATGTCTGAGAATCATGAACAAATTTCCATGAAATTTGCCAGCAAGTTCTGCCTCAAGCAAAGGCACGGCTGATGAGATTTTGGGACTGATCTGGACCTGTGATTTCTGCTATTAGATGATTATTGTTATCCCCTCACACCCTCCGCCCACCCTCCCACCACCATCATATTAGATGTAGAGATTTAATTCCAAATCCAATTCAGTCTTAGCGGTGCCCTCGCAGGGTCAAGAAATTGATTCCACCTCAAATTTAAGACAGGTAGAAATCTCGGCGCCTATGGATGTAGAGTTTCTATTCTTCTTTGTTTTTGCTTCTATTTTAGCAACACAAAGTGAAGTCGGCACCGTGTTGTCGCTGGATTTGTCATACGCCTTCTTCGTTCTCCGCCCCATGCTTCCCAGGTCAAATGGTGTAAGAAATGAGACGTGGCTGGTGGATAGACTTTCATGACCCTGCTTTACCAGTGTCATTTCCGCAAGTCTGAAACTGTGCCATGGTCTACAGGGCTTTGTGGTAAATCACTATCTCCCACTGTCAGCCTGCAGTCTGCAGAACACTGTGGATGCATGGCTTTCCGCTGCCTCCTGGGTGACTAATATATCTCGTTAAATTGTGCTGAGAAGCGTGCGGAGAACTGTACACCTTCCCTCTTTTGTACTGTTTGTTTGCTCAGGTTTGTGTATGTGTGTCTCCATGTGTGCATACGTGTCTCTCTTCGGAATATGTGTGCTAAATCTGTGCATCTTCATGCTTGCATTAAAAGGGAAGTGCAGGATATTCCTTTTACAAATATGCTCACTAAACTGGACGAATCTGTCAGACTTTGTTGGTAATTCGGTTAGATTGTCATTCAGCTGGCTTCCACTAACCACTACAGTGTCAGAGTTGTGAAGCTATCTCTCAGCCACTTCATAATTAGAAAAGCTGTGGAGCCAAGCCACCATTTGTGAGGGAAAAGGGAGAAAAAGGAAGAAAAAAGAAGCCGTTGGCAGACTGCATTATTCAACATTGGCAGCAATTTACTCCGTCTCCCACCCCAAAGACATGAATCTGAGTGACTTCACAATCACATGCATCCTTGTGTCCTTGTACGCCATACTGTACAAAGCCGGGCTGTTATCACCAGTTTCTAGCTAAAACTGCTGTACTGTGCAGAAGTCTTCAGCCCTAAAACCATTTTATAGACTTCAGATAAAACTGGGGATTAAGTATTTTAGCTTAATTAACCAGATAAATATTACATTAATTATTTCATATGGCAAAAACAGATTTAGTACGACTTGGAAAACGGCATTCAAAACTTTGTTTGGATGATGCTCAGTTCTCTGTCGAGATGACACCCAAAAATCTTTAATATTTTTGAGGTTTAGGCTCGAGGGAGGATTTATTTCTTCATAAAACATCTTGCCACTGATTTTCAGTCAATGTCTTGGCAAACCTCAGAGAGAGACTGTGACTGATAAGGTTTCACCTAACGGCTGATGTACCAACTGAGGTAGAGCTATCGTTTGTCTCTTCGTTCTTGTGTCAGGTTTTCACTCGACTTCCTGTCACCTATTTGTTTCTTTAGATCTTTCTCACATTCCAGATGTGGTTTGGTCAGTCCATTATTTTGGGCTGGATCTTTTTTTTTTTTCGATAGAACACTGGATATCGTGTTGAGGTTGATCAAGTTGTTGGTTTTTGGGATTTTTTTTTCCCCCACAAGTTTAGTTTTTTTAAACGTTAACTGTTGTAAAAATAAAAAAATAAATCTTATTTTTTTTCTGTTTTAAATTGTTTTATGAAATTTATACTTAAAGGCAGTATGTAAGATGTTCTCGTGTGCATGCTTAAGACCCGCCTTAGTTTCTCCTGTTCGTGTCTCCTGGCAACTGAAAGATGTAAACCAGGAAGTCAATTGATTGAGGTTTTCAATCTTCCAAATAAAAAATCAAAGTTTATTTATTTTTGTTTATCTTTTCAGCACATGTATACAAGCGTTCAAACAATCATTGAAGTCAGATACTGTATTAATAATATTGCAAAAATAAAAAAAAAAACAATGTAAACGTTTTCTGTTGTACTTAAAAACTAAAACTCCCCCATCATTCAGAAAATTCTAATTTGCAGGGATCCAAATTGTGCTTTAAATATCCAAATTTATCAAACAGTGTTTCGTAATTAACTTTGACGACGCATATATGTGTGTTTTTGAAAATCATGTTGTGTAAAAACTTGGATTACATCCCTTATTTTTGCTGAAATTAATCAATACCTTGTATCCCATAAACCATCGAATCAAAACTAAATTTTCATTTTTAAAAAAAACTACAAACATTAATAAAGACATTAACGAACAAAGGTGAAGCTCTATTTTCAGGATTCCAAGCGGTTCTGACTATTTAAAAGTGAAGAAAATAAAATAAGTGGCCTAAAAGTTTTGCAACAAAATTCGTATATCTTTATTGTTGCTTTCTCACAGAAATTCTCAACACAACAAATATCTGAATCCTGCTCCTTGCGAAACAGATTTATGAGAGCATTTTTCTGTAATTGGTGTTCTCCCACACAAAGAGGGGACGAGATAATTACCCTTTGTTGAGTGAGCACGTGTGGATTTTACAGTGTATCCCACACATGTTTATCTTGTCATTTCAGGAAGAAGAACAACTCTATTTTTTTTCAGGATTTTTTTTTCCATCCTGGCCAATGTCCAAGCGTACCAATCGGCTAAAAGTAAACTTGTTAAAGATTGGTCTTGCCTAGGGTGTGGACGTATTACATCTAATTCAAAAGTCAAAATTTAATTTGGGAATCTGTTGGACCTTTGGGAGGAGGTGATGATGACCCTTTCCTGATAGTAACTAAACCAGTAACACGTGTGACAGTTTCTGGCTCCTATGCTTGAGCATCAACAAGCAAGAAGCACGTCTTAATTTTTTTTTTTTTTTTTTGGGTTTCTGTGCAATTACGGTCCTGCCCGCTCCATAAATAGTCGTCTCTGAAGGGAATCTGACTAATTAGGAAGGAGCAGTTATGAAGTTACCATTGTGTCTGCTGAATATTTGCTCTAATGGTCACAGGAAACTCCTTCCAAAGAAGGGGATGGTTCATTAAAGGGAAGGAAGGAATTTCTCAATCTCTCATCTACTCGTGAAGACGTTTCAACAGTCCAGGAGATAGAAAAGCAAAGAAGAAAAAAAAAAAAAAAAAAAAAAAGCAGCTGGCTGGCACAGGACTTAGCAACTCGTAGCTAAATATTTGGCACAGGAAAATCTTCAGAGGAATCCAGAAGTGCTGGCAGTGCAAGCAAACGTCATGAGTTATTATCATATCATACAGACCGTGACTAATACTCTCAAACAATCAAGGTGCCAGAGCCCAGGGGTGCTCTCTGCTACTGAATTCAAATATTCGTAAGTGCATGCACATTACAACTGCAACAGTTGTCCAGAAGCCGCGCAAACACACACACTCTTAGTCACAGAGGAGAGGAAGGAAGGCCCCAAACATTTCCACAGGGGGATCAGAGGCTGCTTCACCACTGACAAGCGGTCACAGGGATTTTATTAGCTCCAGATGCCGCAGCAGCAACTCCTAGAAATACTCAATGTTATGAGCAGGACACATCAAAATGATGTGGTCCATCTGGAGCACGAATAATGTAATCATCTCGGGTCACCGGTCATCGCCGTCTGGCCGGCGGGTAAACCAACCATCATATGACGTCGAGCCTCAAAGAGGACAGGTTCTAGGGTTTTTTAAATTTTAGGTAAATCCTGTCATTTTTTAGTTGTGAGGGATTCTTTCTGCTACCAATCTGATAGCTGTGACATATCCCCATCCTCCCATCGTGTACGATCCCTACACACGTGCACGCACACAGGGACTCTGTTTGCCGAGTCGTTAAATATTCAGAACCTCCCATGTTTCCTGTACAGCTTTGATCAGCCACAGATTCCACCTCTGCCCTCTTTCATCTCCCAACTTCAAACCAGTGCATCCAAAAGCTGGACCACAAAAAAAAAAAAACTGTTCAAGGAAAGCCAAGCAATGAAGTTGACCCATTCTTCTCCAACACAAAAACCTTTTTATCAGTTTCAAACCATCACAATGAATTTGAAGTTTGGTTTAAAGCAGAAAGTGTTCTGCATGGACGTAAAATTGTACCTTCAATTTTTGGGACCATTCACACAAGCAGGAAAGTTTTCTACCTGTTCAAATGTTTGTAGATCCATAACATCTCATCCTAAATCGCTTCAAACAATAAGTAAAACAAACAAGTTTAAACCCTTTTAAATCTTCTCTGCATAATTCAAGAAGAACATAAAATATTCAGATGGACACTTAAAGCCGAGGAAACTCGAGTAAAACTCCAGATGTTCTCAACACCTATCTCCCAAAATACAAAGAGGCCATAGAGGTCATCCCCCCGCCCCCAGTTATCAGCTGTCCCACCAAAAGTGGATTTGCCACAAATAATCAGTGGTGAACAAAAAAAAAAAAAAGAATGGCATTGATTTTAAAAGCTTTCCAAAAGGTTTGGAGTTGAAGAAGAAGAAGCATAAAAGAGCTTAAAGAGTCCAGGCCTGTGTGACTGCATCACACACACACATAACACACACCCTCAGTGCCCCCCCGAACCTCCCTCTTCGGTACGCACGGCGGACCCCTGTTCCAGGAGGGGCGCACACGGATGGGAAATAAAAGAGACTAAAACGTTCAGCAAAACAGCAAAGTTAAGAATCTTTACTGAAAACTAAATGAGAAAAAAATAAGAAAAAAATAACTAAACTTACTCATTTAGAGAAAAAAAAATCCCATCATTACTTCTATTTGAACCAAAACAGCGGGTTTAACGGGTTTTAAACTCGTATTTCTTAAAATAAAAAAATGAATCACAACTATTTATTATTTTATGAGCGAAAACAATAATATTATTATTTTTTTTTTTCTAAACGATGCGTTCATAACTCAGTTATAACGGATTTGCGTCGTAAATTGTGCGTTTTTTTTCTACCATCCTTTGAGGGTGTTTAGGATTAGGATTTCCCACCAAAGCAGGTGTTATTTATTTTTTTAAAAAAAAAAGAAAAAAAAAAAAGAAAAATCTCACCTGGTTTAATGAAGTTTATTCCAGCGTGGAAAAATTCCCGGTGGCGCAGTTTTTCGGTGGATCCGCTCGCTGCTGGTTGTTCCACCCCGACTGCGCGTCTCATGCGCTGCATCACTTCTCACTGTGGATGTCAGAGAGGAGAGGAGAGGGGACTCACCCTCCCATTGGTTACCATTCACAAGTCCCCAGCACAACACGGAGGGAAGGGATGGATCACACACACACACACACAACCACAACACACACACATAGGTCCAACAAACAAAAGGATTGGAGCTTTGCGTGGACGCACAAGTTAAATCAAATCTGCTGCTTTTGTCTTATTTGGATCATGTGAGATGATTTAAAATAAATCAGTGTGAAGAAAACTGCAATTTATCTCCATTTTTTTTTTAGATATTTCAATAGAAACTAAAAGAAACAACTTATTTTTTAATTCAATTCATTTATTTTTGTTCAGCTCAAAATAAAAAAGAAATAAATGTCTTAACAGGCTTCCCATTGAAAAAATTGATTTGAACAAGATTTGAAAAAAAAAGTACAATGCAAAAAAACAAACAAAAAAATTATTTACACAACTTAACAGCTAAAAGCCGCCTAGACAAAAGCTAACTAAACAATTTCAGCTCATTCCTGCTCTTAGACCCTCCTTCACGGTGTGGAAAAACTTGAAAAACCCAGATTTAAAAAAAAAAAAAAAAAAAAGATGAAACCTTATGGGGATCCACATGGAAGACAGATCTCTCCCCCAGGATGAGTAGCCAATGTGCCTAAGACTGTTACTGAAATACTATATATATATCATGGACAACTATATACAAAGGAAAATATGTGTATTATGTTATTTGGATGGTGTGAAGTTGCCCCTGTGAATGAGTGTGTGTGTGGATGCTTGTCAGTGTGTGTGGCCCCACAACTGGAGACCTGTTTGGGGTGTATCCTGTCTTTTGCTTGAAATTAGCCGAAATAGGCTCCAGCACCTTCCGCAATCTCATTAGGGCTACAGGGGTCGCCTCAATTGGAGGGAAACGGTGGCTCAGTGGTAGAGTGTTCGCCCGCGGACCGGAAGTTAACCGGAAGTTTACCGGAAGCTAACCGAAAGTCAACCGGATGTCTATGGGTTTGATTCTCACTAAGTCCATGTCTAGGGTCTTTGGACAAGACACTTATCCCCTGTTTCGCCTATCATTGGCGCCATCAAGGCAGCCTGCTGTAGTGTAGTAGTGCAGAAAAGGGAGACGGTGGCTCAGTGGTTAGAGCATTCGCCCGCAAACCAGAAGTTAACCGGACGTTCACGAGTTCGCATCCTACTGAGTTTACGTCTAGGGTCCTTGGAGAAGACGCCTAACCCCCCATGTTTCTCCCTCTATTGGCGCCATAATAGGAGGCGGTATGATGCGGCACAGGAATTTCCTGGTCAGGGATTAATAAAATATATTAAAAAAAATTAGGATAAGCGGTTCAGAAGATGAAACGAATATGTGTTTTTGCTTTAACTTGTACACAATTCAATCCAATGTCATGGAACCACATACATGTTTAAAAAGAAATGTAACTATAATAAATCAATAAACAAGAATCAAATTACTTAAAAACACATATATATGACATCAGAGTTTGCAGAATAAAAGATAAGGCGTGGTGATTTGTTTAGATAAGATGCATCTGATACCGCCGACCTGAGGGCATTAAAATTTAACAGGGATAAAATGTGCCTCTATTTTAGACAATAATTCTAACTCTTGGGAGAGATGAGATCAATGCATTAGTTACCAATTATTTTTAGAACACATCTTAATGTCACTGTTTAAACTGTTCTTTTATTTTTATAGAGAGGAATGCAGAGCATGAAATAAAAGAAAAAGTGGGGAGACTCAAAATAACTTAAAGCAAAATCAGAAACACGGTAAGAGTGAGTAAGAGTCGCAGAGTGTCTTTTTTTTGTCTTGATTTAGTGGTTCATGTTTTTTAAGTTAAACCGACCGCTGAAATTTTTTATTCTATAGATTCTTCTTCTTCTTTCGGCATTTCCCTTCAGGGGTCACCACAGCAAGTAAGTTTCTTCCATCTAATCCTATCTTGTGTATCCTCTTTGGTCACACCAACTATCTTCATGTCCTCCTTCACTGCGTTCATGAACCTCCTCTTTGGTCTTCCTCTAGTCCTCTTTCCTGGTGGTTCCAAATCCAGCATCCTTCTTCCTACATACCCGGTCTCTCTTCTCCAACATGTCCAAACCATCTCAGTCTTGCCTCTCGAACTTTATCCCCAAAACCTCTAACATGTGCTGTTCCTCTGATTTTGTCCTTCCTGGTCACTTCCAGAGAGATCCTCAGCATCTTCATCTCTGCTTCCTGTCTTTTCCTCAATGCCACTGTCTCTAGACCAAACAGCATGGCTGGTCTCACCACGGTTTTATACACTTTCCCTTTCATTCTAGCTGAAACTCTTTTGTCGCACATCACACCTGATACTTTTCTCCACCCATTCCAGCCTGCCTGCACACCCTTCTTCACCTCTTTTCCACACTCTCCATTGCTCTGGACTTTTGATCGTAGATACTTAAAATCTTCCACCTTCTTTATCTCTTCTCCCTGTAACCTCACTTTTCCATTTGGATCCCTCTCATTCACACACATGTACGCACTCTGTTCTACTCTGACTAATCTTCATTCCTCTTCTTTCTATCTATAGATCTATTGAGTAAATACATTGGGGTTTTTTTCTATTTCATTAAACTCAATTTCTTAGTTTTTTGTTTCCTTTTCTTTGCTCTTTTTGTGTCTTCTATTAATTTCTTGCCACTTTAGATAAATATACTGTAATCCAAATAATTATTTTTATCTTAATTTTGATTTCTTATTATTTTGCTTGCAATCTACAGTATTTTCGATGCATGTCTTTCATTCTAACACTCTTCGAATCGCATTGCACACAAGACAAAAGAAAGTGTATCTGATACGTTTCAAAAAGTTTGCCGAAAGCCGCATAAGTATGTTTCTTTTTTTTCTTTTTTTTTAGCAAGGGACATTTGGACAAAGGATTTGGACCTTTGATAACATAATAAGACTGTTTGTTGCCCATCAGGCATAAAGTTTGCCCACCAAACTTAAGTTTGGAACCTAAAGAATCACCTAAACGTTTATGCTGTTGCCTACGGCCAGATGGTTTTCAGTTTTCTACTTGTGTGTTTTAAAGATATCTAAGACATGTAAAATCACAGTTCTTTCTTTTTTATTTCTCGTTAATATTGTTTATGTTTTTACTAGCTCCATTTATCCAAGTAACACTTCAACAAAACTAAGTTGGTTTAATTAGATCAGGGGTGTCCAATTCCAGTACTGGAGGGTCAGTGTCCTGAAGGTTTTCCATGTGGTCTTGCATCGACACACCTGATCCAGATATTGAGTCATTGTACCAAATTTTATTGGCTGTTGATTTCTCTTGATGTGCATCAGCTGTATTAAACCAGGAACACATGGAAACTTTAAGGACACCAGGTGTAACAGAACCAGCAATGCTTTTATTGCCATGGTCAATGAAGAGGATCAGAGACCAGGAACTTGCTGTGGTACTAGTGTGCGAAGTGTTCATAAGTCCAATGGCAGAAGGGAAGAAGCTGTTTCTGTGGCGGGACGTTCTGGTCCGAATGGACCGGAGCCTCCTGCCCGAGGGGAGTCACTCAAAAAGTCCATGACCAGGCTGGGAAGGGTCAGCTGCTATCCGACCTGCAGGCCCCCGAGTCCTGGAGACGTACAGGTCTTCGAGAGATGGAAGGCTGCAGCCGATCACCTTCTCTGCGGAGCGCACAATGCGCTGCAGTCTATGTTTGCCCCCTGCTGTGGCTCCAGCGTACCACATGGTGATAGAGTCGATGAGGATGGACTCGATGATGGCTGTGTAAAACTGCACCAAGATCTGGGCGGGCAGCTTGGCTTTCTTCAACTGCAGCAGAAAGTACATCCTCTGCTGGGCCTTTTTCATCAGGGAGCTGATGGACGGCTCCCACTTTAGGTCCTGTGTGATGGTAACGAACCAGAGTTGGATATCCTTGCTGATTAGATGGTTTTTGGTCAAACTCTTTCTTACTATCCTGCCGACAATGCCAGTTTCTTACTATCCTGCTGACAACGCCAGTTCCCACTCGGCCACCGGTAACACTCTTGACTTGGTTGTTCAATGGTTTCACTCTGTACTGAACCCTCAAAGAGTCTGTATAATCTGTTTTTATTCTGAATGCATCCCTCAGTCGGTTGGATATTTTCCATCATAACAAAAAAGATCTTAAATATCCACCTCTCTTTTAGTCCATGAACATCCAGAGCTTCCAAATTTACTCCAGCTTGAAATTCTCAGAACAAAACAAGCTGTTTGTTTGGTCACTGATATTTCCACAGCTCAGATGGATTTCTTCTCCTCTCTTGTCCAGCCAAGTATGATCTGTATCACATCCACTGAGAGCTCTTTTGACTGCATGTTGTGTGTTCACAGCAGCAGCTTCCAAATGCCAAAGCCACACCTGGAATCAACTCCAGACCTTTTACCTGCTTGATTGATGATGGATCATTCAAGCACGTAAAAGGTCTGATGATGGATGAATGTGAGAATAACCCATGAAGCCCATGAAATAGCTTTAACCCTGGATTGGGAAAGGGATCACATTTGATCACTTCATACGACATACAAAACATCTCTTCTTTTTTTTTTTTGTTTTACTGCCAATTATCAAAGCTTACGCTATGTTCCAGATTGAAAATGAGACAGAATGTTGCACTGATTTAGATTGAAAGACAAGCTAAATGTTCGGTAACTAAATTTCAAAGACTTGGAACATTTTCCAGAGTCACAATAACACAAGTGATAGTTAAAATGTTGAAATTTCAAGCATTCATGTGAATGGGCGATAAAGTTTTATTGTTAATCGCCCAATGACTTCTGTTCTTTTGATCAAGTTATATGTATCTGTGATTAAGCTTGTAATGAGTGGCTACATGTCCAATTTTACTTACCTTAGCATGTTGTAGCAACAAGAAACCTACCAATCGATACAGATACATCAAATAATTTTCTTTCTTTTCTTTTTACTGTACTTTTTTGATACCTCAATGGGGAAATTACTTTTGCAGCAATGATGAGAGCCACTAGAGGGGTAGGTGTCCTCTTAAGGGACACTTAGGCATTCCTAGGTTCCGCACGTAGGGAATTGAACCGGCTTCTCCCGGGCTAAGGACAGACATTTGACCACCGAACCTTTTCCCTCTTCACTGCAATCATGTTATTGTAAACATGATTTTACCGTTGTGGTAAAGAGAGAGCTGAGCCAAAAAACAAAGCTCTCAATTTACAAGTCGATTTACGTTCCAACTTTCGCCTATGGTCACCAGCTGTGGGTGGTGACCGAAAGAATGAGATCGCGGATACAAGAGACCGAAATGAGCTTCCTCCGCAAGGTGGCTGAGCTCTCACTCAGAGATCGGGGAGGAGTTCTGCCATCCGGGAGGAGCTCGGTGTCAAGCCGCTCCTCCTCCAGGTCGAGAGGAGCCAGATGGGGTGGTTCGGGCATCTGGTCAGAATGCCCCTGAGCGCGTCGCTGGTGAGGTGTTTTGGGCACATCCCACCGGGAGGAGACCGAGAGGTAGACCCTAGACCTGCTGGAGAGACTGTGTCTCACAGCTGGCCAGGGAATGACTCAGGATCCTTCTGGGTGAGCTGGAGGATGCAGCCGGGGTGAGAAAAGTCTGAGTCAGTTGCCCCTGCAACCCGGCCCCGGATGAGCGGAATATGACAGAACGGAAAAAATAATCTCAAAATCATTCTCTAATTTTTTTAAAAAAACATTGAGTTCTTTTGACATCTAACTCAACAAACTCCTACATGTTTTTTGATGGAAAAAAAAAAAACCCAAATCGATCTTGAGTGATATATTTATTAAGATAACACTTAAAATGAACATGACCGTTTCTCTAAATACAGAATGAAAATCTATTTCCCGATCAAAACTTTAACTGAAAGCTAGCTTCCTATTTCCACACGGTGCAAAATCTGGTTGCACACCCCACCCTTTGTTTTTGCTTAGCAATGAAATCAACATGATATTTGCGTCGAACTGATCATGGGTGTTAATTTTTGGCACATTTTCAGTATATGTAAACTTAATTTCCATGTTAATTTGAAACATGCTAACAAATACGTGCAGTTTTATTTTGTCATTTTTACAAGTACAAAGCAAAATGTTTTCCTCTTTATTCTGTCGTGTCAGTAATTTAGACGATGCCTCCATCTGGACCAGCCACCTACTTGGTCATTTTGATCAGAAGGCTTAATGCTGAAATGTCAAACGCTGACTCTAATGTGGTTTTCGGCAAGTGGGAGGGCGTTGCCTAAAAGAGAGACAGATTTGAGGTTAAGAAGCCACACCACTCTGAGTCAACACAGCAATTCAAGGCCAAATGTGGGCTTTAGAAAACAGCAGATGCAAGCCATGTGAGAGCCAAACTTTGTTTCTATCTGGGACTGTATGCTCCACATTGCTAAATACTGAAACTGCAGTTTAAAACCGCTGCTCCGCAGGGAGTCAATGGGTTCCTGATTCAGCTTAATATTCATTTCGGGCATGTTGTCCCTTCATTTTTCTCATTTTACCCCACAAAAGGCCAACTAAAGGTTTTTGTTTTGTTGTATTTTGATTAAGAGGGCAAGAAAATATGTTTTTCCCTCAGATTAAAAAATGGAGAAATTATTATTGCGATCCACTGATTGACTTCTCATGTTGTCACGTTCCTGCTGGGAGGAGGTTTAGAGAGAAATCTGTTTGCGGGCCAAGCCTGTAAACTGTGCTGTTGTAGAGTAATCAAACTAATGCGGCTCATAAGTGCTTTATCCAGCGTTCAGCCCTGGCCAGATTACGCACTGTAATCTGTTATATTGTATCTCTGAGTGTGCCTATGCACAGTGGCCTAATAAACTAGCGTATTCCATTTTGTGATACCATAAAAATGGGATTTTATTAAAACACTACCTACACTTACTGTAGGTACATTGTATCTGTTTGTAGATTCTATAGGTCTAAGTATCAGTAAGAGATTCTCATTTATAAATCGTACAGATTCAAAACAAAAAAAGAACAGTCCAAACAATCATCTTTAGCTAGTCCAGCTTTATGGATGGCTTATACAAATGAACAATCCAATTTGCTCGAGATTGAGAGTACAACTCAGAAAAAGAACATTTTGTAAAGAAACATGTGACCGTAGTTGGGACAGTAGAACAACGCACAGTTAGCACAGTGGACTTAAAGCAAGAAGGTCGGGGGTTCGAGTTTAGGGTGGAACGAGGCTTGGAACACTTGGCCTTTCTGTGCGGAGTTCGTATGTTCTTCCTGTGAATGTGTGGGATTTCTCCAGGTACTCCAGTTTCCTACCTTCTTCCAAAAAGACGCATGTTACGTAGGTTGAAAGAAAGAAATATAATTCATTTATCCCTCACCGGGGAAATTTGTGTGCTGTTTTACACCTCAGCAGGCTGCCATGACGGTGTCAATGGTGGGAAGAACAGGGGGTTAGGTGTCTTACACTCGGACACTTAGACATGAGATCAGTGGGATTCAATCCCGCGAACTTCCTGCGAACTTCTGGTCCAAGGGCAAACGTTCCACCACTGAGCCCCCACGATTAGCCATGATGATATTTCCCATGGGAATGAGAGTGTGCATGGCCCCGTGACAGACTGGCGACCTGTTCGATGGGTACTTTGACTCTTGCCTTGAATCAGCTGAGATAGGCTCCGGCTCCCTCGCAACTCTGTTAGGGATGGACGGTTCAGAAGTTGAATGAATGAACATATGTGACTGTTTCTCATCTGAAAATATTTATTTTAACACATTGAACAAAAACGACAAATTATAAGATAAAGTGAAAGAGAACAAGTCGAAATGTCTTGAATTTAAGCACGTACGGTTTTAAAGCTATGCAATGCACTCAGTTATCAGATTTTCATTTACTGTTGTGTTTGGATGTTTGGAGATAAATGTACAATTTCAGCTGCTAATCAGATTTAAATGGAAGTTGACAGAGAACATTTTGGCACCCAGTCAAAAAAAGTGGAAGAAATTTAAGAAAACAATACAAAATGTGCATTTATTAAAACACTCAAAAGCAATGGGCTCACACTCAGAGGGAGAGTGAGGACCTCTACCATCTAAAAGGAGCTCGGAGTAGAGCCATTGTTTCTTTGTGTCGAGAAAACCCAGATGTGGTGCTTCAGGCACTTGGTTAGGATGCTTCCAGAACACCTCACAGGTGAGGAATTTCGCACACCTTCCACCAGGAGGAGACCAAGAGGAAGACCCCAGAATTGCTGGAAAGACTATGTCTCACAACTGGCCTGGAAACTTGTTGGAATCCACCCAGGTGAGCCAGAGGATGTCCTCGGGTTGAGGGTTTCCCGTCTGAGGCCGTTGCCCCCGCAACCCAGCCTCAGATAAGTGGAAGACAACGGAACTGAACAAAAACAGAAACAAATCTTTATTTTCTTATAAATTACGTAATTTATATAAAGCAAAATTGTACACCAACACAACCATAGATGGTACTTTCGGTAATGAATGGTGAAATCTAATTACAAAATTCTGCTTAGTTATAAATGTACCAGACCACTTGTTCAGGTAAAACACCCCCTTCCCCTCCCGCACCCTCTCCCCAAAAAAAACTCACAAATTTCCTCATTAAAGTATTAATAAAGTATACATTGCTATAATAATCATGTACATAATAATAATATGACGTCGTAAATTCGGTTTATCGTTAGGATCATATAACATACGGTTAGAGTCAAAGGTAAAAAGTCTGATTCTTCGAGATGGAAGTAAATGAATTCAGGACGTTTATGTTTGTAGAACATGAGCTCACAAGTTAATTTTTTCTTTATGCCTAAAAACAAATCCAAAAAATTAACATTTAACTCCCAACTTTTTTTTTTTAGTATTTCACGTTTTAGCACCACACAGAATAAGGGATTTTCTACATTTTGAATGATCTTAATTCCAACCAGAGATTAGCAGCAACAACCAAAAAGTTGTTTTTGGCACAGTTACGGATTTTTTTTTCACTTTGCTTTAAAACGTTTCATCCCAGCTCTTGCTTCTTCACATCAATCTTAAGGTCTCACCAGGGATTTTTACTCAGATTTGGACTTCTGTAACATTTTTTTATTTTTTGCTTTTAGCCATTCTTTTGTAGATTTGCTGCTATGTCTGGGATCATTGACCTGTAGCATGACCCAGTTTCAGCTAAAGCTGTAGCCACTGGACAGATGGCCTCATATTTTATTCTGGAATAGGTTGAAATACAGAGGAGTTCAGGATCGATTAAAACACTGTAAAACAAACCTGAACCAACAGCCCTGCAACATGAACCTGACACGTTGGTGTAAAAGCGATGCAATGGTATTTTGTGTTTGATTTAGCAGAAGTTATGCCGTTTTTTTTTTTTAATGGCTACTTTTTACTTGTATCGCATGTCCTTTTTGATTGGAAGAAGTTTCCTGCATTAAATTTTGCAAACACTTCTCCAATTTAAAAAAAGAGTTATGTTTAAGCAACTTATAAGCTCACCTTCTCGGTGTTCAGATACTATTCAGTTGACTTTTGTTCTCGTCCCCGCCCACATTCTAATGCAAACAGGAAGCACAGACTCTGCTTAAACATGATCTTTTCCCCCAAAACAAGGAGTACCATTTTTATGTAAGGACGATGCTCTGGTAGTTTGTGTTTGATTTTGCAGAAGTTATGCCGTTTTTTTTTTCGATGGCTACTTTTTACTTGTATCGCATGTCCTTTTTGATTGGAAGAAGTTTCCTGCATTAAATTTTCCAAACACTCCTCCAATTTAAAAAGGAGTTAAACTTTTTGGAGTTTTTGACCATGTTGAAACGTTCTACCCAAAAAACATCAAAACATTTTAAACATCAAACACATCAAAAGCATACCAGACAAAAATGTTTATTCCATTCAAACATGTTTAAGCAACTGACAAGCTCACCTGCTCTGTGTTCAGATAATATTCAGTTGACTTTTGTTCTCGTCCCCGCCCACATTCTAATGCAAACAGGAAGGGTTTTTTGTTAAATGCACAGACTCTGCTTCACCATGGTGTTTCCCCTCCACAAGTAGAGCCATTTTTATGTGAGGATCAGGAAAAAAAATGTGCTAGCTATGTTAACTCTACAGTATGGGCGTTACACCATGTTTGCAGTTTCAGATAAGATTTACAGTGTTGTGAGAGGTGAGCGAGAGGATAGGGCAATTTTTTGTATCAGTAATATTGCATTTTTGAGCAAAAGCAGTACCCGTTTATCCATAAATGCGTTGAGGTAAGAATAGTTTCCCCACCATAGCACAATAACAATTAAATATTTACCTTACTGAGACCTTTTGCACCGGTGATGCCTCACCTCGCTGGTGAGGTGTTTCGGGCATATCCTACTGGGAGGAGACCTCGGAGACTATGTCTCACAGCTGGCCGGGAAAGACTCGGGATCCTTTTGGGTGAGCTGGGAGATGCAGCTAAGGTGAGAGAAGCCTGGGCTTCCCGTCTGAGGCTGTTGCCCCCGCGACCCTGCCCTGGATAAGCAGAAGACGACGGAACGAAATGAAACCTCACTGAGGCCTTTGGAATCTGACATAAATATTTTTCTTGGGTGTTCCCCAAGGATCATAATCCAAATTTGGTTTGAATTTGTCGGGATATGTCTGTCCAGTGGTGTGGTAGTTCGCACAGGGACCTCGCAGCAAGAAGTTTGGGGTTCAAATCCTTGATAGGGACAAGGCTTAGAACACTGGCCTTACTGTGTGGCATTTGCATGTTCTCCCTATGTTTGTGTGGGTTTTATCTATGTACTCCGGTTTTCTCCCTCCTTCCAAAAACATGCATCTGAGGTTAATAGGCCACTATAAAATTGTCTCTCGGAATGAGTGTGTGGATGGTGCTGGGTCTGTCACCCCGTGACAGACTGGCGACCTGTTCGGGGAGTAGCCTGCTTTTCGGCTTGAATCAGCAGGGATAAGCTCCAAAACCCCATGTAACTTCATCATGGAATGAGCAGTTGAATGAATGAATGAATGAATGAAAATTTGATGGTGATTTTGAATGTTTTCTATTTGGACGAAGAGCCCTGGTTTCCCAATTCTGGAGAAAAGGCCCTACATTCTCAGCCAGAATGAAAACTATCAACCATTACTCCAGTAAGATATCACCACCATCAACATCTTCTCCACAAAAGCTGTTTTATTTTAGAAGAGAGTAAAATATAAAAAAAAAAAAACACCCACCCAGCGTGTTGTTTTATTCATCATTTATCCCGCACACTTGTCAAAACACTTACTAAAGCGTTAGCCTGACACAAAACACAAAATTTATGCCACTTCTAATAAAATTACAGTACTCCTCACATGTGAAGATGGAGGAAAAGTCTGCAGGCGTTTCATGAGTTTATGGTTTTAGTTTTTCTCATTTCGTTCGTAAGCTCGGGACCCCGTGCTGCGCATGCATTACCACCCATGCAGTGTTTGTGTCATGATGACCACTGGCTGCTGTTAGATTCATGAGTTTAATCCCTGGAAGCACTCCAAGCATCCACTTTGCTGCTGTCCTGTCCTCTCATCCAAACATCAAACTCTTGCCTATAGTGCAAAACGCAGTGAGCCAGAGGGATGTCTGCATTTGGCATCATGTTCTATCAGGAGATCAGTTTGAGATGAATAACCACTGCCCTTGACTGCATCATTGCTAACAAATTGCCCAAGTATTTCCTGCAGTTTATTTAACGGTTTGTCACTATTAAAGAATGGTAAGGGTCTATAAGTTTGCAGTAGTGCACTAACTTACGTGACGACCAATGATTTCTTCAATTCAAATGTCGATCGTTTTTTTTAAAATTCATTCATAAAATTTTTCACAGTAGAATTTTTAGAAAACCAATGGAGTTTGTCTGTATGGGTAAAATTATTTTCATGTGGCGTAGGGTTAAACAAAAAAAATCCAAAGGGTAACAATCATGAAAACACCCGACAGCAGTGATTTTTTTCAGGGTTGCTCCTAAAAAAAGGGCTGTGGGCACTTCTGAGCGTAGATGTTTATAGTCATCCGTATTTCATTAATTAGTGCCTCACCTTGCCAGAATCTATGCACAAGTGACATTAACTATGGAGGACATGGTGAGCCATGGTCACACAGCTAATCCAGAGGCTATAAACTAATCTGCACTCATATCCAAGCCTCCGGGCTCTCTCTTCACCTCGTACACTGTCATTAGTTGTATGAGTCATTTCATATTTAACTAATTGTAGTTGGTGATTTGTAGCTGGTTTTTACCAAAACATGACTCAATAATGTTTTAGTACAAAATATGAGACATTCTTGTACACGTGCTGTTCCTCTGATATTCTCATTTCTAATCCTGTCCATTCTGGTGACTCCCAAAGAGATCCTCAGCATCTTCATCTCTGCTACCTCCATCTCTGTTTCCTGTCTTTTTCTCAGTGCTACTGTCTCTAGATCACACAGCATGGCCAGTCTCACCACGGTTTTGTACACTTTCCCTTTCATTCTAGCTGAAACTCTTCTATCACACGTCACACCTGATACTTTTCTCCACCAGTTTCAGCCTGCCTGACATGCTTCTTCACCTCTTTTCCACACTCTCCATTGCTCTGGACTGTTGATCCTAAGTACTTAAAATCTACCACCTTCCTTATCTTTCTACTTTCTACTTTCTACATTTTAACTGTCTTCTGGGCAAAAAAAAAAAGAAAAAGTGGCCAGAGTGAGTGAATCCCAATGCCACATGGTTAGATTGTTTTCATGTGATGTCTCAAGCTATTATAAAATCAGAACTGGTTATCCCAGTTGGAGTTGTTGGGGATGCCTAAAATTGCCAACTAGTTACAGACAAGAGGAGGGGTGCACCTCGAATAGGTCTCCAGTCTATAGTGGCCTGGCTACTATACTTTGGAATACTTTGTATTTCCATATTAGCAGTAGCATAAAATGGAATTCTTTCCATATAAAATGGAATAAATGTCACCCAGCTTTTTCAAACAAGGGTACTCTAAATCAATACTCATGACTTAGAAAATTAAATTTTTTACTGATGAGAAATTTAAACCAAAAACTGAACAGCAACAATTTATTCAAAATTGGATAAACTTCACCATGTACCTTCATTCTTTGTTTAAAATGAGAGAATTAGTTTCTCTTGAACGTTATTCTCTTCCCTCCATTAAATGTCTCGAGTTGTGAAAGTCCTCAGCTTTCACGACTAAATCATGCACAATCATCACATCCCACGAGGAGGTGTTACCAGATGTTAGAAACCCTTTCCTCACCTTTAATGCTATTCTTTAATATATTACTAAACTCGACTAATTCTATTTGGCAAACACAGAAGCTAGCTTCCAGCTAACCATCTTCTTATCCGTCTATCCCTTTCGGAATTGTGGAGATGGAGGGTTGCTGGAGCCCATCCCGGCCAATTTAAGGCAAAGGGCAGAGTACATCCTGAACAGGTCGCCAGTCTGTTGCGGGACCACACACATACAACCATCCACCCACACTCATTCCTTGGGGCAATTTTGGCACCGGCCAATCAACCTAACATGCACATCTTTGGAGGGTGGGAAGAAACCGGAGTACCCAGAGGAAACTCAAGCATACATGGGAGAACATGCAAACTCCACACAGAAAGGACAGTGTTCCAAGCCTCGTCCCCACCTGGGATTCGCATCCATGACCTTCTTGCTGTGAGGCCATTTTGCTACCCACTGTGCCACCGTGCTGCCTAGTTAAAACCAAAATATGGAATTTAAAAACAATCCCTGAACAATTTAAAACGAGTTAGGGGTATTTTCATTATATTATGTAAATTTAGCACATTGGAGATTATGAAGATTATTCAGTCTTGCGGAACAATGCTTGAAACACTGTCCTTTCTGTGAGGAGTTTGCATGTTCTCCGTAGGTATGCGTGGGTTTTCTCTGGGTACTCCATACTCCAAGAACATGCATGTTCGGTTAATTGGCCACTGTAAAATTGCCCCTGGTAATGTATATGTGTGGATGTGGTCCTACCACAGACTGCCGACCTGGTCGGGGTGTGCCTTGCCCCTACCTTGAATCAGCCAGGATAAACTCCAGCGCCCCTCAAAACCCTTTTCGGATAAGCAGTTCAGAAGATGATGATCTTTTGACAAACCTGTATTTAGGAGGCAAACAATCTCATTCAGAATCTTAAACAGGGTTCTAAAAAAAGGGCAAGATGACTACATTTTTTACATGTAGTTTTGTTTTATTTTTCATCATAGATCACATGTCAGGGCTTGACCTAGATGTTGTACAAAAGCAGTTTTTTTATGATTTAAAAAAAGAAAGACCCAATAAGTTCCATGTGAATTCAATCAATGTTGAGATATGGGTGTGTCATCGGCATATAGAGGCAGTCAGAAACACCAAATGAACCAAAACTAATAAAACTACATATTAAATTTGTTATAAATGGTTATTGTTAAAGTTTTTATTTTCCATTCGTTGGAGACACATTCGAATTACAACCTGATGATGTTTATGGTGTTTTTTTATTTTATGATTTGGACTTTGAGCTGGGCTGTGGCTGAACCCCAAAAAGGAAATCAATAGCTCCCCTTTTAGACACAGAGTCACATAAACAATTCCAGAAAAAGATCAATATGCTACAGGAAAGTGAACAAGGCAGATCAGAGGAGTCAGGCACCCGAGCAACCTGCATCCCAGATATTATAGTCTTCTTTTAAAGAGTAACAGATAGTGCACTGTTCTGTGGGGCAAAGATAAGTTTTTATCAACTTAGTTTTCTCAGCTCCCAAGAGAAATAAGAACACAGCAAAATGCTTGGATCTTTCTACTTGGGGGGAATTTGCGGTATAAATATTCACAACGCAGCAAATAAACACTCCTATTCTCTCCGGTGGAACAGAGAAGTGGCTCTAAAGTCGGCCATATTCCTCCAGTCAATTTTAGCTGAGATAAAGCAACACGCAAACATGGTACGCATTATTCAATCTGGAGCTTGTTCGCAGCCCGTATAGAGCACATTGTGCAATTATATTCATAGAGATTCATTTTTTTTGTGTGTGAATCAATGCACTGTATCCAGTTACATTGACTTAAAACAGCTGATGGTCACAAGTTTTCCCTACACGCTGCTTTGTATTCTCGTTCCCTCGGAGGTACGGCCTTAAATCTTGTTTGATGTGACTGTATCATGCACATTGCTTTGACTGCTGACCGAGCTAACCCGGCAAACAAATTTAAAGAAGTATAAAATGAAACTATTTTGTCATCTCAATTCAATTTTATTTGTATAGCCCAAAATCACAGAATTTCCGCCTCAATGGGCTTCACAAGAAAAAGAGGAATGTATTAACACAAATACACAGCAAGAAAAATAACTAACAAATGCTAACTAAACAAGACTAGCACATTTATGCACTTAGACTCTCCTTCTCGGTGAGGAAAAACTCCTAAAAAACCCATCAGTGGGGAAAAAAATAAGAAACCTCGTGGGGATCCACATGAAAGAGAGATCCCTCCCCCGGGCCGAGCAACCAATGTGTCAAAGATTAGTGAATAATACCTCATATATGGAACAATTTCAAATTTCTTTCCGTTTTGTGTCCTAGCCTGAAAGGGCAAAGTTTCAGTTATCTAAATGATTGAAAAGTTGATTTCACTGTTAATTCTAAGTCTGCTACTATAATGTTGCATACACATTTATTCAAAACTGTCATAGGATAAATATTTCATTCACTTTGTGATGATCAAAAATCTCTACCCAGCCAAATTTCAATGTCCCTCAATAAAATGCTTATTTTTCAGTAGCATATCAAGAATCTTTTCTGTAATAAAAATATTAATTTTTTGCCTTAAATAAACAAGGTCATCTAAGGTTATAGACCCTATTAACTGTTTGCATGTAAATGTTACCAAAAAAATGACATAATACACGCAAAAAGACCTGTCCCTCAATTTGATGTCCACTCTGTTACTTATACTCTGTTACCATATTGTACATCATAATGTTCATCAAGTTCCAACAACTGCCACCAGGATTCACTGCTGGAGACAGGAGGTAACTTTTGGAGAAGAAGCCATGTGGCTAAAGTATTTTGGCTAAAGTTTATGAAGGTTTCAAATCTTAAAAAGGGTAAGGTTCATTTTGAAATGTCTTCTCTGTTACCAGCATAATATATAGATTATCTAGAATATAAGAGAAATGCCATTTACTGGTGATAATATTTGTGAAATAGTTTTAAATGATGTAATGTGAGTGATAATACATCAACTTTCCTAGCTGTAGTGAACAGAAGAAACAAAATTTGTCCACTCTGTTACTGTCCACTTTGTTACTGAAACAGTTATTATACCGTTATTGTAAATTACTCCAATAAGGTATATAACAGAGTGGACACAAAGAGGTGAATCGCCAAACTTAAATTTAATTGTAATTAAAAGTACATCTGTAAAAAAAAGGGGCCATCGGCAGATTTGGGTCTCTAAATCAATCCTTTATGAAAAACAAAAGAAAGTAGGAACCTATGGATATACTTATATTTTATTTTTTCACTAGCTAAAATGGAAAGAAATTTGAAAATGACCCATAAAAGAAAACACACAAGATGAAAGGAAAAGTTTGCAAATAAGAGCAAGGTAAAAACTTGCAGCAGATGGTGGATTTCGAGCAAGCGGATGTAAAATAAATCATAAAATCTGTTTTTTTTTTTCTTTTTTAACACCAGTAAAGAAGATTCATTTTAAAAAAGATCACCTTTCCCCTGCCAATGTGGAGCTGAAAATAAAGGCTGGAAAAAACTGACAGAAGACTTCTCACACCAAGAATGTCTCTCTGCTCCGCTAATGACTGTGGAACATGGGATTTTATCTGTTGTACACGTACAGAAAAAGGCAGCTGCTGTGTGGAGACTGTGTAGGGTTCAATTAAAGGCTCATGCATAGTGTGAATCCATCTGCCTACAATTCAAATGTTCGGTTAATCTGAGGGAGAACAATATGTTGGTCAATATGTGGGTGATAAAGTCACTCTACTGATAGAGTTCGAGTCCCGGATGGGGACGAGGCTTGGAACACTGTCCTTTCTGTGTGGAGTTTGCATGTTCTCCCCGTGTTTGCGTGGGTTTCCACCGGGTATTCCAGTTTCCTCCCATCTTCCAAAGACATGCATGCTAGGTTAATTGGCCGGTGCTAAATTGCCCCTAAGAATGAGTGTGTGTGTGTGGATGGTTGTGTGTGTGTGTGTGGCCCCGCGACAGACTGGCGACCTGTTTGGGGTGTACTCTGCCCTTCGCCCTAAATTGGCCTTAATGGGCTCCGATTGTGTACATCTCAAACAGGTCACAAGTCGGTTGCGGGGCGACACACACTCATTCATTCCTAGGTGCAATTTTGTACGGGCCAATCAACCTAACACACGTTTTCAGAGGGTGGGAGGAAATCGAGGTAGCCGGAGAAAACACAAACTCAACGCGAGCCTCGTCCCCATCCAGGACTCAAACCCCAAATTCCTTGCTGTGAGACCACTGTGCTAACCACTGCACCACCGTGCTGCCCATTTCCGTTTTTTTATTTTTTTTATTTTATTATTTATTATTATTATTATTTATTATTATTATTTTATTATATATTATTATATTATTTAATATACAATTATTATTATATATTATATATATTATTATTGTTTATTTTTTATTATTATTTTTTATTTATTTTATTTATTTTTTATCTATATATTTTCCGTTTTTTTTCTTTTTTTCAATATACATCAATATATATATATATATATACCAATAAATCAATATATACAGTATATATATATATATATATATATATATATTGAAAAAATGGAAAAAAACGGAAACGGTCAACACATTGGGGATAAAGTCCGAGAGGCAAGACTGCGATAGTTTGAACCTGTGCAGAGGAGAGAGAGAGAGTACATCAGAAGAAGGATGCTGAGTTTGGAACCACCAGGAAAGAGGCCTAGAGGAAGACCAAAGAGGAGGTTCATGGATGCAGTGAAGGAAGACATGAAGATAGTTGATATGACCGAAGAGGATGCAGGAGATAGGGTTAGATGGAAGAAACTGACCTGCTGTAGCTACCCCTGAAGGGAAATGCCGAAAGAAGAAGCATAATACATATATATATATATATATATTCAAATTTATCCAAATATGCTTTTGTTCTATGAAGATTTTTATATGTGGACATCTGCAGATGTGGACCATCTGTTGGTAGAAACGTATTTTAGTTGTAACTCAGTTATGGAGGAAATCTGTCATATTGTTCTACGAATGTTCCGTAATGATTTATTTTTTAATAAAAGTTTTGTTGCTACACGGCTCACTCATGCTTAATGTTTTATTTCTATCGAAAAGCAAATGTCGCATTCAGGACAATCAGTAACCGGCACTCGCTCATTGATAAATCAATAAGGTGTTAAAAAAGAAATCTATAAATGAGATCAAGTTTGTCTAAAAGGTTTCACTGCCTCAACATGTGCGCAGAAAAAAAAAAAACACCATCAGTACAGCTAACATATTTAAGCAATTGATTTGAAATTGGAAACATTTATGAACCACTTCACCCTACCAACGCCATTTGGAGATGAAAGCAATATGTTGCCAACGGTATTTGCTCAACTGACTTGGCTAGCAAATTAAATTAGGTGACGTTCAATTCCTTTTCTGTAGGGTTCAATATGACTTTGAATTTTTTGCAGCTGGAAGTGCTTCAACTCTTTTGAGGAGGAAAGTTCCGAATTATTGTGCAAATACGTTGTTTTTGTGGAGGTTTCTGCAGAGATCTGCAGAATCCCGCAATTTTTTTGTTGCTTTGTAATGTCATTCTAGCAGCTGCTCTCTTAATCTGACATATTTGTCCGGCAGAATGCTTCCTCATTATGCATTTATTTATATTATTTGTTAATATATAAATAAATTTGGGAAAATTTGTGTGTGACATTACACCGCAGCAGGCTGCTGTGACGGCGCCAATGGTGGAAAAATCGGACACCTCAATTCTGCTTTTATCGGTCTTGATTTTTCTCTGGTTAGGCTAGGGGAAGGCAAACTTTTTGGTTTGCAAGCCACATTGAGTTCTAATATTTGACAAAGGGGCCGGAACAGTAACTATCTATGACAAGGTCAATGACAAAAAAAAACAATAAAAAAAAACATTCGAATGCAAATATTGAAGCCCCAGATTTTTGGAGGAAAAAATTGGAGGAAAAAATACACATCTAAAGATATGGAGAAAACATGTCCTTTAATTTGCTAGGTTTTGAAATCTAACGTGTTATTTATTTAGATCATTTTCATTCAGATGTTCTAACTGAAAAAAATCAATCACAACAGAAATGGAAATTTTAATTTGTTTTGGATATGTTCTGCCAATTTAAAACAGAAATTTATTTGGCCAATGAAACGCAACAGGCGGACATGTCTGTTATTTTGGCAAATGTTATTCACACTAAATGTAACTTTCATAATTTGTATGGTTTAGATGGTAAAAATGATTTTAGTCATCCATTCGTTCAGTCATCCATTCATTTACTTATCCATTCATCTACATTTACGTCCAGTCTCCCAATCGTGCACGTATATAACTATCCAATTCTACATCCATTTACTGCCCCAATCCTCTAGTTGTTTATCATCATCCAACCAACCACAAGTACATCTATTTATGGTTCCATTCATTTCTTCTTCCAATCATCCATCCTTACCAGCATCCATTCATCCATCCACTAATCCAACCAGCCATTCGTCCACCAATCATCTCTCTCCAAAATAATTGATACAGTGGGCTTCCTTTTCACTAGTTTTCACAAAACCGGTTTCATTTTGTCTTCTTCTGACCCGCTTATCCCTATCCCAAGAACATATACCGGCTGATTTCAGGCAAGAGGCAGGGTAGACCCCGAGCACATCACCAGTCTGTTGCAGGGCTATACACTCACAGCCAACCACACATTCATTCCCTAGGGCTATTTCATTGTGACCAATCAACCTAACATCCATGGTTTTTAGAGGGTGAAGAAACCGGAGTACTTTGAGAAGTACCGCATACTCAGAACATGCACACTCCACAAAGAAAGACCAGTGATCCAAGTGTCAAGAAGCGGTGTGCAGGTGAAAAGAGGAAGACCCGATTACAGACAGAAAACATGGTTTATTTGAATTTGGGAGTCCATTAAAACTGTGAAAAGAGAAAACAAAGTTTCAGTGGTGTGGTAAAAGGTTGTCAGAATGTGTTCATGGTCAGGCAACCAGCTAGACCTGGCTGGAAGAAATGGTATGACCCGACAGGGAAGTCTGGGTGATTGCCCTTAAATAGATCGCAGGGTCCACAGGTGTGTGGCATCAGGAATCAATCTCAGTTTGTCCCTAATCAAAGTGATTAGAAACATCAAGGACTCCCTCTGGCAGCAGGAGAGGGGATCATGACACCAAGCCTCACCCCCACTCCAGGACTCGAACCCCAACCTTCCTATGAGACCGCTCTGCTAACCACTGCACCACCGTGTAGCCCACATTTTGTGGTTCTACAAATTAACAATCAAGAAATTAACAAATGTACCAAGACTTTAGTCTGTATTTATTCATTGCATGACTGTGATTGAACCAAACAGGATTAATTTTGAGAAACTTGAAGCATTAAGAAGTCAAAAATAAATAAAAAAGGTCACAGTAAACTAAAAGAAGCAGTCATGGACTACGGATGAAAGTGATTCTTTAGTGATTAATCACAAATCTGCATTGGGCATGGAAACGATGCCAAAAGCTTTGGTGCAGGACCAATGAATCATAAAAGAAGAAAACATTAAACACTTCCAAACATTACTCATGTTCTGTTGCCGGTGTGTAATATTTATGATTGTTATTATTATTATTTAAAACTTGAACATCTGACAGAACATCTACCAAACCGTTTCCCAGGGGGTAATAAAAAAAGAGGAACATTGGCGTGTACCCAACAAACATAGACTATTGTGTCAAACGTACAATATATGAAAAAAGTCTTGAAAAAAAGCATACAAATTTATAATTCTCCATCTAAATCAGTGCTTCTCAATTATTTCCTATTGCGCCCCCCTAGGAAGAAGAAAATATTTTGCCCCCGCTCCGCCGTGACTATACTTAGTATCATTTGTCTATATAATTGTTATAAGTACACCTCTGCATAACATTGTATCCTCCTTAAAGAAAACAAAATAAGAACATTAAAACGTACAATAAAGAACATTGTTTTTTAGTCTGTAACAGTTAATACTACCTGCGCATACTCTACAATGAGAGCGCCAACTACTGTAGTGGATGTCCAATTACACTTTATTCTAGTACGAAAAAAAAAAAAAACATGTTCCACAGGGTCACACACGCCCCCCTTGGTATTGCGCCACTGTTTGAGAAGCACTGATCTAAATATTCTAAGAAGCAAATAAAACTTCAAGTATTTTGAGTCATCTAGAGAAATTCTCTATATATTAACAAAAAAAAAAAACCCTAAACATGGTTCTACAAAATTTCATACCCTAAGTTGGTCATTAAAGAAACCCCAAAGAAGCATGGCTGGCTTTTTGCCAACTTTTATAATGACCAAGGAGTTGTTATCTAATCTAACTTACAGTATGGTACAGTGGCTTCTTACACATAGTGGTTATCATGCTTTAATAGGACACTGGCATGGCCACCAAAGCAGACACTGAAGCCAATTAAAGAGTGGATCTGCACACTAACACAGACAGACTTTGTGCTTCTTCTGCTGTGCACATTTTGCTAATATGAAAAACCAATAAGGTCTGAACACTTGTGTTTGGCCTCAATGTGTACATGCTGAACACAACGATATGGCTTCCTCTGGTAATTTCCAATAATGAGATGACCTTTTCCCAGTTTCCAAAATACATTTTTTTTAGTGTCAGCAAGAAATTATCCATGAATAGCATTGCAGTTTTTTTTTTCCTGAAAGAGAAAAGAGGTGGGGATCATAATTTGTCTTTAGCTGTATCTTATGTTTTTATTCTCTATTTTCGACATGCAAAGGATTCTGAACTAGTTCATGCAGAGCGTTAACCATTTCTGGAACTGCTTACTGCTCTGCATATCTTCTAACAAAACGCAATCATCGACATATTTCTCCGCAGACAGAAAAGCAACCACACCTCATGCTGATCAGCAGATTAGTCAATGGGAATAATTTAACCGCTTTTTGGCAGCTCCGAAGGCCAAGAAACTAATTTATCCCAGATCATAAAGTCTTTACAATCTTAACAAAGAAATATGGCAAATATATTACTTTTCTCTCTTTTCCCCCCAATGAGTCATACACTGAAGCAAATAATCGGTTTAATTGACATGTTTATTGAAAATCTATTGCAGAAGCATAAAATGTCTGGGATCTGTTCACACTGGCAGGGCTACTTTTAAAGAGGGTAGAAGCACATTGAGCCAGTTCAATTCTGCTGTTTAATAAATCAAAGTCGAGCATATGAAAAAGATTTTAAATGGTATTGGAAGAGCTCATGCCGTGCAGAGACTGAAACATGGTGGCAATCGCTCAATGCCCTCGAAGCTTTTTCTACTGACCTAAAAAAAATCTGAATCCCAAACTGGTGTTAATTATGATTTGTTTATTAATATTGATCAAATATTTTCAAATTAGGTGTCCTTTTTTATGGGTTTTTTGATTGCTTTGCATTTGACCAATCACATTGCAGCCTGGGGTGGCACGGTGGTGTAGGGGTTAGCACAGTGGCTTCACAGCAAGAAGGTCGGGCTTTGAGTCCCGGGTGAGACAAGGCTTGGAACCCTGGCGTCTCGGTGTGGAGTATTCATGTTCTTCCCTTGTGTGCATGGGTTGCCTCGAGTTTCGTTCCACCCTCCAAAAATGTGCATATTAGGTTGATTGGCCACTACAAATTTGCCCCTAGGAATAAGTGTGTGGATAGTTGTGTGTGTGTGGCCCTAAGACAGACTGGTGACCTGTTTGGGGCATGCCCTGCCTCTTGCTTAATCAGTAGGAACAGGCTCTGGCACCCTTTCCGACCCCATTTGGGATAAGCGTTTCAGTAGATAACAAAAAAACATTTCAGCCAGAATTTGTTGCCAGGCAAGTTAAAATTGTGGAATGTGGAATTTCTGTATACACCTTCAGAGTCCCCCAAGTGGAGGAGCTCGGTGTTGAGCCCCTCCTCCTCAAGGTCGAGAGAAGCACGATGGGGTGGTCCGGGCATCTGGTCAGGATATCTCACAGCACCTTGTTGGTGATGTATTTCGGGCACGTCCTACCAGGAAGAGACCTAGAGGCAGACCTCGGACCCGGTGGAAAGACTATGTCTCACAGCTGGCTGGGAAACGACTCGGGATCCTTCCGGGTGAGCTAGAGGATGCAGCTGGTGTGAGAGAAGCCTGGGCTTCCAGTCTGAGGCTGTTCCCCCCACGACCCGGCCCCGGATGAGTGGAAGACGACGGAGTCCATTCTTCTAGCTCTTGCTACACAAAGCAAATGGCGATAAAACTTGGTTTAACCTACCAGATTTTAAGATGGTTTTGTCGGCCTTCTTACATGCTCTCTACATGTTTTCAGACCTGCTAAGACCACAGCTACGCTTGTTTATAACGTCTTTGGTGGGCTTTGTGAATGGGCATATGATGATGATGCATAATATGGAAATAGCTGTGATGTCAGAGCTACTTTTTCCATATTAATTCCGTTTAGTAAGATGGTTCTATGACCATAAAATTGTTACTGAGGGGCTGATTGTTGCAGATGGAGTACTGCTGAAGGTCTGGGACTGAATTACACGCTCCTCTACTGCTAAAACATCATTCTTGCAAGCAGACTTCAGGCCACCTGGGCGGTAATGGAGGAAGGTGACACGTAGGGAGTGGATCAAACATGGAGGGAAATGGCCGCGGGGAGTTTGTATTTGCATGACACTCTGACACCTTGTGTTTATTAGCATGCACGAAACTCCTCACCCTTTTTACCCATCAACCCATCCCTCCCAGTCTTTCCCCGTTCTTTAACAGCAGGTTGGGGCATCTGAGCATGCTCAGTGAGCATGGCTAATCAACCAAGCAGAGTATGTGTCCTTTTTAACGGAGAGAAATCATTCTCCCTGATGGAGTAGCGCTGCAGATGAACTAGTGGTGCTCTGACTGCGGTGGGGGTGGGCGGTTTGGGAGAATTAGTCACACACTGGAAGACTTTGTCGTGTTACATTGACTTTCCCAGATTTGGCTGGAAATGTGTAAACAAAGTGACTGGCTAAAAGGCGAGAATTTCGCCTCTTCCAGAAATTCGCAAGGTGTGGGATTTCTTTCACAGCCATTGCTGAGGTCTCAATTGCACATCTTCATGCATTTACAGAGCCATAAATTCAGCAGTTTTTAAAGCCTAATGCACCCTTCTGCTTCGCAGGTTCACTTGTAAGCATTGCTAACATCTGAAGACTTTGTAGGCACTTCACTTCTAAGAAAAAAAAGCTCCTTTCTTTCAACAAAAGAGAGAAAACTGATTCTATCACAGCTTCGAGGAATGAAACAGAATATTAAAAATGCAGGATTAGCATTTTAACATCATATTCAAGCATCCCAGATAAATGAACACCGACTAGTCAGAGATTAGTTGCTCATTTTTTTGGAGGCGAGTATAACGGCCCGGTGGGAAGATAGAGGCATCTAAGACAACACGCTGACCCTTGGTGAAGCGACAGAAAAAAAACAGTGTACATTTTGACGGCATCATAAATCATCGGGCTCATGGCAGGCAGCCCAATTGTGCTGCGAGGGCAGGTTGAATCTACCATCATCCCTTCTCTTATGTCCCCTGGCTTTGTCTAGAGAGGGAAGTAGAACAAGCCTGTTCTCTTTTTTTGATCAGGAGTGATGGAGAAAGATGGACGGTGGGAGGTGTTCGGAGTCACGGTGCAGTCACGACAACGCAATTTGATTTAGGGTTGACTGGGTATGGAGACTGAATCCAAACTGGTGTGAAGTTTCAACTTGGGAAGGGGACATAAAAAGGATATGAGAGGAACAGGGACAGGAAGATGAAAGTTCGACTTGATTTGTCATTTAAAGGCAACATTGAAAATCTGACAACCTAGCATCTCTTTTTAAATACTAAGCTGGACCCAACTCGGTTTTGGTCTTGGTCATCTCCAACCAACAAAACAAAATACTTACCGTATATTCCGCACTATAAGGCGCACCTTCAATGAATGACATTTTTAAAACGTTTTCCTTATATAAGGCGCACCGCATTATAAGGCGCTACAATAAAGGCTGGGGTTACGTTATGCATTCACTAAATGGTGCTGCGCTACAGGGAATGTAAAAAAAAAAAAAGTCAGATAGGTCAGTCAAACTTTATTAACAATTACAAAACAGCTTTCTGTTTTTACCCCCAAAATGAATAAACAGCTGTTTTATTATTTTCTCTGAGATAAAGTTTTAGTATTTTCGTGATACAGTTTATCTTCCATTGAAGATAAACTCTGTTTAATCTTACTTACTTGGCGCAGCGCATCCTCTTGCTTCGTCCACTTCCTCACCATTGGTTCATTGATGTTAAACTCTGTCACTGCGGCTCTATTCCCGTGTTCTACTGCGTGACCGATCGCCTTGAGTTTAAACTCTGTGGTGTAACAGTGTCTCTTGGTAGGAGCCATTTCCGGGTCTTTACACAAACACACAAATGGAAAAAGGTGTGTTCGAGATGACGCAGGCGGACGCAGTTCTGATTGGCGCAGATTGGTGCGGAATGCATGCCGGTCAGAACTGCGTCCGCCTGTGTCATCTTGAACACACCTAATGAGACGCCCTTTCAAATATCCCAGCATGCACCGCGCACTACTTCTTCTACAGGGTAAATGGAGTCGGCAGCTGCTTACCGCAGTTGCGACACCTGTTGTAGCTCAATATTAATCCATATATGAGGCGCTCCGGGTTAAAAGGTGCATCGTGGACTTTAGAGTGAATTTAAGGTTTTTAGGTGCGCCTTATAGTGCGGAAAATACGGTACTTTTCATCAAAACCAGGAAGTCAGAATGATTGACCAGCTGGCCCACAGGCTGTGGGCCAATGGTTTTTGCTCACCATAGATTTTGTAATGTCCCATAGTGTTCGTTTGTTTTTATTAGCGTAATCTCATCTAACACCAACTTTTTACTTTCTAATAGTGATGACTGGACTTTGTATTTGTCACCCAAGCGTACTTACAAGGATTTAGCAGTTTATGAACAAAATGGACCTCTGCCTCCTTCAATGTACATAAATACTACAGCTTTGACGCAACTAGCTACACTGATGAGGCTTTTTATGTAGCAGGAAGCTTTTCAAAATCACTCCCCACCCCTCATGCTATCCCGCTCCTTCACCTCTTTAGGATTTGGAGACATTGATAAAGTGAAGGAAGACATGAAGATAGTTGGTGTGACTGAAGAAGATACAGCAGATCGGGTTAGATGGAAGAAACTGACTTGTTGTGAGGACCCCGGAAGGGAAATGCCAAAAGAAGAGGAAGAAGAAGGGTTCATTCATTACCCGTGTCAAGTTGCTCCGAGGCAGAACATGTGCTTTCACAGGAGCGGTGGGAGAATGAGCATTAATCAGACTTCTACACTTCCTGGTCTGTAGTAAACATCTATAAAACAGTAAGATTTTGGAACTATTGTGTATTGGTGTTCTGAACCCCAAAGTCAGTTTCATAATCCAACTAAGTAAAAAAATAATAAACTTATGAATATCTTCTATTTCACATTTAATCAAACGGTTGTTGGAAATCATCTTTAAAGAACTTTCGGGGGTTTGGTTATCAATACAAACATGCTCAGCCTTTGCCCAGTTTTGGCATAGAAACAAACTCCAAGAAGTAGAGATGAAGGCAGGAGGCCTGGGATGTTTTCTTCTTCCATTCCTCGTACAACCCATCCACCCCGCCCACGCTAGAAGCTGTTGACGTGTGCCATCATGGGGAATTTTTACAGTCTCTTTCAGTCAGAGGGACGGATTAGGCTTGAGCTCAGCCACAGATGGACTTAGACTGCCCCCTATTAATAAATCCTCCTGTGATGCTGTATATTCATCTCTTCTAATGTTTTTTTTTTCGACTCTCTTCTGATTTTCCGAGCTGCTAGCGGACACGAGCACAGCAGCGGGCTAATCTGGCCATTCTAAAAGTTAGAAAGAAAGACGGAACATGATAAATTGAAAGAGGGTAAAGAAAAAAAAGAGAGAGAGAGTAAGGGAGTGGGTAGGGAGGAGTGGAAATGCCCATTCCTTTTTTTTTTTGCATAATTTGCTTCCTATTAGAAACATCATTCAGTAGGGTTTTTTCAGATGATAATTTGGAAAATCTGGGGTTGCAGCATTAATCCAGCAGCATTACACTTTACTGAGGGATTACTGAGTGACAACTTCAAGTGAAACGAAAGATGTAAGGGCCTCTTAAGCCGTGTTCCTATTAAAAGCCACAGCGCGGCGTGACACTGTGGCAGGCTTCATTGCACACTTGCCAACTAGTTGGGATATGTATCCCATGATAAACGCTCCAGCGCTCATACGGATTTCTGCCTCGTTTTGTCTCATTTTTTAACGTTTTTTTTTTCCCCTCCCTTCATTCAGCCATTTTAAATCACATTTTCCAACTGGCTTTTTATATTTTTCTGTGTTGTTTCCAGGGGCCGTTCATGACGAACGTTCCGCTTGAGGCCTGATGGTTTTGGAGAAAGGTCGAAGGTTCAGTTTATGTTTTTTGTGAAGCAACCTCTTGAGTGATAATCAGTAAGCAGATAAAAAGGAAAACATCTTCATAATTTAGTTCGAATTATTGCTTAACAACACACAAATAATCTTAACCCAATGAAGTCCCATTTTAACCACATCTGGGCCATGAACCACCTTCTCAAAGTCATCCTTCTCTGTAAAATTCAAGAATAGATCCAAAAAAAAAAACCTTCTTCTTTCGGCGTTTCCCTTCAGGAGTCACTACAGCAAGTCAGTTTCTTACATCTAACCCTATCTGCTGCATCCTCTTCGGTCATGCCAACTATCTTCAGGTCTTCCTTCATTGTATCCATGAACCTCCTCTTTGGTCTTCCTCTAGGCCTCTTTCCTGGTGGTTCCAAATCCAGCATCCTTATTCCGATGTACTCCGTCTCTCTCCCATGCACATGTCCCAACCATCTCAGTCTGGCCTCTCTGACTTTATCTTCAAACGACTAACATGTGCTGTTCCTCTGATTCTGTCCATCCCGGTCACTCCCTGAGAGATCCTCAGCATCTTCATCTCTGCTACCTCCATCTCTGTTTCCTGTCTTTTCCTCAGTGCCACTGTTTCTAGACCAAACAGCATGGTCGGTCTCACCACGGTTTTGTACATTTTCCCTTTCATTTTCCCTTTTACTTTTCTCCACCCATTCCAGCCTGCCTGCACATGCTTCTTCACCTCTTTTCCACACTCTCCATTGCTCTGGATTCTTGATTTGTATATAAAAAAACATATCAGATTCACCACAATATGAAAATAATTGAAAAGCTGAAATGCTCTGGTTTATTGTGAAAATAAATGTTTCAATTGCTCTTCAAAGAAGACATGTTTATTTCTAAAGCAAGATATGTGCATCAAGTGTTTCAAAGTCTTTATGATTCTATAAGTTAGTTTAATCTAGTTGAAACTTGAACTTTCTTCTATTTTTACCATCCACCCCATGTGTTGTGGTTGGTTTAATGTTTAACATACAGTAGCTTCCTCCAAATTTTGTAATTCTTTTTTGCGGCTACCTACATTGGAAAAACATCAATTTTCTAGCATCGTTGGGAGAAATGATTTCTCCCAAGATTTAAATTAGGGTAACATGAGAAGCATATCAGGTCTTGCACTTATTTAATTTTCTGTACCAAATCAATGTTTACCCTTAGTCAGTTTGATTAAAAAAAAAGGTTAAAAAGTAATGAAGTTGCCTTTACTTTTTGGGCTGGGGAATGGTGAAAGAGGAAAGTTGGAGTCTTTATAGTACAAGAACGTTGAATTATGAACTAACCGAACAATGCGTTGGAAAGAAGTGTTGTTGAGACACTTGTATACAGCCCTGGGGTTTAATGAGGAGTGTTTCAGTTCTTTTTTAATATGTGCTCTACCCATTAAACTACAATTAAGACTCTGACCACATGAAGGTTTGTACCACAAAGTTTAAATGACAAGTCCGTCTCCTGAAAAGGAGGTACAAGAACATTAGAGACTTTTATAAACAGTAGTAAAAACGATGGGATTTTTCTTACGGACCAGCATAAAAAAAAGAAAATGGAAAGCCCCCCCCCCAAAAAAACAAGTGGTGTTTAGGCAATGAACAACCCCAGGGTTTGTTTAATCAGAGTAGGGAAGTGCGGTACGAAGCTGGGAGCGTAAGTGAGGGGGGGTTTGACAGTGTCAAAAAGTAGAGTTAAACTGAATGAACTAAATTTCTAGCCAATATTTGGAATTTTTGGAACCGTCAGGCAGGGGACCTAGAGGAAGACCAAAGAGGAAGTTCATGGACACAGTGAAGGAAGACATGAAGATAGTTGGTGTGACCAAAGAAGATGCAGGAGATAGGGTTAGATCAAAAGTGTCAAAGTCTGGTCCTCAAGGGCTGGCGTCCAGAAGGTTTTCTATGTGTTCTTGGACCTACACACCTGACCCAGGTTAAAGAGTCTTCTTCTTTCGGCATTTCCCTTCAGGGAGCGCCACGGCAAGTCAGTTTCTTCCATCTAACCCTATCTGCTGCATCTTCTTTGGTCACACCAACCATCTTCATGTCTTCCTTCACTGTATTCATGAACCTCCTCTTTGGTTTTCCTCTAGGCCTCTTTTCTGGTGGTTCCAAATCCAGCATCCTTCTTCCGATGTACTCTCTCTCTCTCCTCTGCACATAATAATAAATTTTATTTGTAATGCACTTTATATCTCCAGTGGAGATCTCAAAGTGCTACAATGACCAAAAAGAAAAACAAACAGCAAAATTAAATAAAACCACAACACAAAAATCAACACTAAAAACTTTGCTGAAAAGCCTTTAGAAATAAAAATGTCTTCAGTCTTTTCTTAAAAGCCTCAACGCTCTGTGGAGCCCTCAAGCTCTCGGGAAGAACGTTCCAGAGCCGTGGAGCAGCTGCCTGGAAGGCCCTGTCCCCCATAATGGAGAGTTTGGTCCTTGGTTGGTGCCGGCAGTAGGAGGAGGAGGAGGAGCACAGGTCTCGGACAGTGGTGTGGAGGGTTAGGAGTTCTTGGAGATAAACAGGTGCAGTGCCGTGTATGCACTGATGGGTGAGGAGGCAGAGCTTGTACTGAATTCTGTATTTAACGGGTAGCCAGTGGAAGGATTTGAGGATGGGAGTGATATTGTCATATTTGCGCCTCCTTATCAGGACCCGGTTCGGTAACATGTCGGTTAACGAGTCATTGTGCCTAATTTTATTGGCCGTTGATTTCACTTTGTGTGCATCAGCTCTATTGAACCAGGAACACATGGAAAACCTTCAGGACACCGGCTCCTTAGGGTCCGAAATTTGACACCCCTGGGTTAGATGGACTCAGAGATCGGGTGAGGAGCTCTGCCATCCGGGAGGAGCTCTGTGTCGAGCCGCTCCTCCTCCAGGTCGAGAGGAGCCAGATGGGGTGGTTCGGGCATCTGGTCAAGATGCCCCCCGAGCGCCTCGCGGGCGAGGTGTTTTGGGCACGTCCCACCGGGAGGAGACCGAGGGGCACACCCCGGACCCGCTGGAGAGACCATGTCTCACAGCTGGCCGGGGAACGACTTGGGATCCTTCCGGGTGAGCTAGAGGATGCAGCCGGGGAGAGAGAGGCCTAGGCTGCCCGTTTAAGGCTGTTGCCCCCGCGACCCGACCCTGGAACAAGCGGAAGATGATGGAACGGAACGGGTTAGATGGAACCTGACTTACTATGGCGACCCTTAAAGGAAAATGCCGAAAGAAGAAGAAGACGCTAACAGAAGCAAACATGTAACAAAGGCTATGAAGTAAGAATCATTACCCCACAAAAACACAATACCCCCTTTTTAATAATAACAAAAAACACAATAAATTGGTGAAGACAAAAACTACAGACGCGATATACTCGTTTTTACTTTGACAAGAGCTAAAACATAACACCAGAAGCACTGACACTTCCTTATCGGAGTTTATAAAGTAAATTTGTAATGAGAAAACTGATGACATTTTATCAATATAATAGGGTCAAAACAAGAACTATTCGATTTATGTTGTTTTCTGCGCTCTGAAGCCATAAATACTCCTTTATGTTTATGATTATATCTTTGAACCCCAACGGATGCCCCTTGCAAGGACAAAAAAAATCATGCTTTTGTGTTTTAAAAGTGAGTCCAAAGTATCTCAAAGCATTTATGTCTGCAGTTTAAAAAGAGTCAACGGAGGGTAATAAACTGTGTCATCCTGTGCCGTTCGCCGCTTCAGCTGATAACAGCAAATGCAGGTGCTATTTTTCTGCTGGTATTTCACTAAAAAATGAAAACCTTTCCTCTCTTTGTGTAAAATCAAGGTCCCATTGTTTTTAAGATTCCAGTTTGGACCACTATATCTGTCAGTGATATCACTGGAAACAAAATGTAAACAATGGTTTTTCTAATAGGTGTGGATGCTCGGTCCCCAAAGTACAGAAGGGGCTTTTAAAATCCCTCTAACGTCCCAAATAGAACGACTAAAAGGAATTATTTTAATAAATAATTGGTAATTAATATGACCCCAGTCAATTAGTATGTGTTGGTCCCATGACAGACTGGTGACCTGTTTGGGGTGTACCTTGAATCTGTCGGGGTAAGCTCCAAAACCCCTCGCAACCCTGTTAGGGACAGACGGTTCAGAAGATAATTGAATGACTCCCGTCTATAGTTGGTCTGTGCATTTGTGCCCCTCGACATCTCTATGGAGGCATTCAAACCACAGAAGAAATTTCAATAAAACTGTCTACAGTTACTCAGTACCAGCTATCAATGAACTGGCTAGATTTTCAAAATATTGCGATCAAAGGTCAAAGTCACAAAAGTTGAAGTCACAAATTCTTGTGAGGGGGATATCTCCCAAACCGCGGGTGGTTATTTTAATGAAACTGTCCACAGTTACTTAGTACCATTTATAGATGAACTTATCAAGGTGACAAATTTTTAGTGCAAGTCAAGGCATATTTATTGATGTCATGGCGTCAACTATCAGCACAGGATCTCCACAGGGCTGTGCCCTTTCTCCCCTGCTCTTCTCCCTGTACACCAACTCCTGCACTTCCAGCCATGACTCCATGATCAAGTTTGCGGATGACACCACCCTGGTGATGAGTCGGCCTACAGGATGGAGGTAGACCGGCTGGTGTCTTGCAACAACAGCAGCAACAACCTGGAGCTCAACGCTCAGAAGACAGTGGAGATGATCGTGGACTTTAGGAAAGTCACAGCTCCCTTGCACTGACAGACTCCCCCATCACCACTGTAGACTCTTTCACTTCCTTGGCACTAACATCACACAGGACCTAAAGTGGGAGCCATCCATCAGCTCCCTGATCAAAAAGGCCCAAAAAGCCAAGCTGCCCGCCCAGATGTTGGTGCAGTTTTACACAGCCATTTTTAAGTCCATCCTCACCTCCTCCATCACCGTGTGGTACGCCGGAACCACAGCCAGGGACAAACACAGACTGCAGCGCATTGTGCGCTCCGTAGAGAAGGTGATTGGCTACAGCCTTCCATCTCTCGAAGACCTGTACGTCTTCAGGACTCGGGGGCATGCAAGTCGGATAGCAGCTGATCCTTCCCACCCTGGACATGGATTTTTTGAGCGACTCCCCTCGGGCAGGAGGCTCCGGTCAATTCGGACCAGAACGTCCCGCCACAAAAACAGCTTCTTCCCTTCTGCCATTGGACTTATGAACTCTTTATAACCTGGATCCCCACATCTCTTAGTCACTTTTTTTGTCACTTTACTATCTTTATTATTTTCTATGACGTTGCACTACTTTTCTTTTTCTTTCTGAGCACTTTTAGTTTTGTTAAAATTATTTTTATTTATTTTATTTTATATTATTTTTATTTTATATTTTTGCACACCTGTATCAAAGCAAGTTCAGAGTCTCTGATATTCTTCATTGGTAATAAAAGCATTCTGATTCAACCTATTCCTATTGGTTCTGATTCTGTTTTTAATGTAAATAAGGAAGGAGTACTCTTACTTCTTTTTAGATTCATAATAGCGTTTTATCACCAGGATAAATCTGTTTCACCCGATCGTGGAGCAATAAAAAACATGCTCAAGAGAAAAGTTAATTGGTGAGTAGATATTAAACATGTTGTTTTTGCACAGTGACCTGGATCTGTAGCCAGTTCAAGACGCATCGCTTTCCTCTCTCGCCTGCTGACTGGATCCCTGGAGAGGGACAAAGTAACTGTTCAATCCCAGGTAATTAACTTCACCACGACCCGGGGAACGCTCGCACCAGACACCACAATCCTTTAAGCACAACATTGCATTAGTCATATCCCACAAGACCCAACAAATGGCGGGGCAGAAAACAGAAGCATGCTAGGGGGCTTGTTCTATTCGTATAATCACCGACACGCTAAAGCTAAATCTATCTATTCGCCGGATCATAATGAGATGGCGTGTATGATATACGCGAAACAAGCAGGGACAATTAAGTTCAGCTTTATCACTTTGCTGATATGAATTGAAAGTTTTTGTTGTTTTTTTTTTTTTTTTTTCTTCCCTGGAGGTCAATTCTCAAAGCGTATCTGTTACAATGAGCTTAATTAGAACAAAGCTTTTACAACATAATGCAGATCTGATTAGAAAACAAAAGGTAGGCAGAACTGAATTAGATCCACTGTTTGAAATGGGCATGAGCTGATTCGGGTTAAGATGTTAGAAAAAAAAAATCGCAAAATTTACGAAATGAGCTCTTCATTAAAATGTTTTGTGGTTTGGATCCAAAATAAATCAAAGCAGAATTTCAACTAAAATAAATACATGGTTTATTTTGGTTTTACTGACCCCACATTTCAAACATGATCAGATCAAAGCATTCATTCAAATAGCATTTTACATACAATGCAAAGTAGCTTGTTCCGGGGGCGCGTTACGGGGGCAACAGCCTCAAACGGGTAGCCCAGGCTTCTCTCACCCCGGCTGCATCCTCCAGCTCACCCAGAAGGATCCCAAGTCATTCCCCGAGCAGCTGTGAGACATAGTCTCTCCAGCGTGTCCAGGGTCTGCCCCTTGGTCTCCTCCAGGTGTGACGTGCCTGAAACACCTCGCCCGGGAGGCGATTGAGGGGGCATCCTGACCAGATGCCCGAACCACCCTATCTGGCTCCTCTCGACCTGGAGGAGGAGCGGCTCGACGCCGAGCTCCTCCCGGATGGCAGAGCTCTTCACCCGATCTATGAGAGAGAGCCCAGGAGGAAGCTCATTTTGGCCGCTTGTACCCGCGATCTCATTCTTTCGGTCACCACCCACAGCTGGTGACCATAGGTGAGGGTTGGAACGTAGATTGACTTGTAAATCGAGAACTTTGCTTTTCGACTCAGCTCTCTCTTTACCATGACGGACCGATGCAGCGTCCTAGTTATTGCTGACCCCACACCGATCTGCTTGTCCCCCACTCGTGAACAAGACCCTGAGATACTTAAACTCCTCCTCTTGGCGCAGGACCCTGTCCCTGACCCGCTGGGGGCACTCCACCCTTTTCCGGGCGAGGACCATGATCTCGGATTTGGAGGCGCTAATTCCCAAAAAAAATCAAAGCAGATTTTCAACTAAAACAAATAAATGGTTTATTTTTCTTTTACTGACCCCACCCACTTCAAACATGATCAGATCAAAGCAATCATTCAAAGAGTATTTTACATACAATGCAAAGTAAGTTTAAAATAAAAACATGTGTGAATACCACCTGGTTGGTGGTATTCTCTGCATGCAGTGTCTATGCAAAATACACGGTGACACCTGTGCATATGTGGTTTTCCTAATAAAGTCAAACACAGTTGTGTAATGACATCTCATCAGTGGTGGATGAAGTACTCACTTTTTGTACTTAAGTAAAAGTACAGATAATTAGGCAAAAAATGTACTTAAGTAAAAGTACCAATAAAAAAATCTACTTAAGTAAAAGTACAAAAGTAGTTGGTGTAAATTGTACTTTTTAAGTAAAAAGTAAAAGTATTCGATCATAATTCAAATGTTATTTTTTGTGCTATAGGGTGTCACCATGGTAACCTGGATAAATACTCTGCAGAGGTGTGACCCCCCTCTCCCGCCTCTTTGGTCCACAAAAAAAAAAATAAATAAAATAAAAGGAAAGGGGACAGGTCAAGCTATCCCCTAGAAGGGCCAGTGAATGGGCCGCCAAAATGTCACTTATTTTTTAAAATGTTTTTGGGGGGAGGCCCTCAGTCATTATATATTGGCTTTGTCAAAGCCCCACCCCCTTTGGAAAATTCTACATCCGCCCCTGCTCTGTGTGATGATGGCTCAACTTTTTATTTAGAAGTAAACACAACAAACAACGATCTTCTGACTCTTTTTAATTTGTACTATATTTGATGTTAGGTTTTTGGCGCTGAATGAATGCGAAAAATGTTTCTCGATTCATGACTTCTTCTCCTGATCAACTGCTTATTTTGATTTTGGCGATGCGGCTTCAAGATGCGCTAAAGAAAAAAAACCTGTGTATTTTTCAAATTCCTGAACGAAAATGTAACAAAAAATGTAAAACACACTTTTAAAAGTAGCGAAGTAAAAGTACAGATATTTGCTCTAAAAATGTAGTGAAGTAAAAGTAAAAGTACCGGTCTTAAATTTTACTTAAGTAAAGTACAGATACACAATTTTTTTACTTAAGTACAGTAACGAAGTACATTTACTTCATTACGTTCCACCACTGCATCTCATACATTATTTTAGGTCTGGTGGGTGTTCTTCTTACCATATGATATTACATCTGGAAGCAAACACGTCAGACCCTCTGAAGAAGAAAAAAAAAAAACGACAATTCTAAAAACTCTCAGTATACTCGTCTAAAACTTATCCTTTCTTTTCTTATAATTGATACAGTTGAAGATGATGCATTAAAGTTATAAACTGAAAAATTAAAGCATCAAACCATAATTGACACTTAAAACTATAGTATATGGGGATAGAGGCCTGCCCAGGATGTATCCCGGGCAATTTTGGTACATTTTTGGTATAAACGACAGCTCTAGTTTGTAACATAATAAATTACTGTTTAAATGTAAAATATGAATAATGAAAAAGTTATAAAGTGAAAAATATAAAGCATCAAACCATAATTGACACTTAAAACTATAGTATATGGGGATAGAGGCCTGCCCAGGATGTATCCCGGGCAATTTTGGTACATTTTTGGTATAAACGACAGCTGTAGTTTGTAACAAAATAAATGACTGTTTAAATGTAAAATTTGAATAATGAAAAAGTTATAAAGTGAAAAATATAAAGCATCAAACCATAATTGACACTTAAAACTATAGTATATGGGGATAGAGGCCTGCCCAGGATGTATCCCGGGCAATTTTGGTACATTTTTGGTATAAACGACAGCTGTAGTTTGTAACAAAATAAATGACTGTTTAAATGTAAAATTTGAATAATGAAAAATGACATTTGTTGGTATGAGATCCTAAAATAAAATGAGGAGTTTTCTTCTTTAGTAATTTTTTTTTGTCTTCTGAACCATCCATGCCAATAGGGTTGGATGGAGCCTATCCCTGCAGATTTATGGTGAGAGGCAGGGTACACCCCGAATAAGTCACCAGTCTTGGGGCCACACACAACCACATTTTATTGCTGCCAATGAACCTGACATGCATGTGTTTGGAGGGTGGGAGTAAACCCTTGTGTATGCGGGGAGAACATGCAAACTCCACACAGTGAGGACTTTGATTCAAGCCTCGTCCCAACCTGGGACTTGAATTTTGACGTTCTTGCTTCGAGGCCACTTTGCCACGTGCCACCCTGTTCATTAATTTGTTAACTAAATCATTAAGTCCGTGGTAAATTTGATCATGGTTAGCCTGGCTTTTTTTGGACGTTTCACATAGGTAGCTAAAAATTGCAAGAAAATAAAGTATGAAGAGGTTACAAATTTTATTTCATTTTGCACCTCAGAGCTTTTTTTTTTTTGTCAGGCTTCATTTTGTTTTCGGCCATGGTCTTTTCATGTGTCCATTTAAAAAAAACTTCGTTAACTAGTACAGCATTGTTTCAAAATTGTTATATTTAGTTGAAAAGACTTTTGTAGCAGGATATTTGATGTCTTTTGAAACAAAACATTTGCAACAACCAAAGTCATTAAATTGGCAGTGTTGTATCTTGCATCAAAATTCAAAATCCCAAAGGTCGGGTAAATGTAAAATATCATAAATCTATTCCAAATCTGAACATAACCGACATCCGACTAAAGGTCAGTCTGACAATTCAGCAGTCTGCTGTTCACCTCCTCATCAACCAAAGTCTGACATCAGACACAAAAAACAATTACTGTTTCTCATCTTGAGATTTTTACCAAAGGACGTTCTTCACAACAATTTTGGTAAAGGGGAAAATTTTTGGAGTTTGGCAGAAATTGTTGAAACCGAGATCATCAACCCATTAAGAAAAAAAAAAAAACATAAGCAAGAAACTCGATGAGAAAGTGAGCGGCACTATCGATTAGTAGAGAGGTGGGCAAACATTTTGGTTTGCGGGCCACATTGAGTTCTAACATTTGACAAAGGGGCCGGAACAGGAACCGATGGATGGCATGCTTTGGTAACCGCTAGATTAGACCGATAGAATGGTGCGCTAGTTTTTAAACAAGCGCGCTAAATGTTACATCAAAAGCGTTAAATTTCAAATCTAGCGCATTACGTCTGAAAATCTAGTGCGGTTAAAAACGTGCATTTAGCGTCGCTAGGTTTGAAATCTAAGCGCTTAATGTAGCATTTTGCTTGTTTTAACATCAAACACGCTTGTTTACATGCGTGTTTTGGGCCCGATGGCTTTCCATATCTGTGCACACTGTTTTAGCAGATGGTTAAGTGTTTCAGAAAGGAGATTAACGGACAAATAAGAACATACCTGACGGCTGTTTTAAGTTACCGTATTTTCCGCATTATAAGGCACTACACCTCGTGACCCAGATTCATGCCTCTCGTTAGCAGGAATTTCTATTCACTAGGCTTTTAGCATTTTTATAATAGGGTTCGTTTACTGGTCTGTGGCTACAATAGGAGCCATTCACGGCCATCATAGGTAACCCAGGCTCATTGGTCGAGCTCTCCTTACTATTTTTTTACCTTTTACTCAGGTTAGTATAAATAGATCCAGGTTTCAGTCCATTTCATTCAGATTGAAAATGATTTCCGGATGGAAGTCGAACGTCTCGATCAAGAATTAAACTGTCCAGAAGACTTTTTTGAAACTTTTTCTACTATGGATCACTCCTGGATGAATGAGGGACTACACGGACACGCACTACTGTAAAGGCTGTTCAACTTTGTCCTCTAACTGTGGCCATCTCACTTTGTTCCCGCGGAAACTCTGTATAGTCTTGGCGCAGCCCATCCTCTTGCTTCCTCCACTTCCTCATCATTGATTCATTGATATTAAACTCTCTCGCTGCGGCTCTATTCCCGTGTTCTACTGCGTGACCGATCACCTTGAGTTTAAACTCTGCGGTGTAACAGTGTCTCTTGGTAGGAGCCATTTCCGGGTCTTTACACAAACACACAAATGAAAATGAGACGCCTTTTCATATATCCCAGCATGCACCGCGCACTACTTCTTCTACGAGGGAAATGGAGTCGGCGGCTGCTTACCGCAGTTGCGACACCTGTTGTAGCTCAATATTAATCCATATATAAGGCGCTCCGGGTTAAAAGGCGCACCGTGGACTTAGAGAAAATTTAAGGTTTTTAGGTGCGGAAAATACGGTATACCAAAAAATATTTAAAAGTCTTCCATCAACCACCTTTTACTATGTGTTTTTGGACTAATTTTATGTGTTCTGACCACTCCCCCATCTGCTTTTCAATTATCCTGCCAATCCGCCTTGCAAAACCCTTTCTTTGTTTTGGTGTTATTTCAAAGTACAGTCAGCTACAGTTATAATCCTTTGAAGATAATACAGCTCTGCTTCCTTAAATCCTTTTAGCCTTTCAGCAGACATCACATTTAGCTTAAACGTTGTGAGATTTTTCTGTAGAAAGCATTTCAACTTCATGTGTTTAAGAGTAAACAGCTGTAAAGTCTTCTATGTGGATTGATTTAAAGAGCGTTTCCATCAGATCGAATGTGTAGGTTGATGAACGTGACTGGTTCAATAGAGCTAAAAGAACAATGGGAAATAATAAAATCCACATCTTTACTTATCAAAAGGAGATGTTTTAACAAACCATATTGGATTAGCTGTCACACGGATGCATAATTAGATGTGAGCAAAAACTCTCAGTGCGCTTGATCTTTCCTTTCGCATGCGGGTCAGGCACATAAAACACAAATCCAGTCCATGTTTCCGAGCCCTAAATGGACATTTTCAGTCGATGGAAAATCTGCAAATGCCAAAGCGACTTGAATCAAACGGCTTATTGAAATTTCAATGCGGCTGTATGGGTGTCTCTAATGAGGTAAGAAAAGAACAGTGTCGCTCTGACTGTGCAGCAGTCTAACCAATTATCAGACTTCCCTGCTGCTGAACCATGGGAGAAAGTCCATAGGTGATGGTGGGTAGAACGAGGGGAAGCCACGTTGTTTAAGTGAGAGGGAACAGATAATGGACTTCCCTCCCTTACTTTCCCTCTGCGACACTTTGAACAACAGCAAAGCTGGCGTTTCCAGCCTACAGCCATCAGAGAGCCAGGAATGCGATTTGACTGTATATGTCAAAGAGAGTTTGATTGTCTTTGAAAATGTTTTATTCATCAGATGGCTTTGGAGGCTGCTTACCTCTGCCGCTGATTTGCTGGCAAAATGGCTCTGGCAGGCGACATAATACAGAATGAGCAGCAACCGTTCCGCCTGCATACAGTTACAGCAGCTATTCTTCTTTAAAGAGACACAAAGAATGGCCAAGTTTGCTGTGAGGAAACATTTGCTCAGCCATCATAGTTGATTTTTATTGTCTCATAGGGTTACACTCCATTTGGCATCATCTGGTGCCAACTTTACTTTTATTCCTCACATCCTGCCTCTTACTTTGCAATGGATCAAAGCTGCACATGTACCCTGTGATGTGACATATTTTAATCAGTCAAACTCTCATTATTGCAAGTACCAAAGCCAAGTCGTTTGTCTACATCTTCTGCCAACTATACACTAAGTTTACCGGGTGTATATTTGGATTCAGCTCATTGGAGGTCGTGGGTTTATTACAAACAGGTTTGCAAGCAGACATCAGATAATTTAGATCAAGAAAGCGACATGGAATCCTGATTGGGTAAGAGGTTTGGTAGCTGTTGGGATAAACTGAGGTAGAGTTTTCCGTGCCAGCGAATTACTTGGCAAAAACAGCTTGTGGGTAATTATTCATTTATTTGCTGTTATTTAATACTTACTGTCATTATAGGAGAGGTTTTGTGCAAAATTAACTTCACGGAGATTTCTACATCAAAAGCAGACCTGAACTGGTTTTCAGTTTTATTTTTTGCCCGCTTAAGTAATTTGCGAGGTCTTTGTCCAGTTTTCAGATATTATTTGAAAGCTAGGTAGTTCTTGGAATCCCCATGGACAATGATGTTTGCAGATGACATTGTGATCTGTAGTGAGAGGAGGGAAGAGGTGGAGGAAAAGCTGGAGAGGTGGAGGTTTGCACTAGAAAGAAGAGGAATGAAGATTAGTCAGAGTAAAACAGAGTACATGTGTGTGAATGAGAGGGATCCAAGTGGAAAAGTGAGGTTACAGGGAGAAGAGATAAAGAAGGTAGAAGATTTTAAATACTTAGGATCAATGGAGAGTGTGGAAAAGAGATGAAGAAGCATGATCAGGCAGGCTGGAACGGGTGGAGAAAAGTATCAGGTGTGATGTGTGACAGAAGAGTTTCAGCTAGAATGAAAGGGAAAGTATACAAAACCGTGGTGAGACCGGCCATGCTGTTTGGTCTAGAAACAGTAGCACTGAAGAAAAGACAGGAAACAGAGATGGAGGTAGCAGAGATGAAGATGCTGAGGATCTCTCTGGGAGTGACCAGGATGGACAGGATCAGAAATGAGCACATCAGGGGAACAGCACATGTTAGAGGTTTTGGGGATAAAGTTGGAGAGGCAAGATTGAGATGGTTTGGGCACGTACAGAGGAGAGAGAGAGAGAGTACATTGGAAGAAGGATGCTGGATTTGGAACCACCAGGAAAGAGGACTAGAGGAAGACCAAAGAGGAGGTTCATGGATACAGTGAAGGAAGACATGAAGATAGTTGGTGTGACCAAAGAGGATTCAGCAGATAGGGTTAGATGGAACAAACTGACTTGCTATGGCGCCCCCTGACGGGAAATGCTGAAAGAAGAAGAAGATTTTGAAAGCCAGGTAGTTCTTGGCCACGTCTTTATTCTTAACCATGCTCAAAAATTCTCTCTATAATCTTATCCGTAGAGACAACTGATGAAAACCACCCTTAGAGCTAATAAATATAAGTAGTAAGGGTTTCAGTGCACCTCCTCTGCTCACGCTCAGTCCCTCCCCTCTAAAAGTAGACGTAGCGTAAATGCACCAAAATAAGAATTTAAGAGAATATCCTCTAGCTTTGTTAACTTGATCAATCAATTAATCAATAATAACTTTATTTATCCATGAGGAACTTCGTTTACAGTTTAAACACATCATAAAACAATAAAATATAAATAGATAAAAATAGAATAAAACAATAAAATCAATAAATAAGAACATTTACTTATCATTTCTTCAGTATACGCCAACCCGTCACAAGGCCCCTCAGCCGTTCAGCGGTCGGATTGAGGTGGGTATAAAACTCAATATGGCTCTCTTGGTCTGAACTTTAATAATTGCAACTGCGAGGGATCTGAACCTACGACCGAACCTACAACCTTGATGCACTTTACTTTGTATTTTTGGCCTCAAGCCACATTTACACTGAACTGCATGCGTCTTGAGAGCAGCATGAGGTGGATATTGGCGGGAAGAGGAAATATATAGTGTCAAAAACAAAAGGAAAGTGAATGAATGTTTTCATGAGCTCTTTTCTGGGCTACAAATATCCAGTGGTGGAACGTAACGAAGTAAATGTACTTCGTTACTGTACTTAAGTAATAAAATTGTGTATCTGTACTTTACTTAAGTAAAATTTAAGACCGGTACTTTTACTTTTACTTCACTACATTTTTTGAGTTAATATCTGTACTTTTACTTCGCTACTTTTTAAAAGTGTGTTTTACATTTTTCGTTACATTTTTGTCCAGGAATTTGAAAAATGCAATTTTTTTTAGCGCACCTTGAAGCCGCATCACCAAAATCAAAAGAAGCAGTTGATCGGGAGAAGAAGTCATGAATCGAGAAACTTTTTCCGCATTCGTTCAGCGCCAAAAACCTAACATCAACTATAATACAAATTAAAAAGAGTCAGAAGATCGTTGTTTGTTGTGTTTACTTCTAAATAAAAAGTTGAGCCATCATTACACAGAGCAGGGGCGGATCTAGAATTTTCCGAAGGGGGTGGGGCTTTGACAAAGCCAATATATAGTGACTGGGGGCCTCCCCCCCAAAACATTTTAAAAAATAAGTGTCATTTTAATCCATTTTGGTGCCCATTCACCGGCCCTTCTAGGGGATAGCTTGACTTGTTCCCTTTCCTTTTATTTTAATTATTTATTTATTTTGTGGACCAAAAGAGGCGGGAGAGGGGGGGTCACACCCCTGCAGAGTATTTATCCTGGTTACCATGGTGACACCCTATAGCAAAACAAATAACATTTGAATTATGATCGGATACTTTTACTTTTTACTTAAAAAGTATAAATTTACACCAACTACTTTTGTACTTTTACTTAAGTAGATTTTTTTATTGATACTTTTACTTTTACTTAAGTAGATTTTTTTTTTTATTGATACTTTTACTTAAGTAAATTTTTGGCCTAATTATCTGTACTTTTACTTAAGTACAAAAAGTGAGTACTTCATCCACCACTGCAAATATCACATTTCTTAGTCAACAAAAAAAACTATGTTTACCTCTTTTATCAATCTGGATTGAGGTACAAATGGTTACCCTACAAAAGCACAATTCCTTCTTGTTAAATCATGCGGGTACACCCTAATGTAGCCATGGTATTGTCTTTCTCACCAAGAGTGAGCAAGAACGGTGGTGACATTACCGGGTGGGCAGGTGGACCTTAAACCCATGTCACACCTGCAGGTCACACAGAAATCAAAGAGCAGGCTTTTCCAAACAAGTTCCTTAAGCGGGGGTGGGGAACACCGAGCTGTGACAGGCTGCCCTGCTGTTTTTGTCAGTCAAGCAACGAATGATGGTGAGCGTGAGGTCGCGGAAGAGCAAGAGATGAGTGATTCGTGGGCTGACCAGCGGGTTGTGTGTGGACATGTGCGCCTGTCCATTTGTGCATGTGTCTGAGCCCTGCAGGACACACAGTGGATGACAGATTGGCAAGGCCATGGATGGGCCAGCCTCCATCAGCACCGCAGGCTGCTGTGATGTGTCCATTCTTTCCTCCCTCACCACCGCCAACCGCACCAACTGTCTGCCTGTCTGGATGGGCAGTCATGTTTAGTTGTCTCTTTTCCAGTTTTGATTGTGTTGTTTCAGAATCGGAACCACAATTTCTTTTTTTGTGAGAAGTTTGTGTTGGTGGAACTTTTTACCAAACCCATTTCAAAGAAAAACATGCTTATGTTTTTCATTGTTTTCATTAGTACTTTGTGTAGAATTGGAATTGATCATGACCAGTGGTGTACTCACTTTTTGTACTTCAGTAAAAGTACAGATTAGGCAAAAAAAAATACTTAAGTAAAAGTAAAAGTACCAATAAAAAAATCTACTTAAGTAAAAGTACAATAGTAATTGGTGTAAATTTTACTTTTTAAGTAAAAAGTAAAAGTATTCTACCATTATTTAAATGTTATTTTTTAGGCTGTAGGGTCGCAAATAAATACTCTGCAGGGGCGTGACCCCCCTGGCATTCCACCCTTTTCCGGACGAGAACCATGAAAAGGGTGGAGTGCACCCGCAGTCAGTAACTCAGTCAGTTACCTTCTTAACTTCATTAATATTTTTATTCTGACCAAAAGATATCGACATCATGGAGGAGCAGGGGATTTCTGTAGCGTTACAAGGCTAGCTAGAAACCAGAGGTAAGATCTTAAGCTCGAACTCGAGGTCAGGTCGGGCCTAAAATTCGGGTCGGTTCGGGCTCGGGCTTCTATCTCGCTGACTTTTTTTTTTTCAAATAAATATATGTTTATAAAATGTAAACTAAAACGAGGTGAGGGTACTAAACTAAGGAATACTTGTTATAAAATTAAAACAGAGAAGTAATGTTTAACTACTAAAGGGGATCCGCAGAGCCAGAACATACTCTACACATGTGAACGCCCGCTCTTAATCTGAAAATCTTCCCCTGCACAAGTCTGTATTTATTTTGAACTGATATCCCCAATATGAAGGAGAAAGAAGGATAAACTAAAGGCAGCAAAACTGAAAAGACAAACACGCACCAGTAAGAGTGAGGTGTGGAAAAGCTTCAAATTTTTTGGTCAAAATGCTACAGAAACTTGCGTTGGCTTCGCTGAATGTGGAAAAAAGACTGGCACCTCAACGCTGAGCAGGCATTTAAACAGCTGGACTGGCAAAAGTGATGATTGTCAAAGATCTATTTTATCATTTGTTTCAAAGACCGTCCCTCCACTTCCCGCTAAGCAAGACAAGCACGTTAGGGGTCCGATAGTGTGATTTTTTTTAAATTAAAAAAGCGTGTTCCTGAAAATGTTCCTATTTATAAATAACCCTCCCCCTCCCGAGTCCTCGCCAATAAAATATGACATTTCGGGCTTGTTTCAGTTAATTGGTTGGGCTCGGGCCGAGTCGGGTTTTAATACCCGCGGGCCGGGTCGGGCTGGATTTTTTAGGCCCGATCTCACCTTTGCTAGAAACAAAAAATTTTAACTGAAATAGTTGGTATTTAAACAGCTACTGTTCCCCGCATGCTGTAAATCATATGGTTCATTCAGTTCAACTTTAACTTCATATATATGATGCAACTTCTGTCACCCTGAAAAGTAAAGTGTGTGTACAATGGCCTGATTTATAAAAAATGCATGAAGTTAAAGATGACACAGTTCTGTTGTAGTTTAAGCAAGAATACCTCTGCATGAGGAGATTGATGACACTTGTGCCGGTATGTGTCAAACTTTGTAAATGCCTTTATTTTCAGTATTTATCTCCTTCTAAGGCGCTCCACCCCTCCCTTAAGACTCCGGTGGGATACAACTGTATATTGTGCAGTCCGACTCATAATTTGTTGGATTGTGTTTGTTGAACATTGATTTTCATCAAACACACACCAGAAACAGGTTATATTCTATCGCGGCTTGTTGTTGATGAAAACCTAGTGTAGCATGCCTGCCCAAAAAATTCATAACAGAAGTAGAGCCCGGTGTTGAAAGAGCTCTGCAGTTGTTTTACGTTCGCAAACCTGGATACCCTGCAGTTGTTGAATAAAGATGAGTTCATAGTACACTCAAAGTAGTTCATTCAAATGGAGGGTCATTTTTCTGACTGATAAAGCTTGGCTGAATCTAGGTCATGGAATCGGACGATGATTTAATATTCAGCTGCGAATCTACAACAAAATGGAGGAAAAGGAGAAAAATCAAGGTATCATAGTGGTCCCCAGATCATAACCTGACCAAATTATATTCAGAAATTGAAATTTGTATAATGTTATCAGTTGTTTTAGAGGTATTTAACTACCGTAATTTCACGACCATTAGGCGCACCGTACAAAAAGGCGCAGTCTCAGTCACACACCGCCTTACAACAACACACACGCAAGCATGCAAATGTGCGTATTAAAAAATAGATCGGGAGCAAAACTGAGTTTGGTTGTGCTTTATTTGAGTAGTAACGATACTAAACAAGCACATTACCGGTAATAGTCTTTATTCAAATCCGTCAAAGTCCTCATCCTCTGTTTCGGAATCGAACAGCTGCGCAAAATCCAACAGAGCAGGTCCACTTCGCTCCTCGCTGTCAAAGTCACTGTCTGTACTGTACGGCTCCTCAGAACGGATACCAGCTTTTGCGAAAGCTATGATAACAGTACCAGCAGACACGTTAGTCCAAGCATCTACAATCCATTGGCAAACTGTAGCGTAATTCGCCCGGCGCTGCCTTCCACGGCTTGATTCCCATGTTCCTCCGCGTAGCTGATTGCCTTCAGCTTAAACTGAGCATCATAATCGTGTCTCTTTGCCATTTTCAGGGTTAAAACAGCAATGTTGTTCATACAGCACATACCTTTTTATACACAATCCACGCCCACACTTCACTCTTTAACGTTCTCATGCCTTTTCTTTCAGGTCCGCCTCGCCTCACGGGCACCGCTTTTTCTTTTAGGTCCGCCTTTTCTCACACACAAGGCGCATCGCACAAAAGGGCATACCGCTCATTTTGAAGAAAATAAGACGGTTATATGTGCCTAATAGCCGTGAATTTACGGTAATTACAATACCTGGCAAAGACTTATAAAGTGTTTTTTTTTTATTATTATTATTATTATTATTGTAAAGTAAGTGCATTTTCAAATGCCAGTTTTGTCGTGTTCGGAAAGCTCTTGAGTTGCTGTTGATTGTAAGGATAAGTTTTGAGGCGTCAAAGCTTTTACATATCTTTGATAAATGCCTGATTGGGCCCATCCTAGTGATGGCAGCAAGGAAGCTACGTTCATAATGACTCTATTTAAATTTCCTAGGAAGCATAGAATGTCTGTGAGACGCATCTTTTTCTTTCTTTTATTCTTTCATTTGACACAAAACCCGCATTCCTTTGTTTAAAATCGTAAGAATATGAGCGTTTGAACACATAAAAGCTCTTTTTCTCAGACAGTTTTTCCTTTATTTTTTTTTAACAACGTTATCTACATGGCTACTCTTTAATCTGTTTTAGTGTATTCTAAAGTTGTTTGCTCGCACTCCAGCTGGAAGTGTAGAATTCTTTGTTGCTTTCACCCAAAGTGTTGATTAGAGATATTTGTCCTCTTACAGTCTCACAGCAGCTCCGAAGAAGAGCTTCGGATGAATCAGCTTTGATGACTCGGCTAGCTCATTGCCAGTGGTGGATGAAGTACTCACTTTTTGTACTTAAGTAAAAGTACAGATAATTAGGCAAAAAATTTACTTAAGTAAAAGTACAAAAGTAGTTGGTGTAAATTGTACTTTTTAAGTAAAAATTAAAAGTACTCGATCATAATTCAAATGTTATTTTGTGCTAATGAGTGTCACCATGGTAACCAGGATAAATACTCTGCAGGGGTGTGACCCCCCTATCCCGCCTCTTTTGGTCCACAAAAAAAAAAAAAATAAATAAAATAAAAGGAAAGGGGACAAGTCAAGCTATCCCATAGAAGGGCCAGTGAAAGGGCCGCCAAAATGGAGGAAAATGACACTCATTTTTTAGAACATTTTGGGGGGGAGGCCCTCAGTCACTATATATTGGCTTTGTGAAAGCCCCACCCCCCTTTGGAAAATTCTAGATCCGCCCCTGCTCTGTGTAACGATGGCTCAACTTTTTACTTAGACCATGTCCGTGTAGTCCGTCATTCATCCAGAAGTGATCCATAGTAGAAAAAGTTTTTAAAAAAGTCTTCTGGGCAGTTTAATTCTTGATTGAGACGTTTCGACTTCCATCCGGAAATCATTTTCAATCTGAATGAAATGGACTGAAAACTGGATCTATTTATACTAACCTGAGTAAAAGGCAAAAAAAAATAGTAAGAAGGGCTCGACCAATGAGCCTGTGTTACCTATGATGGCCATGAATGGCTCCTATTGTAGCCACAGACCAGTATACGAACCCTATTATAAAAATGCTAAAAGCCTAGTGAATAGAAATTCCTGCTAACGAGAGGCATGAAACTGGGTCACGAGGTGTCATCTTTAGTCCATGGCTTCAAAAGGCTGATGTAAATCCCGGGCAAAATGTATCTAATGCCTCCACTTCGATTCAGTGAGGGATTTTCTTTCATCACAAAGATGGCTTCCTTCACCCCTCTTTCAAACCATCCTTTCTCTCTACTTACTCTTTATTTAGAAGTAAACACAACGAACAACAATCTTCTGACTCTTTTTAATTTGTTCTATATTTGATGTTAGGTTTTTGGCGCTGAATGAATGCGGAAAATGTTTACTTTCGATTCATTACTTCTTCTCCCGATCAACTGCTTCTTTTAATTTTAGCGATGCGGCTTCAAGATGCGCTAAAAAAAAGTGTATTTTTCAAATTCCTGAACAAAAATGTAACGAAAAATGTAAAACACACTTTTAAAAACTAGCGAAGTAAAAGTACAGATATTAACTCAAAAAATGTAGTGAAGTAAAAGTAAAAGTACCGGTCTCAAATTTTACTTAAGTAAAGTACAGATACACAATTTTTTTACTTAAGTACAGTAACAAAGTACATTTACTTCGTTAGGTTCCACCACTGCTCATTGCAAACAGTTTTCAGCTGCAGACGAGGAAATATTTACACCTGCTTTTCAAGTCATTTGACTTTCTTCTCAGGAGAAGAAACAAAATTCCACTCTGGTCCAAATTGAACGTTCGGACCTGTTGTTCGTGGCACTTTGACAGCTCGTGACTGATGAAGCAAAGAAGCTAACAGGCCAGGAGCCACCCTGACAGCACCTTCCATCCCTGACTTGTCAGTGTCAGGTAACCATTTCCCGAGTGCCACCTTCAATTACCAAAGAGCTTTCTAATGATTAGACATCGTGCAAGAATCCAAATGTGCTGCTAGAAGTTTTCTAATATCAAGCTTGACTCAGATGTAGCATGACTAATGATATTTCCAAATGAAGGGTGGACTTCAATGAGTGTCTTAAGGAGAAGATGAGATTTTAATTACTCATGTGTCTGGATGCCTGGATGACCTTCAGTCAAGATCTGGACAAAAGTCAATTACAAAGGATGGTCTGCCAACTCTATCTCTGGTTGTAGAGAAAAGTCTGCAATCTAAATGGTGGATTGTCAAAGGTCATTACGAAATTAATATGACGAACTCTGAGGGAAGTTTGAAAGCAACTCTATAAAAGTAGACGTTTTGGTACCGTAATTTCACGGCTATAAGGCGCATATAAAAGTCTTAGATTTTCTCCTTGCGTGTGAGAAAAGGCGGACCTGAAAGAAAAGGCATGAGCACATTAAAGAGTGAAGTGTGAGCGGTGTGGGAGCGATGGATGATCGAAGAATTCCACAGTTTCACGAAGGGCGGATGGCAGCGCCGGGCGAGTTACGCTACAGTTTGCCAATGGATTGTAGATGCTTGGACTAACATGTCTGCTGGTACTGTTATCCGAGCTTTCGCAAAAGCTGGTATCCTTTCTGAGGAGCCGCACAGTACAGACAGTGACTTTGACAGCGAGGAGCGAAGTGGACCTGCTCTGTTGGATTTTGCGCAGCTGTTCGATTCTGAAACAGAGGATGAGGACTTTGATGGATTTGAATAAAGACTATTACCGGTAATGTGCTTGTTTAGTATTGTTTCTACTTAAATAAAGCACAACCAAACTCAGTTTTGCTACCGATCTATTTTTTAATACGCACATTTGCATGCTTGCGTGTGTGTTGTTGTAAGGCGGCGTGTGACTGAGACTGCGCCTTTTCGCACGGTGCGCCTAATGGTCGTGAAATTACGGTAATATTATCAATCTCCGGAGCGAAGCAATGAGCATCCTGAGCTAAAGGTTTTTTGATTTATTACTCTCTTGAGCTGTGAGTGATTTATTTTGTTGGTGGTGAAATAAAGCGGTAAACTCTGCAATTATACAGTCATATAATCACGTTTTAACTATCCACCTTGAGTTTAATTATCTCAGTGCTTCAAGTGGATGGCAGCATCAACAAACACGCTGACTCTTTTGTGGCGTCTCCACTCGCAGCTGCACAGAGAGAGCTGTTTTACTCAGGAAGTCACTTGCTTGAAGTCTATTTGTCTTTTGTAATTACCATTCAATAAAGGAAAACCCTTGGTAATTATCCTTGGCGCTCAGTGGAACCAATCATTGTAAGTTAACATAAACACAGACCTCCTTCTAAAGAGGCTGATTCAGATGTTGACCTGCCTCGTTGGGGTTGCAGGAGCTTCGCTCTAGAATCAAACGCAGGAACCTGTCGAGTTCCATCTGGGGCAAAGAGTAGCGAGGTCACTACCTTTGCTGCCATTGCTCAAACTGAAAGAAAATGCAGTGATCAATTTTGTCTGTGACCGCACAATGTCTTGTTTAATTAGTTTGATCAAGCCTAACTTTTTTTTTTATTTCATTGCATAGATGTTTCAATAATCTCCCATTCCACTTCTAAACAGTGTAATTTGGAATTTGTCCACTTTTTTAAAGTAATGACTGATATTAAAGGGCCCATCTCGTGCAAAATAACTCTTTTCACATTGTATCCTATGCACATACACACGCAAAATGTGGGGTTTGCAACATGCATTACACGATAGTTATGAAAATATATTGATTTGGTGGAGCGCAGTCACAGACCCGGAACTATGAAAGGCCGGGTATCGCTCATCCCCCCGCCCGTCCTGAGAAAGTACAAGCTCCGCCCTCTGCTCTCACTTTGACGCTATTCCTTCGCCCATCTCTGAGCGGGAGGGGGAAGGCAGGCGTAAACCCGCGCGTAGCGGTTTGGTAGCGTCTGAAATAAGATTTCAAGCAAGAAAATAAAAAAGACGCAGAGCAGCGAACCAGCCTGTATATCAGACGTTGAAAGCGAGTTTGTGAGGGCGTAAGGCCGGAGTGGAGGCGGGTGAGGAGGGCGGGTGGTGAGGAGGGAGGGTTTGCAGCGGAGGGGGGGGGTGTGCGAAGTCTGTCCTGGCTACGTCAAATGCGTCATACTTTAGACATCTGCTCATTGGTTGTTTTGTCTGAGCGTGCCAGAAATCCACAGTAATTTGTAAAAAACGGGCTAAATCAATCTAGAACCCCTCTGGTGACATATATCAGAATCAGAATATACTTTATTGATCCCACACAGGGGAAATTTGTGTGTCACAGCAACAACTTCCTATCTGCTAAGTGAGTCGTTGTAGAGCTCGATCACGTACGAAAAGAAAGACCTCCGGTAACGAGATGTTCTCGAGCGGAGCTGTCTGAGCCTCTTGGAGAAGGAGCTCCACTGTTCGTCCAGGAGTGGGTAGAGAGGATGGTCATGATTGTCCATGATGGATAAAAGTTTGTTCAGTGACCTCCTCTCTACCACTGCCTCAAGTGAGTCCTGTTTGCTGCCAATGACCGAGCCAGCCATTCTGATCAGTTTATCCAATCTGTTGGCGTCACTGGCTGCGATGGTGCTCCCCCAGCAGATGACAGAGAAGAACAAGGTGCTGGCCACCACAGACTGATAGAAGGTCTCCAGGATCTTGCCACACACATTGAAGGACATCAGCATCCTTAGAAAGTAAAGTCGGCTGCAAGTCTTCTTGTACACAGCAGTACTGTTGCTCCTCCAGTTCAGTCTGCTGTCGATGGTCACTCCCAGGTATTTGTATTCCTCCACCACCTCCACATCTCTACCCAAAATGCAGAGCGGCTGCAAAGCAGTCCTCCTCTTCCGGAAGTCAATCACCATCTCCCTGGTCTTGTCTACATTGAGCAGCAGGTGATTCTCTCCTGCCCACACCACAAATCCATCCACCACCCTCCTGTACTCCTCCTCCTGCCCACCACTTATACACCCTACAACTATATATAATATACAAGGCCCGGACATCACTCTTACAAGGTAGAAAACTCTGGAAAGTCCATTTTGCATGAGATGGTCCCTTTAAACGAGGGATGACAATATTTTCTTTGTAGACAGCAAGACATACCACATTGGATAGATCAGCTTTTCTTTACGGAACTGCGTTATTTAAGTTAGTCGTAATCCTGGTGGTGAGATGGCTTTTGTGTACCTTTTAAAACGGGAATCTACACTTTGATATACTTTCTCTCTTGGGAAAAATGATGTTATTTTTTTATGGATTGGAATCAAAGATATTGTAGGATATTTTTAGTTTATGAATATGCAAATTGAAAAGTAAAAGTTTTGTTCTTCTGCAAATTAGCAAACGAACCTTTTAACCAAGCATGAAATCACCACACTACACTAAATTAAGATAAAGCATATTTTGCCCTTTTCGTGTACTTTTTAAGACTAAACTGGGAGAACAAGCCCTCTCCTGAAAATAATGAGTAAGGTACGACCTTTAAATAAATAAATGCGTGTACACACACATATATAATCTCTGATAGAGTTTTAGCAAATGATACAAAGCATTTTTTTTCTGCCCACCATCATACAAAGACAATCATTTTTATTCCATTTTCTCTTTCTGCTGTGTTGGGCATACTTACTGAAACTCTTCTTTTCTCAGCCACGGTGCGGCACAGAGAAAAGCTCAAAGGATAAAAGAAGGTGTCTGAAAATGACTTTGCATCACAAATTTTTGCCTCCAGTGGGTGTCATTCACAGCAGGAGCTTTCAAACCTGCGTAGAACATTTCAAAATCAAGACAGCCTAAAACCAGGATAGATAAACGCCAGATTGGGGAAAGCGCTTGATAAAAAAGGTGTGGAAATTTTACACAGTGTTCCTCAACGCCGGGTGGAAGGTATTGATGGATACTGTGTACTGACACATATGCAGTCTCATGCTGTACATTCCTGGCCCCACACTGTTGAATGCACCTTGACGGCAGTCTGCTATCTGGACTTTTATCTGCCTGACACGCCTTTGCTACTGACATTTACATGAAAGCTATAGGCCTGGCTGGGAATAATCTGCACTGATAGGAAATGTCTTGTGTGGCTACGAGAGCAAAAAAGGAGTTGGAGTGCAGGTATCATTCCAGTCTGAAGCTTGGTGCATCACAGAATTGGTTCTTGGGATATTGAGAGGATGGCATTCAGCATAAGAGATAACATCCAAAACTGAACTGTACAAAGGAAAGCTGGATAGAAAAATCTCTGTACCCAACAGCCGTGGACACTTAAGGATGCATTTGTACTACTTGCATCATCGTGTGTACACGCGTTTTTTTAAACACACCATGTTTTGGCATTTTTTAATATCTAAAAAGCAATTTTCTAACTGTAGATATCCTAAAATTATAAAATATAAAAGAAAGGAGGAAAAAAGTTGAAGTGAGTTGAATAATGTGGGTTTCACAGATCCATTAAGATCGAAGGGGTTGCCAATTAGAAGGCTTTAAATACAGCAACGTCAGTCGCTTTGCTAACACTCTGAGGCACTCAGCAGTTATCCTGGGAGCCAAATGACAGCTCACGACAGGAAAGGCGAGCCGATATTACTCTGAGTTTTTCTCTTTTTTGCCTGTTTTTCTTCAACATAGTCTTTCATCCTTCAAAGTATCTTCTGTGTGCCGAGTGGCTTTCTGCTTAAAAAAAAAATGTAAAAAAACTAAAAGGATTGCAATGAAATTTGTAGTTAAAAAAAAAGGGGTCTGGCAGACATGGATTGACATCGAAATCAAACTGGCAGTTCATAAGGCTGCCTTGCTGGTGTAGTTGTGAAACAAGGCCGACATCAAGGCGCAGGCGAATGAAAGTCAACAGCGAAAATTCAACAGTGCAGCGAGGACTTAAGAAGCAGGGCTGTTGGGTCATGTAGAGGCTCAGAAACCTTTATTAAGCCATCAGAACAGGGTTAAGAGGCTTGCTCAGGCTAAAGAACATAAACACTGCAGTGCTGAGGGGCGGAAAAAGTCAAAGTGAACGGATACATTCAGCTGTGACATTTTGGATTCATTAGAAAATATATGTCTAACCTGTTTTCACAGCTTCATTTTATTTACTTTATGTTTTAAAAAGTAAGCAAAATGAAAATATGAAATTAGGTAAAGGCATTATTATCTTATGAAACAAAGAAATCTTGAATATACTGTATATCCTTATTGGGAAGGATGGCTAAGTGGGTAGCGTGACTGTCCTGTAACCAGACGGTCGCTCAAACTTTATGCCGAGGTGTCCTTGAACAAACCCCCAATTGTTCCTGATAGTGGTTTGCGCCTTGCATGGCAGATCCCATCATTAGGTATGAATGTGTGTGTGGATGGGTGAATTTGAGCAACAAAGAAAAGCGGTTTGGGTACCAATCCTGGTAGAGTCTATTTACCATTTATACTGTATATGGGAGTCTGGTGGTGAGGAAGATGAAGGGGACAAACGGAGCGCAGATGTCAAAATAATGGAAACTGAAAAATGCATATACATGGTGAAAAATGGTGAAAAATGCATATACATGGTGAAAAATGGTGAAAAATGCATATACATGCATATAAAAATGCATATGCAGTATACATATGTATACTGCATATACATGGCTTCAGAGCTACTTAGAAAATAGATATCAATATGTACAAATAAAGGAGGAAAAATCTGATTTATTAAAAGTCATATGTGGAATTCCACAAGGTTCAACGCTGGGGCCTAAACTCTTTATCCTGTACATCAATGATTTGTGTTACACATCCAAACTAATAAATTATGTACTGTTTGCAGACGACACTACTCTTTACTTTTCAGGAAAAGACCTGAACCAAATGATACAATCAGTTGAAAGAGAATTGAGTAAAATAAAAATATGGTTTGACATAAATAAATTATCATTAAATATTGAAAAAACGAAATTTATAGTATTTACAAAATTAAAAGTACCTAAACAAATTCAAATTATTCTTAATAACACCCCATTGGAACGAGCTTACGACAGTAAGTTCCTTGGAATGATTATAGATCACAAATTAAGCTGGAAATCACACATAAATTATACAAAAAATAAACTGTCTAAAGTAATAGCAATCATTTATAAATTCAGATTTGTCCTAAATAAAAAAAGTTTGTTTATGTTATATAATTCATTAGTACTTCCATATATAACTTATTGTATCGAGATTTGGGGAAATACGTACAAAACTAACACAAAACCAATTTATATTTTACAAAAAAAAGCAATACGAGCAATAACATTCTCATCTTATAATCAACCTACCAATAATCTATTTATAAATTTAAAAACATTAAAGTTCTATGATTTAGTGGAATTACACACTTTAAAATGTATGTTTAAGATAAAAAAAAACATGATGTCAAACTCTCTACAAAATATGTTTATTATTAGGAAAAGTCCATACGAACTAAGAGGAAATGATGTGTTCATTAAAAATAAATTTAGAACAAATGTTAGAAAATTCTGTATTTCTATTAAAGGTGTGGATCTTTGGAATAATTGTAATGATGAACTTAAATTGTGTTTAAATCTTTTATGTTTAAAAAAGAAATTTAAGTTATTAATACTTAAAAAATATGCAAGTCTTGATGGTTAAATTCAAGCTTCTATAAAAAGTAAACAATTATGATGTGTTATGATTATGTTATGTGTTACGAATATGTGTTATGATTATGTTATATGTTATGATGTGTTATGATTATGTTATGATGTATTATGATATTATTATGTTATGCGTTATAACAATTATGATGACTTAGTATTTACTTATGTCTTTTTGCTTTTATTATGACATAAAAAAAAAAAGAAAAAAAAAAAGGGTCGGCGTAATAAGCGTTTGCTTCAGCCGTTACCTTTTCGGTCCTTTGCTGGAATATGGTTGTTTTCTTTATTTCATTGATATGAGGTTGCACTGTGACCGAAATAAATAAATAAATACAAAGTAAAAAAAAAAAAAAAAAAGGAAGACTGCTGCTGGAATTTTGAGAAAGTGTTTACATGGGTAATGAGATGCTTCTACATGACAGGACAAATGACCGCAGTGTGTTCAGAAAAAGAGGTAGAGGACAGTAAACAGGGGTACAGGATGAAGTTGTGTTAAATTAAAGAAGTGGGAAAGTCAAAACAAGTAGCCCACAAAGACTTGTATCCAAGGTTTGACAGCATAAAGTGAGAAATGAACCTGTAGAGGTTAGCAAGACTAAGATACAGAGATTTGAAGGAAGTACAGCAAGTAAGGATGATGACAGACATGCTTTGGTAGGTGCCAGTAGTTTTATGGGGTGATAAAAAGAGAACTTTGAAGAGTTGAGCAAACAAAGATGGCCATACCAGCCTGTCAATGCCTGATCCTGTCAGACCTCAGAAGCTAAGCAGGCTGGGCCTGGGCTGTACATGGATGGGAGACCACTGGAACCCCAGGTGCCACGGTGGGACGGCCAATGAGATTAAAATTGCCGTTGTGTCCTTGGGCAAGACACTTCACCCACATTGCCTAGTCTGAATGGTGTGTGTGCGATTGGTTGGTGATGGTCAGAAGGGCCGATGGCGCAAAATGGCAGCCTCGCTTCTGTCAGATTGCCCCAGGGCAGCTGTGGCTACAACAGTAGCTTACCATTACCTGGTATGGAGTGAATGAATAATGCATATGTGAAGTGTCTTTGAGAGTCCTGAAAAGCGCTATATAAATACAATGCATTATTATTATTATTAAAGAGGAGGTGTCATTGCGAACCAGGAAGTAGTTAGAAGCTAAAAATAAAGAGGGCAGTGAAGAGGATGAAGAGTAGACTATTGAAGGTGAAGAGGGTATTGACCCTGAAATGCATATATGGCAGCCAGATAGGCGGCCATTTATATAACCGTAAAGGCTGAAATATATTTCAAAAATGGTTTACACTGATAAAATATCATTTCGACGCAGGCAAGATGGAAAACAAGACAGACGTGTTGCTAATTAGCGTCTTGGTCAACATCAGAGTCGGCATGGCAACTAATAAAGATGCAAAAGCCATGCTTAATAGGCAATACCGACATGAATGGAAAACCTCTTTGTCAAATTAGATTCTGTGGCTGTCACGTAAGACTGAACGTGTGGCCGTGTGTGCATTATGCAAATGTGTACACAGTACAAAGAGAAATGAGGAGTTAGATTTTTTCCGACTCTGTCGCATTAATGCAAGAATCATCTGGATGCATTTTAAACACCTCTAAAGAGTCCAAAGGGAGGGTGGACACTCTCCAATTTTCCGATGGACACATTTTTCTGTGTGAAAAGAATCCACAGATTTGAAAAAGTGACGCCGAATAAACAAATTAAATGAATGCACAAAACAAATGTTTATGAATGATGAATGAGAGGGTTTGTAGAAGAAGAAGCGGTGACTAATGAGAAAGGTCTTTCTGTGTTTTCATCAGCAGTGAGGACGAGCAAACTTTTTCTACCTCATTTATCTTGAATAAAAATGCTCCTCTCTGCACCAAATTAATAATAATTGTTCAAAATAGGTAGAAAATTAATCTGGCAACATGTCCGCAGGAATAAATTCTGTCATTATTACCCTATAAAGAGCTGAAAACAAGAGTTTTATACTTCATCATAATCCAATCAACTTATTAATTCTCACAAATGACTTTTTATTCCGCTGTTGTGCAGCGAACGCGTGACAAAATCAATCCCGGCTGATGCGCGTAACGATTTCTAAATTTCTGAAATGTTTCATTGAAACCACAGAAGCAATAAAGTTGCATAGGAAAATGTTTTAAAATTAATCCATTTTCTAGTTGTTTGAGTAGAATAGAAGTTAAAGATGTTTTTCAGATGTTTTTCTACGAATTGCAAACATCTGAAATTACTGCATTTACAATCCAATTAAATCTCCATGGCAGCGTTTTTTGTGTTAATAATTTATTTTGATTTCTTTTGTAGAAAAATTAATGTATCCAAGAGTGCACATAAGTGCCATCCAAGTGCATATGGGTTGTCCCAATGCAGACTGTGCAGCTTGAAATGCTCTTACCTAATTAACTTCTGGTTTCCTACGTCCAAATTGGACTCCACTGACTCAAAAACAAATCAGGGATTTCATTTGAGTATATACAGGATGTTCAACCAGTACACAATAGGTTTCGAGTTTTTAAACACATAACTGCCATCCAAGTGCATATGGGTTGTCCCAATGCAGACTGTGCAGCTTGAAAGGCTCTTACCACCAACATGGCAGCCAAATGAGTAAAATATCAATTACAAAGTAGAATTGAAAGAAAAGAAATACCGTTTTAATCTAAAAATACTGTTTTTGTTTTTAAATACAGTACAAAGTGATGTTTACTTATAACACGATATGTTGCAAAAATTGGCCTTCGATGACAATGGTAAAAAACATCATTAAGTCACATCTGTTCCATCTCGTTGTCTTACACTTATCCGGGTTTGGATTACGGGGGCAACCGCTTCAGATGGGAACCCCAAGCTTCTCTCACCTGGGAGGATCCCGAGGCATTCCCCCAGCCAACTGCGAGACAAAGTCTATCCAGCGGGTCTGGGTTCTGTCTCTGGGTGTACTACCGGTAAGACATGCCCGAAACACCTCACCAGCGAGGCTTTCTGGAGGCATCCTAACCAGATGCCCAAACCACCCCATTTGGCTAAAGACACATCTGCATTTGCATATTTTCGAAGACATGTAAATGTTTAAGACCAACTGATACTTTTATATATGTATAATCAACTTTACAGTTAATTGAAACTTTTGTGTACCCTTCTGATTATAGTTCATGAAGTGATGGCGTAATAAAACTCAAAAACGAAACAGAATAGTCAGTAATTTGAATGGTGTTAGGTTTCCAGTATTTGAAATGCAAAACAGATTCAACCTGCCCTCGCAGCACAATTGGTCCATGAAATCTAAAAGTCACATTTTAAGATTTCTGTAAACCAATAATGTAAAGTTTGGTAATGCCAATTTTCACTTTAAGTAGAATGTAATTCACCAGGTCGATAAGTGGGGGGTGTCTTTTTTAGTGTTATATTTTGATTTTGAGCAATTTCCTGCCCTTAGGATAATATTGGTTTTCCTAATAAATTGAGCAGTGTTTGTTTATTTAATTTATTTACACAGATGCACTTCGGTTCCATCCCGCTAGAATTCTATACTATGCATAAAACACATTCCTCACAATAATTGCTTGAAATTGTCACTCTCAGGATGGTTTTAGTTTTAACGAGATTCCCAAGTTGGCTCATGAGTGACTTTATAAAACACCTTTCCACACCTGTGGCTGCAGGTGAGCTCATTGCTAAATGAGTTGGTAATGGTTTCCTGACAGAAGTACAGCATGAATATTTGTAACGGTAAGAAAAAAAAAAAACACTCCCGGTTAGACCATGATGAATTCCCAGGCATCCACAGGAAGGAGGAATTTATTCCATTAGTGTGACGACTCAATTGAATTAAAGAAAAGAAATATCACAGCTGCACATCAGACAGAACTCCAGCCAGGAGCCGGCGTGGAACCTGCAATATTGATCATGTTACAGGCTTCTCTGAAACAGGTCGTTATAAGCCCAGTGGCCCATGATGATATTGGTGTCTTGGAAAATTTAAAACCAGCTCTAGAGTCAAATCGTTGTTTTAATATTATTGGTTGTTTGGTTTCCATCTCTGCTCATCACATGATCCTACTTTATTGGAAATGTGGAGTTGAAGTAAAAGAATCTTCTTCTTCTTTCGGCATTTCCCTTTAGGGGTCACCACAGCAAGTCAGTTTCTTCCATCTAATCCTATCTGCTGTATCCTCTTTGGTCACACCAACTATCTTCATGTCTTCTTTCACTGTATCCATGAACCTCCTCTTTGGTTTTTCTTTAGTCCTCTTTCCTGGTGGTTCCAAATCCAGCATCCTTCTTCCTATGTACTCTCTCTCCTCTGTACGTGTCTAAACCATCTCAGTCTTGCCTCTCGAACTTTATCCCCAAAACCTCTAACATGTGCTGTTCCTCTGATCCTGTCCATCCTGGTCACTCCCAGAGATATCCTCAGCATCTTCATCTCTGCTACCTCCATCTCTGTTTCCTGTCTTTTCTTCAGTGCTACTGTTTCTAGACCAAACATCATGGCCGGTCTCACCACGGTTTTGTACCCTTCCCCTGTCATTTAAGCTGAAACTCTTCTGTCGCACATCACACCTAATACTTTCCTCCACCCGTTCCAGCCTGCTTGAACACGCTTCTTCACCTCTTTTCCACACTCTTCATTGCTCTGGACTGTTGATCCTAGATACTTAAAATCTTGTTGAAGTAAAAGAATGTTTGTTGGAAACATGATTGTAAACATTCCGGACCAGTTGTGAGATATAATCCATCTGTTAAGTCCAGAAGGTATTACTTTTGTGTCTCTTGCCAGGGTACCAAACCACCTTATCTTTGGTACCATGGCACCAAAGATAAGGTGGTGCCATTCTTGCACACGACCCCATTGATGTTATTTGCCATTCACAAAACCCTGTACTGTCTTGTGAATGGCCGAACTTTCCCCAAATCTGTGAAGTCTGGCCACCCTCCAAATGAAGCTCCTTTCAGGTGCTTGTCTAAAGCTTATCTTTGTCCTTCCATTTCTTTTGGTTTTCTTTTCAAAGGATGCCTCAAAAGTCAGTTTCTTCCATCCAATCCTATCTCCTGCATCCTCTACTCTCACACCAACTTTCTTCATACCGTTATTCCCGACATTCCTCTTTGGTCTTCGTCAAGGCCTACTGCCTGGCAGTTCCTAACGCAACTTCATTCGGTTGATATTTTCTCTCTCCTCTGGACATGTCCGAACCATCTCAAACTCACCTCTTTCTTCAAAACCTCTAATGTGTGTTGTCCCTCCGAAGTTCACATAATATACTGTGAAAGTGATACTTGTAATTTTTTAGAAGCAATTAAAAGTAATTCCTTTAATTCACTCGCCCGTCCATCCTAAAGTCTATGAAGCTAACACATCATTTTGTAGTTAAATGTCTACAATTTTGAGGAAAAATTCTACATTTAACCGTGACTGTATATCAGAGGCTTTGGCTGTACTACACGACCTAAGCCCCAAATATCCAGACCAACAAAAAACCCTTGCTTTTTGGATTGTTTCAACGTCTTCTATGGTTATTTTCTGTGATTTCTACTACATGTGAAAACTGGTTAAAAAGTTGATCAAAGTTGGACTAATCTAAGTCAACGGTGAAAACTATTTGTAATTAATATTTTTTTAATGTTATCTTAGAGTTTGTAGAAGAAATGTTGAGACTTGTTACAAGAACAGGACATCCACAAAACAGGCAGCTTCTTTTTTTTTTTTTTTTTTGCTTGTCCTGTCCAGCAGCGTGACAGCAGAATGACAGTCTGCCTGGTGCGATTTGCTCAACAAAATCACTTTGCCACCCGATGCCTGTCACCACTTACCCCAAACCCACCTGAACAATAACCCACCCAAACAAATAACTGCTCACACAAAAAAAAAATGGACCTCTTACACCACAGCAGGCCCTCAGTCGCCTAAGACAGCTTAAATAACAGAGCCTGGTTTGTACTAGTTCAGTTCAACACAATTAAAACTATTTGTTAGATATTAAGTTTGATTAGAGGTTTATTTTTCACTAAATCTGAATTTATATTTACATAAATATAATTCCAGACAAAGTCTTTTTTTGTATAAAAACTATGTAAGAAAATGTGTTCATTTTTGTTGAATTTTAAAATGAATAAAACAAATCAAATAGCTTTCACAACCGATTTTGTCTTTATGGTGGATTACTAGAAAAAAGTTTCCATCATTTTAGACCACAAATATTCCGTAAGAAGAAAAGCAATTTCAATAAAATGTCAATGCACAGTTTTTTTAATCCTCAAAATGCATTTGAAATGTTGCCAAAAAATTCTCCATTGCCTGCTTTATGTGCAGAAATCTTGACAACCCCCTGGCCCCCCAAGGCACCCCTGCCCCCCCCCCCACCCCCCCCAAAAAAAAAAAAAAAAAAAAAAAAAAAAAAGAAGCTACAAAAAAAAAACAATCTCACAAATCTAAATATGGCAAAGGTTAAAACATTTCCTAGATTATTTTTTCTCAGAAAGAACTTAAAAAACTGCTTTGGCAGCTAAGTCAGTGTGACATTTATAATGGATTATATTCGATCATTGTTTGTTTCATTGGCTAATTAACTTCTGGTTTCCTCCGTCCAAATTGGACTCCACTAACTCAAAAACAAACCAGGGATTTCATTAGAGTATATACAGGATGCTCAACCAGTACACAATAGGTTAGGAGTCTTTAGACAAAATGAATCACTAGTTTATCTGGAATTCTTTGCGTTGCCAAACCGAAAACATCCTTGACAATTCATGAGCTCTTTATTAGTACTCAGTGTATTCCCCTAATTCCCCGTCATTAATTCTGTTTCTCAGAAAGGCTGTGTACGAATACACAGAGTATTCAGTTTTGTTTGTGTTGAACACATTTTACAGCAGACAAAAAGAATGGTTTGACTATGCCCGTTTCCTTCACGCAATAAGACCGAGTGCAATTAGAAGTTGGCCTTTAAAACGTGTCCTAATGACAGTGCACGAGAAACATAGAATAACCGTAGAGAGCTCTAAATCAGCCCTGGAAATGGCAGAGTGGTGAAAAAGACAGCACTGGAGAAAATCTGAGAGGCTTGTTGAGAAGACAGAGCTGAAGACAGCATTTTGAGGCATTGACATTGACACTTTAAAGCAGAGGATGGAGTGATAGAAATCTGCAGCACAGTGGCAGAGCAACAGAAAATTCGAGGCCAACACGAGCCAGGAGAGAAAGAGTGGTAGAGGATATTTTTCTATATTCAAGTTAATCTTTTGTCTCATTGAAAATAAAGGGAAAACGAATGACGCAATGCCCTTCTAATTTAATAATACCTTTTCTGGGCAGCAAGGACATGCCGGTCAGTTGGACTTGTATTCATGCAAATAAAAACTTGCAACCAATTAAATTCAGGACTTTGATTTGCTATATATTCTCAAATAGCAGAGCCAGTCTAAAGCCAGGAAGAAATTCCAGACGTACATCAGAGAACAAGTCGAACTCTTGGTGAGCGTAAAGTGAAATATGCATCTATATGTAGCAAGAGACTTTCTAGTAAATACAGTGAGGATAAGCAGACACCACTGTGGGCGCATCATCATCTATAAATCAATATTTTGTGTCGCCATGAGCAAAACAGACATATTTTCATTGCACAGAGATTACACATTCGATGGGTATGGCGCCAAATGAACACAGTGTTTGCAGGCGGTATGCAAAAATGGAACATATTCATTTAAGTAATGTGGTTTAGTTTGAATAATGAGCTGGGTGACGGGCCGCCCAGATCCTCGACACCTGTCAACAATTTACTGCCACAACAAACCAACGGTTTCCTGTCATCTCCTCAATTATCTCGCCTGATGGTGAGTTCCCTGCATTGTTAAAATGTATTCTAATCTTTCTGCTATGTTACTCACTTATTGTCTGGGTGAAGATTCCCAAGTGAGTATGACAGTGTCATCGTCGATGCAGAGCACTGACCCCGCTCCAATTTCCTCCTGATCTAATTTCTACACGGCTGCACTCAACCACAAAGAGAGGAGAGGAAAAGGGACAAGAGGGGAGTCGTCCTCCGAATGGAAATGGCCACTTTGAAAGAGGACCCAGGAAAATGGGCCGCCCCCCAGTGTAGCTTCATTGGAAATAGGGGCATCAAAAGAGACTCTGCGCCGTTCCAGCAAAGGATACTAATGATCCCATGACGCCTGGAAAGAGGTGGTGGAGCGTTAACCTCGCTCGAGACGACCCATCCTATGTAGGTCAGAGTGAATAGGTTCTGCCTCAACACCTCTACCTGGAAATGACAGATTCTGTCCTCTTTTTTTTTTTTTTTTAACACACTACATCTCAAAATGACAAGAATGGCCCTTTTGTGACACATTTCTGCATTTGACTGTGGCTGATGCAACATTGCAAAAAGCCCTTACCAGAGTCTTCACAGTACTATTATGTACCAACCTTCAAATCACAAGAGGCATTTGTACGTGTTTTGCCCATGATAGGCAATTTAACTTGTTGCGTGCTCGGTAAGAACAAATTTACCATGTATGTTTTCACTCATGTGGGTGCTTAAGTGACGATTAGAAACAAAAGACACTTTACACAGAATGCATCTCAGGCCTGGATTAAAGGTACAAGTCAATTGTAAATCAAACTCTTATGCATAACAATCACTGTAATTATGTTGCAAAGTAGCTTGAAGTATCATAGATAAGAAGCGTCTTTTTTAGACTTCCACCACTCAAATCAAAACAACTTTGCATTGTTGAATCATTGGCATAAAGAACATCAGTGGCTTTACACTGAAAGTAGGCAGTACGATGTGACAAGAACATTTGTAGAACTGGATTTATTCATCTTATTTTCTGAACCGCTCATCCCTAATTTGGTTGTGGGGTATGCCCGCACCTATCCCGGTCACCAGTCTGTTGCGGGGCCACAGGCACACTTATTGCTATTGGTAATTTCATAACAGCCAGTCAAATGAACACTGCAAACTCTGCACAGAAAGGCCAGTAATTCAAGCCTCAACCCCACTACGGGTCGCGAACCACCGACCTTCTTACTGTAAGTGCAAACCTTTGTGCTACCGAGCAGCCTTGTTCCAGTAGGGTTTATTTCAGCAGATCATTTAATGGATGAACAATTTATCATTTCAATTCTTGGATTGGACATCCCCCTTCCAATGTTTCACGAGTAAAACGATGAATTGATCTTAGATTGGTAGATTCACCAATAGATCGGTGTTACAATCAACAACATTATTAGGATGCTAAAACACCACAACTAGCAATTAAGCCTTGTGGGATTCCATGATGATGTCCATCATCATGGAAAAGTGAAAAAAAATTCCACTTTTACTGACCAGTAATAAATAATCCAATACAGTCAATGCAAAAGAAACGTATGTACTTTGACTAGACAATTACCAATTCAACCTTGCATGAATTAGCTTCCATAAGTATCCATACGATGGATGCTCCAGTCCACTATTTTTAAAATATCTAGGTAAAATTATATTTTCCAAAATATTCCACTTGAAGTGTTTACTATACTTCAATTAGTAGTGTAGAAGACACATGCAGTGATGTCTTGTATCAGTTTAATGCTGTAGACAACCAATTATCCACAGCCAACCAAGTTTTGTAGAGTGTGTTGGCAGATTAGTCATATCCATTCTTTAGCTTTGCTACTTATCCCATGGACAGCCACGGAGAGCTGGATCCTTTCCCTGATGACACATTGCTAATACACAAAGATAGACAACCATGCATGCTCCAATAGATAGCCAAGTGCCAATTAAAGGGAGGAATAAAATCTTCAATTAATATGAGCTTCCCAGAACAATGGACAGAAACTAGTTTAAAAGTTGATTTTTTTTTTTTTAAATGAACTGAAACAAACAAAAACAGACATTTAGCTCGGCTGCCCACAAAGTTTCTAGGTTATTGTTGTTGATTGGTTCCCATTTGATTGAACGGAGATTTCTGAACAGCTAAGGATACGGTCGAAATTCAAGGCTGCAATAGGATTATTAATGAACGTTTGATACTTTTATTTTTTTACCCTAGGTTATCTAAACTTATTCTTCCAAGAACTTCCAAGAAAAGAAACTGACTTGCTGTGGTCACCCCTGACGGAAAATGCCGTAAGAAGAAGATCTAAACTTGTTCTTCCAAGTAAGACACTTTGTCAAAGTGCCCATTACTAAAATTTAAGAACTATTTATGATATATCAGGACGCAACAGCTCAATTATGGGAAGCTATGAATGCATGGCTATATACTATATGTATATGAGGCCAACAATTACAGAAAAAAATGTCCCTGTTCTTCCTCAAAGACAACTTGAAATAGATCCCCAATCATTCCAAGTAAAGTAAGAACACTTTTAGTTGATCTAAGTTTTGTTTCCTTACAAAAGCTTCTGACTTACTTTGATGTGAAGATTAATTTTGAAATTTACACTGAACTCAATGCAGAGTTTGAAAAATAAACTTTCTAACTTGTGATAAAGCTGGAAGATAATGGACTCCCATGTGCCTCTATGCGGTCTGTTGCAATTGCAAATCTCCAAAGAAGCAATCGGAAGATCTGAAATGCAATATTGTGCAGGCAATAAAATAGTTTTTCTTACACTGAATGATATTAAAAAGAACAAGAGAGGCATCAAACAATAAATCTCCACCTGTCCTAGACTTAAAACCTCCCTCTTTGAAATAAGCTTATAGCTTTATCTGGAAATAGAATTTTAACGGAAATTATTGCTAGTTGGCTGCTAGATACTGGGAGCTGTTTTCTGTAGTAGCTCTATTATCCTGAAGTGACCTTCAAGATGGTAAAAATCGGCCACATTGTCCTTGGCTGATCTCTGGCTTCCCTAACTTCTGTTGCCTTCCACATCTCATTTACTGTTCTGTAATGGCTTTTTGTTTAGTTTTTTACACCACTAGTTGGTACAGTACAATTCACATGTTAGCCACCTGTCTCGTCCTACACTCAGTTGGAATGAGTTATGTCTCAAATTCCTGATGGATCCTCTGTTTTTCTGTCCCCAGACAGACGAGCTCTCTGTGGTCGATGTACCGTCCCGTCTTTATCAGGATATAGTCCATCTACTGAGTTTTTCAAATACAGCATATACAGTAGATGTAGAATAATATAAGCCAATATTAAATAAATAGTCTTAGACATGTTGCATGTTCAGGATTAAATGTTTGACGTACTAAATGTCATAACAAAGGCAACATGGCACATTTGGTATAAATAGTTAACTAACACTCCTTTTACAGCAGTCTTACAGATAAAGAGAAAATCATGTTTTTTTTTTTCACTTTTTTTTTTTTAACGTACTTTATTCATCCCTCAATGGAAAAATCTCTGTGCTGCATAGCACCACAGCAGGTAGCCATGACGGCGCCAATGTTGGGAGAAACGTAGGGCTAATTGTCTTCCACAAGGACACTTAACCATAGGCCCATTGGGAATTGAACTGGCTTCCCCCAGTCCAAGAGCTGACATTCTACCAATGAGCCAAGTTTTGTCAATCCATAGGATAATGTTTTCAATACGTTTATGCACAGTCCGACTTGATTTTTCGGAACCTAATCCTCGTGGTTGGTTGCACACTGATGGGACTCTAGTAACGAGCAATGGCTTCAAGAACTACCCAAAACTTCCTGTTTGTCCTGATTGATTCTATTTCTGGGAAATACCAGATGTGAAGTCACTTGGTTGGAAAAACATCCACTTCTAAAGCCGTCATCTTAAAGCGACTAGCGCTCAAAACTCATTCTTAAATAGTTCCCCTCAAACCCCACATCCCTGTTCCTTTCCACCACTTTCACCTTATGTTTGTGTGCTCCTGTCTCGCCGGTGTTGTTTTGACACACGGCTTCCATTAAACCCACATCAGAGCCTCCACAAACTGTGTCACTGAGGAGGAGGAAATTACAGCTGACCTCCTCACCCCCTGTCCTCCACCGTCACCAGCTCCGATGGACAGATAGAGACACAGAGATAGATGGAAGGAGAGATACTGTGTTGTTAAGGTGGTGAGACACACACAATGCTTCTCTGTTCTCTGGTTCTGAGCAACCAGACTTTTTTGTAATGTTTCAAAATTGTGTGAGAAATAGTTTTTCTGACCTTTCAAGAGTTTCTCTGGACATACTTTTGGGGCTTGATTTTTGGGTCTTTGCAACATTTCTGATGAGTCTGCTTTTAAGACAAGATTAAAAATAATAAGAATTTTTAACAAAAACTTTTAAAGTAAAGAGACCACATTTTCTTCTTGAAACTTTTAGGAGTTACATTAGTTTGCAAAACAAAACAAAAATTCCACAAATTCTGAAGAAACGGTCTATCAGATAATGTGACCATTAAAACTAAACCAATTAGTGTAAGGTTAATTTTTGGATTATGTGTAGAGTTTGTTGTCTTTACTGTGTGTAGGCTCTTCTGCAACAATTGCCAAAAAACTAACCGAAAAGAAAAGAATTGCCTTGATTCATTTGATTATTTCTGTTTGTTATGAAAATGAGTGTGAACCGAGCGTGATTCTATAGTTATAAAGAAAAAGTTTATTGACAATATGAACTTCCGATAAGAGAAAAACATTAATCTAATTATAAACAGATTAGGTTTTAGAATAAAGATATCAGAATTTTTTAGGAAAGTTGCCTTTAGGCAATTAGTTTGCGAAAATAGAAACTTATTAACAAGCAATGAAAATGACCTTAAGTGTTTACAAGAACACGTGGTGTGATGTGTTTGAAATACGTGAGAAAACTATCAAGTTGAAAAAAAAAAGCACAAATTAACTGAAGAGAAGGAAAAAAAATTCTGCAAGGAATAAAATTTTTACACATGAAATTTAGAAAGAAGTTAGAAAAATTATCACCAGACAACGTAATTTGGAAATGTTTTTGAGGTTTACATCTTGCCCAAACTTGATCAAATTTGATCTCTGCAAATACAAAGTTACGTAGCATTCTTCACAAAGACAAGTCACTGTTGTGCCGTATCAACTAAAAAAATAAGTAAACTTTATTGATAATGAATGCTTGAAGTAACTAACTACGTTGAAACAGTCATTTATGGATTTTAACTCTGAACTTCTATGACAACCTATGGTGCGAGACCTTTAAAACCTAAACACTTCATCTACTTTTGATAGTGAGTAACGACTGGCAGTATCATGTTCGCAAAAATTTGGATGAACAGGATTAGAAATGAGTATTACTGAGGAAAAGCACATGTTAGAGGTTTTGGAGATAGTCAAAGAGGCCATACTGAGATGGTTTGGACATGTGCAAAGTCGAGAGAGGGAGTACATAGGCAGAAGGATGCCATACTTGGAACCACCAGGCAGGATGCCTTGAGGAAGACCAAAGAGGAGGTTCATAGATACAGTGAAGGAAGACATGAAGATTGTTGGTGTGACTGAAGAAGATGCAGCAGATAGGGTTAAAAAAAAGAGAAGAAACGGACTTGCGGTGGGAAATGCCGAAAGAAGAAGGAATGGGCACGCACAAGGACACCCCAAGTGTCCTCATCCACATTTTTTCTGTGGGCTTAAAAATGAGAGTCAGTAGGATTTATGATATCCTATACCCAATAAAATTGAGTCAAAATTGTATCGTCATTGGGTCAAAGAATGAAATAAGTTTGGCGACTCAGAACGAAAGTCACTTTCAAAATAAGGTTAAAAAAAAGTGATAGAAAAGCCAGTCTGAAAAATTTTCATACACATAAAAAATAAGGGGTGAAACAACCCAATTTGGCTTTAAAGTTGGTTATAACTTTAGACACACTCAATTTAAGTTGGTTAGTATTGTCGAGACACTCCATTTTTATGCATTATTTCCACATGTTTTCACACCTTTTTGTAAATTCCGTCTCATCCTCCAGAGAGATTAAGGCTGGCTGATGATATTTGCACAGAGTAGCTGATATTTCTTTTGATTCAATAACAGAATAACCAAATCCAGGTTAATTTCATATTTCTGAACATAGCACCCCATGCTTGTGCAGCCATGTGAATCTAATAAAACAAAGTTATCCAAATGAGTGTGTCAATTTGAGGTTCCTGGCAGGGCGCCATGGGGTCCTCTAACATTGTTTCCCTATTACATTCCAACAATTCTGATTTTACCAGACTCCACAGAGACCTGGTGGCTGGCAAACTTGGATTGCCTTCTATTTTTGGAACTCCCTCAAAATGACCTCTAATTTCAGTGTTTTATCAAAGTTACCAGAACACAATGTAGGATGTAGAATGAGGGAAGGGGGTAGATGGAAATAAATTGAGGTGAAAAAAGAGGGGTGAGGGGCGTAGTTGAATTACTGTACGAGTTTAAAAGAAATCCATTGCCACCGCTGGAAGTAACGCAAGACCAGAAGCTTCCGCAGCAGATGTCAAATAGCATTCCCGTGGCCGTGAGCAGATGCAGTTAAAACAAGCTTGTCAATTATAGCTGGATGATGAAAGACATTTTGCAATCCACACAAACTGACTGGTGGACCACAAAGAGGCGTTGGTGGAAATTTCGCCATATGGAGTCCACGTGTTTCGCTGTTCAAACCATGCTACGCCATTTCAGTAAAAAGAATCATTGTTTCACGCCTGTAATTGAGCAGCAGCGTGTTTAGTCTGAGCATAATGCTTCTTAACACAAAGAAAATTCTTTGTTCGATAAACAATACTTAGTAGAAGATCTAGATTATGCTTTGCAGCTGAGTTATTATCAGCCATAATCAAAGCCATCCTTCTATCGCAGCTGCAGCACAGTGCAAGGTCCTTGTCATTGTCCAGGAGTCAGGTGCAAGAGAAAGAAAAATAGGAAAATTAAACATAAATCAAATTCTCTTTTCTAGGCCTGGAGAGCTCAGCTGCTCTGCGGGAAGTTTCAGAAATATTTTCTTTCATTTTGCACCAGTGTGCCCATAATTCAGTGCACCTCCTTGACTCTCGCCATGTAGGAATCCACAAATACAGCTCACTTCTTTATTATGTCTGAAGAGGAATTGCAAGAGAGAGAGAGAGACATATGGAGAGGGGAGCAGGGAGAAGGTGGGCGGCTGATCAGTTTATCAGAATACCAAAGGCTAGAGGTTTTTTTTTTTTTATATGTGTGTGTTGTCCAGAAGACTTCTGCCACTAGGTCTGAGTAAGGAAAAAACACGCAGAAAAAAAAAAAAAATTGTCCAAGTTTTCTTTACCTTCAACCAAAAGTTTCTGGCTTTAAAAATAGATGGTTGGTTTGGGAAGCCATTTTTTATTTTTTTCTTTATCTCATTATTAACAAAGAATCTAGAAGCCAACTGGCTAGCTAGCCGACAGTTTCCTTTAGAGCTGAAACAACTAATCGAATTAATCAATTATAATCGATTATTGAATTAGTTGTCGACTAATTTAGTCATTGATTAATCGTTTAGAAAGTTTTTGCTGTCAACTCCACTTAATATTACACAACTTGATTGTTTTTTGTGTATTTTTCCTCATGTTAACCTCGTCCATTTTTGTTTGGTACTATACCTCTGAACAAGGTTAAATTAGCAAATCTAAAACTGTTAACGATTTCTTGTTTTTAAATGTGATCCTGGATGGTCAACAGTTTACATTTTATGTTTTTTTAGCCAGTACTATAAAACACATTTTATGGGTGCTCGTGATTTACCTTTACTGTACACAGTAAGTAGATTTATTATTTTATATTTGCTGTAGAAATGGTAATATTCTCCCTCGTTATTTCACAGAAAGATTAACATTTTTACTTATTAAAATGAGCCCAACATGTTGTTTAAGTGGTTATGAGTTGTTTTGCATAATTACATTTAATAAAATGCCAAAAAAATATTATTTATTAAGTTGCCAATTTTACCCGATTAATCGACTAATCGAGCCAGTAATCGCCAGATTAATCGATCACCAAAATAATCGTTAGTTGCAGCCCTAGTTTCCTTTTTGACCATCTAAACATTTTGCCCATTATCCAACAAGCTAGGTAACTTGGACAGAGATTCCCAACTTTCCTAGTTGTTGCGACCACTAAGGCTTCAGTCTTGTCCCAAGGACCCAGGTCGGTCCTTTTATAAATGTATTTGACATAAATCAACAACAGAAATATAAATAGCAAGTTATTTTTTATTCTAGCCCAGTCTTGAAAATACAAAGTCTCTTCACCCCTGACTGTTCTACCTGGACCAAAAACCACAAAATTTTTTGTTTGACATTCATCCCCAGCAAAGAGCCCTAGTGGATCATTAGCGGCTCATCAACAAGCATGTTAATGTGAATTCCTCTCTAAGTACCCTATCCCCGTCAGGTGGACTTTTACTTCAGTAGGGTTCTATCTTCAGTAGGATTCTACCGGAGCCAGAGCTTGGTCCGTATAGCCGGCAGTATGTCGATTCCATTTCCAGTGAGAGTTGGACTCCACCAAGGCTGCCCTTTGTCACCGATTCTGTTCATCACCTTTATGGACAGAATATCTAGGCGCAGCCGAGGCGTTGGAGGGATCCGGTTTGGTGACCTCAGGATCGGATCTCTGCTTTTTGCGGATGATGTGGTCCTGTTGGCTTCATCGGACCGTGATCTCCAGCTCTCACTGGATCGATTTGCTGCCGAGTGTGAAGCGGCCGGGATGGGAATTAGCGCCTCCAAATCCGAGACCATGGTCCTCGCCCGGAAAAGGGTGGAATGCCCCATGCGGGTTAGGGACAAGTTCCTGCCCCAAGTTTAAGTATCTCGGGGTCTTGTTCACGGGTGGGGGAAAGATGGAGCGGGAGATCGACAGGCGGATCGGTGCGGCATCAGCAATAACTAGGACGCTGCATCGGTCCGTCGTGGTAAAGAGAGAGCTGAGCCGAAAAGCAAAGCTCTCGATTTACAAGTTGATCTACGTTCCAACCCTCACCCATGGTCACCAGCTGTGGGTGGTAACCGAAAGAATGAGATCGCGGGTACAAGCGGCCGAAATGAGCTTCCTCCGCAGGGTGGCTGGGCTCTCACTCAGAGATCGGGTGAGGAGCTCTGCCATCCGGGAGGAGCTCGGTGTCGAGCCGCTCCTCCTTCAGGTTGAGAGGAGCCAGATGGGGTGGTTCGGGCATCTGGTCAGAATGCCCCCCGAGCGCCTCGCAGGCGAGGTGTTTCGGGCACGTCCCACCGGGAGGAGACCAAGGGGCAGACCCCGGACCTGCTGGAGAGACTATGTCTCACAGCTGGCTGGGGAACGACTTGGGATCCTTCCAGGTTAGCTGGAGGATGCAGCCGGGGAGAGAGAGGCCTGAGCTACCCGTTTGAGGATGTTGCCCCCGCAACCCGACCCCGGAACAAACGGAAGATGACGGAACGGAACGGATTCTATCTTTCTGGATTTACTGAAAGAATAAAGGATAGAATTTTTAATTTTTTTTAAATCATTGTTATAAATAATTTCTGCATTACTCTTTATTTTAAAATAGCCTCTTAACTCACAACAAAAACCATTGTTTTCTGAATGCTGCTCACTACAACTATGATGGAGTGACGTTCTTTGGCGGTTGCTTTGTTCGTGCATTGACGGTTTTTAAAACTGAAATATTTTCTTTACTCTTCTTCTCAGCTTTCTCTATTTGGTTCACTGGCACACGAGAGCCCTGAAGTATTCAATTGGAGAGAGTGGTGTAAGTTTGGAATAGAAATAATGAGCTAGATAACCGTGTTTAATGGGCTGGAAAATCTAGCTCTCATTGTTTGGATCAATGGTTTCGTGGGGTACAGGGATTTATGTGTTGAGGGGTTTGATTGGACTCGCTCTTTTTTTTTTGGGGGGGGGAGAGTTTTTTGGAGTTCTGATGGATCGCCAAATACGCCAACATTGACAAATTGGGTCCCAATGGTGAACTGCTGTTTAGCTTAATGATCTTATTTGTTTAAAAAAAAAAAAATGAATTACTCTATTCATCCCTCATCGGGGAAATTTGTTTGCTGCACTCCTTACACCGCAGCAGGCTGCCCTTCAACGGCGCCAATGGTGGGAGAAGCGGGGGTTAGGTGTCTTCTCCAAGGACCCTAGACGTACTCTCCGTCGGACGCGAACCCGCGACCGCGGACGCGGGCGAACGCTCTAACCACGCGGCCACCGTCTCCACCCAAGAGAGACTGTATTAGCGGACTGTAAAAAATGCGGTAATCTAGAATTAGTACAATCTATTGCCATCAAATACAGATATATTTTGTTTTCTGTGCAATTGTAGGTAAGATTTTTTTGATACTTCCAGTTTAGAAGGGAGCTCACGAGCTCTGCTGCTGTATCACTTTTAGCCCTCCAAAAGAATAACCGGGCATGATGGAAAAGGTTCCAAACATACTGCAAAATCCCAGCTAGCGGGTCATCTGCCCCATAATCTAATATGATCTAATCTCTCAGTTTTCCTCCTCTGGCAGAGGACACATGGGCAGACAGCAAAACATGTCAGGGATATTGGATGTGTTATGGTGGTGTTTGCTAGAGGTGTCTTCCTCAACTTTACCTCGGACTCTGATGAGCTGAGGGACCGTTATTCCCCAGGTGATTCTGGCCGAGATTAACTCTGCTGATTCTCAGCGTGTCATTTCCTAACGTGTGTATGTGTGCGGCACCAGAAAAAATCGCAAAGGACTTGATGAGGTTTTTTTTTTCTATATTACTTTCTTTTATTTTTTTTCTGTTTCAGTAGATGAGAGCCAGATTTTCTGACGGCATTGTATGTTGGTGTGTTAAAAATTACATGACTTTTTCTGTTCTGATGTAATCTTCTGACTTGTCTTTAAAGAAAAAAGACGTCGACGCTTCACTCACAATCTACAAAAAGATTCTGAAATAAAGACTTCAGAACAGTCTTGCGTGATCTGATAAAATTCAGTGTTTGCCTTTTGTTTTGGAAAACTAAAAAAAAATAAATCATTTAATAATTACGAGATGAGGAATTAGAATATGAAAACAGTAAATAATCCACATTGGCCTTTTAAGATCTTTAAAATTAGAAACGGATCTTATCTATTAACGTATAATTAACATATATAACGTATTAACTTATGATTAATGTGGAGACGGTGGCAGCGTGGTTAGAGCGTTCGCCCGCGGACCGGAAGGTCGTGGGTTCGCGTCCGACGGAGAGTATGTCTAGGGTCCTTGGAGAAGACACCTAACCCCCGCTTCTCCCACCATTGGTGCCGTTGAAGGGCAGCCTGCTGCGGTGTAAGGAGTGCAGCAAACAAATTTCCCCGATGAGGGATGAATAGAGTAATTCATTTTTTTTTTTTATCTGACACACTTTTATATAAAATTGCAAGGAGTTTTTTTATATTGCTTTTCCAATTAAAATTGTAAATTAATCAAATATGATATTTTATCATTAAGGGCACCTAAACAATTCAATGTTGAATTCTAAACATGTCACGTTCTTTTTTTCTGCCCCAAATGGTGGAGTTTAAGTATCTCGGGGTCTTGTTCATGAGTGGAGGAAGGATGAAGCAGGAGATCGACAGGCGGATCGATGTGGCATCAGCAATAATTAGGACGCTGCATCGGTTCGTCGTGGTAAAGAAAGAGCTGAGCCTAAAAGCAAAGCTCTCGATTTACAAGCCGATCTACGTTCCAACCCTCACCAATAGTCACCATCTGTGGGTGGTGACCGAAAGAATGAGATCACGGATACAAGCGGCCGAAATGAGCTTCCTCCGCAGGGTGGCTGGGCTCTCACTCAGAGATCGGGTGAGGAGCTCTGCCATCTGAGAGGAGCTCAGTGTCGAGCCAATCCTCCACAAGGTCAAGAAAAGCCGGATGGGGTGGTTCGGGCATCTGGTCGCCCCCCTGAGCGCCTTGCTGGTGAGGTGTATTGGCCAAGTCCCAATACAGGACCAAGAGGAGACCAAGAGGCAGATCCCGGACTCGCCGGAGAGAATATGTCTCACAGCTGGCTGGGGAATGACTCAAGATTGTTCCAGGTGAGCTGGAGGATGCAGCTAGGAAGAGAGAAGACTGGTCTTCCCGTCTGAGGCTGTTGCCCCCGCAACCCGACCCTGGATAACAGGAAGACGACGGAACGGAACAGGTTTTTTTTTTTTTTGTTTTACGGTACAATTTTTTTTATGATTTTTTAGACTTAAATTAGAAGGGAGGTGGCCCTTGCACTGGAAGAAGCCAGTTCGATTCCCACTGGTCCTTGGAGAAGACACCTAACCCACTAGTTTCTCCCACAATTGGTGCCGCCGTGGCTGCCCACGTTACAAATGCAGCCCAGAAATACCCCCATTGAGGGATAAATACTTTACATAAAAAAAATACATTAATTTGACTTGAGGAGATATGAACAATATGAACGATATGAATCAATAGAGTGAGCAAATATAAAAAAAAAATGGTTGTTCACTCAATATTTTCCTTTAAAACATCATTGAAGATTTGCGTCACACTTAAATAAAAACACCAGTGTTGGTTATTCACTTTCCACGAAAGGCATCAGGTGTCCAAACTCTTCTACACATTTGTTACATGATTGCTTCTGAAGCAGCGTAATGACATTTCAAGAAGTCTGTAATGGCGTATTTATTTATAGAACGTTTATTTAATCAGTTCCAGCTTTTCTCCCAGATTGTGTTAGCAGTCACCTTTAACAGGAAAATTGTTTGGATCAATGTACAACTGAGATGCTCTTTTCCTGGCACGCGTCCACAAATTTCACCATCACAAGAAAGCAATAATCAGCCTTTGTTTTTGTTCTTGTTCAAAGATGGAGGAGTCCATGAAAAATTAACTTGAGGGTTTCTATCATATTTTAATGTTCCCTGAAGCAGTTTTATATTTCATTCATGTGTGTTTGACCATATTTTGAGCGCTCTCATTGAGTATTTGGATATTATTCAAACGCCTGATTGTTCTTAGCCACGCCTTTTTTTCGGCCACACCCACATTTGGCAAAAAATGGTGTGGCAAAAAAAAAAAATAGTGTGAATGCACCCAAAAAAAGGAATATAAAAGATCATGCTGTAGCTTCGCTAACTTGATCAGTTTTACTTGCCGTCTGGGAATTCAGAATCAAAACTGGCACTCGGTCATTTTGACGTAGCAAGGGTAGAAAAATAATTTGTTAAAAAAAAATCACTTTTGGTGACAAATACAAGCCTCATACATGACATGCAACCTATAAGTTGGAGAATACACATTTTGCTTGTTCTGTTCCGTCATCTTCCGCTTGTTCCGGGGATGGGTCGCGGGAGCAACAGCCTCAAACGGGCAGGCCTCTCTTTTCCCGGCTGCATCCTCTAGCTCACCTGGAAGGATCCCAAGTCGTTCCCCGGCCAGCTGTGAGATATAGTATCTCTAGCGGGTCCGGAGTCTGCCCCTTGGTCTCCTACCAGTGGGACGTGCCCGAAACACCTCGCCTGCGAGGCGCTCGGGGGACATCCTGACCAGATGCCCGAACCACCCCATCTGGCTCATCTCGACCTGGAGGAGGAGCGGCTCAACACCGAGCTCCTCCCGGATGGCAGATCTCCTCACCCGATCTCTGAGTGAGAGCCCAGCCACCCTGCGGAGGAAGCTCATTTCGGCCGCTTGTACCCGCGATCTCATTCTTTCGGTCACCACCCACAGCTGGTGACCATTTTGCTTATTAGAACTTGAGTTTAGATTTGTTTAGTTTCGTCTTCTGAACCACTTATTCTTTAATGGGGGTCACAAAGGGTTCCGGATCGTATATCTGATTTAAGGCGATGGGCAGGATACACCCCAAACAGATCACCAATCGGTCACGGGGCCTAGACACACACACAAATCTATTCACATAAGCACTCACTCCTAGGGTCAATCAACCAGACATGCATGTTTTGGAGGGTGGGACGAAATCCACGCATACACAGGAAAAAGATGCCAACTCCACACAGAAAGGCCAATGTTCCAAGCCACGTCCCCACCCGGGACTCAAATCCCCAACCTTGTTGCTGTGAGGCCAATATGTTAACCACTGTGCCACCATGCTGCCCCATTTGGGTTTGTATCTAGAATCATTTAAAGTATTAACGATGCGAAAAATGTTCAAAGCAGAGTTTGGATTTGCATTCTTCTAAGTAACCTGCAATCACGATCATTCGCTAACTGGCTAGCTCTCCAACAAGCGTACTAGCTTTCTGACTAGCAAGCTAACTGGTTTACAAGCAATAAGGAGCTATTGTTGTTTAAAAACCTAAAGAAAACAAAAAAGAATTCTCCCCCACCCCGTAGTCCTCCTTTGATTGATTACAGCCCCTCACAATGTAAACTCTACAAAGGCTGAATCACAGGCCAACTAAGGATGCTGATGTGCTGCATAAACAAAAAGTTAATTAATTCTTCCTCTGTTTGTTGCTTATGAGATTAATTATTTAAAAACCTGGAGGGTAAATACAATGATTACAGCATGCACGTTTTGTGCCAAAAATATACATTTCATATAACTGTTTCGTAATGAAGCCATATTTTCTGATTCTTTTTTCTTTCTTAATTTGGACCATTGGATGTATACTTTCCAGGTACAAGCAAAGAGAGCATCCAAACCAAAGCAGCTTGTTAGCTGGACAGGACTCTGGCCACCTGTCTTCCTGCCAGGTGCTGACTGGAGCAGATCCTACTCTCACTGTGGCTAAGCATGATGGACCTGCCTGAGCTTATGCTGTAATTTCACCCCCCACCAACAGTAAACTCAAAGGGGTTTAAATAGTGTAATTGCTTTACTTCTTTTCACACATAAAAGCTTAAATTCATCCTTCCTGCAGCCCAACAACAGCAGGGTTCTCCTCCGAGCGTCTGATGGATGGCTGGCATTATATTTATCAATGTAACAAAATCAGCCTGTGTGGCCTCACGCATGCCGCGTGTACGCTCTGTTAGCATAACCAAAAATACAACCATGTAATATCTCATACTGTATACATGAAATCGGAGGTGTAAAGATCATTTACAGTATTAAATATGTATGACTTGTCGGGGGGATTTACAGCCCACAAGCATCAGTCATGTCTGAGACAAGCAGAAGCTCCCAGTTTCTACTTCATTTTTTTCTTCAAATCACTCCAATTTATTATTACATCAGTGTGTTTATAATGAAGATGAAATACCATGTGCTCGAGTTTCTATCAAAAGTCAGAATTCTATTTTGTATTTTAAAGAAAACACATGGATGAAAAGCTACTTTGGATTTGAGAGTACGTGTTGGGCTTAATGGTGGTCTGTGAGATCATTTTAAATTCTCTTTTAATTTAAATTTAATTTAATTTTAATTCTTTTGGTGGAGACGGTGGCCGCGTGGTTAGAGCGTTCGCTCGCGGACCAGAAGGTCGCGGGTTCGCGTCCAACGGAGAGCACGTCTAGGGTCCTTGGAGAAGACACCTAACCCCCGCTTCTCCCGCCATTGGCGCCGTTGAAGGGCAGCCTGCTGCGGTGTAAGGAGTGCAGCAAACAAATTTCCCCGATGAGGGATGAATAGAGTAATTCTTTTTTTTTTTTTTTTTTAAATTTCACTTAACTCTGCAATTAATGGTGGATGTATGCTTACAAATAATAGTAAAGAAGCAATACAAATGAACGATAATGCATCCTCTGTTGGCGGTATGATGACAAAGTGGGTAACACAGTGGCTGTCAGGGTTTTATGGGATGTAGAAAGGAGGACCCAATTGCAGGAGTTTAAACAAGGTTTTTTAAGACAATACAGGAAGTATGTAAAGCAAAGAAGCACAGGGTTAACCCAAGGTTTCAAAAGTCCAAATAATAAGAACGTTCAAACATGGTCAGGCAACCAGGGTGACCTGGCTGGAAGGGATAGTAAGACTCGACAGGGAAGGCTGGGGTGATTCCCCTTAAATAGATGGCAGGGTGCACAGTTGTGTCAAATTGGGAATCATCCCCAGGTGATCCTAAACTGATTGATTGGGAACATCCAGGGCTCCCTCTGGCGGCAGGTGAGGAATCCCGACAGTGGCCTCAAAACAAGAAGTTTGAAGTTTGAACACCAGGTGAGGAAGAGGCTTGGAATACTGGCCTGTCTGAGTAGAGTTTGCATGTTGCCCCGTGTATGTGGGGGTGTCTCCAGCTACTCTGGTTTCCTCCCACCCTCCAAAGACACGCATGTTAGGTTGATTGGTTGGTGAGTTTCCCCTAGGAATTATTGTGATAGACTGGCAACCTATTGAGGGTGTTCCTTGAATCAGCCGGGATAGACTTTGGTACCCCCCGCGATGGTTCAAAAGACAAAAAGAATCTGTTAAAAAATGAAAACAACAGCCAATCCTTTTTGTTTGGTCATTAAAAAAACATTGGTTTAGAGCATGTCAATCCCTCCAACTTCCTGGTTTTGATGACAAGTATTTCTATTGGCTGGAAATACATACTCATAAAAAGCAAGTGAGGCTAAAAGCATGCACAGTGTTCACAGTTTCTGGGCTGTAAGTGCACCATTTATAAACATTATCCAAAAGCTTACAGATGGGGGATTGTCAACAAGTCTGCAAGGTTAGCACATTTTCTTACCTATTCATATTTTGGTGCATTTGGATAACAGTGTCTCCCAATGTTAAAAGGACAGATCAAGTGCGAGCAGGGTGTACACTAATACACTTCACACATAAGTTAGAAAACATGACGGAAAATAAAACGGTTGCTGAGTTGGAGGGATGGACAGTCGGTTGGAGGATGCAAAGTAGGAGTCAGACTGGAGACTGGTAATATTGTTTTTCTTTTGTAGTGGGCTTTTGGGATGTCGTTAGTACCCTCATTTTAAGGGAGGGGATATTATGGCCCTTCACTTGTCTGGCAGGGGCAGAGCCTCCTGCAGGCAGGGGGAGGGCCATCTGAGTGATGCCAGCTGGGCTCATTTTGAAGGAGATGTCTGCACTAATTGTTTTCTCTCTCTGTTTTTTCATCTGCAGGTCAGGTATGCTTTTGGTTTTTCAATTTCTTCAATGTTGAATTTGTATTTAACGATTGTCTCTTTATTTTATAATAAACTTAATTTGATTTGGCCCATACTTTGTCTCTGTATCCCTCATTTTTGTCCCAGCCATAGAGCCAGTCTGTGACACATGGTCAAGAACAACCAGGCATCTCAATAGTATTTGAATGTAAGACGGAACATGCACGAATGCAATGAATAACCTTTTCAATTTAATTTGGGGAAAAAGAGGTTCAAACATGGTCGAAACCTCCAAAAAAAACGATTTTGCATAAAAACCTTTCTTTAAAATGTTTAACAAGGGAGGAGCTCTAACAAATAAATTATAAAAGCCACCATTTTTTTTATAGTGATAAAGCAGATACAATATTAAATCCTTCCCAAATTAGTGTTGGATTCATAATTCAGTGGGTGGGTGAACATGAGCAGCACTAATGAGATGTGGGCAAGATGTATCTGAGGTAACTGTCTTCCATACTTCCTACACTTTTTGCTCCTTTTTTCGTTTCTGCCTTTAATGCAAGCCTCTTACCCTCTTGTTTTCTGTTGAATCACCCCACGCCCCCATCCTCATCTCCTCAACAACACCCATTAACAAAATTTGCTTGAGGCCCTGCACACGAAGAGGGATGCTGAACACATGGCATAGCACTACAAAGCCACCCAGTTTCATCAGAAACAAAGACGAGTGTTGTGCAGCAGAGTTTGTTTTTCCTCGTTCCTTATTCTTCACCATTGCGCTATCACCAGATTACCCCATCTGAAGAGGAAACCTCCATCGATCGAGCAAACACTGCATCTTAGTTCATTTCTGCGAATCTTGATACAATCCGAGGTTGAGTGCTTTTCATGTTTGGGTGGATTTTGAGGGGTTTATACACTCCGTCACACAGCACTGCAGGAGTAAAGTATTGTACTGGAATGCGATGCTACCCATGATTCATACATTTAATAGAATGAATGGAAGCACGTAGCGTCATGATGCCCACAACAAGATATACTAATGTGGTTGTTGTTTATCCAATTAAACCCTAACTACCATGACTTGTGTTGTACTGCATGTGACCGGGATGATAGTAGCCATGGCTAATGTTTTTTTTAGTGAAGGAATTTCTGCATTCTGTTGTTTAGTTTTGATTTTTCGATTCAGTTCAGTTTAGTTAATTTTTTTGCTTGTTTGGTTGTTTTTTTTATTTTAAAAAATTAACAACACAACTGACTAAAAAGACTCAGGCTGAAACCAAACTTACAAAATGCCTGTTTACTTTTTAACACTAGAACCCTCACGAGGGGGGTCAATTGACACCACTACCTGAAAGCCCGTGGAGGTGTCTCGAGACACCAGGCCTTCTGCTTGAGTTTTTAAAACGAGATACTTAAGAGTCGTTTGGAAGGCACTTAACACTCAGAGACTAGGAGACTCTAATTCAACCCAAAAATGACTCTGCTCCTCAGTATGCAGGTCAGATAGAGGTGTCAGATGACTCTTTCTGGGGTAGACAGGTGGTTGAGAAAATCTTGGAGCTTCTAGTGTAAAGAGGAATTCAGCGTGTGCACTGCCACTCTGAAACACTTCTTGTTTACATTCAAATGTGGACATGACGGAGAGCAAAATTTGTAGCCAACAACAACTGTTCTATTCCGTTGTCTTCCGCGTAACCGGGGCTGGGTTGCGGGGGCAATAGCCCCAGACAGGAAACCCAGGTTTCGCTCAACCCGGCAGCATCCTCCAGCTTACCCGAGAGGATCCTGAGGTGTTCCCCAATCAGCTGTGAGACAGAGTCTCTTTTGCGGGTCGGGGGTTCGCCGTTGGTCTCATCCCGGTGGGACATATCCGAAACACCTCATCCACCCAAAGTTTGGGAGACATTCTAACCAGATGCTTGAACCAACCAATCTAGCTACTCTCGACCTAGATGAGTCGAGAGTAGTTAGAACATCTTGAGGTGTTCCCCAGCTAGCTGTTAGAAACAGTCTCTCCAGCGGGTCTGGGGTTTGCCTCTAGGTCTCCTCCCGATGTGACTTACCCGAAACACCTCATCCAGGAGGCCTTTGGGAGACATTCTGACCAGATGCCTGAACAAACCCAGGCATCTGAATGGTCTACTCTCGACCAAGATGAGTCCAGAGTAGCTAGAACATCCTTAGGTGTTCCCCAGCAAGCTGTTAAAAACAGTCTTTCCAGCGGGTCTGGGGTTCGCCTCTTGATCTCCTCCCGATGGGACGTACCTGAAACACCTCATCCACGAGGTGGTCGGGAGACATTCTAACCAGATGCCTGAACAAACCCATCAAACTACTCTCGACCAAGTTGAGTCCAGAGTAGCTAGAACATCTTAAGGTGTTCCCCAGCAAGCTGGAAGACACAGTCTCTCCAGCGGGTCTGGGGTTTGGCTCTGGGTCTCCTCATGACGGGACATACCCAAAGCACCTCATTCATGAAGCGTTCGGAGACATTCTAACCAGATGCCTGAACAAACCCATCAAACTACTCTCGACCAAGTTGAGTCCAGAGTAGCTAGAACATCTTAAGGTGTTCCCCAGCAAGCTGGAAGACACAGTCTCTCCAGCGGGTCTGGGGTTTGGCTCTGGGTCTCCTCATGACGGGACATACCCAAAGCACCTCATTCATGAAGCGTTCGGAGACATTCTAACCAGATGCCTGAACAAACCCATCAAACTACTCTCGACCAAGATGAGTCCAGAGTAGCTAGAACATCTTAAAGTGTTCCCCAGCCAGCTTTGAGACACCGTCTCTCCGGCGGGTCTGGGGTTTGGCTCTGGGACCCCTCCTGACGGGACATACCCAAAGCACCTCATCCATGAAGCGTTCGGAGACATTCTAACCAGATGCCTGAACAAACCCATGAAACTACTCTTGACCAAGATGAGTCCAGAGTAGCTAAAATATCATTAGGTGTTCCCCAGCAAGCTGTTAGAAACAGTCTCTCCAGCGGGTCTGAAGTTTGCCTCTTGATCTCCGCCTGATGGGACGTACCTAACACATCTCATCCACGAGGCGGTCGAGAGACATTCTAACCAGATGCCCGAACCAACCCATTTCTACTCCGAGCTTCTCCAGGATAGCAGAGGGCTTCACTCTATGTCTGAGTGAGAGCCCAAACACTCTGTAGAGGAAGCTCACTTTGCCCACTTATATCCGCGATCTTGTACCCTACCGTTCAAATAACAAGAGGTTTCGCAGATTGCTCAATTCGCATGAAGGGCTTTGGCTAGTCAAAAGTATAAGGGTCACAAGTCAGAATAGGAGCAAAAAAATGGGATATAGCAAGGCCCAGAGATTGAGACATCAGTTGAAATATTATAACTTCAAACTTTAATTTCTAAGAAAATAATCACTATAGAATTATTGAGTACTAATCACATACACAAGTCCGGACAGAGGAGCGTCTTCACAAAACAGCCCTCTGTCTAAGAGTAGAATCTTGAAAGAAAAACTACTCAAATTGCAGAACACCTACGTAATCATTTAAAGTGATCATTCATTAAACATATGTTTCATGTTTCAAATTTAGTCACCTGCGTTGCATGGTGTACACAACAATGTTCTGTTAGGAAAATCAATGGCTTGTCATTCACATGGATGTTGTGTAACCTTTCTGTAGACCAGTCACTCAGCTTTCATGACAACAACACTCCAACCTACCCTTTACAAGTGAGAAGTTGACCCTTCCAGTAAAAACAGAAAAAAATAAAATAAAAAAAGGACACTTTTTTTAGGTGTTTGAGGTTTTCAGCTAGGCTCCAATCTGGCAGCTTTCTGTTCGGACTGCTCAGAAATGTTTTCATGGTATCCATCTTGGTCCTAATTTTTTGACTAATTGGATCGTAATTTTTTTCACAAATTGTGTAGGGCGGGGATGCCCATTACGTCGATTGCGATCGACTAGTCGATCGCAATTGACTAGTCGATCGCAAAGGCATTATTGGTAGATCGCATGGCATTGAAAAAAAAAAGGAAAAGAAAAGAAAGTTGGCGCCAGCCTATCATCAGCCTCATGATGACATCTGCCCTGGAGTCAGCCTCTAGAGTTGTTGAAATTTAGGGACTCTTTTTTTTTTTTTTTTCCAAAAAAGTGTCAGTCCAGCGGCTTTTTCTGCTGTTATCGGAGATTTCTTGAGTCTGTGATGTGAATCACGTTGTTAAGCAGGGGGAGGGGCTACTGTGGCCCCTCCCCTTTTGCGTATGTAACAAATTGTGTTGTGGGGTAGTTACAGCAGGCTGGAATCGATCTGTTGGGGTTTGCGATGGTAACATGGGACTGGTAGATCTCAGGAGGTTCTATATTTGTAAAGTAGATCTTGGGACAAAAAAGATTGGGCACCCCTGGTGTAGAGGATGCTAAACAATATTTCTAACGGCATTCATAGACACAAATTGGTGAAATAACTATTTTCTTACCACATTGTCTACAATTCTACAAAACCACAACAACAACACAACTCAAGTCTTCAACTGATTTCTAAGATAAAGAGGCTAAAAATGTCTGACTCTTTTCAAACTCTTATTAACAATCTTTTCTCGTAACGGTTTTAAGGCAAAGATGTTCCACCATGTTCCCAGCAACTAGAGCTTGTTGGTGATGTCCACTCAGGGAGAAATTTCCTGTTTTTCCAACTCTTCTCTGACAACAAGCTTGTTGACAGTGCACATGTCATCCAGAGGTCCCCTATCTCTCAACTCAGCAGGACACATTGACATGTTGTTCCATGTCACAGGAACCGCATTGAGAAAGTGCCTCTTCAAAATTCAAAGTTGTTGAAAATTTAATTACAGCCACCATCAACACCAATCATTAAAGCCGTTAAACTAGTGAAAGGAAAGATCGCGGTATAAATATGTTTAATTTTAAATGTTTTTCCTCACTGTGCCGCAGTTGGTGATTTTTCTTTTTGGTCTAATTGGAATCTCATATTTTAGTTTCAGTCGGTGCACAGTTGAATAAGTACGAAGGTGTGTATGATCTCTCAAATTATTGCATGAAAAATGTGTTGCTGCAAAAAACCGACATAGATTGGCCATCACCACGGGGGAAACAGATTTACAATTAACTTCAGCAAATGTTGCAGAAATGATCACCTAAAGGGAACATATGGATCTACAAAGCAGAGGCAGCTGTGGAGTCTATCTAAGTACATTTACTCAAGTCACTGTACCCAGATAAATATTTAAATACTTTTTACTTTCCTCAACTATTTCCATATTCAGCAAATCCTGGATCTCACTCCTGGAGTTATACAACGGTTTTGATGCAATATGCCTATTTCCCAGGAAGACCTCGAGATAGTCAGCAAATTCGAACCACCCATAGTCATTTACCACGAGATTTAGATGCACACAAATACTAAAAGCGACAGGATATGCTAGCTGTGCTGTTCAGGTAAAGGGAAACGTTCTAAATCAAGGCTCTTCACCAGACCACAGGATCATCTTTATGATTAAAAAGCAATTAGATAGAAAGGATTTGACTCTGCTCTACATTACCGCACCCATATAAGAAAACAAATCAGTAGAAGTCGAAATGAAACGGCACACTCAGCATAACTGCTGAATTAACTGTGAAGTCTTGTCAGGTGAAAGAAAAAAAAGCCCGGTGCGGTTGTCTGCAGCACAAACGAGTGCATTGCAGAGAAACTTAACAGCATTCTTAGGAACGATTAACATCAAAATCCAGGTTCATTAATTTCATTTCTCAGCTAAGGATTTCCTGTCCATGCAGATACTTCCAAAGAAAAGAGGCGACAAAAGTGCACAGTGGAGTACAAGTGCATACTGGCACGTGGTCTCCTGTAAGACATCACTGCCATCTGTGACCTTTAAAGAAAAACACGTGTTTATTAACTTTAAGAGCAAGAAAAGAGCAAAATCTAGCACCATTTACAGCCTCGAAAAGCTGCTTTGGAGAACATACGCATCCTGTCTTTTATGTAAACAATAAAAAAAATACAAGATTTGAACAACTGTATTCAAAATGTCATTTGACTTTTATTAGCCTTTTATGTTTTTAGTCATTTTATACTTCAGATTCTGAAATGTATGATTAAATCATCATTCACTATTAAATCCATGGTTTTTATTTGCTTTATATTTCAACAACTATAAAAATTTGATCTCAAAGAATTTGCAGTCTTTGAAAAAAAGTCTATAAATGTTTTTCTATGAGTGTATTTTCCTCCCGACTCACTTGGGAATTAAATAGAAAGGAATTGTTTTTTTTGGAAAAAAATACTTTCAAAAAATGATATGCAACATTAACTCTAGGACCACCGCGTTCTAAATCTACCTGCAAGCGCCATGACCGTCAATGTGACCGCTTATGTAATTATTGATATTTTGCGTTGCTATATCGCATAAATCAACTTTTACACCATTCATTTTAAAGTAATAATAATGATAAAAATATCTTTAAAACCTAGAATTAAAAGCAAACACCAAAGTAAAATGATGTAATTTGTCAATAGCCTACTTTTTTCCGCATTTTGTGTTTTGTTAAAAATTGGCTATAGGCTATATTCCAATATGTTAACCCGAACTTTCAAGACTTATCTAGAAAACATGGCGTACTTTATTCAGACAACAATTTTCTTACTCTTTTCAATATTATCTCACTCAGCCTTTCTATTTTTTTTCTGTAATGGCGTCAGAGTCCTCCTTGTCTCTCTCCACAAATGTAAACACAGACACACTTATGTGTGGCCATAGCAATATGTTGGTTGCCATAGCAACATAGCAACAACTTCCAAAGTACTCTTCCTCCTAGCTGCTGCGTCCCGGTTTTAGAACACAAAAACTACATGATAAAATAGAAAACATATTTATATTAAAAGTCATAAAAGGTCAGTCTCTTAGGTTGGGTTTTATTTATTCTAATTAGCATATTAAAATGACGTCCAGTCAAATTGACCGCTGCGGCGTGGAAGTGCATTGCGGAGTGGAAGTGCTGACATTCAGATGAATAAGAAAAGTACAAAGTGAATCTTCTCAATGGCATTCATGACTTTTACAACTAGGTATCAGAAACTGTCCTGAGACTAAAAGGTCACAAGTTTTCATCAATCCAAAAGACAATCTCTTCAGCAAACAGCTAGGCATCCTGCCAAAGTGTCCTTGAAACAAGTCCGCAGTTTCCTGCCTGCTCACTCACTGCGAAAAACCAGCCATAAACATTAGACAAATCCTTTGAGTGCAAAATGCACACCTTTCTTGCAGCAACAATAAAGAATTTACACCTTGTGCAAGTAATATTTTAAAACCCATCATTTGCAGTGAATGACTGAACGGTATATTCAAAACCGATTTTTTCCCATGCTTTTAAACACCAGATTAATGTAAAATAATCATTTTCAATCTGAATGAAATGGACTGAAAACTGAATATATAGTATATACTAACCTAAGTAAAAGGTAAAAAATAGTAAGGAAGGTCTCGACCAATGACCCTGTGTTACCTATGATGGCCGTGAATGTCTCCTATTGTAGCCACAGACCAGTAAACGAACCCTATTATAATAATGCTAAAAGCCTAGTGAATAGAAATTCCTGCTAACGAGAGGCGTGCATCTGGGTCACGAGGTGTCCTCTTTGTTTCATGGCTTCAGAATGCTGCTGTAAATCCCGGGCAGAATGTATCTAACGCCTCCACTCCGATTCAGTGAGGAATTCTCTTTCTTCACAAAGATGACTTCCTTCACACCTCTTTCAAACCATCCTTTCACTCTACTAAGAATCTTCACCTTGCTGTCCTCAAAAGTGTGTTTGGTGCAGATGTACAGCAGACTGTGGACCACTTGAAGCTTCTCTTCTGTGTTGGTAAAGACTTTTGTGGAGTGGCTGCTTAGTTTCCCCAATGTAGTGTTCTTTGCAGCTCCCTTCACTGCACCGGATCGAATAAACTACATTGATCTGTTTTTCTGTAGGCATCTTGTCTTTGGGATGTACTAGTTTCTGCCGTAATGTGTTGACCGGTTTAAAGAAAACCGGGATGTCATGTTGTCGGAAGATTCACTGTACCTTCGCCGACAGTCCTGACACATAGGGAACAAGTAAAATATAGACGTAATTACAGTTATGTAAAGCGTTAAGTTATCGGTATAAATTGCATGTACCTGAACACAATCTGATATATTGTTCATACTTTGATGTGAAATGATTAAATATATCATGTGTAAAGTGGTTAAATGGTTGACTGAAAATGGCTTTAGCCTATCAGGACTTCCCGCGTAGTTTATTGCTAAGTGTTCCCTCACCATTCATCACTTTTAGTACCACTGATTATCCAGGCAAAACATAATTACATGGCATGGTCCTGTACTGGGAAGAAGAATGCAAACCGGCTATTTGACCAACTGAACAACTGTTTTTGAGAGAATAATGAGGAAAAGAGTGTTTCACCATGAGGTGCGGTTGTATGTACAACATGCTGCCAGGATTGTGTAAATGTGTGTTTAAGTATTTGATACTTAAGATTAATTAATGATTGTTCCTTTTGTCCTGCTTTTTTTTGTCACCGGTGTAATGAATACTGGTATTATAATGGTGTTTTATAGATTATACGATGTGGCGTAAGTGTGGTATTCAGAACTGCAGGTGACCACACTGCTGTTAACATTCCGCTAAAGCCTTTAGAAATTCCTATTATTCTCATTTTCTCACTGTACAAAACAATTTCTTAGAAGAACACACAAAGGAATACGTTAAAATGAACCACCGCAAAAACCAATACAAACTAGATGACCGCTTTTGAACAAACTACGGACTCTAAGAAGGTCCTTTTCTTGGACAAATAAATCTAAAGTTCAGTTATTTGGGCACAATGAAAACCACCATTTTTGGAGAACTCCATTTGGGGAAAAAGACTCCCTTCCTACAATGAAGCATGGTGGTGGAAATGTGATTATCTGGGGTTGCTTGGGTTCTGGGAATGGATGTTTCCTTCTCATCGAAAGAACCGTGAATTCTCAGGTCAGTCAGCCACTTTCTTACCGTCTATGCCTAAGGGCTTGCGGGGGATGCCAGAGCCAAACCCAGCTGATTTGAGGCAAAGGATAGGGTACACCCGAACAGATAGCCAGTCTCTCACAGGTCTACACAAACACACTCATTCCTAGAGGCAATCACATAGTGGCCAATCAACCTCGCATGCATGCTTTTGGAGGGTCGGAGGAAACCAGAGTACCCGGAGAAAACCCATGCAACCACGAGGAGAACATGCAAAATCCCCACAAAAAGGCCAGTGTTCCAAGTCTCAGCCCTACCCGGGACTTGACCCAACATCCTTCTGGCTGTGAGGCCACTGTGCTACCCACTGCACCACCATGCCGCCTGAATTCTCTGGTGTATCAACAATTCTTGACCAAAATCTCCTGCTGTCAGTTGGAGTTAAAACCAAGGAAAAAATAGATTAGGCAACAAGTAATTTTCCGAAAGCATTCCAGCAAATCTACAAAGGAATAGCTTCAGCGAAAGAGGCTTTTTGTAACCCAGCTAAAGTCTAGACCTCAATCCGATTGAGATGTTGTTGCGAGACTTAAAGAAGATGGTTCATTCCAGACCCAGGCATGGGCAAAACTATGGCCCGCGGGCTATATGCGGCCCATTAAAGGTTTTAATCCTGCGCGCTAGATTACGGGAGTGTAGCGGTACCAATGGCTTTCCATATCTAGCACGCTTGTTTACCAAAGCATGCCGTCCCTCTACTCCTGTTCCGGCTCCTTGGTCAAATGTTAGAACCCAATGTGGCCCGAGAATCAAAAAGTTTGCCCACCTCTAATCTAACCTCTCTCAACTAGCAATGAGGTTGCCATAATGGCGGCTAAAACACTAATACACTAACACTAATAGGCCAAACACTACTATTAGAAAGGGTTACATACTTTTGCACATGTTAGATTTGGAGTTTTTTTGTGAATTAAACACACTCGTTGAATCACATAATGGAAAATGTGTGCTGCGTGTTTGGAGAGTGGGTTTCACAAATTAGGTTTGGGTTGTTTGTTAAGTAAGTTTCTCAGTGTTTTCTACTAAAACAGCGACCATGTCTGGAGGGTTCACATACTTTTAAGTAGCACTGCATGTGTGTGCGTGTGTGTTTATACACACATACCTGAACATAGTTTCAAAGTTGCGTTTTGTGTTTGTCTCATTACCGCTGTTGAGGCATGTCTGTACTTTTCTAAGCGGCATGAAGTCGCCCGGCCCCTCTAACCTTGTAGGACATGGACATTGGGGTATTTGGTCATCTATACCACCTCCTGCAGCAACCTCACCTGGAAATCTTCTCATATGCAGCTCGTCTTTGCAAATAATTGTGTATTTTTATTTAAAGAGAATAATGCATTTACCCGGTCAGAGACATTACTCCTTATAATTTTGTTTCTTGCTGAGCATCGTTTCCTCCTCTCTGTGCTCTTTTGTTCTCCCTTGCTGTGCATGTCATAGTCCCTCTCTCCTCATTCTGAGGAGTCCTTATCCCCAGCAGATAATAATAACACCAATCTTGTGGAGACTTTTTGTGCCACATGAAAAAACACCGCTGCCTGCCACGGCTAAGGTAATACAGCCCCGCAGCTGAGTCAGAGCTGTTTGGGAAGATGCGATTTAAACAACTGATGCTACATCAGGGATCTCAAATTGTGCTCTTGGGTGTGTTTTGGAGACCCTGGACTCACTTCTGGTTCACATCTGGTACCTCTAGTCACAGTAAAGGAGGTGTCTGTACTTGCTCAGTGGTAATTGCTAATGGTAATTACCAACCTTTTCAGTGAACCAAGAGGCTTATATAAATAAATGACTGGCGAGGTGGGTACGGCGGTTTCTCTGCATCACTTTGTATCTCTAATGCCGTCCTTCACCTTAATATCACCGCTGGGACCTTGACTAGATCTCTGGTTCTCTGGCTCACACACTGCACCTATTATCTTCAACTGCTGAGGCTCTTAAACATTCACTTCTGTACCGCGTGGTCACTCTCTCATTACTTTGGTCTGTTTAGTTGGCTTTTCTTCCTCTGTCCATCATTTATTCCAAACCCCACGTGGACAGATACCTCCTGACCCCCTTTTGAGAATCTTTGAGAAGCCTCTCAAGATGGTTCTTTGAGCTTTGTTATTAAACTCGCACCACCGATAGTCCATCTGCTGAGTCTTAGGACTCCTCTCTGCATGACTGGCCGGCTATCCAGCTCTCACACCGAGGCCACCTGCATTCCTCAGACAAAAAATGGCTGAAATGGCTGGAATGAGATTTGCCTCGGGCACGATCCCCCTCAACATCTAAGTTGGAAGCGAGTTGACTTCTTAAGACCAGGGGGATTCAGCCGTACCACCTACTGTGGGGAAAGCTGCTGTGAGAGCTGTAGAGGGAACAAGGCAAAGGAATGAAAGGTGGAGAAATAAAGTCGGCAACAGTAGGCGAACTGAAGTCTTTGCTAATTAGGCGCGGGGCCTTCATTCAGCACATTTATAGTCTAATAAGGCGTGGAGGGTATGTGGTGCACTGTGATTAAACAGACGTTTGCTTTAATACATGTTGGCTGGAACATTACGGACTGGATATGTGCCACACACATGAACAGCCCCTGCTCCTCTTCTGGACTAATTATCCCGATGTTCTCTTCTTCGTGATTTTTTGTGCTAAGACAGCGGGGTAATGCCTGATCAAGCTAAAGCAGCTACAGAAATTGTCAAAATCACTTAATCCACCTATCGAGCAGGGTAATGCAATTGCTTTTTGATTAATTGGGCCTAAAAAAAAAGAAAACAAAAAAAGGAAAAGCTAGTAATTGTTATATTAACCTTCAATTTTTCGGAGTGATTGGTTGTAAACATAGCCTATCATTTTAGATTTAAATGAAAGCCTACGGTTAACATCTTTATAAAATGTCATTAGGAATTATTATCTTTAGAAATTCAATCAAATTTGATGAAAACGTCTCAAATTCTTTGTTGTACAATGATTTAACCCATAAATTGAAACCAAAACAACCTAAACCATACCATTTAGATATTTGAATTGTGAAATAGTATCTGAAATTCTAGTTAGAATGATTACGCAATTATTAGGTGAGTTTAACATTGAAATTGAAAATACTTAATTGATTCTCGAAGGGAAATTTGAGTGCTGCAAATTTGAGTGCAAACACCTCGATGCCCTCGCACCCTATCCACTAGCGTCCGAGTCCGCTCGCACTGTGTCCAACCTTGCAACCCAAAAGCCGAAGTCCGGAATGGGTCACAAAACCTGGCCGCAGTGAAGAACACCAAACTAGCCTCTATGTATTTCACTAGGTCCGTGTGTGCGGCTCCAGTTCCTCAAGCAAGCAACCGGACACTTCCATGGAAACCCCAAAAACACAAGATGTGTTAGCACAATGGCCTCACGGCAAGAAGGTCTGGGTTCGAGTGTCGGAGTGGAGACGAGGCTTGGAACACTGGCCTTTTAGTGTGGAGTTTCCATGTTGTCTCCATCTATGCGTTGGTTTACTCCCGCCCTCCAAAAATATGCATGTTAGGTTGATTGGCCTTACCAAATTGTCCCTAGGAATGAGTGTGTGAGTGTGGCCCTTTGACAGACTGGCGACCTGTTTGGGGTGTACCATGCCTATCGTCTTAAATCAGCCGAGATAAGATCCGGCACTCCCTGTAATCCTGCGAGGGATTGAGCGGTTCGCAAGACAATATCAACCTAAACTCAGCTGCATATTCTTGCATACAAGTGTTCGTTTTTATAAACAGGACGGGAGCAACATTCCCGTGATGTTCTTAACTGCGTCCGCTTCCAACAATTTTTTTTTCCACACTGTATTAAACCCTCATGGGGAAATTACTGTGCTGAATTGCACCGTAGCAGGCAGTCAATGACGACGCCAATGGTGGTAGAAACTGGGCGTTAGGTGGACCTAGGCAAGGGCTCAGCAGGAGCTCATGCCAACAACCCATACGAAAGTGAAAATGCACCATGGGGCACGCCGCACATTTGGAAGAACATCCAAAAGTTTTATGTGCACCTCATGTTCGTGAAAATACGATAAATGGTTGTTTTGAACTTTGTTTTGTTGGGTTCGCAAGTAAATTATTGGTGGGGATTTTTTTCTTATAACAAGAAAATTCACAAGAGGATTAACTCCAAATGGTAAAGAAAATGTCTTAACCCTTCTTTTGTTAGGGGTGCGCAATGTATCAATCATACTCAACAAGTAAAATTGTCAAAATATATATATATTTTTTTTTTTTTTTCTTTGTTTGGTACAAAGTGTTTAAAATAGAAGCTTTTTTTTTTTTTTTTTGCTGTCTATTACCAATATCGTTTTTAAAAAAATGAACCCAGCCCCTTGTTTTCCTATTACCTCGTATGTTTTGCATTTTTCATTGCGGCCATTCGGACATGCGGACATGGCCATTCTTCATAGCTTGCATATTGAAAAAGTTTGGGCATTTCTGTTCCAAAACAACTCATTTTTCTGCGTAATTACTTACAATTAATTTTTAATTATTGTGTCTCACCATAATACCAAATCATTACTCAGCCAAATAGCGTTTCGCTATTTTTGAGCAATTATTTTTTTTCAATATTCAGCTATATTTAACCATGTTACGACAATTCAAACATCGTGACTGAAACAATCGGCGAAGAAAGCCTTATGGCTGTCAGATGCCACTGAAAAGAAACCATAACAGAGGACATTTTGACTTGTCGCTGGAAAAGAACAGGTGTGGAAGAATAAAAACCATTGCTGATTTGCCTGCTTTAGTTTCAGGGTTTCAATGTTGACATTGGCTCAATATCACACTGCAACAACTTACCGTGACATTTCAATAAAAATGAGCCATTTTAATACCATTAGTGATTCCTGTGTTTTCCCTTCAATTGCAAGTCGTAACACCTGCTGTGAAAAAAGCCCATTATTCTGCTGGCTTTCGCCCATTTACAACAAATCACATAGACTTTGCATCACAGTGGGCTGGCTTTGCAAACTAAGCTGCCTTGTTTTGCAAGTCAGATTATATATTTTCTCTGGGTGGACGTGGAGTTTGTATTTCTTCCAATATCATACAGCAGTCTAGAGATTTCCATATATTTCTTTAAAAACACGCCATTTGAATTTGAATGAGGCTGTAAAGTTTAAGGTTAGATGAGTAATGCATAAAATGATTCTTTCAAAGACAAAAAGTTTTATCATTTTAACGAGTTTGGTGAAGATCAGGGTGAGCAGACATTTTGGTCATGGACATTTGGGCCAAGAAACTGGGGGCAAAAAGAAAAAAAATGGTTCAAATAGCCTAGGTTGCAGTTTTGTGGCCCAAATGTCAGTGGTCCAAATGTCCTAGATTCAAGACCAGTTCCATGACATTAATTTTTTTTGTCCAATTTTTTTTTTTTTTTTTTAGACATTCATTCATTCTTAATCATAACTGTTTACATTAGTTTGCTGGATGAAGACGTCTTTTAGATTTCTATATGCAATGCAACCCTGCATAAAGAAGTCCGTTATTTGTTGGTCTTAATGTCAGTTAATACTGAATCGGGCTTGTTTCGGGCTTGGGCCCGCAAATCACGTTGATTGGTCGGGCTCAGGTCGGGTCGGGTTTTAATATCGGAAGGCTCGGGTCGGGTCAGGCTGGATTTTTTAGGCCCGATCTCACCTCCGATTTGGGCCATGGGCATTTGAGTCACAAAACTGCAACCTAGGATATTTGGGCCATGTGGGCCACTTGGGATGACTTATGGGCCACGAACCATTTTGTTTTCTTTTTGCCCGATTCAAAAATATCAATAAATATTTAACAGAAATTTGTTATTTTTGTGTTTTATCTATATATTTATATCTATCTATAGATATCAGTCACAACCTTCGTGGAGGACAATCCAACTTGTAAAAAACTGATATTTTCCTGTAAAAAATTGACATTTTCTTGTAAAAAATTGACATTTTCTTGTAAAAAATTGACATTTTCTTGTAAAAAATTGTGATATTTTCACTCGATTTCTGTAATATTTTTGTGGTAACGTATCCTGTGATATTGAATAAAACAGTTGCATTATAATTGCTTTTAGTCAGTTTTATCCCATGGCTCAAATATCCTAGGTTGCAGTTTCTTGGCCCAAATGTCCATCGACAAAATGTCCGCTCACGGTTAATAGTAGAGTACGGATGATACAAGCATACATGTATTTGGCGTGAAAAACAGACTTAGAGGTTCTTATCTATGCATTTGCTTCCAGTAGGTTAGACTATTGCGATGGTCTACTTACTGGCCTGAAAAAAAAGGTAAAAAAAACATGTGGTTTATTCAAAACGCTGCTGCTCGAATCCTAACAAGAACTAGAAAGTATGATCACATTAGCATGCATGGCCGGTCTCACCACGGTTTTGTACACTTTCCCTTTCATTCTAGCTGAAATTCTTCTGTCACACATCACACCTGATACTTTTCTCCACTCGTTCCAGCCTGCTTGAACACGCTTCTTCACCTCTTTTCCACACTCTCCATTGCTCTGAACTATTGATCCTAAGTACTTAAAATCTTCCACCTTCTTTATCTCTTCTTCCTGTAACCTCACTTTTCCATTTGGATCCCTCTCATTCACACACATGTACTCTGTCTTACTCTGACTAATCTTCATTCCTCTTCTTTCTAGTGCAAACCTCCACCTCTCCAGCTTTTGAAATCTTGGATTTCTATTTAGTTATTAGTAATTTGGGGTATAAAATTTCATAGATTTTGTCTTTTCTTTAAAATGACAAAGTTTTTCAGTGACGTTTTGTTTCAATTTTTTTACTCACACATACAGAAAATGGCATATTTTTGCTTACTTTTCTTGGCAAATTTATTCTAAAAAACAAACAAAATTACTATTCTTAAAAAATGGTCATTTTTTATCATTTAGTTGAGGTGAAAAGCCTTTAAAGTTCCCCAACTTATGGTCTGGTTTGAAGTGTTTAGTGATCGCCCACAGTGGTGGGCTAACAACGTGCTGCAGTGACCGCTGGTTCTTTTACATTCAAACATGCCGACAGCTGCACTTTCATGAGATTTTTCTTACAAAAAAGAGGGGGATTTTGGCCGTATCTTCAAGCATTTATGCAAGCAGAGGGAAGAGGGTGAAGGCAGGTGGGAGGGACTGCACATGGAGCAACTGTGCCTCTGACATAAAGAGTCGAGTCTAGTCTCCGCATCTCAAAAGAAGCCTGCCTATCTTTAGAGGAGGCAAAGACTGCAGGCTAACCACAGTCAGATGCAGAGATTCTCTGCTGAAGGAGAGGTAATAGCTTGGCCTCCCTCCGACATGCAGCAGAGAAGAAAAAGAGCAGAGAGAAAGACAGAAAAAGGGGATATGGGCAAGGATGCAATGTGGCGACAGTCCATTAGCATTCCTGCTCTCAACCTGACACTGACAGCTGACACTGACCTAGTGTCCAAGGTGAGCAGGAGACATGCAGAGGAAGCAGAAACCCCCCGAGAGTCAGGCTGCCGTGTGTTTTCATGCTGTTTTCTCTTTCCTTTGTGGTTGTAGTTGAGTGGATTCTAAATATTGCTGATCTGTGACACATGCAGATGACTTTGAGCGTGTTGCATCGCCCCAATAGGCCTTTCCAGATTTTATGGTACTGCATATTGGTTATGGATTTGCATGATATGATGGGAAAAATTAAAGGGTGGAAAGCCCCCTGCGGGTCAGGGACAGGGTCCTGCCCCAAGTGGAGGAGTTTAAGTATCTTGGGGTCTTGTTCACGAATGGGAGAAGTATGGAGCGGGAGATCGACAGACGGATCGGTGCGGCGTCAGCAATAACTAGGACGCTGCATCGGTTCGTCGTGGTAAAGAGAGAGCTGAGCCGAAAAGCAAAGCTCTCGATTTACAAGTCGATCTACGATCCAACCCTCACATATGGTCACCAGCTGTGGGTGGTGACCGAAAGAATGAGATCGCAGGTACAAGCAGCCGAAATGAGCTTCCTCCGCAGGGTGGCTGGGCTCTCACTCAGAGATCCGGTGAGGAGCTCTGCCATCTGGGAGGAGCTCGGTGTCGAGCCGCTCCTCCTCCAGGTCAAGAAGAGCCAGATGAGGTGGTTCGGGCATCTGGTCAGGATGCCCCCCGAGCGCCTCGCAGGCGAGGTGTTTTGGGCACGTCCCTCCGGGACGAGACCAAGGGGCAGACCCCGGAGCCGCTGGAGAGACTATGTTTCACGGCTGGCCGGGGAACGACTTGGGATCCTTCTGGGTGAGCTGGAGGATGCAGCCGGAGTGAGAGAGGCCTGGGCTGCCCGTTTGAGGCTGTTGCCCCCGCAAACCGAACCCGGAACAAGCGGAAGATGACGGAACGGGAAAAATTCAACAAAAGCCTTAAGAGATTTGTGAGAAATTTTTGCCGTAAAGCTCTTGTCGGTGTATCAAATGCACGAGGGCCAGAAGAGCTAGCGAACTTTTCCCCAAACAAAATATGCAAATGTTGAGTTGAATACACAGATTTTGAGGCTTTTCAGTAAAAAACATGTCGTGATCTGACTACATCATACAATACTCAAATATGATTTGCAGTCCGACCTGAACAGACTAAAACTGAACAAAATAGGGATTTTGGGAAAAAGAAAATAGGATTTCTTCTGCTTTTGGAGAAACAACAGTTTTAAAATTCTGCTGTCACTTCATCACGGAGCTGATATTTCCTTATAGACTCTATCAATTTAAATCCCTTTTTTATTTTCATAGTTCCTATTTACTCTTTGAGTTAATCACATTGCATCAGCTATGAGATCCATGAGCAACAACTGGTTTAGTCGGCTCTGATTCACAGACAGACAACCCGTAATGGCATGATGTCATTCCAACAGTCAGTGTCTGTTTTCTTGGAGACAAATATCAGATTGTTCTCAGAGATAACGGAAGCCTGGAAACCAGAAGAATCTATGAGGCAGTCTTTTATTTGCTATTGCAAAATCAGTGAGTATCATCTCTTTTGTACCAAACAAGTCTATCTAAGTTTTATTATACGAGCTGAACGTAGGGGGCTTTTTCTGCGGTTTATATTCAAAGGTACAGTAGATTTCAGCACAATATAATCCCATAATAATCCCATGTTGTGATACTGTCACGGCACAAGTAGATTCACCAATACATCAATGTAGGCTGACAACATCACCCATTGTTATGATCCCCTCTCCTGCCACCAGAGGCGGCCCTTAGATGTTTTTCATCAATGTGATTAGGGTCACCTGAGGATGATTCCTGATTCCACGCATCTGTGCACCCTGTCATCTATTCACCCCAAACTTCCCGGTGGGGTCATACCATCTCTTCCAGCCAGGTCTCCCTGGTTGCCTGACCAAGTACACATTCTTACAAGAACCTTTTACCATGCCACTGAAACTTTGTTTTTCTTTCCACAGTATTAATCGACTGCCAAATTGGAATGAACCATGTTTTCTGTCCGCAATTGGGTCTTCTTTCCACCCTGCACAGCGCCTAATGACACCAATCGAAAAACAAGTAAGTCTTCATCAAAGGTTTCAAGAGTGGTTCTAGAAGGGTTGTGCCAGCAGAATCTGCGTTGCACTCAAAATTCTTAGTTTAATATTTTTGTGTCTCTAGTTGTGTTTTTCAGGTTGAGTTTTTCACAAGGAATCCCTTAATTTATCGTTTTCAATGGAAACAAATTTTATTAACATCCTGACTTAATGACTTACTTTTAATAAAAACACACTGTACATAAATTCTATCTTCTTCTTCTTTCGGCATTTCCCTTCAGGCGTCGCCACAGCAAGTCAGTTTCTTCCATCTAACCCTATCTGCTGCATCCTCTTTGGTCACACCAACTATCGTCATGTCTTCCTTCACTGTATCCATGAACTTCCTCTTTGGTTTTTCTTTAGTCCTCTTTCCTGGTGGTTCCAAACCCAGCATCTGTACCTTCTCTCTCTCCTCTGTACATGCCCAAACCATCTCAGTCTTGCCGCTCGAACTTTATCTCCAAAACCTCTCACATGTGCTGTTCCTCTGATATACTCATTTTCAATCCTGTCCATCCTGGTCACTCCCAGAGAGATCCTCAGCATCTTCATCTCTGCTACCTCCATCTCTGCTTCCTGTCTTTTCCTCAGTGCCAACAGCATGGCCGGTCTCACCACGGTTTTGTACACTTTTCCTTTCATTTTAGCTGAAACTCTTCTATCACACATCACACCTGATACTTTCCTCCACCCATTCCAGCCTGCCTGCACACTCTTCTTCACCTCTTTTCCACACTCTCCATTGCTCTGGATTGTTGATCCTAGATACTTAAAATCTTCCACCTTCTTTATCTCTTCTTTCTGTAACCTCACTTTTCCCTTTGGATCCCTCTCATTCACACACTTGTACTCTGTATGAATAAATAAATAAATACTCTGTATAAATAAATAATCATAAATAAATTCTAACATGCCTACTGTAATTAAAATAATCAGTATTGTTTGACATCCAAATTGTAAAGAAATTAGAGTTGTGAGGAGATCTATAGTTTGGCCGATTTCTGCATCGTAACTTCCAGGAATTTCTTTTTTCCGTCCAGGAGACGAAGAGTTACGAGCAAATCTTGAAATTTACCAACATAATTATGAGCACACCATACTGTTTGCAAAGTATTTGCTTGACAACTGCTTCATATTTCTGCATGACGATGACCTCACGCAGTCGGTGTAGTAAAATCCGAAACACAATCAGCGATTGATCCGCCTCGCTAGAAGACCTCAACGGTATCGAATCAATATGAGATTGTTGTGACAGAAACTGAAAGACAATCTCCATAAAAAAAAAAAAAAAAAGCTTAAAAATGTTCTATAAAAGACCAAAAACAACTATCATTCAAGACATTTTCAAGAAATGTCGGGAACACTTACCGGAAAGGGTTCAGGCTACGTTGAAGAACAGTAGACATCATTTTTAAGCGTTTAGAGTCGTACATTTCAATTGGATTTTGATAATGGATTTGAAATTGTGTTTTTACATTTAAATAAAACACCAATTTCCAGTTTTCTTTGCAAATAAATGACTTTAATGACTTATTGAATGAGATTCATGCAGCCAATGCAAACAACCCTTTTTTTTCATTGAGATTTTTCTCTCAAAGGAAGAGCTTTGAATAAAAAATAGTACCTGTAATGATTCACAGCAGTCAGAGACCCCTTGTAACGCAGGAGCAAATAAGATAAAACGTTCACTTTAAGTCGTATAAAATACATAAATACCATCAGATTAATCATTACATCGGTATAGCGTTGCTATATGAAAGCTCGTCATTTGAAAAAACTCGATTATTTAAACCGCGGGCATTATTTTCTGCTTTAATAGAAACCCTTTGAGAAGAAATGCTTCTGAAAGCAGGCAAGAAAAATATAGGGTTGCTTTTCTCAAGTAACATAACACCATGCACATTTAACCACTTTACTCCGCTCGCGTTAGAAACGTCTTCATAAAAAAGTGTGTTGCGTATGTGGTGAAAAAAAAAAAAAAAAAAAAAAACCCGACAAGGCTGGCTTCCACAAAAACTCAAGTATCAACAGCCTCCCACATTGTTTGCGAGGGTAATTACTCATTATGTTTACTTCGTAAAAAATTCTTGCAAAACACAAACACAAGCCAACGTGTGAATTTTTTAATTTTCAAAACTTGCCCCGACAGGTAAATCGAATGACCTGCTTTTTAAAAACACATCCCGCCAATGAATGCTCGGAAAAAAATATGCCTTAAAAAAAAAAAGCGAAATCTTCCGAGTGTTATTATTTCCTCATGTCTTGAAAACAAAACAAAAATTAAAAAAAATCTAATTAAACTCAGCAATGCATTTTTTTGTGTGTGAGTAGGTGTTTTTGAGTGTGTGGTTTTCTCTATCTGTGCTGTTTTCTGAAGTTTTTTTTGTATCTTTTTTGTTTCAAAGTTGTTTCTCTGACTTCTCTGAGAAATGGCTGGCATATGTTTTGAGGTCGAGCCCAAGTCTCGTAGAGCACTCCCCTCAGTAATTTAACAGCACTCTGGAGAAGTCGGCTATGTTGAAATCAAGGTTCTTTCTGCAATTCCGAGCAGCAATCAATCGTATTTTGGATGCCATATGTGTCAGAGAGGCAATTAAGTGAGTGTTTTGAGTGACTGTAATTTGCGGTATCTACAGACGACTTCCAAATGTCTTCCACCATTGCATTTTTAAAGCTAGTGTTCTCAGTCCTCATTATTTCTTTCATTATTCAAGGTCAAGCTGTGATTTGAACTTTTTTAACCTTGTTGGAAAGGCTTTTCAGAAAACTTACAAAATTATTTTATATATTTTTTTTAATCCAAAGCAAAATTCTATTTTAGCATGTCATTTTAAAAAGTTTTCTGTCCATTTTTTTTTTTTGCACCGAAAAGTTTTAGGTAAGTAGGAGTTACTTGTTGTGTTCATGTATTCGGTTCAAAACAGTGGTGGAAGGTAACGAAGTAAATTTACTTCGTTACTGTACTTAAGTAAAAAAATTGTGTATCTGTACTTTACTTAAGTAAAATTTGAGACCGGTAATTTTACTTTTACTTCACTACATTTTTAAAACAAATATCTGTACTTTTACTTCGCTACTTTTTAAAAGTCTGTTTATAATTTTTTGTTACATTTTCGGTCAGGAATTTGAAAAATATGCATTGTTTTTTTTTTAGCGCATCTTGAAGCCGCATCGCTAAAATCAACCTGTAGAGTTGATCACCTGCGGTTTCCCAGAGGGAGAAGTAATGAATCGAGGACCAATCAGAATCAAGAGTAAACATTTTCCGCAGTCATTCACCGCCAAAAAACTAACATGAAATATAGCACAAATTAAAAAAGAGTCAGAAGATTGTTGTTCGTTGTGTTTACTTTTAAATAAAAAGTTGAGCAATCGTTGCACGGAGCAGGGGCGGCTCCAAGGATTTTGTAAAGGGGGCGAGGCGGGGCGTGAGGTCATTGACAAAGCCAGTAAAGGAGGACTGGGGGCCTTCCGCCCAGAACATTTTGAAAAATGAGAGTTTTTTTTTCTGCATTTTGGTGGTTTATTCGCTGGCCCTGCAGGGGCTACGCCCCTCCTCTTCTTGGATCCGCCCCTGCAGAGTATTTATTTGTGACCCTACAGCACAAAAAGTAACATTTGAAATATGGTCGAATACTTTGACTTTTTACTCAAAAAATACAATTTACACCAAATACTTTTGTACTTTTACTTAAGTAGATTTTTTATTGGTACTTTTACTTTTACTTAAGTAACTTTGCTGCCTAATTAAGTACAAAAAGTGAGTACGTCATCCAACACTGGTTCCAAATTTATTTCCCCTTTCAGAGAAATTTTCTAGACTGCGAGCTTACAAGAAAATTCCATTTTTATTTTTTAGCTGGTAATTAAACTTTTTGGTTTTTAAGAATTTCAGCAACTTACAAAAAAAAAAATTGTCAAAATAATCTGACTTCATTATGTCTCCTTAACTGTCCACCCTTAACAGGATTGCGGGTGTGCCAGAGCCTATACGGGCTAATTTGAAGGTGAAAGGCCCAAAAAGATCGATAGTCTGTTTCGGGGCCACCCACAACCACTCAATCCTAGGGGTAATTTCATAGCAACCAATCAACCTGCATGTTTTTGAAAGGTGAGAGGAAACCGAAGTACCCGAAAAAAATTCATACATACACGAGGAGAACATGTAAACTCCACCCAGAAAGGCCAGCATTCCAAGCCTCGTCCTACACGGGACTTGAACCCCATACGTGATGAATATATGGGGGAGTTTGGCGGCAGAGATGGTGGCTCAGTGGTTTGAGCGTTCGCCTACCGACCAGAAGTTAACCAGAAGTTTACGGGTTGGCTTTCCACTGAGTTTACGTCTTGGGTTGTTGGAAACAACACCTCAACCCCTGTTTCTCCCACCATTGACGCAGTCTTAGGTGGCAACCTGTGGCGGTGTAGTGCAGCAAACGCATTTCCCGGTCAGGGATTAGTAAAATATAAAAAAAAAAAAAAAAAAGAAGAACACGCAGAGCGAATTACAACGTGACTTGTATTTGTGATTAGCAATATCTTCGCCCACCATCGTGAATAGAAAATTATTTTTTTGGAAACAAAGGCTGCTGCAACCTTGCACCATGAAACTGCTTTCCAAGAGAAAAAAAAAAAGCCCACTGATGAAGGCCGTTTGCTATTATTTTCACAAATGAAGTTTTTGACAAAGTAAGCTTCTTCTATCTGAACTTTTATCCTACTTTTATCAGACTTTTTTTTTTTTTTTTTTGTGAATTCTCTTTCAATTATCTATACAGTATGAACAGGCGGATAAAAGGTTGATAGGTGGTGGAATAATACGGCTATAAAAGAAGAGTGCACTTTGATAAGGGCCTATGGTACACTTAAGTCCGTCCATCATGGCTGTAATCTCACCTTTTCAGAAGAATTTTTACTTTGCATTATTATCAGGGAACATAACGTGTTGGAGGACCGATACTGTAAAATGTACCGACATGACTGAAATAAAGTGACTTTGCAAAGAAATTTGCAGCGCTGCTCATTAGACCACTTAGCAATGCACGCATTGCATTTGAATACTTTATCTCTGATCCTTTCTGATGCATTAAATTTATGTATACAGAAGTAGACCAGTGTTGACCCTCATCTCCCATATTCATGGACTGGTCTTAAATTCAAAGCACAAGATCATGATGTTTGAGAAAATTTGCATAATATTCCTCCACGTCCACGCGAACAAGCATTATTTGATAGAACATGTGCACTATATGCTGTCTTGTCCGCTCACATTAACTCGTACATTAGTCACGTACACCCTGAAGCCTCAACATTACAATATTTTATATGCTTTTTTTCTCTTATGATCAAATGCCGTTGCCAAAGGATCGGACAGGTGACCCTTGGGCAACGAGTATGGAGGTCTTTTTTAGGGGTTGCTGGATTTTACCTTGCAAGTGTTGTCTCTCCGGATTAGTGATGCAACTGATCACAAAGTAACGCAAAAAATATTACTCCAGGGTTTCTGCATTTTCATCCCTAAAAGCTTTTGCAGTAGACTGTTAAAAAAAAAAATCAAATTTGTTGTTCTTTTTTCTTTTGGTTGCTTTAGCTTACAATAAAAATAATGTATCACCACTTAGGTTATTTGGTTTAGCCAGAAGTAGGCAATGCTATTTTTTTTTTTTTTTTTTTGTAAGTGCACATAATGGGATAGTACTTGGAAAAAAGTAGATTTTGTAAAATTTTAGTTTATATGAGCTCTTTTGTAAAGAAAAAAATATGTTACGTTGATTAATTCAATTCATTCTAGAAAGAAGAGGAATGAAGATTAGTCAGAGTAAAACAGAGTACATGTGTGTGAATGAGAGGGATCCAAATGGAAAAGTGAGCTTACAGGGAGAAGAGATAAAGAAGGTGGAAGATTTTAGGTATCTAGGATCAACAGTCCAGAGCACTGGAGAGTGTGGAAAAGAGGTGAAGAAGCGTGTTCAGGCAGGCTGGAACGGGTGGAGGAAAGTGAAAGGGAAAAGAGAAAGGGAAAGTGTACAAAACTGTGGTGAGACCGGCCTTGCTGATTGGTCTGGAAACAGTAGCACTGAAGAAAAGACAGGAAGCAGAGATGGAGGTAGCAGAGATGAAGATGCTGAGGATCTCTCTGGGAGTGACCAGGATGGACAGGATCAGAGGAACAGCACATGTTAGAGGTTTTGGGGATGAAGTTCGAGAGGCCAGACTGAGATGGTTTGGACATGTGCAGAGGAGAGAGAGAGGGTTTGGAACCGCCAGGAAAGAGGCCTAGAGGAAGACCAAGGAGAAGGTTCATGGATACAGTGAAGGAAGACATGAAGATAGTTGGTGTGACCAAAGAGGATGCAGCAGATAGGGTTAGATGGAAGAAACTGACTTGCTGTGGCGACCCCTGAAGGGAAATGCCGAAAGAAGAAGATTGATTCATTCAAACTAAGAACAAATAAAAATAGATTTCTATTCCAGTTTTAAATGGTAAACACCTTGAAGTGACGGCGATACTTTTAATGAATCTACAGAGATGATTGCTCCATCTGTTTATTCTGCGAGTTTTTCTTGCTCAGTGTTTTTCTTTAGTTAAGTTTCGACACCCTGTGTTCACCTGTTCCTCTTCCTTTCTGTCACCCGGAAAAGTCAGTTAGCTGTTGTAGTGATTTCACGTTGCACATTTACTCACATTCAAATTGACAACTTTGAGGTGCCTTTAACACCATGAGATTGTGTCTCTATTCCATCTAGAGTGGAGGAAGAGTGTTAATGCAAACTTAACATACAAAGGCTTGTCTAACAATGACATTAGCATGTCAATAACTGTTTACTACTGTTTACCAGTGTTGGATTCTCCACTGGCCTAAAAAAATCTGAATCACAAACTGCTGCTAATTACAGTTTGGTAGTTAAAATGTATAAATATTTCTAAATTGTCTTTTTGTTTTTTTGTTTTTTCACAAAATGACTGTCAGCCAGCATTAGTTGCCATGTAGGCTAAAATAAGTAGAGCTTCCAGTGGCGGCTGGTGACGTGTGGCGCAGGGGTGCCGCCCCACTGACCTGATGACCAAGAAACATATATGCATATATATCTATATATACATATATAAACATGTATGTGTTTATAAGTATGCAAAACTGTCGAGTGTGAAGATTACATGCATTTTAATAATGTTTTACACCGTTTTATTTTATTTTATTACTTCCTGTGCAAACTGGAACGAGGGTGCGGGGTAAGTACGCCCTCCCAAGTAAACGTATTGGTGTGTATGTGGCTTCCGGTTTTTATGGAAAAAACGTGACGTCAGCTCTAAATGTTTTCCCATTCATGTGTATTGCAAACCATAACCACGCCCGCGGGGCGCAGAGATTTTCCGCCCATCGGGTGTGTGATAGGTTATCCTCTCTGTCAGTCTGTTACATGAACCAATCAATTAGCTATAACCTGACCTATAAATCCCACCCACGCCACGCCCTTTCTTTTCACTGTGGAATTCTGGGAGTCTTCATGATGGCGTTGGAAGCTAGTTCAGATGCTAACAAAGCTAGTGGCTCTTTTAAAGAGAATTCAGTGTCGTCCCTTCTACAGAATCCGTTTTCTAAGCGTTCTAAAGAAGAAAAAAGAAGAGTGAAGGAGCTTGGACTGGACACCCCAGATTTGACTGTGCAACAAAACAGTGGAGATCGCGGCCGCTTTTATGTGAGAGGATAAGAAACACTGGATGAGAAACACTTTTTTTGTTTCCCCTGCTTATTGTGTAGTGCAGCAGCAACTAAAAAGGTGTGGATATCAACAGGGGTGAGTGACTTGAAGCATTTGTCTGAAAAGTGCAAACGTCATGAAACTTGCCGCACCCATCTTGATAGTAGCTATAAGCTAGGTGTTTTTGGCAATAGTAACATCCTGGCACAATTAAATGAAGGCTACTGAACTGGCATAAGGAAACAGAATGAAGAAGTCACCAAAAAAAGACACATATTGTCACAAATAATTTATATTTATTTTATATATATATATTTATATATACTTTTATATAATATATCTAAAAAAAAATTTGTGTGTGTTTGAAAAATGTGCGCCCCCCCCAGTTTTTTTTACCACCAGCCGCCACTGAGAGCTTCTGTAAAGGCTTGCTGACTTAATTCTGCCTTCTCTCTCTTTCTACACAGACACATAGCATTTATCAAGTATTACTGATTCTGATTCTGACACACACAGACATACACAAATGGAAATGAAGCTTTAGCTTCAAAAAGTCCTGAGCATTTCTTTGTAAACAGTTTCAAGTCCTTCTCAAAGGCTTTTGATGTCACCAATATCTGACCTGCTAATTTGGACAGTTACAGAGCAATTGGTAGATCTGCTGCTAAACGAGCTAGCGGCTAACTAGCTAGCTAAACTAACTGGTGGTTAGCTAGCTGCTAGCGGCTGGCTAGCTAATGTAGGCTGGATTTGTAGCATTGGGAGGATGGAATTATCCAAGTTTTTTATAATTTTAACATATTCCTCAACGTTATCAAAGTTTAAAAGGTCTTTATGGATGTTTATTGGAATTATAATTGGGTAAAAGTGCTTACTGTAGAGGTTTTCATCAGTGAGGGCAAAGATATTCTTTTTCTTGTAGTAAATCATTATCAAAAAATGGTTTTATAACCAAGAACTATTTTGGGGGGGTTGATTGGTACAGTTAGTTAAACAGAGTACATGTGTGTGAACGAGAGGGATCCAAATGGAAAATAGGAATACAGGGAGAAGAGATAAAGAAGGTGGAAGATTTTAAGTACTTAACATCAACAGTCCAGAGCAATGGAGAGTGTGGAAAAGAGGTGAAGAAGCATGTGAAGGCAGCTGGAACGGGTGGAGAAAAGTTTCAGGTGCGATGAGTGACAAAAGACTTTCAGCTAAAATGAATGGAAAAGTGTACAAAATTGTGGTGAGACCGGCCATACTGTTTGGTCTAGAAACAGTAGCACTGAGGAAAAGACAAGAAACAGAGATGGAGGTAGCAGAGATGAAGATGCTGAGGATCTCTCTGGGAGTAACCATGATGGACAGGATCAGAAATGAGTACATCAGGGAAACAGCACATGTTAGAGATTTTGGAGATAAAGTCCTAGAGGCCAGACTGAGATGGTTTGGACATGTGCAGAGCAGAGAGAGAGTACATAGGAAGAAGGATGCAGGATTTAGAACCACCAGGAAAGAGGCCTAGAGGAAGACCAAAGAGGATGTTTATGGATACAGTGAAGGAAGACATGAAGATGAATGGAGGAAATTGACTTGCTATTGCGACCCCTGAAGTGAAATGCCTAAAGAAGAAGATTGGTATCGTTAGAGCACAGTTTGACTTTCAATGCAGAACATCACAGGAACATGTTAAATAAAATTTTGACTGTTTGCCTCAGCTTTGGGGGCACCCTCAGTTGATATCAAAGCACTACTAATACACACTTTTAATCACGCTGTAATTCCAGGCCCATTATATAGTGTGCACCATGTATCGAGTTTGCTCCCTAAATTTGTTTAAATGTTAAATACAGTAATTTGTATTTTACCACCTCTACCCGAAAGAAAATGCAACAGGGTTAAAGTAAAAATAGTCTGCATTTTTAAGCTGCTATTCTGTTTATTTTCATGTGGATAAATCTCTACGGGCCAACAACAGCGGTTTCACTAATCTCGTAATGTTGTAAATTTGACTGACTGGCAGGACTTTTGTAACAGTTAAGCAAATTCTGCAAGTCAACACTGTTGGCAGCGCTGACTGACTGGAATTAATCTTCAACTCGCTGTAAACAAGAAGCATCATTGATGATAAACTTCAACTGGTTTGGTGCTAAAAAATGACTCACATGGGATTTGGGATTGCTGTCCTCAGTTATGCAAACTTGTATTTTGGCAGCTGAGTTAATTCAAGAGTGAAACTCTGGGGTTTTTTGCATCATGAAGTGCATCATATGTCAGCAGTGTATTGGCTTTAGAAATCTAAAGTAAAACATACTTAAATGTTCTTTGAAACCAAAATAAATAAGCAAATATAAGCAATTTGGACAACGGAAAAAATCCCTAAATTTTGATGTATTTGGGTAGAAAGGACCCATTTCATTTTTTAACTTTTTGGTTTGATATACAAGATAATTAATGAACTTTAATAAAATTGAAAATGAAGTCATTCAACCGTTGGAGGCGTTGGAGGGATCCAGTTTGGTGACCTCAGGATCAGATCTCTGCTTTTTGCGGATGATGTGGTCCTGTTGGCTTCATCGGACCGTGATCTCCAGCTCTCACTGGATCGATTTGCTGCCGAATGTGAAGCAGCCGGGATGGGAATTAGTGCCTCCAAATCCGAGACCATGGTCCTCGCCCGGAAAAGGGTAAAATGCCCCCTGCGGGTCAGGGACAGGGTCCTCCCCCAAGTGGAGGAGTTTAAGTATCCCGGGGTCTTGTTCACGAATTGGGGAAGGATGGAGCGGGAGATCGACAGGCGGATTGGTGCGGCGTCAGCAATAACTAGGACGCTGCATCGGTTCGTCGTGGTAAAGAGAGAGCTGAGCCGAAAAGCAAAGTTCTCATTTACAAGTCGATCTACGTTTCTACCCTCACCTATGGTCACCAGCTGTGGGTGGTGACCGAAAGAATGAGATCGCGGGTACAAGCGGCCAAAATGAGCTTCCTCCGCAGAGTGGCTGGGCTCTCACTAAGAGATCGGGTGAGGAGCTCTACCATCCGGGAGGAGCTCGGTGTCGAGCAGCTCCTCCTCCAGGTCGAGAGGAGCCAGATGGGGTGGTTTGGGCATCTGGTCAGAATGCCCCCCGAGCGCCTTGCGGGCGAGGTGTTTTGGGCACGTCCCACTGGGAGGAGACCAAGGGGCAGACCCCGGACCCGCTGGAGAGACTATGTCTGACAGCTGGCCGGGGTTCGACTTGGGATCCTTCCAGGTGAGCGACTGATTTAAATACACAATGCAATGTTTACTTTGTTTACAGGGTTATTAAGAGGTGTCATTTTTAAGTATTCACAAGTTGCAACGTTCCTCACTCACTGAAAAAATGATATTTATTAGCATTGTTTTACAATGTTCGCGGTTTTGCGAAAGTTAAAGCTCGGCAGAATTTTTTTTTTTTTTTAAACAAACAACCTGCATCATTCTCAGTGATAAAGACACAATTGTTAAAGTTTTTTTTTTTTGCACTAAAACTAGACTAAAAACGTTCTAAGTCTTCCCTGACGAAAACTAGACGAAAACTAGACGAAAACTAGACAAAAACTAGACGAAAACTAGACGAAAACTCTTTTGGGTTTTTGTGACTAAGACGTGACTAAAACGAAACTATAAAGAGATGATGAAAACGTGACTAAAACTTAAATTAAAATTCGTCCAAAGATGAAGACTAAAACGAAAACTTAGATGGCTGCCAAAAACAAAATGGTCGCATGGACAACAGTCTCAGACGGTAAGCTCAGGCTTTTCTCACCCTGGCTGTATCCTCAAAACAATGCGCTAACCAGTCAGTCATCTTCTTATCCGTCTATCCCTCTCAGGGAGCCCATCCCGGCCAATTTAAGGCGAAGGGCAGAGTAAACCCCGAACAGGTCGCCAGTCTGTTGCGGGGCCACACACATACAACCATCCACACACACACACACGCACACACACTCATTACTAGGGGCAATTTCGGCACCGGCCAATCAACCTAGCATGCATGTTTTTGGAGGGCGGGAGGAAACCGGAGTATCCGGAGGAAACCCGCGGAGAATATGCAAATTCCACACAGAAAGGACAGTGTTCCAAGCCTCGTTCCCACCCGGGACTCGAACCCATGACCTTCTTGCTGTGAGGCCACTGTGCTACCCACTGCGCCACCGTGCTGCCCATGCGCTAGCCAGAATAGAATAATTAAAACAATTATCTTTAGAGTTATACTATCAGTATTCCATAGTATCACCGAAAAGTCTTTTCCTACTTCCTCTTTTTAATATGTAAAACTTTAAATTAAATTATTTTCACATGACATTTTGATGAGATCCACAACAATTTAAGCAGTTGTTTTCAAGTAATTCACCTAACGAGACTGCCACAACTTCATAAACCCTCAAATTTGGATCAAGTGCTTCAATGAAAGCTGTGTTTTCAAAACACTTTACTTTGAGCCCATTGTGTGTCCATTTGCATGTCCAAATTAGTTAATCAGATTGTCAGCCACAGTGTTGGTTATGGCAATTAGCAAAGCAACAGCAGTGTTGTGTATTTTCACATCATCTCATTAGGGTGTCTGGGATATCAAGCATTTGAAGTTAGTGGAGCAAATTAAATATGAAACAAAGCACTTTTAGATTGGCCAACCTGATGTAATCTGATGAGGTTTAGAAGAGCATTTGCATTAAACCAAGGTCAAACGCCGTTAGCTTGAACAGATGGCTTCTGCCACAAACGCCCTACGTGATTTGGTCTAATTGGCGACAACAACTTATTTATTGACCATTTACTGAACTGGTCAATTAGGCCACCTCACTGTTTACCCTGACTTACACAGCTGAAACCTATGAGCACCTGTCTAATTCCAGATAATTACAATCACACATCATAGAGATGGTTGAAAATCGTAAAAACCTCTCCCCGGGAAACCACGTAACCTTTACTCTTTTCCATTTTCTTTCGTGCTTTTTCATCAATCACAATTTCTTTATCTCTTTTCGTAAATGATTTTAACATAACGACTTCAATAACAAGCCAATCTTTTTTCTTCTGCTTTCTTTTTCTGTCAAGTTACAACAAACCCCCTCCGCCCCCCCGGTGGCAGTGGCACCTTGACAGTGCAAAGCTGGTTGTCTTTCAACTCGGATTCACACGGTGCAGAACCTTCCTCTGACAAGAGCTCTGCAGGGTAAGCTCAGATCCCCTGCTTCCACAGGTAGACAGGAGGTTGTAAGTTATGAGAAGGCTGAAGAAGGTTCGTCAACGGTTCCACCGATGTCGTAGTTGGCATCGGAGTGGCACGCAGCACGGTACCCCGGCACATTGTCATAATGAGCCCAGAAGCTGTCACTGCGCTGCTTACATCCCACTATGTTTGCTTATTTATTCATTATCTCCCACTTTTGTAATGCGGTGGGTTTCACTCAAGACATGCAACTTGCGAGGGATCCGAATGATGGTGACGTTTCGGGAAACCAAAGTCCCAACGTTGAAGGGTAAAGACTCCACCTACTGGCAGGTAGATCTAAGCGGGTGATTAACTAACAGCCTGAGGAGCAAGGCAGCAGGGGAGGGTTGGTGTAAGCCTGTTTTTGCCCTTCATCTCAATTTTTATTTCAATCGTTCTCATCCATTTTTTTTCTCTTTACCATCAAACTTTGATGTGAATAAAGAAAACAGGCAAACAGATCATCCATTTTTTTTTTCCTTTCTCGCTTGCTTCACACCAGGCTCTCCGGGTAATCTGAGTCATTTTGCTCACAATCACGTTGAGATGCTGACAGAGTGAGCAGCTTCCATCCATCTAAATAAGATTCAACGATGTAGCCCATACATTTTCTCCGCGTGAGTGTCCTCCCCCCTGAGAACGAACGTTCGGAAAAGCAGCTCAGATGGTGGGATAAGTTGAGCTCAATCTCCAACGAAACACAGAAGGCCTATTTTATTGAGCTATATAAAGGCCAGGTTGATGGGCTTCTAAAAATATGGTGGTCTTAAATTTCTAGACATTCTTGCTCTAATAAAAGGATGCAGCGACTCCCTGTTCCACTTTTTTTTTTTTTTTCATGGGATATGCTCTGAATGTCTGCCCTGAATTCCTGTGGGAAAAATCCGTCCCTTTATCACTTTCTCTAACACTTTCAGATCGCCTAATCTCTTAACCTCTATTTTATTGCCACATTGCCATCAACGTTTTCAACACTCCAACCTCTTCCCATTCGTCACATCGTGCTCTACTATTCCCAGTAGGTTTGCTGGTGCTCCAAACCTCCAGGTTTTCCCAATTACAATGAGATTTTGAGCATAATTTATCTCGCTTATGATTGAAATCACGCTCGGGCTATAACTTTTCTCTGGCAGAATGTTTACGAGTTTGACACCAGATGCACGGATCTTTAAAAGATGGCGATGATGGATGGCAACGCTGATGTCAAAGCTGGCAGAGAATTCCAGGCCATCAGGGATGCTAGGGTTAAAGCCCAGATGGAAGGGGTCAAATGACTGCCAGCCACCGCCCTCTTCCTGCCCACTTTGGAAAATGATAAACAAGCATACTGAAGGCAGTGAAGAAATGAATTCATTCCTCTTCTCCGTGTGATACCAGCAGCTTTTCTTCTGTTAATCTGTTTTCCCTTAACACTCCTCTCATTTTTTTTTTTACCCTTTCTGTAAATCATCCCCATTCTGTCACATCCATCTGCTGGTCATTAGCTGGGTTCTGTCATTGCGGGATTAGGAGAGCAAAGAGCTCGAATGGATCCAGCAACCGCCACACTTGCAATAACAGGCGAGGTGCCTTGTTTTTAAATTGCTGACCTTCATCAGACATATGCTTCGGTGTCTGCGATGCTAAGAGCAAGGCCGACAAGCATATGCAGATATGTGACACTTGGTGCTCCGCGTCCCAGGCATCTGTCATGGCTACTGGCTTGTGGATTCTCTGGGGAGTTGCCATGTGGGTGCTTAGGGTGCGACACAACATATTTAATTTTTATCCCATTAATAATGTGCACATTTACATCCACATTGTTTCGCTAACATAGAGTTGGACTGTTTTGTTCATGTAACAGAAAAGGGAAAATATTCACTAAGTGGGGTAAAGATAAAAAAATAGAACTCAACTTGGCTCTTTTTTTTCTGTCTAACGGTGGTAGAAATTAAATGTAATTTGTACACTAAAAATGGTCCATTGTCTTCGGAAAAGATTGGACTATTCAAATGCTGACATTGAAACGACACTGGGTCGGGTCTGCGAACGGCACAAGGACACTGCTGCAAATCTCATCAAATGAATAGAAACTCATGAATAGGGAGAGTTTTTTTTTTTTCGTGATCATTTAAAAAAAAATAATAATAATTTGATGGAGGCTGAATAATGTCCTAGCAATGAACGGGAGCATGAAATTGACAACAAATCGAATGTGAGCTGAATGAATGGCCCCTAATTTGCTTTTTCTACCTTTTCAGTGGAAGACTGATCAACTCATGTCTGGTTTTATTACTAACAAGTTTTCATTGGACGTTTGTTTCTTTCCACTTGAGATACGCTCTATTCATAAACATTTTTTTTGGACAATTCAACGATGCTCTCATTGACATTTGAATCTCCCAGAATGTGTCAAGGCAGAATGCCAGTATCCCTCCCCAGTCTTATTTTAAGCCCCCTCCCTCCACTCTGTCTGAGCATGAATTCATAAATTGAAAAACAAGGCAAAAAAAATGACCTTAATCCGCTCTCCGTCATTCCGCAGGAAACGTCGTTGCTCTGCAGGGACTGGGTTTACAGCCACCATCTGTTGCATTTTTCATTAACAAAATCTATTTCTTCATTTAACTGTGCATGCTCGCACAATGCTACGGCTCCCCTAACGCCTCTAAATCCTACATTGGAAAAGAATGAAAAACACCAACTTGCCATGGTGAACATGTTTTCAGATTAGCGATGTAATTGCACGTGTAATGTGTGTATTATAACCAGGGATTATGGCTGTGGTATTTTGTGTCCATTCAGGTAATGAGGGGTCAAATTTATTCTATAGAGCTGACTCTGAATAAGTCTTGTTTCTAAAATATTGCTGCCTAAATCCTCACGGGAGTTCTGAATCTTTTCCAAACTCAGTAAATGGCACCAAGCCAATGCGCTGGGTCTGAACTATCATTATTAAAGCTGAACTTCTTTGTCCACAAAACTGCCTAATAACCAAGATTTAGGTCTCTGTAAAAACCTAAATCTTTCCTTTTTTGACAATAAATGACAGCCTAAGTTCAACAAAGGAGGTTTGTTTTTACAGGGAACAGTTTATGATATTTTAAATAGAGTAAATTCATCTTTTTACGGTTGTGCCAAGTCCTGCTCGAGCAGAGTTGCTGCTCAGCCAGCATATATCATGTCACCATTCTCTGATAGGTTTATTGATTTTGCACTCCCCTCAGCACCATCTCTCCAACTTTTCAACACCAGAACTAACTGAGACAGATATTTTTCAACTGCTTGAAATAGATCATTAGCCAATTGGAAAAGATTGACTTTAAGCCTGACAAATCTATAAAAAGTATTAGAAAAGATGGAAAACGGACAATTCTTGACGATTTGCCGCATGAATCCAAAATGGAGGATTCCCTCATTTTCAGGTCCCTGATGAGACATAAAAACTGAAGAAAGAGAAACACCAGCTGGGCAATGAGATGTTTACCATGAATAAAGAAGAATAATATCTTTTTGTCTTGTTGATGATGTGCAGCTGGGCTTGTATCTCTCCCGCTAGCTTCATACCTTCAGGAACACAGACAACAAGATGATGGACTCGGCAAGAATGTTTCAAGTCTCTTTTTTTAAATTTTTACCCTACAGATATGTCTATAGTTCCATATCAATGTCAGGCCGTTTTCTTATCACACAGGATAAAACCTTAGGGGATGGACTGTTGTCTGAATGGTTTTTGCCAGTTCCATTTTCTTTGGACAAATTAGGGAGTAATTCTATCAAGCCTGAGCGGATAAGAGAATAAAACATGCAATAAACCTCCCCCCTAACCCCAGACCTTTCTTTTTTTACTTACATATAACATATAGTACCAAGGCCTCGGGGAAGAGCTGGGGGAGGCTTAGAAAGTGAAAGTAACAGTGATTCCTGTAGTGATCAGGGCACTTAGGATTGTGACCCCCAAACTAAAAGAATGCCACCTACAGATCCCTGGAGAGATATCTCAGTCCTGCAGATCACCTGCAGATGATCAGCAATCAGCAAGCTACATAAGCCATCCTCCAATCCCAGCCTGTGTCCAATTGTTGAATTCTATGCGCTAACAACAACAAGCCTCTAGTAGATCTTTGTCTGCCGATTTTCTTGCCTGTGGTCTTATTTTCTGTTTCCTTTGTTCAATAAACCCGCCTGCCTTGAATAACCCGCCTGCCTTGGACAACCTGCCTGCCTCGGACAACCCGCCTGCCTTGAACAACCCGCCTGCCTTGAACAACCCGCCTGCTTTGAAGAATCTGTTTTTACCAAAGCCTCAGGGAAGAGCTGGGGGAGGATTGGAACGTGAGAGTAACAGGGATTCCTGTAGTGATCAGGGCACTTAGGATTGTGACCCCCAAACTAAAAGAATGCCACCTACAGATCCTTGGAGAGATATCTCAGTCCAGAAGAGTGCAGGCAAAGGAACAGCAAGGATACTTCACAGAACCCTCAAGCTCTCTGTCCTCTGGTAGAGGACCCGAGCTTGCAGAGTGTGGAAGACCACCGGCAGAAGGGTGAGAAGGGTTATATGCTGTTTAGATCCCTGCTCCTGGTTCTAAGAGGGTGTCCGTCTCCGTGGCAACTTGCTCACCACTGTAGATGATCAGCAATCAGCAAGCTACACAAGCCATCCTCAACCCCCAGCCTTTGTCAGATTGTTGAATTCTATGCGCTAAAAACAACAAGGCTCTAGTAGATCTTTGCCGATTTTCTTGTCTGTGGTCTTATATTCTGTTTCCTTTGTTCAAGAAACCCGCCTGCCTTGGATAACCCGCCTGCCTTGGACAACCCGCCTGTCTTGAACAACCCGCCTACTTTGAAGAATCTGTTTTTATCTTATTAGAAATACATTTTCTTTATGTTTTTCTTTTTCAGCCTGTTTTCCGCCCTTGGATTCTACCACACCTCACCATAACATGTGCTGTATATACTGTATATACATGTAAATACGCATATACATATATGTCTATATGTACATAGACATATATATGTTCCATCTCTGTTCCACCAAGTTGCTGTTCCATCAAGTGGCTATTCCAACTTCATCCCATCCAATTTGGCACCACCTGGCAGTTGTTCAGAAGCTTTTTAAGGCTCTCTTTTGGACTGCTTGCGGAGCTTCAAGATACCAAAATTTCCCCAGCAGGGGATTAATAATAAACAATATTATTAAAGTATTCTGTAGAATATATTAAAGTATTCTGTATTTGTATAAATACATTCGGAGCAGAACTGTACGTGAATTTGGTACATGTGCACAAATTATCTGGTACAATTTGTGTGTACGGCAACGCAGAAGCCTTGGCTCACAGTAAAAGAATCATGAACGTGTGTCCTTGTTTATTTGTGATGCCACGCACCGCTGAACCTTCCTTCCACCATAACCAAGTGCAATTTGCATCTATCTTGAGTATATTTTGTGAAAAATAAACTTTTACTACTACTCAGTTTCTAAATTTAGAGCCATTCAAAAAAATAAAATCAGCAGGCTGAGAGTTGGGTTGACCTAGTCTGGAAGGTTAAGGTTAGTATCTGGGGTTAGCTGGCAGCTCTGATTGTTACTGTCTGAAGTTTAGCTTTACCAGCATGCAGTTTTCATTTTTCTATAGCCGTCTATAATTTTTTGGGATTTCAATTTCACTATCCATCAAGCATAGATTTTGTTTTAGTACTAGGCTATTACGTTTTTTTCATTTCTTTTTAGGTATTTCCTGTGACAAATAAATACAAATATATACATAATCAGAAGATTGTGTTGTGAATATGATTTTTAAAAAAAAAGACAATTAAAGCCGAAGAATCATACCATTTTATTTTTAATGTTCAAGTACGAACGCTTTCTGAAATTTTCAAAAAAACAAAAATGTCTATTAGTTTAAGACAAATAAATTATAATAGCGTATTCCCAAGTCATTTTCTCTACAGTAGACTGTGAAGATTTAAAATGAGGTTACTCTGTTTGAATACTAACCGCTTGCAGCTCGGGATAAACATATAATTTCAGAATTTTTAATGTAGTTAGTCACTGCCGTGACATTTTTTTTCCTTCCCAACCCTGCTCCGACTTCAGGCAAGGTCTTTTCTGATCAAGTTAATTACTTTGAAGAGAGCAGACAGTGAGGCTAATTAAGAAATATGTCTAACTGAACTGTGGTCAATGGCAGCCCCACTTTTACCACTGGGTTCTGACCTAGATTGCTAATGCCTCCTATTTAGAAATTACAACATGACAAATATCCAATCAAACCTTCAGAAACTGCCCTCCATCATAGCGGGCACGACTGTCATCGCGGACTGGTTTCCTGGGTAGCTTATAAAGTCACCCGTAATCAGACGAGTTCATGCCAAGTTGTTGATTACTTTAAATTAAGTGTCTAGAGGCCACTGAAAACTGACTGTGTTCCCCATGGTTAAAGGAAGAAAAGATACGCAATTACACACTTATTTTAAAAATTCTTGCTATTGCTGGACAACAAACTAGCAATCAGTTTCTCAGCTTCAAAAGGTGCTTGCGGGATCTTTGCATTTAAATGTTTCTCATTACGAGTGTGAACATTCTATTAAAAGTTTTATTTCTACTTGACAGCAGAGGAAAATAAAGCAAAAGTTTTTTTTATATTAAAATTTATAAAGATATTTTGTTCAAAAATTGGATTTTTAAAAAGCTAACCCCAAATTTTGTATTACAAATGACTCATCATACATATTAAATTGATTTTGTTTATTTAAGCTTTGAACTTTAGATTTTTTTCAGAAGAAGCAATGGTGGCTTATTGGCATTTGTTACCATGGTAATGCCACAAAACCCATTGCTTGCAATTCCAGATTTTATAAGCAGAAGGAAATGGCATTCACTTAATTTTTGTTTCAAGGGTTGGTGGGTGGTCCCCTCAGCTTGGCCTTGAGTTCCCGGTATGTGAATTTGTTTATAGGCCCGGATTGCGTGTTTCTCTGCTTTCCCCGTTTTGTCTTTTGGGGTTGGTAAGGATCAGTTAGCCCTTATTAGCACATGGCTCGTGTCGGCAACATGCATGTACTTTCACTCACACTCGCACACTGTATCACTCTGTTTACTGTCCGCTATGTTCCTCGCTCCCAATCAATATTATTATAGCTCTAGTAGCACGTGTGTGTTCTACATCATTTGTTATAGAAGGTTTTGTTGTGTGTGTGTGAGTTTTATCTCTGGTTTAAACTCTTGTTTGTACTTTTCAGTCATTTCTAAGGGCGAATTTAATGGTGTCCAATTAATCTAACATGCATGTTTTTGGAGAGTAGGAGGACAATGGAATACCTAGAGAAAACCCACAAATACAGGGGAACAACAAGCAAACTCCACACAGGAAGATCAGTGATTCAAGCCTCGCCCCCACTCCAGGACTTAAACCCCAAACCATCTGCCGTTAAGGCACCAGGCTTTCCACTGTTTCTTGAACTTAGGTAAGTAAACTTAGTCTTTTCATGTCATTTACTCGGTTTAATGTTGTGGTGATTTGTAGTTCCGCTCTGTGTTCTCTTTTTAAAAATTTAAATTAATTGAATTGAAAATACTTTATAAATCCCCGAAGGGAAATTTGATGCTGCGGTGCTAACACCTCGATGCCTGAAAAAAACAGTCCATGATGAGTCCACGAAGTCAGGCTTCAATGAAGCACACGAAAGTGGCCCCACCACATTCCTGCTTGGTCAGACGAGTGTCCTCAGTTCCTCCATCTTGCCAGCGAGCGTCCAGATGTAACCCAAGGCAACCGCAGGGATACCGGGCTTAAAGCGCCTCCTTTCTGATCGTTTCCTTCTCAGTTCTGTCGGGACTGCATAGACTCCTTCAGCCATGGCGGATCTTGTTCCGAGAGCTAGCTGCTGGTTGAGTCCACGCTAAAAAAGCGAAACGACTCCATGACCAGCAAAATGGAGAGCTAGCTGTTGAAATTAAAAAAACAGCTTGCCTAAAAACAGTACAGTCCAAAACAACGTCCATAGAGCAAACAAAGTCACATCTCCAGAACGGGACCAATCACAGGTAAAAGACAAACAGATACCAAGTGGAAAAAATGCAAAAATAGACGACCAGATGCCAAAAAAAACCAAGAGACACCGCAGCAGGCAGCCGCCCAGGGCAGCGCCTTTTAACGTTTCTCTAAATTAAAATAATTTGCTAGTGAACAATTTGCCAAAATGCAATGATATGTATACTGTATGATTTTTTTAAAATCTCTTAATTAACCATAAAATAAGTGGGGTAATACCCTTCAAGTTGTCCACTATTCAAATTTATTGGATTTTGTAAGAGCAACCTACTGATGCAATGGCCAATAATTTCAAATAATGGACACATTTTTGGGGATTTCCCCTTTACACAGTAACTCTTTAACTTGGCAGGGCATCCAATAGTCTGTGGACTATTAACCTGAAAGCAACAGAATTCATTTGGAGTTCTGGGTCTAAATTATTCTTATTTTTTCCCTAAAAGTTATTTTTCTGAATAATAGAATGCCCATTAATGTGACAGTAAATATGAATTTTAAAAAAAATAATACACGTCTTGCGTTCTTCAATTGGTTTAAAATAAAAGGGTCAAGCAGCAAGTGATTTGTGGAGACCACACATTGTCTGGTTGGTCATGCGAGAAGAGGAAAGGATAGCAGGAGCATCGGGGGGGAGCGTTAGTAGAGATGTGGTAACTTAATCAGCAATGAAAATACCGTACAGTAAAACATGCTGGTGGTCATAAAGATAGCTGAATTATTTATGGGCAACATTTTGGAAAGAGCTGCGAGAATTTGTGGACAGGGTGATGCATGTCCGGTGGCCTTATTTTGTGGCAGTTTTCTAATGCTTTGATAAATTGCTGTTATCTACACCCTTTGGTGTATGACGGCCATCTGCTATGGACTCCTTAAGGGCCAATTGGAGACATTCAGAAATCTGGGTCAGCTCAGGTGGCTGCATTAGAGGAGAAGGTTGCTGACCGTGAGAAGACCGACAATCTTGGTCTGCGTCACTCGTTCGAGCTGACCTCCTTATCATCGCAAACAGAAGTCAGTTTTCAGTTTGTAGTCAGAGCCTCACCTCAGAGGGATTGGCTTAGACTCAGGATGGATTTATAGACAGCAGTCCTGTTTTTGCACACTCATGTCTGCTTGAGCAGAGCACCGCAACCTTTAAAATTAGTTTAGTGTTTGGTGTGTGCGCTGACAGCCAATACACATTGTAGCATTGTCCCAAAACTCCAAAACTAAATTCAATCCCTTGACTATATTTTCAGAAAAACACAAAAAAGTTGTGTTTTTATTTAAACGAATAGATATACACTTCAGATTCAGTTATTGTAAGATCATTTTGATTTATTATTTTGTGAGAGTTTTGTGGGTTTCAGTTAGGTTTTCGGTTTCAGTTCTGGTCAGATTTGTGTCTGTTTTGCAGTTTCCTCAATTTAGTTTGGTGAGCGTTGAGTTCAGGTTAAGTATTACCGGGTTTATTCGACCATAACAGGCACATATGAATAACGAACAACCCCTAATTTTTTATTAAAATTCAGTATACATTTTTGTTGGTAATAAATGAATAAATGACGCTGAATTTGATTATTGATACCATTTTCTTAGATATGCCGGTTTGACTTACCAACTTTAAATCTGAGTGAGTTGCTCTGTGTGATTGACTTTATGATATGGGAATCTTCTTCTTCTTCTTTCGGCATTTCCCTTCAGCGGTCGCCACAGCAAGTCAGTTTCCTCATCTAACCCTATCTGCTGTATCCTCTTCGGTCACACCAACTATCTTCATGTCTTTCTTCACTGTATCCATGAACCTCCTCTTTGGTCTTCCTCTAATCCTCTTTCCTGGTGGTTCCAAACCCAGCATCTTTATGTCCGATGTACTCTCTCTCCCTCCTCTGCACATGTCCAAACCATCTCAGTCTGGCGTCTCTGACTTTATCTCCAAAACCTTTAACATGTGCTGTTCCTCTGATATACTCATTTCTAATCCTGTCCATCCTGGTTACTCCCAGAGAGATCCTCAGCATCTTCATCTCAGCTACCTCCATCTCTGTTACCTGTCTTTTCCTCAGTGCCACTGTCTCTAGACCAAACAGCATGGCCGGTCTCACCACGGTTTTGTACACTTTTCCTTTCGTTTTAGCTGAAACTCTTCCGTCACACATCACACCTGATACTTTTCTCCACCCGTTCCAGCCTGCTTGAACACGCTTCTTCACCTCTTTTCCACACTCTCCATTTCTACACTTTACGATATGGGAATAATACTTTATTATTCTTTATTTTTTTGTATCTATGAATATTTTCAAATCTACAGCCAAAGACTCCAAAGAGAATGCTTTGTTCTTATGACTAACAGTTTTTAACAAATTGCTTGAAATAATAAAAAGTTTGTCTGTAATAGACAAAGCAATGGTTTAAAACTTTTGAAGAGAAAATTTTTGAAAAGGGTTAGACAAGATAAAACATCCAAACTCAACTCAGCATGCTCAATTGAATAGGAAATTATTTAAAAGTTGAAAAAAAAATTCTAATTTATTAAACCATTCAAATGTCAGCTGTCTCCCGAACACACGAGCAAAGATTCAGAGTGATTAATAGAGCCGTCTTGCAGGAGGCATGCTTCCCTTGTATACATGACTCTGAGTGTATCCAGGTGGTTGCGCTGAGTTGTAACCAATGGTAGAGGAAGCACTAAACAGCTAAGTAGGTTGGTTTACTCTTTAGGGGTTTATAGCCTTTCCGGTCCGAAGCAATGGGACCACCCATGCAATTAATCATGCTGGTATTGGCGTGATGGATACAGTATCCACTCAAGGACAGCTCTGAGATGCATTAGGCCAAGCACTGTCGGTCCCATGGCTCGGTCAGCCCTGCAGGGATGTTCACATGTCCGCTAAACCATGTGTTTCTCCGGCCATACGCTCCCTTGTTTCTATTTGGGTACTGCAGCCTCTCATGAACCTCTCAAGTGATTCGTTACTCCGAACTGCTGGAGCTCCCTAGCTCTGTCAACCTCTACTGTCTGATGTTTGTTTTCAGCATCACAATCCCTTGTATCGACTTCACCGCCACTGCTTTAATCATCCTTTACAATAAATCTCAATCAATTCTGCACTGAGGATGCGGGACACGTGCAGATGGCATGGGCCGATAGTCCTGACACATTGCGACTCAATCAAACAGTTGCACAATGAAAACACTTCCCCCAACACACACAAATGCACACACCACCCACTCTGTTTCTCATAGGACAAGGATCTGTGAAGCGGCACTCTTGCTAATCTATGCTATCACTGTGCCATGTAATCAGAGCGAGTATCATCCGCCTCTGTCTTCCAATGTCAAGGCTTGAAAATAATACGAGGACTTATTAGTTTAATAAGCAACATAAACAAATCATATTCATTTAGCAAAGCTATCATTTTAGCGGCCTCTCAACGGACCGCTTCTTGCAGATTCCAAAAATTCAGTCTCTGATTGGGAGGGGTGGGTATGGGTTGTAATGGAACGGAGGTAAACAGGTGGCTCTCTCGGCGGTTTGCCAATACACATTGCACCAAATAGAATAAAATGGCAAAACAGATGTTCTTCCATGCTGTGCCTTGATTTGAGTAGTGCTTACACTTTTAAACCTCACTGAATTGTAGACCCTCCATGGTGTGGCTGACTGGCCCGCTGGAGGACTTGACAGTGGCTGTGAACCCAGTAAGTACTGACTTCGACTCCTTTGCCGGTCTGACAAGGGTGTCAAGCAAATGAGAGGAGCCAGTAGAGGATCACAACGAAGGAAGCAGATATACGGTTATATAAGCAACGCAGTTGATCCGAGACATTCAGAGAAAAGAGAGGACGTGAGCTGAATGCACCAATGTTGCAAAACTGCTTGTATCTGTGACTTTGGCTTCAGTTGGGTTCACATTACAATCTGAGGGCAGTGGAATGTTTAGTTGCCAATGCCAGAAAATCACTGACCTCTTCCTTTAGAAGTAATCAACTGAATTTAATGGAGGCTGAAGTAAATCTGCATGACAGTGAGTCAGTAATAACATTTACAGGCTGTGATGAGTCACTCGCAACCTCAAAGGTTATCGCCACACTTCCTAAAGGAAAGGAACTAGATGAAGAACTAATAACAACCGTTTTTGATTTAGATGTCCTTTTAGGCTAAAAGGAGGAAGTTTGGGAAAGTATATGAGGGTTTGAAAGCCTGTAATGACAGCGGCCGACATGTAGAGAGACAGAGCGGGGGCGGACGGCACGGATAGCTGTGAAATTGATGCGACCTTGAAAAGATCTGGAGACAGGGTGAGTCTGCCCGGTAATTATGGGGAAAACGTGTGTAACTAACTACCATGTTCAGCCCGCCAATGAGCACAGGCTCCCTGACCACGCACCATACTCAATTACAGGGGAGAGAGATGAAGAGAGGACCAGCAGGAGAGAAAGGAAGAGGGGGAGGGACCAGGGTCATTTTCCCCTTCGATGACCTTCAGACTAATGCGGCCCAGGAGAGCTGGCTATTTTCTGATTCTCACTGGATGATGTCCCTGTGCTCTTAGAGATGTCGTTTTTTCCCCCCACTCTACTCGGGATGCAGGTGTAAAAGGAGGTGAAAGCCTTGGAGATAAAACAAGAAAGAGTAAACTGATTTGCCGAGGTTAAACAAAGAACACTCAATGAAAATTATCTCTTATTCCATTTCCAACTCGCTCTGTTAAGCTGCACCAACATCCACCAGGGGTGGGCGGATCGATCCTAATATCGATAATATCGATACCAACGCTAGTATTGATATTGATCGATACTCCAACAACAATATCAATACTTTGGTTGAAGTTTTACCCCTCGCACTTTGCTTCTGTTTTTTTTTTTTTTTTCAAAATGGCAACCTAACTTATCTGTCTGCAAAATATGCGTAAATGCTTTGTGTCGCACCTGCATGCGAGGCGGCCCCGCCCCCTCTCTCCTCTCTTTCGTTTTGACTTGTCACATGACTCAGCGACTCGGGGCCAGGAAACAAATTAATTAAAATTAAAAATTTTAAAAAATCGCAAGTCGGTAAAAGTGGAGAGAGACGGAAGGAAAAAAAGAGAAGTAGCGTGTGGCTGTACTTTGAGGCTACCTGCACCATTTGCAGAAAGGCCGTTAAATATAGTGGTAACACTACAAATGAAAGAATCACCCCATAGAAAAACTTCAGAAACGGAGGAGAAAACCCTGACCCCTTCTGTTTCCCAGAGGCAGCGCCCTTTAACAGAGACGCTCCAATTTTAATTGTGAAAGTACAACATAATCATATTTAACATCAGTTAGCATTCGTTTGCGTGCAACTGGGCACTTCTATCGATCTATCGACCAACCTGTGTATATACTAGGGCTGAAACAACTAATCAAATTAATCGATTATAATTGATTATTGAAATAGTTGTTGACTAATTTAGTCATCGATTAATCGTTTACAAAGTTTTTGTTGTCAACTGCACTTAATATTACACAACTTGATTGTTTTTTGTGTATTTTTACTCATGTTAACCTAGGCCGTTTTTGTTTGGTACTATACCTCTGAACAAGGTTAAATTTGCAAATCTAAAACTGTTAATGATTTCTTGTTTTTAAATCCTGGATGGTCAACAGTTTACATTTTATGTTTTTTAGCCAGTACTATAAAACACATTTTATGGGTGCTCGTGATTTACCTTTACTGTATACAGTAAGTAGATTTATTATTTTATATTTGCTGTGGAAATGGTAATATTCTCCCTCTTTATTTCACAGAAATATTAACATTTTTCTTGTTAGAATGAGCTCAACGTGTTGTTTAAGTGGCTATGAGTTGTGTTTTGCATAACTACATTCAATAAAATGCCAAAAAACTATTATTTATCAAGTTGCCATTTTTACCCGATTAATCGAACCAATAATCACCAGATTAATCGATCATCAAAATAATCGTTAGTTGCAGCCCTAATATATCCATATACTTGGTCATACTATATATATGACCCTAAGCCTTGATGCAAACATAGTCATCAAAAAAATTTAAATATCGGTATCGATATCGGTATCGGCGAATTTGGTCTGGTGTTTACTTGGTATCGGATCGATACCAAAACTTGCAGTATCGCACACCCCTAACATCCACATATCTCCCCCGAATACATCTGTTGCGGTGATGATCTCCTTGATGACTACCGATGTGCCTTTCCACCGAAATAAACTAATCCATATTTATTGCGCGCGGCAAATAAAGTGACTCCGACGTGAATGCGATCTCAACCGGGGCAGTTATTTATTCAAAGTGGATTTTCACAGCCAGCCATAGTTTCGGAATGCCCGAACGTAATTAGAAAGATGATTAAATTATTTTCTAATCGTAGACTCAAAGCTCATGGCGTGTTAATGAACTTTGCCTTCTAACTTTGAAGCCTCAAACAGATTGTCCATCTGTAGCATGCCATATGTGACTAGAGGCTGCTGCTGCCGGATGCATGGGACCCCGTGTGATCCCACAGGCTGTTTTGTAAGAGGAATGTGTTTGTATATGAGCAGCTTTGTTCCAAAAGAAGACGTGCAGCATCTGCAAAGTAGTGACACAAACTCATATTAATTGATTTATTGCACAAAGCATGGATTATGAGTAATATTATTAGCTTGAAATAACAGTTTGATACCCTGGAGCCTCGAGCTGACGTTATCAATTCATCTACTTTTATTAATATGACGTGTTTGAAGCACCTTATGGCAGACAACCAAACTGTGTCAGTCTTGTCACTTAAGAAGCTTTTTTTTTCTCACCGGGTGGTTCAGTTCAGCTTTGTTCAAATTGAAAGGTGGGAAGAAGATGGTTTAATTTTAGAATTTCATTAGGTTTTCGCATCTGCTGGAGATTTAACTACAACAACACTGCAACCCAAAAACAAACTGTGTTAAAGGATTGGGGGAAAATTCCCAGGTAGCTCATCGTGGCAATGAAAACAGGAACATACAGAATGGAATAGAAATATGGAACTATATTGTTCTTCTTTTGGCATTTCACTTCAGGGGTCGCCACAGCAAGTCATTTTCTTCCATCTAACCCTATCTACTGAATCCTCTTTGGTCACACCATCTATCTTCATGCCTTCCTTCACTGTATCCATGAACCTCCTCTTTGGTCTTCCTCTAGGCCTCTTTCCTGGTGGTTTAAATTTGGAAAGAAACCATCTCAGTCTTGCCTCTCGAACTTTATCCCCAAAACCTCTAACATGTGCTGTTCCCCTGATGTACTCATTTCTAATCCTGTCCATCCTGGTCACTCCCAGAGAGATCCTCAGCATCTTCATCTCTGCTACCTCCATCTCTGCTTCCTGTCTTTTCCTTAGTGCCACTGTCTCTAGACCAGGGGTGGCCAAACTTTTTCACTCACGGGCCACATTGAGTTCTAACGTTTGACAAGCGGGCCGGATGCGGGGGACGGGGAGGCGTGAGGTCATAGACAAAAAGCCCTTTACAAAATCCTGGAGTCGCCCCTGAGAACAGGATCAGATGGATGGCATGCTTTGATAACCACTAGTTTAGACTGGTTAAATGGCGTGTTAGATTCTTTTTTTCCTACTTTTATTAATTGACGCCATTTTAGAAAATTGGGGGGCTCACATACTAATTTACTGTTCCTATTTTAGCTTCTAGATGGCAGCATTTAGAACGCGCAGGTAACAGCACTGCTGCCCAATGTATTACGTAATTCTACACGCAGGCCAGGCGCTATTGATTTTATGATGCTGCAGACCGGATGAAAATTGACAACGGGCCGCATTTGGCCCCCGGGCCGGACTTTGGACATGTCTGCTGTAGACCAAACAGCATGGACGGTCTCACCACAGTTTTGTACACTTTCCCTTTCATTTTAGCTGAAACTCTTCTGTCACACATCACACCTGATACTTTCCTCCACCCGTTCCAGCCTGCTTGAACACGTTTCTTCACCTCTTTTCCACACTCTCCATTGCTCTGGACTGTTGATCCCAGATACTCAAAATCTTCCACCTTCTTTATCTCTTCTTCCTGTAACCTCACTTTTCCATTTGGATCCCTCTCATTCACACACATGAACTCTGTTTAAAAACTCTTCGTCTCCGTCTATCTATCCATTTGTGCTCGATCCATAAAATTTCACAAAACGTTCATTCCAAGAGTCAAGAAGTTGGATAGTTTGCATAAGGTTCTTTTGCTTATCTCGTCCCACTGAAAGTTAAGCACCTCGTCCCATTTCTGTATAACTTTTCCACAGCCGCTTTTCACTCAAAATCTATTTTTGAAAAGTCCATCTTGAAAATGGAGTTGACAGTGAATTCTTCTCCCACCTCAGTCATAGTGAGATAGCGAAACAGCATTTACATTAATAAAACAAAGTTTTGAGTGTGCCGCAGATGTGCTTTGCTGGTTTCAGCCTTTTAGTCATGGCCTTCTTTAAGTAAATTTCAAGTATTTTTAGCCAGCGGGCTTTTTGACTATCAAACAGGCAGGTGTGAATATATCAATGTCTGGAAAGGTTGGAGGCCGTTAAGACGCAAAATTTGAACATTGGAACAAAGTTTTAAAAACCAGTTACTTTTTACTATAGAAGACCATCAGGATGAAAGCAGAAGAACTTCAGAAAACTTCAGTTGCTAGGTAAGGATTTAAGACCTACCTAGCAACAGAGATTGTCCGATATATGATTGGTTGAAAGCTTTAATGTGAAAATACATGTTTGGAAGCAATACGGGCGGCTGCCTGCTGCGGTGTCTCTTGTTTTTTTGGCGTATGGTCGTCTTTTTTTGCATTTTTTTTCATTCGGTTTCTGTTTGGCTGCCACCCATCTCCTCCTTCACCCGACCCCTATGGCCCCTCCTGCAGGTGGTGAGTCCGCCTGAAGGGTGGCCCATGTCTCCTGTTCGGGCTTAGCCCGGCCGGGCCCCATATTTGTCTTTTGCCAGTGTTTGGTCCCGTTCTGGAGATGTGACTTTGTGCCCTCTATGGGCGTCGTTTTGGACTTCACTGTTTTGCTTCAGACGGCTGTTTTTAGGCTAGACATTTTATTGGTTTCAATGGCTAGCTGGTCAATGGCTTTTGCTAGTCATTGAGTCATTTCGCTTTGTTAGCGTGGACTCAACCAGCAGCTAGCTCTCGGAACAAGATCCACCGTGGCTGGAGGAGTCTATGTAGTCCCGACAGAACTGAGAACCAGACGATCAGAAAGGAGGCGCTTTGAGTCCGGTGTCCCTGCGGTTGTCATGGGTAACATCCAGACGCTCGCTGGCAAGATGGAGGAACTGGGGAGGCTCGCTCTCACCCAGCAGGAATGGGGAGCGGCCACTTGGTGTGCTTCATTGAATCCTGACTTCGTGGACTCATTATGGACTGTTTTTTAACCATACAGTCGCCAGCTTTTACACCGTGTAAGCGGACCGGGAAGGCATCGAGGCGTTAGCATTGAAGCATCAAATTTCCCTTTGGGGATTAATAACGTATTTTCAATTCAAATCAATACATTTATCAAATGCATGGGTAGGAATGATCCGAAATTGTTTTGCAAGTTTTCTTGAATTTGTGTCTTTGTAGTTTTTTGGTACTTTTTTCTTAATCTAATATTTTAAGCCCGTTCCGACAATTGTGTAGCGATATTAGGCTGTACATAAAAAATTGAGTTGAATCAAAAAGTTATGAGAATAAGCGGACTGTCGACTTGAGAATTTGCTTCTTTTTAGATTTATTTCATTTGTTTTTTTTCACAGGTCTTTACACTTTACATGTCTCTTTTTGTCTTTAATTGTCAAGTTTTATTTGTTCTAAAGGTACATGGCACAACGTGCGGAGATATGCTCATATACTCAGATAGCATTTTCTGTCAGTCACACTGCGCTATCTTTGGCACATTTTCATGGATGCAACAAAAAGGCACCTGGTAAAACGTGCCTAAAGAAAAATTTGACTATACTTGTCTAATCTTTTTTGTTCTGTGTAGACACAGACCCGTTTCACTTCAGAGTTAGGCTCTTTTTTTAATACTTGAATGACTCATACATCATCACCAAGTGACTCAAACACAATACTTAAATTCTGTTCTGAAAATAATCACGAGAACTACACTAAAAATTAGTAACAATGCATCAAATGTCCACATAAAAATATTAAAGACCCACATCAAAGGCTGACAAAACTATTTCACAATACCACTTGATTCAGGCAGACGAAATTACAGCTGCTTGGTACCAAACATTACAAAAATCTCCACTCAATGCTTTGCATGTACTGTATTTGGATGTTTGCAATGAAAAAATGGTATTTAATTAATTGTGACGGTAAATATTTCTATCTACTAGAAAGCTCTTGGTAACACCCTTGGACTGGGAGAAGCTGGTTTGATTTGATTGGCCCATTCCCCAGTGTCCTTGGTGAAGACATCCATCCACCCCTTTCTCCCACCATTGGTGTTGTCATGGTGTAATGCAGCATAGAAATTTTCCATTTGAGAGATAAATACAGCATGTTAAAAAAAATAAAAATAGAACAGAGTTTCATTCTCGTCCTGCTCAAAAGATAATATGATTTTTGTCGTCTTTGTTTGCTCTTTTCAAACGAAGGCACACACGCCCAATTATACAGTGAGACCTATTATAGGCATGACATCTTCTAAATCATGCAAATGTCTTTCAGGAACTTGGCGATGACCATGCCCACAGCAAAACACCAAACCTTCTTTACATAATTGGTCAAAAATTCAAATAAAATACAGCGTTGCATTAAAACTTGACAAAACCCACAAAAGAACAGTAATTCTTATGTAGTTTGGTGTAATCGCTAATGACCTAGATGTTGAAGTTGACCATCCATAGGGTGGTCTAACCCTCTTTCTTAACTCAACAAGGTTTTTCCACTCTTCAGATTTAATTAACTCTTGAGTTGAAAGAAGAATGGAGGTATATCATCTTCTGAACCATTTATTGTTAATGTAGTTTTAGGGGGTGCTAGAGCCTGTCCTTGCTGATTTCAGGCGAGAGGCAGTGTACAGCCTAAACAGGTCACCAGTCTGTCGGGGGGCCACGTACACAACCCAACCATTCATTCATTCCAATTTTGTAGCGGCCAATCAACCAAACGTGCATGTTTTTGGAGGTGGGAGGAAACCAGAATACCTGAAAAAAACCTACGTGTACAAGGGGATACATGCAAACTCCACAAAGAAAGGCCAGGGATTCAAGCCTCGTCCCACCAGGGACTCGCACCCCTACCTTCTTGCTGTGAGGCCACTGTGCTAGCCACTGCACTACCTTGCCGCCAAAAGTGGACATATTATGCTAAATGTACCTTTTTTGCTCTTGGAAACATTTTTTTTTCTATGTCATATCATTGGTTTTCAGAAAAACTCACCACATAAGTTGCAACAAGTGCTGACTTGGAAGTCGCACACACACAAAAAAGTAGACCCCACATTGGCAGCTGTGTGGAGAAAAATATGACAGCCATCTTGGGCCGGTCAACCCATCTGCAGACAGAAGCACTACAGTCGTAGATATGATGTGGCGGACTATTGAAATTAGGACTCAGGAATAACGATTCTCACGTTACGCTAAATATTTTTATTTGGCTATATCACCCCTCATAACCGCGTGTGATATTGCTTTAAATTTTATGAACACGTTTGCTATCTTTTACCGAACTTGCATGTAATTATTCACGAGATAATTATGACTCTCGATTTACAGGTCGGTCTACGTTCCAACCCTCACCTATGGTCACCAGCTGTGAGTGGTGAAAGAACGAGATCGTGGATACAAGCGGCCAAAATGAGCTTTCTCCGCAGGGTGGCTGGGTTCTCACTCAGAGATCGGGTGAGGAGCTCTGCCTTCCGGGACGAAATTTGGGTCAGTTAAATTTAATTTAGTATCATCTGTTCGGACAAGAGTATTTACATGAATGAGTTTGATATTTTCAAGGGAAAAATTTTATATTTGGTCAAATGAACACATCCTGTTTCATTATTTAAAAAAAAATGATCTTCTGAAAAACAAAATTAAAAATTCAACTTTCATTAAAAACCCAAGTATTGCTTGTAAAAATTTCGCAATAGATAAATTTGCTTGTCTATAATTAAAACAGGCAAAAAATACTTGAGTTTGTTCCATTTTTTTAATAGAGATATAGTTGTTAGTGTGTATTCTGCCGGGCAGCTGAACAGAACACAAAGTTTGGCTGTTTTAGGTTTTTTTTCCCCCTTTTTTTTAACATGGCAGTGGTGTTTTCAAGAAAAAGCAAAATGAAAAATATGCGTCCGTTTTTATTATTGTTTTAGCGTTGCTCACAAATGTGTTCATTAGCTTGTTAGTCTGACTCAAGCAGCAAACATCAAGAACCATGATTTCTGACCTAATTGAACTTCCAATAAAATATGGAGGACGTGGGTGGTAAATCACATCCTGGAATCAATATGGTGTCACCTAACAGCCTCACACATTTCATTTTTTTTTCAGTTATGTAAACAGGTTTTGGTAGAATTGTGTGGGCACGGTCGAAGCCAAAATTAATGAGCATATTTGCCGTGATTCAGAAAATATGATGCAGTTATAAATTAATTCATTTTAAAATTATATATTTGTGCCTTCCTCCTAAAAACGATAATTACCGCGCAGACCAGGTTGGTGGCACGGAATAAGCGGAAATTCTCATTTCTCAGATCGTTGCAGGCAGTTTTTACTCTCTGACAGTGACAGCGATGATACACAATACCATGCATGTCAACACAACTTTGTGGAAGAGCTGTTCCTCAAGTGATATCTGGAATGTGGCCCAGGCTACACGCTGACTCTTTAATGAGCCAGAAAAAAATCAAAACACTCTGGTTCACTTTACCAGTGTTTTGTATTTTAAAACTGTGCTGTGCCTGTATTTATGGCGTACCTGGGAACATGACACAATCCCAGATTTTAGAAGTGACAAAAACATTCACGAGCGGTGAAAAGAACAGCGTTTGCTTCTAAGGACTTGAAAAATGTTCACAGAGTTTTTACAGAGTTCTTCTTCTTCTTTCGGAATTTCACTTTATGGGTCGCCACAGAAAGTCAGTTTCTTCAATCTAACCCTATCTCCTGCATCCTCTTTGGTCATACCAACTATCTTCATGTCTTCCTTCACTGTGTCTTCCTCTAGGCCAGTGGCCACTAGGGCTTAAACAGTTAATCGATTTAATCGATTGTAATCGATTATCAAATTAGTTGTTGACTAATTTGGTCATCGATTAATCGTCTGAAAAGTTTTTGCTGTCAACTTCACTTACATTGGTCTCCATGTGGTTGTGAGTTGTGTTTTACACTATTACATTCTATTATATGCCAAAAAAGTAATATTTATTAAATTGTCATTTTAATCCAATTAATCGAGTAATCGACCCATTAATCGACAGATTAATCGATTACCAAAATAATCGTTAGTTGCAGCCCTAGTGGTCACCAACCTTTTCTGCGCCACAGACCGATTTGGTGTGTGACAATATTTCCACGGACCGGTCTAAAGGTGTAGCAGAAAAACTAAACAAGACCAGCCTGAAAAACTGGCTTTTTTTTTTTAATCAATAATAACAAACTTAAAACCACTTTGTCTTCACGAGAAAATTTATTAGCAGGGTCTTTATAATGTGGAAACATTCTCTCTGCTCGAACGGACACTGGTTGCTATAGTAACGGTAAACATGCCTTCGGAATAAAGGATATCACAAAAACAAAGTGAATAAAAATACCAGTTAGGCTCCTCCCAGGAAGATTACGTCAATTGGAGTTCAGAGTTTGTTTTGCTGGAACCAGACAGTCCCATCTTGACCTGAAACCTGAAGAGTGCTCCTATGGTCCAGTCTGCTTCATAACCTTGTAACTCCCTTAGCGAAGAAGCTTCCTGTAGATCTTTGTCTTTTTTTTTTTCCTTATTTTACTAATTTAGCGGTTTAAATTAAATGAAATAACGGGTCACTGGTGAGTCATTGACGGATGTAGTGAAGAAAATCCAGTGACTTTTGGCTCGAATAATAAACCAAATGGAAATAATAACAGTTATTACGATAACGCGATACCGGTCCGCGGCCCGGTGGTTGGGGACCACTGCTCTAGGCCTCTTTCCTGGTGGTTCCAAACCCAGCACCCTTCTACCGATGTACTCTCCCTCTTCTACACATGTCCAAACCATCTCAGTCTGGCCTCAGAATTAATGTGATGAATTATGTCATGATAACTAATAAAAATTCAAGCTCAAATGGCTTTTTTTTTGGTTAAAAAGAAGTAGAAGTGTAGATATTAAATAAAAACCAATTTCATTCTTAAGATACATATTTTAAATAGAGTTCAAACGACCATGTGTGCTATAATTGACCATTGGTAAATATTTCGGTGCACCATTTTTCTCATTTTAGTTTAAAAACGAAAAGCATAAACTAAGAATTAATCAAATCCTTGGGTCTACAATTGGTCAAAGAATTTGCAAGAATGGGCTGATTCGTAACGCGAATATGATCCAAATTTTTGGTTGATTAAAAAAAGTGACTAAAGCTGGCTTTTTTAGTCATGAGAAAATCACTAAAATAAAGAAAAGTGATGTTTTTCTTGTTCATTTTCATCAAAACCCCAAAAAATTCATTCATTGTAAGTCTATTTGAGGTGAAGTTAGCCAACTTGATAACCCAACAGAACTTGAACTTTCCCAGCTAAAAAAAAAAAGGAGGGAAAAAGCAAACTCACAGACTTGCCCAACATTTCCTCCACTTTGAAGGTGTTCTGAAGCTACAGAAGTATTTTTTTATTAATATGCTGCACTCTCTGTGTGGACATAAAACAAACCTGTACAGCCGCACTCTGTCTGAAGTTATCACTTCCTCACAGTCTCATCCAGCTAGCGCTACAGACTCCGCTCCACTCCAAAGATCAAACCAAACTGAGGAAGTACATCTAGAACGTCTATTGTGGAAAGAAAAAAAAAAGGACTAGTGTGATCATTCAACACACACTATACATTCCCGTGCTTTTATGTCTTACTTTTTCAGTTTTAGTTTTATATCACTGCTGTTTGAGGTGTTTCTTAGTGTTAAAATATTCTCTAATTTGAGCAAATTAATAAGAAAATTAGTTTTGATCCCCGAAAAAAGTAAAAAAAAAGATGGATATATTTATGTTTAGTTATTTTGAACATTCACAATTGTATGTCAAGAATGGGAAATATTATGTTAAAACTGCAATCAAATTAATTGGAAAAACAAACATGACACTTTAAACTTTACCAAAGGTAAAGTTGTGGTATGAGCTCAGCAGGACGAGGGACCAGAGGTATGGGCTCACCAGGACGAGGGACTAGAGGTATGAGCTCAGCAGGACGAGGCACTAGAGGTATGAGCCCAGCAGGACAACGGACCAGAGGTATGAGCTCAGCAGGACGAGTGACCAGAGGTATGAGCTCAGCAGAACAACGGACCAGAGGTATGAGCTTAGCAGGACGTGGGACCAAAGGTATGAGCTCAGCAGGACAACGGACCAGAGACATGAGCTCAGCAGGACAACGGACCAGAGGTATGAGCTTAGCAGGACAAGGGAGCAGAGTTACGCGCTCAGCAGGACAAGGGACCAAAGGTATGAGCTCAGCAGGATGAAGGACTAGAGGTATGAGCTCAGCAGAACGAGGGACTAGAGGTATGAGCTCAGCAGGATGAGGGACCAGAGCTATGAGCTCAGCAGGACAACGGACCAGAGCTATGAGCTCAGCAGGACGAGGGACTAGAGGTATGAGCTCAGCAGGACAACAGACAAGAGCTATGAGCTCAACAGGACAACGGACCGGAGGTATGAGCTCAGCAGGACGAGGGACTAGAGGTATGAGCTCAGCAGGACAACGGACCAAAGGTATGAGCTTAGCAGGACGAGGGACCAGAGTTATGAGCTCAGCAGGACAATGGTCCAGAGGTATGAGCTCAGCAGGACAAGGGACCAGAGGTATGAGCTCAGAAGGACAACGGACCAGAGGTATGAGCTCAGCAGGACAAAGGACCAGAGCTATGAGCTCAGCAGGACGAGAGACCAGAGCTATGAGCTCAGCAGGACAACGGACCAGAGATACGAGCTCAACAGGATGGCAGAGAACACCAGGAGCAGGGTGAGGGACCAGAGCAGCAGGGTGCACCATCATGACTGCATGGCAGAAGCACTGCAGGCCAGTAGAGCGGGGTGCAGCATGGGAAGACAAAAAAGAGGAAATGCTCCAAATGAAAGAAGAATCATGACAAAAAAGAAAAAAAATACAAAGCTCATGTGCTTTTTACAGCACTAGCTACAGACAGACCCGCATAAAACAGACTCTTTTTTTTATTAAATTGTTGATGAAGACAGCAAGAATAACAGTGACTCCAAGAAAATCTAATATGATGCAGACATCTTGTCCATCTTCAAACTGCAGCCCTTTCTTAAGTTGGGAACTATTCATTTAGTCTCTGTCCCTATCTGTTTTTTATCTCATCCTGAATACGTCAGTTTCAGTTACTGTGAAGCTTTCCTGCGAAATATTATTCCAGTTGAAATTATGCTCATAATGATAACATTCACAGGCTCTCCCTTGTAGATTCAGATCAAAAGTTCTTTTTTGAAATTGTAGATAAAAGAATTGCGAGGGGGGGAAAAAATTACATTACTGTGTGCCGCTGAGATCTACCGTCTTGGAAATTCAGTGGAAGTGAAATTCAGGCACTTTTTGCAAGACGCTTCCAGCTGACATCAGAGGAAATGAAATCTAGGACTATTAAAACATATTCCAAGTTAAGTTCAAGGACTTCAGCAGAACTGGTTAGTTAGTCATCCCCGAGATTATTTCCTCCATTCTTTAAATTATTCCACGCGCATTAGCATGCAATTAAAAAAAGGAAGAAAAGTTTATATATCGAGCAATCACACTAGAAGTTTGGCTTAATGAAGCTTAATTATGATTTAAACATAACCTTTGAACATTTTGAAGAAAGAACTCGCTTTTATCGTCATCTCATTTTGTTTTAACATCATTTGTAACTGTAGCATGTCAGCAGCTAATAAGCTAATCTAGTATTTTTAACCACACATTGGGGAATGTCGTGTTTACGCCACCATTTGTCTTTCTGTTTGGAGGGTTAGGAAAAGTCACCAGCTTACATTTTTTTATTATTTTATTATTATTATTATTATTGTGGCAAGATGAAGGATAAAGCTTCAATAGCAAAAAGATAAAGACAATGTTAGTTTTCAAATAATGTGCAAGCGTTTAGAGGGTCTATGGCATCCGTCTCTATTCATTTAAAAAAATATACATTTTAATTTCAATTCAATTTTTTATTTGTATCGCCCAAAAACCCAGAATTTCCGTCTCAATGGGCTTCACGAGAAAAAGAGGAATGTATGAACTAGGGCTGAAACAACTAATCGGATTAATCGATTATAATCGATTATTGAATTTGTTGTCGACTAATCTAGTCATCGATTAATCATGTAGAAAGTTTTTGCTGTCAGCTGCACCTATTATTACACAACTTGATTGTTTTTTGTGTATTTTTACTCATGTTAACCTCGGCCATTTTTGTTTGGTACTATACCTCTGAACAAGATTAAATTTTCAAATCTAAAACTGTTAACGATTTCTTGTTTTTAAATGTGATCCTGGATGGTCAACAGTTTACATTTGATGTTTTTTAGCCAGTACTATAAAACACATTTTATGGGTGCTCGTGATTTACCTTTACTGTACACAGTAAGTAGATTTATTATTTTATATTTGCTGTAGAAATGGTAATAGTCTCCATCTTTATTTGACAGAAAGATTAACATTTTTATTTATTAGAATGAGCCCAACGTGTTGTTTAAGTGGTTATGAGTCGTGTTTTGCATAACTACATTCAATAAAATGCCAAAAAACTATTATTTAATAAGTTGTCCATTCTACCCGATTAATCGATTAATCGAGTCAATAATCGCCAAATTAATCGATCATCAAAATAATCGTTAGTTGCAGCCCTAGTATGAACACAAATACAAAGTAAGAAAAATAACTAAGAAATGCTAACTAAACAAGACTAACGCATTTCTGCCCTTGGACTCTCCTTCACGGTGAGGAAAAACTTCTAAAAAAACATCAGTGGGGAAAAAATAAGAAACCTCGTGGGGATCCACATGAAAGAGAGATCCATCCCCCGGGACGAGCAACATTTTAAATCCAGATTAAAAACCTATTTTTTCCGACTGGCTTAGGCTCTTTAACTTGATGGCTCTGTTTTTTTATTTTACATTTATCAATGTATTGTTTGAATTTGTTCCATTCCGTCATTTTCCGCTCATCCGGGGCCGGGTCGCGGGGGCAACAGCCTCAAACGGGAATCCCAGGCCTCTCTCTCCCCGGCTGCATCCTCTAGCTCACTCTCATGCTCCACCCTCGGGCTTGGCTCCAAGCAGGAGGCCCCGGTGACCGGCATCCGGGCAAGGGCAACTTGGCCATGTTTGATATCTTCATAGGGGTTTTTGAGCCATGCTTTGTCTGGCACCTCACCTAGGAACATTTTCGCCTTGGGTGACCCTAGGCAGCCCCGGACAACATAGCTCCTAGGATCATTGGGGCACGCAAACCCCTCTACCGCGATAAGGTGGTGGCTCAGGGAGGAGTTGTTTAAATTTGTATGTATGTTGTGCGGCAACTTTGAGTGTCAAGAAAGGAGCCCTAGAAATAAAATGTATTATTATCATGAGAACTGTAAGGCATTGGACACAGCAGGACGCATTACACGTGTGTGAATGAGAGTGATGGTTAAAGGGATAAATGAAGGAAGAAGACGGAGAAGTCTAGGTACTCGGATCAACTGTCCAGTGCAGTAGCGTGTGTGGAAAAGAGGTGAAGAAGTGTATGCAGGGAGAAAAATGAACAAATGTGATGGAAATGTTTCAGCTAAAATGAAAGAAACTGACTTGCTGTGGTACCTCCTGATGGGAAAAGTAAAAAAAAAGAAGAAGAAGACTGTCATTCAGTTTGCGCAACAATGGTTTCCGATGGAAAAATGTGTTTGTTGCTCTGTGAAAGAACATTTGAAACTGTTGTTTTCTGTCTTTGTTCTCATGTTCATTTAAAGTTTTTTGGTTGTTTGTTTTGTGCTCTTTCTTATGTTGACTTAAAGTTGGATAGTTTTCTTACTTTCTTACCTGAGGCAACCAGTACCTCAACCATCTGCCGTCTGGGTGATTCCGTTTCTCGCACACTTCATTGACTTTGAATTCAGTTTTAAGAACCTCCCTAGAGTTCTACCAACTTTAGTATTTGCCTCTGTTTTACACCAACCTCCTGGACTCTAGCACACCAAAAATGTACTATTGTTTTCCAGTAGTTTCTAATCTTCTGAAATAGTGGGTTTTTTTCATAGTTTCTAGTTGATACCTTTTCGGTACCTTTTCGGTCCTTTAGTAAAATACAATTTCAGAAAAAAAAAAAAAAAAAAGAATGTAGCTTTCTTCAAGCTTTCTTCAATGTGAATTTACGATGTGACCGAAATAAATAAATAAATAAATAAATAAAATAAATAAATACCCAAAGACGTTTTTAATTTACCGTATTATTCCCAATAGAAGCACACTTTCTAATTGAAGCACACCCCTAGTTTTTTCTGAAACTTGAATACAGCAAAGCTTAAGTCCGACAAAAATAAGACTTTAATGTGCAACTTTAGCTCAAGTCTGAAATGTCCTTTAAAATAGCGCTTTAAATAGCGATACCACGCTTGTGCAGCTTGTGCTAGTACAGGTGCCGTACTGAGCCAAATTATTTTGCCCAACAAATTGCTTTTTTTTTTTTTTGAGGGGTTTTGTTGCAAATAGCCTTTTTATAGACGCCATCAGTATGGCCACGCATATGCAAGTATTGGGAATAAACCAGTATTTTGTCCTGACATGAGGATGTTTGACAAACTTTGAATCAAGCACCCTTTTCAAGTTTAATTGACTATGTAGTTTGTATGCGGTATGACCGCAAAGGGCAGTCTTAAGTTGAAAGAAAGAAGTAAGACCTAATTTTTCTTAAGTCTGATTATCTTTCAAAGAAGAGGGGATAAGAATTCTTAGAAAGCGCTAGTCCAAAAGCGCTAGTCCAGATAAATTGATAACCACTTCACTGCATCTTCAATTACTTACAGTTGTACAGCATAAAAAGCACGAGTAAAAACTGCCATATAATTATGTCCTGACATATTGTAACAACAATTGCAACAGACTGTCAAACTCTACGTGAAATGCACGATTATCATTTTATGATTAGAAAAACAAACAAACATGGTTTCACATCGAAATCAACCTCCACACAGAGGATCTCTGAAAACATCGCCTACTGTTTCGTTCTGTTGTCTTCCGCTTATCCGGGGGCAGGTCACGGGGGCAAGAGCCTCAGACGGGAAGCACAGGCTTCTCTCTCCTCAGCTGCATCCTCCAGCTCACCTGGAAGAATCCCGAGCCGTTCTACGGCCAGCTGTGAGAGATAGTCTCCCCAGTGGGTCCGGTTTTTGCCTCTTGGTCTCTTCGAGGTAGGACGTGCCTGAAACACAAATGTTTTCATGTACGTCTCAGAAATATAAATAAAGCTTGTATAGTGTTTGACTAGAGTTATTGGACCCCTGCCCATATGATCACTAAGGACTGTAGAGAAATTACCGTATTTTCCGCACTATAAGGCGCACCTAAAAATCTTAAATTTTCTCTAAAGTCCACGATGCGCCTTTTAACCTGGAGCGCCTCATTTATGGATTAATATTGAGCTACTGCGTTAAGCAGCCGCCGACTCCATTTCCCCCGTAGAAGAAGTAGTGCGCGGTGCATGCTGGGATATATGAAAGGGCGTCTCATTTCCATTTGCGTGTTTGTGTAAAGACCCGGAAATGGCTCCTACCAAGAGACACTGTTACACCGCAGAGTTTAAACTCAAGGCGATCAGTCACGCAGTAGAACACGGGAATAGAGCCGCAGCGAGAGGGTTTAACATTAACAAATCAATGATGAGGAAGTGGAGGAAGCAAGAGGATGCGCTGCGCCAAGTAAACAAGACTAAACAGAGTTTCCACGGGAACAAAGCGACATGGCTACAGTTAAAGGACAAAAATGAACAGACTTTATTGTAGCGTCTCATAATGCGGTGCGCCTTGTATATGGAAAAAAAAATTAAAATGTCATTTATTGAAGGTGCACCTTATAATGCAGTGCGCCTTATAGTGCGGAAAATAGGGTAGATATACACCTGGGTTTTTCTACATTCTATCGAAAGTTTACCACAACTTTCCATACTTAGTAAATCAAAAATCATACACAGGATAAATGAAAGTGTAGTCATGCGAGAAAATCTTCTTCTTTACTCTCTATTGTTGTCAACTTCCAACATTTAAAGAAAGTAACCAGAACATCAATTATTCATACACCATTGTTGCTATATGACTCAGAGGAAGCCCAACCAAGTGTCCATTTATACTCAGGAAGGAGTGAGAATTTAATGGCATATGACCAAATTGGTACCATTAGGTTACCAGAATACTGAAAGAATACTGTTCTTTTCATTCAGCAGTACTCATTTAGAGAAGAAATGTCTGATTTAAACTAAACTAATTGGCAGTAATGACTCTGTCTTGGTATAAAAAGAATGAAAAGTGTTCAAATAAAAGTTTTTTTTCTTTTTCAAAGTATGTCTTTTGTCGTGTGATCCATCTCACAAATGTAATGCAAAATATGTAATGCACAGCCTCACAGTAAAAAAGGTAAGGGTTTGAATCCCAGGTGGGTACAAGGTTTGGAACACTGACCTTTCTGTTTTGATTTGGAAGGAGGAGGTCCCAAATGCAGGACGTCAAAACAAGGTTTATTAAACACAATTCAGGCAAGTGTGTAAAGCAAAGGGCACAGGTTTAACTCTGGTTTTCAAAAGTTTAAATACTGTAATAACAGAGTTCAGACAACCAGGGTGACCTGGCTGGAAGGTTTGGTAACCCAACCTGAAAGTCTAGGGTGATTGCCCTTAAAAAGATGGCAGAGTCCACAGATGTGTGGCATCAAGAATCAATCACAGGTGTCCCTAATCAGGATGATGAGGAACATCCAGGGCTCCCTCTGGCCACAGATGAGGAGATCACAACACTTTCTGTGTGGAGTTTGCATGTCCTCCCCGTATATGTGTGGGTTTTCTCTGAGTTCTCCGGTTTCCTCCCACCCTCCAAAAATAAGAGGTTTTGGCTAAATGGTTGCTTTGAAATTGCCCCTAGGAGTGAATGTGTGGGTGGTTGTGTGTGTGTGGCCCTGCGACAGACTGGTGATCTGTTTGGAGTGTACCCTGACTCTTGACTTGAATCAGCCAGGATAGGCTCCATTACCCCCCCACAACCCTGTCATATAGAATAACTGGTTCAGCAATAAATGAATGATAAAACAAATTTTCTTTTTGAACAAACTGACTAAAATAATCTTAACTAAAAACATCCAAGTGATTCTGAAAACTGTAGAAAAAGTTCTGCTAAAAACAAGCTGTAAAAATGACGTTTTTTCACTTTTTTCTTTTCTCGAATGGATTTTATTAAAGATAAAATTAATTTTTTTCATTTTCCTGGTAGGTCTCATAGTCATAATGGAGCTCAAACACATCTTGAAAATTTTGTAGCTTCATATCGTTTTGATAAATCTCACAAAGTAGGGTACACGCAAGAAAAGGAGCAGAGCCTTCAGTTTTTTAATGGTATGTTTGGGTAACTGTTGCGCTCGAATAAATCCCAGTCTGCACGTTTAAGATTAAGTTCAATTTTGTCTTGTTTTTGGGAATGCTCATGGACAAATATGTGCTTTTTGGAAACACTGCTTGGGAATTTCCATTGAAAAACGAGTTTTGTTCATTGCCATCATTGTTGTCAATAACTGGTGTTTGTCTCTTTTTTTTCTTTTCCTGCCAGGCATCCCTGGCCTGGTGTTACGGCTCGTGTTGATGTCTCTTTCCTGTCCTCTCAGTCCCCAACTGGCAGGAGGCCGCCCTTCCTGTGTCTGGTCCTGCTGGAGGTCTTTTCCTGTTCAAAAGGAATTTCCTGTACACTGTTGCCTGGCGGCATGTGAATGCTTTCAATGGATAATTGAAGAAACAAAGATTTTATTTTATGTTTTACTTTTCACATGACACCATACCAATTTTAAATAAAAAAGCATTTTCTTAGTATTATTTAAAGGAGAAAAAATTGTCAAATATTGCGAAATATAAAATCTTGGTACTTGCTCATGTGGCCACGCCCATTTTTTGTTGAGTCATTACTGTCAAAATTTATGAGACGTAAAAAGGATGTCCAAAAGCAATGTGAAAAGTATGAGATATCCAGTATCCTGTAAAATATTGTTTTGTTCACACAAATGATGAGTGTGCATAAAATTTTGAAATACTAAGGGTAGATGAAATAAGCAAATCTGATGCAATATTTCTATTTGGATAATAAAGAGGAAACAAATAGTGATCCTACATTTTTTAAATTATCTGACTTAAATTATTTGTTTTAATAACAAAAATAATAATGTATACTTTATTGATCCCTAACTGAGGAAATTTGTGTGGTGCATTGCACCAAAGCAGGCTGCCATGTTGGCGCCAATGGTGGGGAAAACATGGGGGTTAGGTGTCTTCTCCCAGGACCCTAGACATGAACTCAGTGGGGAATTGAACTCGCGAACTTCCGGTTAACATCTGGTCCAAGGGCAAACGCTCTACCACTGAGCCTTAAATGTTAGACTTGAACCTAAACAGTCAGTCAGTCATCTTCGTATCCGTCAATCCCTTTCAGCGTTGCAGGGGTGCCGGAGCCCATCTTGGCCAATTTAAGGCGAAGGGCAGAGTACACCCCGAACAGGTCGCCAGTCTGTTGCAGGGCGACACACATACAACCATCCACACACACACTAATTCCTAGGGGCAATTTTGGCACCGGCCAATCAACCTAGCATGCATGTCTTTGGAGGGTGGGAGGAAACCGGAGCACCCAGAGGAAACCCACGCAAAAACGGGGAGAACATGCAAACTCCACACATAAAGGACAGTGTTCCAAGCCTAGTCCTCACCCAGGACTCAAACCCATGACTTTCTTGCTGTGAGGCCACTGTGCTACCCACTGCGCCACCGTGCCGCCCCTGAACCTAAACAACTAACAAAAATGTGACGTTTTAATTGGGAGGAGTCGATGCTTCGAGACTATTCTTGCAACCTGTCCAGAGTGTACTCTTCCCCCAGCTCTGGAGAAATGGATTCAGAGAATGGAATCTTTTCTGTTTGGTTACTCGGCTTCTAAAAATACTGGATCAAAAAGCATTCATAGTGATGTTAACCGGAACTGTTGAACTGTATTAAATATCATTGAACGACTTGAATACGTGAAGCTTTACGACTTTTTACCAACAGATTGGGAATTTAGATCATCATAAATTCCATCAACCGCCAGATCTTTTAATTCTTTGAAGCCCAGCAGGGCCCAGAAGAAATGAACCACACGCAACACTTGGATACCGTTGTGACTTTTTAAGCCAACATTTCAACAGTGACTACATATGGAATTTTTGAGTGTTTGGATGACAATTTGACACATTTTTCCAGTGTATCGTTTTCCGTTCTTAATCTATCTAAGACTGAAACTCAGACACAGGTAAGCTGTGATAACGTTGAGAATGAACATCTGAGATTACTCGCCTTCAACAAAAAAACGATAGAGACTTTACAATTGATTACCAATTCAACCAAACAGATGATTTGGCTAGGATAAAAGCAGAACAATAGAGTAATCCTCCTGAAAGCCTCAGACTTCTTTTTTGTCATCAAGGAGACAATCAAGCTTACAGATCTCTAAAGCTTCCCAGGGACGAGGCTTGTAAATGCAGTGGGAAAAAAAAAAAGAATAATGAACTCAGCCGATGGCCTCTTTTAATGTAATCCAACCACTTGTTCTCACAGTGCAATTCATCAAACTTCAATAAAATGATACATGAAAAGTGACACAATATTACCGAAGGCAATCTGAGCCGTTCAGAGACAAAACAATCAAAGAAAGCAATCTGAAAAATCACACACAACAATCATGACAAGTGCCGGGTGAAATTAGAAAAGATTTAATTTTTTGCCGACACGGTAGCGTTCAAGAATTGTTTCAGGCTTCACAACAATCTGAAAGCTAACTTCCCACGATGCAAGCGGACACGGTTTGTTTGATTACAAATGAAAAAAGTCATGTCAGAGGTTTACTTTGGTGTTCAGACAAGAAACACAATCCCATTAGACGGTAGGGAACCTATTGTTGCTCTCTGGGCTCACAATCAATAAAGATTCACTCTTGTTCACGTTTCTAAGATTAGATCCAACGTTTTAGTGGGCTGAATGTTTAAGTGTGCTGCTGGAGTGCTCGGTTGCTATAACAAGGTTACATCAGCAAGAAAAGACTGTGAAGGCCAGCAAAATTAATTCAGGGGCAGTAACGTCTCAAACGTGCTCACCAACGTAATTGTGCCACGTTGGCTCACTAGGGGAGCATTTAAGGTCTAATATACTTTAGATCTTCAACTTAGATGGGATGAAGAAGTTTTTCTTTTTTTTGTTGTTTCTTACAGACAACTTTGATGATGGGCCTGATTGCAAGAAGATCGGGAATTCGAGTCTTGGGCACTGATGCTAAATAAAGTAAAAGAAATCAATTAACATTTCCAGTCAAAGATGTCTAAGAGCCTTTATCAGAGGTGAAAGTGTTCAATTGAAGGCTTTAAAGGACCCGGTGACCACTTAGTTTTGATCACCTTGTGGGCTGAGAGTTGAGCGGTGAGAGTCGTATTGACTTTTAAGTTCTCCGTTTGAATCAGAAGCAGACACTCAGGTTGAGGTCTCAACAAGCAAAGCTGAACTCTGACGGGTTCTTGCAAACATTAATTCATAACATTAGCATTGATTTAGTGATTTGCTTGAGGCAGCTGATGAATAGACATCAGGCTTGAAAGAGGAGAGGTTGAATTTGCATATACAGAGACCTGCACATATTAAATGAGGCAAAAAAATATGGCGACATTTAAGACACAAAGAGGTGTCGGGTAAAGCTTTTTAATTAATACCATGGAAGGGACATAAAACACACCTTGTCAGTAGGGTCTGAAAACCAAATGTACAGAAATGTATTCGCTAAAAAAGTTTTTTAAAAAGTAAAATGAGTACTTTCACCCATTTCACTTTTGGGCCATTAGGCCCAATGTTTAGGCCCAATGGCCAAACATCGGGCCTAAATGTTTGGCCATTGTTTAGGCCCAATGTTTGGCCTAGGCCATTTCGCCAATGGCCTAAACATTGGCGAAATGGCCAATGTTTAGGCCATTTAGCCCAATGGCCTAAACATTGGGTCATAACATTCGACAGAAGATAAAAAAAACATGACAATTTCCGAGTGGAAATGAGCTGCACAATTGTCTGGTGTATGTTTTTGAACTACCATTGTCTTTCGAAAGTCAGTCATCTCCTTATCCGTCTATCCCTTTCGGGGTGGCGGGGGGTGCCGCAGCCCATCCCGGCTGATTTAAGGCGAAGGGCAGAGTACACCCCGAACAGGTCGCCAGTCTGTCGCGGCTTTCGAAAGTGTAAGAACAACTTAATTTTGTTGTGGTGTCTGACCTTAAAACCAATTTTATTGGTTACACGATGCCTGAAATTCTGCGAAAATGTTCACGAATTAACAACGCCAGAAGGATAATTGGAGCATCATGGTCACTGTAGTCTCCATTGTAATACATACAGCCTTCCGTATTAGCGTCACGCTGTAATATGTACCGCTCCATTGCGCATTTGCTTTGCAATGTAATAAGTGCTGCTTTGTAGGGTTACCTTTGTGGTTTAATAAAACCATTGCTTTATTACCAAATATACAAAAACATGGTCAATTTGTTTGCTCAGAAATGGGATTTTTTCTTGGAAAAATGCACATAAATACACATTTTCAGTTTCACATCCTCATTTCTTTTGCTTCCACTTCATCCCTCAGTCCCCATAATGATAGAGTATAAATCTCTTTAGAGCCCGCAAATACAGTGCAGACACAATTAGCAAGGCTATTGCATATTCTTTTATGTCTGAATTTCTTGCATTTAAAAATATTGATTAGTTATACAACCTTAGATGTAAAATTACCCATCCATTTCAAAAACAGTCAAAAAACTCTTCCTCCTTTTCATGACCATAGGGTGCAGCTTTGGTTAGAGGTGCTTTTTCTTTATTTAACACAGACAAAAGGCTTTCTGGATTTTAAGGCATGGGCGCATTAAAAAATATTGGTAAAACATGCATGCTGTTGTGTGAATTCAGTTGGGTTTATTAAAGTATTTAGCTAGGTACTCAGAATCAAATTAAATATTTAGTATCAACCGTCCAAAGCAATGGGGAGTGTGGAAAAGAGGAGATGAAGCATGTGCAAGTAGGCTGGAACGGGTGGAGAAAAGTATCAGGCGTGATGTTTGATTGAAGAGTTTCAGCTAAAATGTAAAGGAAAGTGTACAAAACCGTGGTGAGACCGGCCATGCTGTTTGGTCTAGAGACAGTGGCACTAAGGAAAAGACAGGAAATAGAAATGGGAGGCAGCAAGGGATCAGGGGGACAGCACAAGTTAGAGGTTTTGGAGACAAAGTCAGAAAGGCCAGACTGAGACAGTTCGGACATCAGCAGAAGGATGCTGGGTTGCTGGGTTTGGAAGCACCCGGCAAGAGGTCAGACCAAGCTTTGCGTATTCAAGTTTCAGAAAACAACTGGAGTGTGCTTCTATTGGGAATAATACGGTATGGAGAAATGAAAATGCAATGTGATTGTTAAGGTTAGATGCAGTTTTTCCATTTTCTTTTTTACCACTTAAATATTGTTCCGTAACTGCATGTGAGTGATGTCTTGTCTCTTGAGGACATGACCCATCTGTCTAACTTTAAACTGAAATATATTTTATTTATTTGCTTATTTCAAACAATTCTGCTCTGTACGCTGGTGTCACCATAGCCTTGGAAGGTTTTGTATGCCTGAAGGCTTCTTTTTTTTTCAAAAGTTTGTTTGTGTCACAAAAACAAGACTCTTGTACAATTGAGAAGTACTGTATCAATTCACTGTTTGTGAAAACATCCCTCAGGACTCTCGGGTAAAGATATTCAAGGGCAACCAAGAAGAAATAAATGTGTGACAATGAAAAGATGAGTGTGATTCAAAGCAATGCAACGTGGTCAGGTTTAGGTGATACTTTGTAAGCCAGGATTTCTGATTAACGGACAAATGACATGTTTTTATGCAATGCTTTTTTTCCATTTGTATGTTTAACTTCCCAGGGTCGTCTGAGTCCATATGGAGAACTTCTATAACAACAGCTGAAGTTTGAACTTCTATTCAGCTAAAGGAAATGGATAGTCTAAAACTCTCTTTAGACCCACATGGGTTTTCCAACAGGTGAGCCTTTATCTATATGACGGTAACTATAGAGTCGGGAAGTCCATCTGTAAATTAACCTGACATCCCAGATGGTTTGTTACATGGAGCCATCTGGGAAGGTGTCATTGGAAACTTTTGGGAAAAGGGCAAGTGCTTTTAGAAGAACACTTGGCAGTTGATTGGTTGAACCATCTGCACATTGCATACATGTTTCAACATCGCGTGCTATGGAACCTGACATGATCAAATGGAAGAAAAACGTTAATATATTTGATTTTTTATAATCAATTTAATGTCCCTGATAGTTTATCAGTAATTGCTTAATGATTGCATCAATGTCTTCCACTTGACTTTAATTTGTTTCACCAAATTACAGTCATTAGTCTGTTTTTAAAGTTCAAACCTTAAGTTGAGTTCAATTTAACAATGCGTACCAATATGCAAACAAATTCCCCATATTGAAGAATGAAGTCTGATAAAACTCAAAAATACAGAGTTTAACTTTAATATCTCAAAATCCATTGGAACGTTTTTAATGAATAGGTCAGACGATGCCCCTTTTAACTGTCTTCTCTAATTAAACACGTCATCCTATTTCATTTCAAGGCACAAGAGAAAAGCTATTTGAGAACCAAACACTGACCCATACATTAGGCTTGGCTCTAGGATGTCACATCAGTCAATGATAGCTTTCTTTGAATCAATGACTGGGTTTGATTTTAATACTTTATTGATTTGCTAGCTTGAAAGGAAGTCAACCAGACAATGCCGCTATTTGAGTGGGAACGCACAAAAAGCGAGCTAGTGATGTTGGGCTTATCCTACAAACAGGGATTGATATTTAAATTTTTGAACAGTAGTTGCTGTAGTTGTTTTTTGCTTGTTCATATGGGCAAATTTTTTTAGTTGTAGAGATGAGCCAGCTTAGAGCTCTTGTATTTGATATTTGGTAGAATAAAAGAGTAGCGGACCTGAACACCATCTCAGCCATCTCTGGTGGCCTAAAATACAATATTGTGATCACAAACTGGTGTTAATTGCATTTTGGTCAATATTATTAATGTAATATTTCCAATTGATTTTGTCCATTTTCTTTGATGGCTGCTTTGATGTCTGAAGTATTTCCAAACATCAAAGCAATCAAATTTCAGCCAGTGTTTGTTGCCTGGTAGATTAAAAGCAAAAGAGTTTCTGTGGAAGTCTTCAGAGTCCACTATGCTGGATTTCTCTACAAACTGAACTTCAATAAAACTGTTGCTTCGACATCAGATATTAAGCTGGTCCAACTGGACTGAGTCACAGCTTTTATGACCAACTGAAATACATCCTTATTTTCAGACCTGCTGAGAATGGTACACAGTCACAGGCCAAGGTGGCTAAGTTGAAAGACATAATGTAAGTGGTGGGCTACATGAATAAAATGTGAATGCATATTTTTTATTCTATTAGCAATCAACAACTGAGGGAGAACACATAAATTTGGTGTCTGATTCATGTTCAAGGTCATTTTCAAAAGGGCCATTTCAAATAATGTTGAACACAGCATAGACATTTTTAAGAATGAGACCATAGTGATGTCTATATTTTTGGAAACTTGACAGATTTTTACTTCATAAAAATATGACAGTATCATGAAGCGGTGTGCAGGGGGAAGGAGGAGGACCCAATTGCAGGACAGGGAACATGGTTCATTTGAGATTGGTAGTCCAGTAAGGTTGTGAAAGAAAAACAAAGTTTTAGTGGCATGGTAACAGGTTATTGTTCAGAAAGTGTTCTTGGTCAGGCAACCAGGGAGACCTGGCTAGAGGGGATGGTATGACCCAATGTGGAGGTCCAGAGTGATTTCCCTTAAATAGGCAGTAGGGTCCACAGGTGTGCGTTATCGGAATAATCACCCTCAGGTGTCTCAATCAGGATGATGAGGGAAGGTCCAGAGCTCCCTCTGGTGACAGGTGAGAGGATCATGCCAGACAGTTTTTAGCATTATTATGGAGAGAAAAATAGTTTGGGGTTTTCTTTAGTCTTCTGAGTCCCTTAACACTAGAACCGCCATTGCCTGAAAGCTCCGTGGAAGTGTCTCGAGACCCAAGGCCTTCATCTTGAGTTATTAAAACAAGACACTTAGGAGTCATCTGGCAGGGACTTAACGCTCAAAGACTAGGACTAGGAGACTCTAATTGAATCGCAAAAACAACTCTGCTCCTCAGTGTGCCGGTCAGGTAGAAGTGTCAGATGACTCTATCTGGGGTAGACAAGATGTTGAGAAAATTTTGGGGCTTCTAATGTTAACCGGTGCTTATAGAGGGCTAAATTCAGATGTGAGGCGGGACTCCACACACATAACCATCCACGCACGCACTCATTCCTACAGGCAATTTCATAGTGGCCAATCAAACTAACATGCATGTTTTTGGAGGGTGGGAGGTAACCGGAATACCTGGAGAAAACCCAAACATATATGGGGAGAACATAAAAATTCACACAGAAAGATCAGTGTTCTAAGTCTCGTTCCACCTGGGATTGGGACCCTGACCTTCTTGCTGGGATGCTACTGTGATAACCACTGCGCCACCGTGCGGCCCAGCCCAAATTTTGATTTGTGAAATGTGTTTTTACTATATACTAGTTTGAGGTAGTAATGCATACACTTGTCGGATGTGGCTATCTAAACATAGGAGACCTTTTCCCCATTGAAATTTTTTAGCGAAAGTGAAAGCACTTTCATTTGTGATGCCCAAGATAGTTTTGAACTTTTCTGTTTTCTATTATGATGGTTTTATACTCCCAAAATACTTGTAAAGGAGTCGATTTATGTAGATAGAGCAGAGCTGAAGGCCTACATGTGAAATTCATAATCCATCACTGGAGTAACATGCAATTCAAAACACACATAAATGAGACTGGTGATGTTTACCAGCCATCTATTTATGATTTTTAACCGGAGACACTCACAAAAGTACATTCATATTTTGTCTTTTTAACCCTAGCATATTAGAAAGGCAAAAGGCGAGCACATTTAAAGAATTTGTATCCTTTATCAAAGCGCTGCAAAGTCCCTTAGCAGCGTACCATAAACTTCTGCTGTCTTATAAATTACTTATAAATAAATTTGCTGCTTTGTGCTTTAGTTTCTCATCACAGTAACCTAGCAACAGTGTCCCAGAGACATAACTATGCGCCCCTCAGTGCGTTTTTAGTGCTTATAAAGAAAGTTAAAAAAAAAAAATTGCAACTTCAGTCACTGCAATAACCTTTTTAGTCCACTTATGATGGTGATTTTCACTGTTTATCTCATAAAAATCCAAAAATTTACAGATGCCCTCTTGAGTGAAAATAAAAAGTTTAAAGACAAACAGGGTTCAAGTTGAATCCAAAAACTTTTCAAATTTTAAGGATTTAATATGAAATGGAATTTATATTTTTCTTTTTAGCAATACATAAACAACTACAAATATTGATCTATGTTTATTTATTTGTAGTGGCGCCAATGGTGGGAGAAATGGGGGATGGGTGTCTTCTCCAAGAACCCTAGATGTGAGCACAGCGGGTATCGAACCCGCTAACTTCCGTTTTCCGAACCCTCTACTACTGAGCCACCATCTCCCGTAGCTTTATGTTTATCTACTGTATATGTTATGTTTAGCTTTATGTTTCACCATCTTTACGTTTGTGTATGACCTGAAAAGGGGCGCAGTGGTTAGCATAATGGCCTTATAGCAAGAAGGTCTTGGTTCGAATCCCAGGTGGGGATAAGGCTTGGAAAACACTGGCCTTTCTGTGTGAAATTTGCATGTTCTCCCCACGTGGATTTACTCCGGTTTTCTCCAACCCTCCAAAAACGTTAGGTTAATTGGCTGCTAAGAAATTGTCCCAAGGAATGATTGGGTGACAGACTGGCAACCTGTTTGAGGTGTACCATCCCTTCCACCTGATATCAGCCGGTATGGACTCTGGCAGTACGCTACCCTGTCAGGGAATAAGCAGTGCAGAAGAAAAATGTATTTTGGTAATAAATATGGATGTACAGTTCGCATATTTTTTTAAAGTATACTTTTTGTCCACAAGCCAACTGAGCATGCTCCACATTCTGAGCCTGTTATGTTACAAATCAGTGGGACGGCGGTCACTCCGTCCTGCATGGTGAGATGGAGCAGACACAGCCAGGTATGAAGCAGAGAAAGCTCTTCACAGGAGTTGAGGAAATCTTGCCAGATGGCAACAAATGAGTAAAATTCCAGGCCAGTAGGTGAACATCCCCGAGACAAGACAAAGTGGGTGGAAATACATCCGCTCAATAAGATGTTGGATAAATTCTGCAATGATGTAAACCTCTAGAAATTAGTTTTGCAACTGTGCATGCAAAGGAGGGGGCGATGAGTGTGTGAAGCACGCCTTTAAATCACCCATTTTCTCAATTTTATTGTAAGAGTTAATTTGCACTAATTGACAACAGCAGGATGCAGAACAGTGACAAATAACACAAAATGGTAAATGACAAAATTGCCACTCAATCATAACGCAACGAAAATGAGCATCACTCTCAAGAGTATCTTATCCTTGGAACATATTCGGCATGCATTTTCATCGCAGGCAATCGAGGAAGAAGCAAAGATCCAAGGACAGCTGCTGCAGTTTAATGACTTTATCTTCATTTGAGTAGGTATCTCTCTCTAAGGAAATTGTTCCACACCGCCGCTTGAAATCCATTCAGGCAATAATAATGACCGCCTGAGAGGCGAATCAACCAGGATTTCTATGGCTGTGAGTTGGTTTTGAAAACGTAATGCCATCCTCTCTGCAGAATTATCTGCTTGGAGATGACTTCGGCCATGGTGAATCTGCACTTCAGTCTCACCGCTGCTTGATAAATGACAGGGACCTGAGGCTGGAATGAAAGATGGAGCATCTCGTAATGTGCACATCGATGCTAGGAAACTTAATCAAACTCTATTTAACAAGGAAGACTGCCGGAACTAATTGTGTAGGATCCCAAAGCACTGGACGTGAGTCATCTGTAAACATCTCTGAAGCATTGATGTCCAATACGCCTTCAACGGTTATTGCATATTTGTCAGACCGATGTAATTACGACTGGGGTCTAAAAACAGTTGGATTTAAATTGCCGGCTTCGCTGAAGTAGATGAGGTATTGTGAAAGATTTCTTAGGGCTATTTTTATACAAATTAAACATAATTAACATGAATGGTTGATTTATGTGAAAAAAAAACAACAAGTTGGAACTGTACTTGAAATATCTAAGTCCTTTTAGTGGAGACAGGAAGATATATTTGCCTCTACCGCATATGGCCGAGCCAATCAGAGAGGAAAAGTCATTATCGACCACGAAAAGTGACAATAACAAATTGGTTTAGGTTGCGTTGTACAGCAAAAACAACGCTGGAGCTAACTAAAGAAAACAAATGAATTTATTGAAATATCTTATCTTAAGTTATCCTTTAAATATTCATTCATTCTTTCAACTTCCGAACAGTCCATCCCCAATGGGATCGTGGGGGGTGCCAAACCCTATCATAGCATGGGTGGAGACGGTGGCCGCGTGGTTAGCGCGTTCGCCCGCGAACCGGAAGGTCGCGGGTTCGCGTCCCACGGAGAGCACGTCTAGGGTCCTTGGAGAAGACACCTAGCCCCCTCTTCTCCCACCATTGGCGCCGTTGAAGGGCAGCCTGCTGCGGTGTAAGGAGTGCAGCAAACAAATTTCCCCGGTGAGGGATGAATAGAGTAATTCAAAATAAACAAAAAAATAAAAATAAAAATAAAAATAAATAAAAATAGCTGATTCAAGGCAAGAGCTAGGGTATGTCCCGAACAGGTTGCGAGTCTGTCGTGGTGCCACAGACATACACAAAATCTGTCCTATGGGCAATTTCACAGTGGCCAACCAGGCTAACAGTTTAACGTTCCCAGAACGTTGTGGGAAGGTTATTCGAAGGTTTGCAGAACATTCCTGAAACATTATTTTTGGTTCTCTAAAGGTTCAAATGGAAAATTTTATGACGGTTGCGAAACATAATTTTTGGTTTTCAGAATGTTCCTCTAACCATAATGTTTAGAATTTGGTTCTCTCAACGTTCTGGGAAGGTTAGGTTCTAACGTAACCAACTACTAACGTTCAAGGAACGTTAGGTTTTGGTTAGGTCAAAAACAAACCTTTAGAGAACTTACGGCTAACGTTGCCTGGAGGTTCTCTGTTTGCTGGGAATCAACCTAACATGTATATTTTTGGACGGTGGGGTAAACCATAGTACACGGAGAAAACCGATGCATACACGGGGAGAACATTCAACAAGCAAACTCCACACAGAAAGACCAGTGTTCCAAGCCTCGTACCCACCTGGTACTCGAGTCGCCGACCTTCTTGTTGTGAGGCCAGTGTGCTAACAACTGCGCCTCCGTGCAGCCCCCCTTCAAAATATTCTTAAACAAAAACTAAATGAAGAAACACGTTTTGGTCACTTGGATTTGCAACCGTACTACTACAGCTCATGACCACAGGTGAGCAACTGATTACTTGTGAGCTTTGCATTTTGGTTAAGCTCTTTTTTCGCTCTTCAAACTGTCCCAACTATATAAAAAAAGAAACTTGTGCCTTGATTGAAATGAAAAAAATCGTAAACAAATATGGCCATCAAACTTGGGGCTTTTTTCAGTGTACAACCGAGATGAAAATAATCCTCTGTGCTCATCAATGAGCAGCAGTTAATTTGAACCCAAATGTTGCCAATGATTGCCAACTGAGCGTCTGAAATCCGATCAGAGCCTACCTGAGTTTCTGTGCAATAAAGCGTGAGTCTTCACAACAGAGCTGTACTCTCCCTCTACGTCCTGTAATGACTTCAGCTAAGCAGGTCCTCAACAGATGGTGACATTCAACACCCCAAAGGTTGTCCTGAAGCTCAGGTTGGAGTTTGAGGCATTGCTTTTCATATACAGATCCAACACCTGTCAGCAAGGAGGCCAAGGAAGTTTTAAAGTAATTATCAGAATCTGGATGGATTTCAAGTCAAGGACACCAATGTGGCCAAAAAATACGAAAATAACACAACAGTCCAGAAATTATTTAACCCCTTTTTTTTCTTATTACTTTTCAAAAAACAAGATATTACGTACTTGGTGTGGTTGAATTCTCCAAGAAGAGCATATCGTATCATCAACCGATTAATCGAGGTTAATCGGTTGATTAATCGATTGATTAATCGATTAACCAATCGATTGGTTAACACAATCTGAGCACAATCCAATGCTCAGATTGTGCTAGTATTGGATTCAGCAATTTTTAATTTTTATTTTCTGTCTTTTTTTCATTCTTTTTTAAATTTTTCTCAACATGACATTTTTTTTTTCCTTCATATCACCTTTTTATGTAGATGGTTTACCACATTTTGTTTAAAAATGATAGAGTGGTTTGGAATGGGGAAAATGGGATCAAATAGAAATGAATTCATTTTGCTTCATAAATACTTTAAATCACTATACTTTCAATATTGATTAAAAAAAATATGAGGGATAAATATAGTTTTACGAAATAAATAATAAAAAAAAAATGTACAGAAATAGCAGTTTTACATGTCACTATGGGTATCAGGGAATCAGCGCCTCCAAATCTGAGACCATGGTCCTCGCCCAAAAAAGGGTGGAATGCCCCCTGCGGGTCAGGGACAGGATCCTGTCCCAAGTGGAGGAGTTTGTTCACGAGTGGGGAAAGGATGGAGCGGGAGATCAACAGGCGGATCGGTGCGGCATCAGCAATAAATAGGGCACTGCATCGGTCCGTCGTGGTAAAGGAAGAGCTGAGCCGGAAAGCAAAGCTCTTGATTCACAAGTCGATCTACGTTCCTACCCTCACCTAAGGTCACCAGCTGTGGGTGGTGCTGAAAAAAATGAGATCACAGATACAAGCGGCCGAAATGAGCTTCCTCCGCAGGGTGGCTGGGCTCTCATTCAGAGATCGGGTGAGGAGCTCTGCCATCTGGGAGGAGCTCGATGTCGAGCCGCTCCTTCTCCAGGTCGAGAGAAGCCAGATCCCGGACTCGCTTGAGAGACTATGTCTCACAGCTGGCTGGGGAACAACTAAAGATCCTTCCGGGTGAGCTGGAGGATGCAGCTGGGGTGAGAGAAGCCTGGGGTGAGAGAAGCCTGGGCTTCGCGCCTGAGGCTGTTGTTCCCGCGACCCGGTCCGGATAAGTAGAAGACGATGGAGCGGAACATGTCGCTATGGTTCTACAAGTTTCTTTACTAAATGAAATGTGTGAAGTAGATGGATGTTCTCTTGTTCTCTACATCACACTTATTAATGGTTACAATCCAAAAACAATCGCCCATTAGTCATTGAATTTGGCATTTATGGGCTTTGATGGTGGGTTTATTACCTATAAATACATTCCCCGTCTAAATTTGTATTTTTGAACTTGTCACCATCATGAAAAGATACTCAGGCATGACGCTGATTGATTATATCTATAATTTATTTCTGTGTTTTTATTATAGAGGAGCCTTAGCCGCCTTGTCACTCTGTGTTCATCTCCAAAGCGATGTAAACAACACCATCTGGCTCATGACACTTCCACCACCTCTGGGCTTTGAGGACTAAAACACAACTCTCACATCTTCTTTACACTGTCACACTCTTCCTCGGAAGCTTAAAAAAAAGCCTTGTCTTTTTTTCATATGATTCAAAATTACGGAGCACTACGGCAATTTTTTTTTACACCTCCAATTTACAAAGAAAGATTTCGAGGGTTGAAAGGTTCAACATCGAGGGTGTTGGGAAACCATTTTCATTTTTGTCTGCTGTACTAAAGACACATATTTGTTTCCAGTGGTTGATGAAGTACTCACTTTTAGTACTTAAGTAAAAATACAGATAATTAGGCAAAAAAAATACTTAAGTAAAAGTAAAAGTACCAATATAAAAATCTGCGTAAGTAAAAGTACAAAAGTAATTGGTGTAAATTTTACTTTTTAAGTAAAAAGTAAAAGTATTCAACCATAATTCAAATGTTATTTTTTGTGCTGTAGGGTCACAAATAAATAATCTGCAGTGGGGCGTAACCCCCTCTCTCCCGCCTCTTTTAGTCCACAAAAAAAAAAAAAAAAAAAAAGAAGAAGAAAGGAAAGCGGACAAGTCAAGCTGTCCCCTAGCCGGGCCAGCAAATGGGCACCAAAATGCAAGAAAATGACACTCATTTTTGAAAATGTTCTGAGAGGCTTTGTCAATGACCTGCCCACTCCTTTAGAAAATTCTCGATCCGCCCCTGCTCCGTGTAATGATGGGCCAACGTTTTATCTAGAAGTAAACACAACGAACAACGATCTTCTGACTCTTTTTAATCTGTGCTATATTTGGTGTTTGTTTTTTGTTGGAAAATGTTTACTCTTGATTCTGATTGGTCCTCGGTTCATTACTTCTTCTCCCGATCAACTGCTTCTTTTGATTTTGAGGTTGCGACTTCAAAAAACTGTATATTTTTCAAATTCCTGAACAAAAATGTAACGAAAAATGTAAAACACACTTTTAAAAAGTAGCGAAGTAAAAGTACAGATATTTGCTCTAAAAATGTAGTGAAGTAAAAGTAAAAGTACCGGTCTTAAATTTTACTTAAGTAAAGTACAGATGCACAATTTTTTTTTACTTAAATACAGTAACAAAGTACATTTACTTCGTTACATTCCACCACTGGTTGTTTGTGGTTGTTCATCTACGACAGTAGCAACATGCGGAATGAAAGCAAACCCAAGTAACAATATGAATTCCTCCGACGACAAAACTTTCACACGTGATGAAATCTTTGCAACATAAATGCCCCCAGAGTTATCGCACCGTGGAATTGGGCATGTGACACTTTTGAGAGTGTCAGAGGTAGTCGACTTTGTGTTGAATTAATATTTTATGACAACATAACCAAGAGAAGCCATATGGTAATACAGACTGGACCTGGTGGTGGAGTGACCTAATGAAGCAGCAGACTGTGTGCTGCCCGAGGTCAGAATAGGAAAATAGTTTAGATGTCTCTGGTCAGTGACGGCAACAGCAAAGCCGAGTGACTTGAACCCCCCCTCCAGGATACACAGCACACTGACCAGTCAGCCAAGCGTATTACAGGCCAAGGACTGGTGTTCCTGATTGCGGTGCTGTGGCAAGAAGGATGGAGGTGATCTAGCGGGCTTAGTCATGGCTCTCTGGGGAACACGGCCGTGTGCTCATTCACATGTGTGAGTGGGTTTCACATTAGACTATTTTGTCTTTCTTTATGGGTCAGGCTCTCAAACCACTTTTTCTAAAGCACGCAGTGGTAAAACTCAAACCTTATGTTAAACACGTCTAATTCAGCCTTGAACATTAACCCGGGGCGTAAATTACTTCAATCTGAAAGCAATTTGGGGCATGAAAAAAAATGCCAATTCTGGATTCAAAGAGGTTCACAAATACAAACTATTTCCTTTGCTTTTTTAAAAAAAAATCATAAGGCATTTTACAAGTTTATTAGAATTTATGGACGTTTGATTTTAACAATTGATTTTATTAAATTCGTCCATGTTCCAGTAGCTAACTCTCCAAGAGAAGAAGATTGATGCTTCATCTGATTACCTGCCAACTGTGCTCGAAAGCGTTAGCCCCTTTTTCCAATTAGTGGGTACATCTATTAAAACCACATCCTCACAAATGTCTTTGGGTGACTGATGATCTCAAACAATGTCAAGATGAACACGATATAATGAAACAATTCATCTACTTTAGATTGAGTAGAGTACCGTGTAATTTAGTGCAATTAAAGTGAAAATGTTTACTTTTGTGGCCATACCGGCTTGTCAATGTATGATCCCGTCAGTCCTCAGAATTAAGTAGACTGGGAAGTAAAGAATGAGACCGAAAGAATGAGATCACGGATACAAGCGGCCGAAATGAGCTTCCTCCGCAGGGTGGCTGGGCGCTCACTCAGAGATCGGGTGAGGAGCTCTGCCATCCGGGAGGAGCTCGGTGTCAAGCCGCTCCTCCTCCAGGTCGAGAGGAGTCACATGGGGTGGTTCGGGCATCTGGTCAGAATGCCCCCCGAACACCTCGCGGGCGAGGTGTTTTGGACACGTCCCATAGGGAGGAGACCAAGGGGCAGACCCCAGACCCGCTGTCTCAAAGCTGGCCGGGGAAAGACTGTTGCCCCCGTGCCCAACCCCTAAACAAGCGGAAGATGACGGAAAGGAATGGAACGGACAGTCTATAAGGACCTCATAAGGTCCTCGCCCGGAAAAAGGGTGGAATGCCCCCTGCAGGTCAGGGAGGGGGTCCTGCCCCAAGTGGAAGAGTTTAAGTATCTCGGGGTCTTGTTCACGAGCGGGGGAAAGATGGAGCGGGAGATCGACAGGCGGATCGGTGCGGCATAAGCAATAACTAGGACGCTGCATCGGTCCGTCGTGGTAAAGAGAGAGCTGAGCCGAAAAGCAAAGCTCTCGCTTTACAAGTCGATCTACGTTCCTACCCTCACCAATGGTCACCAGCTGTGGGTGGTGACCGAAAGAAGGAGGTCATGGATACAAGCGGCCGAAACGAGCTTGCTCCGCAGGGTGGCTGGGCGCTCACTCAGAGATTGGGTGAGGAACTCTGCCATCCGGGAGGAGCTCGGAGTCGAGCCGCTCCTCCTCCAGGTCGAAAGGAGCCAGATGGGGTGGTTCGGGCATCTGGTCAGGATGTCGCCCAAGCGCATTGCGGGCGAGGTGTTTCGGGCACGTCCCACCGGGAGGAGACCAAGAGGCAGACCCTGGACCCGCTGGAGAGACTATGTCTCACAGCTGGACGGGGAGCCACTTGGGATTCTTCCGGGTGAGCTGTAGGATGCAGCAGGGGAGAGAGAGACCTGGGCTATCCGTTTGAGGCTGTTGCCCCAGCGACCAAACCCCGGAAAAAGCGGAAGATGACGGAACGGGCATTGGCAGTACTTCACTGGGAGACCGCTGGAACAGTGGGACGGCCGTTGAGATCAAATTACCACTGTGTCCCTGGGTGAGACACTTCACCCACATTGCCTAGTCTGGACGGTGTATGTGTGATTGGTAAGAGATGGTCAGAGGGACCAATGGCGCAAAAATGGCAGCCTCAATTCTTTCAGTTTGCTCCAGGGCAGCTGTGGCTATTACTGTAGCTTACATTACCTGGAAAGGAGTGAATAAATAACGCATATGTAAAGCGTCTTTGAGCGTCCTGGAAAAGCGATGTATAAGTGTCATATCCTGATTGAGACACCTGAGGGTGATTATTCTGATACCACATACCTGTGGACCCTGCTGCCTATTTAAGGGCAATTCCACTGGACCTCCACGTTGTCCCAACTAGGTTTCCCTGGTTACCTGACCAAGAAACACATTCTGAACAATAACCACTTGCCACGCCACTGAAACGTAGTGTTTTTCTTTCACAGCATTACTGGACCGCCATACTCAAATAAACCATGTTTTCTGTCCTGCAATTGGGTCTTCCTCCTTTCACCTGCGCACCCCTCGACGACAATAAGTACAATGCATTATACTGACTTTGATTTTACATTTGATTGTACAACCACGCGGGAAAATCCCGATTGATCATGATACAAGAAGGTTGGGGTTCGAGTCCTAGGTGGGGCAAGGCTTGAAACACTGGCCTCTGTTTGTGGTGTTTGCATGTTCACCCCGTGCATTTGTGGATTTTATCCGGGGGAATTCCCATTTCCTCCCACTCTCCAAAAAACACGCATGTTGGGTTGATTGTCCACTGCGAAATTGATTCTAGGAATGAAGTTGTGTGTGTTGCCCCGCGACAGACTGGTAACCTGTTCAGGGTGTACCTTGCCTCTCGCGCAAAATCAGCTAAGATAGGCTATGACACCCCCGAAATCCTGTTACGAATTGACGATTCAGAAGATGAAATGAAACTAAACAATTTTTTTCAAAATAAGATATAAATTTTTTTTTTCTCAAAATAGTTTTTCTATCACCGTAAATGAGCAATTTGAATTTTAGAATTCAAATTTATCATTAATCCCACAAATAGATTTTTTTTTTCGAGTAACGGCCATAAGTAAAACAGATTCTTTTTTCAAGATGATACTCCAATTTTGAAAAAAAGAGACTGCTGAAGCTTAATTTTATCTCAAGACAGACTTTAAAATTTATATCTAAATAAAATGAGGACATCGGATTTTGTCCCTTTTTCTCTTACATTGCATCAGCATTGGATTTTTTTTTTCTTTCTTTTACTCGGACAGGAGAAAAATACCCAAGAAAAGACTAGTTATATCATAATTATCTCACGAATGTGACAGTGGTTTGTAAAAACATGTCCTAAAAATACGCATTTTTCATCTACGAGAAAAAAATACGCCATTTAAAAAAACGGAGATGTGTTGCAAGTGTAAAGAAAAATGCGCATTTTTTCTAATTCAACTCTTTTTTAAACAAAAAAAAACCTATTTCAAAACGCTTTTTACTGTGAAACTGCGCTATAGCAAATAACAATCACACCCTTTCTGACTTCAACTGATCCCAACACTTTCCAGATCCAGTTCGTGACAAGATGGACTCAGGCAAAACTGAAAATATGGATGGCGTGTCAGGTTTTCATCCTGCTGTGTGGCAGAAACTCCAATTAAGGAGGGAAACTTCAACAAGTGTCAACACAACAACTGCTGAGGAGGTAGAAGCGCCTTCACTTGCTGTTGAGGAAAAAAAAAAACAATACACTTTGTACAATATGCAGTAAAATTGTTAACAAAGAAGTCCAGGATAAAAAGTAGGTTTGTTAAAACTAGAAGAGAAATGTTTAACGACTAGCAAAACAAGACCATTTTGATCTATTTTGACTTGACATGAACGTCTACACTCTAAATTATTATGCAGATGAGGTTTTTCTAATGAGGTTTCTGCGGAGCTGCAAGAATCTGGAGGATTCCAAATACTGTAATTTCACGACCATTAGGCGCACCGTACGAAAAGGCGCAGTCTCAGTCACACACCGCCTTACAACAGCACACACGCAAGCATGCAAATGTGCGTATTAAAAAATAGATCGGGAGCAAAACTGAGTTTGGTTGTGCTTTATTTAAGTAGTATAAACGAGCACATTACCGGTAATAGTCTTTATTCAAATCCGTCAAAGTCCTCATCCTCTGTTTCGGAATCAAACAGCTGCGCAAAATCCAACAGAGCAGGTCCACTTCGCTCCTCGCTGTCAAAATCACTGTCTGTACTGTGCGGCTCCTCAGAAAGGATTCCAGCTTTTGCGAAAGCTCAGATAACAGTACCAGCAGACATGTTAGTCCAAGCATCTACAATCCATTGGCAAACTGTAGGCGCTGCCTTCCACCCTTCGTGAAACTGTGGTCTCCTTCGGTCATCCATCGCTCCCACGCCGCTCACACTTCACTCTTTAACGTTCTCATGCCTTTTCTTTCAGGTCCGCCTCGCGGGCACCGCGTTTTCTTTTAGGTCTGCCTTTTCTCACACACAAGGCGCACCGCACAAAAAGGCGCACCACTCATTTTGAAGAAAATCTAAGACTTTTATATGCGCCTTATAGCCGTGAAATTACGATACTTCCTGTTTGCTTTGTAATATCATTTTAGCAGCTGCATTTTTGACTTGCAGAATTGATCCTTGGCGGCACGGCCGTGCAGTGGTTAGCACATTGGCTTCATTGCAAAAAGGGCGGAGTTCAGAGGCTAGGACGGCTAGACGTCCTAGGAGGCTAGGAGTAGGGACGAGTCTTGATTTGCATGTTCTCCCCATGTATGCATGGGTTTTCTCACGGTACTCCAGTTTCCTCCCATTCTCCAAAAACATGTGTGCTAGGTTGATTGGCCACTATGAAATTACCCCTATGAATGAGTGTGTGTGTATGGTTGTCTTTTTGTGTGGCCTTACAACAGACTGGTGACCTGTTTGGGGTGCACTCTGCCTCTCGCGCCCTTAATCAGACAGCATAGGCTAAGCTTAGTTCACCGTAGTTTCACTGTCTGGATGGAGCCCATTTGCAAATGTGATAATGTTTTGGTAAAAAGTAATTTGATATAATTGAGAAGTTTCAGAATCCTTCACCTGCCGCCAGAGAGAGCCACGGATGTTCCTAATCAATGTGATTAGGGTTACCTGAGGATGATTCCTGATTCCACACATCTGTGCACCCTGGCATCTTTTAAGGGCAATCACCCTGAACTTCCATGTTGGGTCATATCATCCCTTCCAGCCAGATCATCCTGGTTGTCTGACCATATTTGAACTTTGTTATTATTTAAACTTTTGAAATCCTGAGTTAATCCTGTTCCCTTTGCTTTACAGAATTACCTGAATTGAGTTAGACGCATTTCTGTATACTTGGTCGATGAAACTGTCCTGAGTTGTTTTGCCTAACATCGTGTAGGACGGTTTCCAATTCACCCACAAATCAGAATTAAAAGTTATATTGATACCTAATGAATGAATAATGAAGATGGCGCAACTTTCCAAACTTCTCGTTGGACACAGGCCCGAGCAGATGTCCAGTTGCCCCCATATTTTTCTAAATTTACTCCATTTGTTACTTTTTCTTCCTAGTTTAGATTAACAGTCGTGCTAAAAGCCATAAACCTCATGCTATGTTCTACGTCTTCCTCCTGATCCACAGCAGCATGAGATGTGGGTGAATGGGAGGTGTTCTGGCAAGGTGGTGAATGTTCCTCGGGCAATGCGGAAGCTCATTTTGGCATCCTGAGGTAACCTTTTAAAATGCAAGCGGCGTTCTGAGAAGCAAGACCTCCAGGATGAACGCTTATCTATTCAGCAACAACACTTTAGTCTGCCAAAATACTGCACTAAGGAGTGCAGTGGACCAGGGAAAGGTCATGTGCAGCCATATGCAAAACCCAGCTGTCTCTTTCTCTGCACCCCAGAAAGATACATGCAATATTAAACAACGTGGAAAAAAATAGAAATGCAATTTAAGAAAAAAAACATCAGATTTTTTTTTTTTTTAGGGAAATAACCCAGATGTGAATTCTTATTACATTCCGATTATTTTTTGGATCCCACAAGTGGAGGCTGTTGTGCTCAGTAAGAATACATTACAGATGGCGAAATTATGCGCTAGGTCAGAAAGGGCACTGCCCAAGAGTTTCAACCTGGAAGATGGTCACTTCCGTAACGTCCTGATAAGAGATCACCTCACATGAGTCCTAATATTTTTGATAATTATTTGTCGATATAAAACCTTCAGGAAGTAACTCATTTTATGCATGCGGTTGCCACAGGCAACTTTTTTTTTCTGCTCCTTACTGATAAATATTCCATTACAGAGATAAGACCGCAGTGTAGCGAGCCACAGTGCACAAAGAAAATCTATATGCAATTTATTTTGTTTTCTTTAGCTCTTTTTTTTCCGGCCCTCTGAGCAGCTGTGCATTGCTCTTAAACTCAGTTGTACTATAAAACAATGCGTGCGCACCCAGCACCCGGTGCAAGGGAAAAATAATTGTGTGCGTTATCATCGGTGCTTGTAAAAAGCCACCCAACAGAGAGTTGAAAAACAGGTTGAATCACTTCAGCAGAGCTGTTTTCAGATTTTACAAGACGTTCATTTTGATGTTGATGGAAGGGAGAAATTATCTCAAAAAGAGAACGACAAGTACGATAACACCTATCTAAGAAAGTAGAGCAATACCCAACGCTCAAACGGATGTTGTACTATCTGAAAAAACAGTATTATCATTTAAAAAAAGGTGTTTTGTGATGTTCAGGCTCCAAGCTTTGCACCTCATGGTGTAATAGAATAAATGCCCATATCTTTGGAGCGTAAAAAAAAAAACGAGATTGGAACTGTGCAAGTGTAATCCAAAGCAGAGGGAGGCTTTCAGTGTAATCAATCTCCAAAAAGGCTTTTAATGGAATCAATGGAGAGAAAGAGGATTGATTTCTACACAGTATACTGCCATTTTTAGATATTCACTCTGTCAAAACTCTCCGTGGCAGACTGAAAACTTCCATCCCCGTGATATAGGTTAATTGCATATTGAGTAAAGTAGTCCATTTGTTAAGTGGCACACGTTTTTCTTGGTGACCATTATGTTAGAGACAGCTGTACGGCAGTACAGAAAATACAACACTAGGCAAGTAAAACATGGTTTCAATCGGATTGCTGTTACTGAGGAAATAGTATCCCTTGTCTGGTTTAGAATAAAGGTTTAAGCACTTCTGGCATTGGAAGTAATTTATGTAGGGGACCGTTCAATGTAGCCTGGTTTTTGACACAATGAAAATACAAGATTTTCAACAAATTAGGCCGAATAGGTCTAAAGGATTTTTTTCTTGAGTAGTTTTTTTTTTTCTGACTGAAAGTTCTCTGTTTGATTTAAGATTAACACGTGGCCATATCAGCCTATCAGTGCCTGATCCTGTTAGACCTCATCAGCTAGGGAGGCTTGGCCTGGGCAGTACTTCGATGGGAGAACGCTGGAACCCCAGGTGCCACAATGGAACAGCCGTTGAGATCAAATTGCCGTTGTGTCGTTGGGCAAGACTCTTCACCCACATTGGCTAGTCTGAATGGTGTGTGTGTGATTGGTTGGTGATGGTCAGAAGGGCCGATGGTGCAAAATGGCAGCCTTGCTTCTGTCAATTTGCCCCAGGGCAGCTGTGGCTACAACGGTAGCTTACCATTACCTGGTATGGCGTGAATGAATAATGCATGTGTGAAGCATCTTTGAGCGTCCTTAAAAGCGCAACAAAGATTCAATGCATTGTCAAAAATTTGAATCCACTGTTTTCTATTTTTTTGCGCTACTTATCGACTCTTAAGGACTCGCTGGAAAACACGTCCCTTGTTCGTAGTATTTTTTTCTCCTAATGTTGTCCTTGATGGAGAAAGATTGGGGCCATTTTCATACTCTTTCTTTTCATACTCTTTCTGAACCCTCCATCACTAATGGATTGCGTAGGGTGCCGGAGCTTATCCCGGCTAATTCAAGGCAAGAGGCAGGGCACATACCGGAGAAGTCGCCAGTCTGTCTTGAAGCCACAGACACACATAATCATTCATTCCTAGGGGCAATTTCATTGTGGCCAATCAACCTAACATGCAAGTTTTTTGGAGGGAATCCGGAGTACCTGGAGAAAACCCACACAAACTCCACATGAAAAGGCCAGTGTTTCAAGGCTCGTCCTCAGTCAGGAGTCGAACCCAAAATCTTCTTGCTGTGAGGCCACCGTGCCACCCAATAAAAATGATCAAAACCTAATTGGCAGTGTTCCTGGTTCTTCAATTTTTCACTCTTTTTTTTTTTTTCATTTCCTGCAAGCTCTCCATCATTAATCTTTCAAAGTGTTCATTATCAAAATAAAACAAGACTTACGGAGCAAAACAATGTCTGAATAACTTTTTTCTATATCATTTCTTGTATTAAAACAAAATGCATGAGTGGAGATCCACTGGCGATATGTGGGGGAAAAAAAAACAAAACAACAAGACAATGCATGAGAACTTGCAAAAAAATTCACCTAAAGTGGCTTATTGACATTGGGTTTACTTGTTAGACCATATTTATGTCAAGTATCTCCCCTGCCAGGTCCATCAACGATGGCATGTAGCAGATGTTTTTTTGTCATTCTGGCCTCAGCCACCTTTGTTGCAACCTATCAGTGCGGTGTCCAATTCCACCTGGGGCTGTGTTGTTTCCCTTTTCTGCTGAGATTTTCCATGAATTAGGTGGACTGTGACAGTGGCTCTCCAGGGTTAAACCCCCCTAGTGGGCTTTGCTTTCAGCCAAACAACTGAGTTCAAGTAAGGTTTAAAGTTACAATCTTTTGACCCCCTTGAACCACCGTATTGGTTTCTGTATTGTGAGTCATAGGTCTTTATCTATTCAACTAATCTCCCAATTTGGTCACATTTTCAATAAAATATCGAAGACATGAGCTCTCATTGTAGTTGAAAATTGTCATCCATTTACAGATATATAGTATTATTAAAAGCCACTGTTGTGGAAACATTTACACTTACTTGGTAAATGCTCACTACACAACATTTCACTTCAGCTGTTTCGATTTAAAGACGCACATGGGTGTAACACGCTCAAGCAATACCAAAGCAATAGTAGCGTGTCGAGCCATATGCGCTATTCTTCAAACATGCATGACAGTTAACTGCTGTCCAACTCTATCAATTACATCATTTTCGTCACGCTAATTTGCTGTGTTCAAACACCTTAAAGCTTGTCAAATATCTCATTATACCAACACATTATGAAGCTGTTGTAGGTATCGAGATGTATTTTGACAGTTGCGAACATCCGTAATGACTAGGCCAGAGTACGAGTGTTGCGAACATATGTTTAAATGGAGCACGTGAAATAATTTTCTTGCATTTTTTATAATTATTTAACTGGAAATAGTAAAGAATGACTGTCCAAACGAGATTCACCATAGGACTGTTGAAAAGTCAAAATGTGTTTTCAGACTATTTGTATTATCCTTTGTTTAACCAAGAAAGTCCTATTGAGTACGATTGAGATTTTTTTGACCAGGAAATTTGTGGTTTTTTCACCCTCGAGTTCAAGTCATATGTTTTACAATACTTGCCGGAACGGAGTCCTGATCCTATACTTTTATATACCTTGAATATACAAGTAAACAAATGCATTTACCGTGTTTTCACAACCATAAGGCGCATATAAAAGTCTTAGATTTTCTTCAAAATGAGCGCGCGCCCTCTCGTGCAATGCGGCCTATGTGTGTTGCGAAAAAAAAGTGAAGCAGATGAACATTACGCTTGCTGTGATTCTGGGAGGTCTGATAAAGGAACTCCAACTGCTGGACATCGGCGTGAACCGGCCGTTCAAAGTGAGGCTGCGATGGATGACCGAAGGAGACCATAGCTTCACAAAGAGTGGGAGGAAGCGCCCGACGCCACAGCGCCACAGTTTGCATGTGGATTGTAAATGCTTGGTCTGCTGGCACTATTGTCCGGACTTTTGCAAAAGCAGGCATCATTTTCGAGACGCCGCACAGTACAGAAAGTGACCCTGACAGCGAGGAAAGTGTACCTGCTATATTGGATTTAGTGCAGCTATTCGATTCCGAAACAGAGGATGAGGACTTGGATGGATTTGATAAATGACTTTATGATGACTGTAACTAATATTAGTTACAGTCGTAATATTAGTTAATAAAGCTAACCAAACTCAGTTTTGCTCCCGATCTATTTTTTAAATATGCACACTTGTATGTGTGTCTGTTGTTGTAAGGCGGACTTAGTAGAGAATATTTATGTAAAACCCGCGCCCTATCATTAGGTGCGCCTTATGTGTGTGTTAAATACAGAGCACATGAAACTGGGATTGCGCCTTTTAATATGGTGCACCTTTTGGTTGTGAAAATACGGTAACTCTGTTTTTCATTTACCTTTTTACATTTAGTACTGAAATGGACTCTCCTAATATCACACTTTTCTTCCTGCGGCGGCTCTCAAAGAATTTTACATTGTAGCTCACATTTACCCATTCAGACCTGATGGTGGAAGCTACCATTCAAGGTGCAAACCACCGTTAGGATCAAGTAGGGTTCAGCATGAGCTCCAGGAGGGGGTTTAAACCCACAACGCACCTCCAGATGCTTGGTCTAACCACTGAGCCACCCTTCCCAAACAGTGCCCACTTCACATTGCAGAAATTCTTGGACACTTAGTTTCAAGCCAAATTTGAGTTTTGTCCAGTGACGCTACTCTGCATGTGTTGCTGCTTCTGTTGAGCGGGTCTTGTGAATATTCTCGTATGCTGGTTCTGGAGAAACTATGGCTATGTGTTCACGGATTTCTGGTGCTGGTAGTATGCTCCGACATCTGCATACTGATTATCGGTCTCATTTTATGGCATCATGTAACTAGATCTGATTTGAAAGTAGTAGAATATATTTTCTTAATGGCGATTGGGAGGTAAAGGTTTGATTTCGTTTGAGTCTGAAACCTTATGTTTGAGCAGGATTGTTGCTCAGGTAAACAGATCGGACCATCTTGAAAAGGATTGTAAATGGACTCCATACAAAGTGGCGGAGTCTCTTTGTATCTGAACCATTTCACATTCCACGACATTTTAACCCAGCCACTGCTCTGAGTCCTCGGGTATTAAGTGGAACATGATAGTCAATGAATACATCACTGTAGAGAACAACTGCGTTTTAAGGGAGCAAACTCTAGGTTTGGTTTAGAACTGATATTTTTCTTTACAAATTCCTCGCTCAAGTTCAAAACACATTTAGGCATGGGGTTCGCTAACTTCTTAGATTTTTAGTGCACTTCATTTTTGTCAGACTGCCTCAGACACCACACAATCAATCTCCATAACAGCTCTTGAAATCCATTTCAATGCCCTTTTTTCTCCCCGAGTCCGAGCAGCAGGAATTTGGGTCGAGTACAGTGGCCATTAGTCAGACAATGGATCAATCCTGGTAGTGGGGTTATTTGTAAGGTGACCAGTTTGTATTTTAGTTTATACTGTTGCCTTTTTTCCTGATCAATAAAACCTCTTGTAGCATTGTAGTTTTTTTAGATCCTCACTTCCAGCCTGGTTGTACTTAGTGTTTTGTGTTCTAAATGATAAACACTTGGTTAAAATACTTCTGTTGTTCAATTTAAGTTTTACATTCATATTCCACATGTATTTTCATTTTGTCACACATTGTTCAGACTTGTTTATCCATTTCATTACAAATCTAGAAAAAAGCTACCATTTCAGCAAGGTGTGCTACCACCGGAACACAGTCGCTACAAATGCGCATGTACTTCCTCTACCTTCTGCATGTAGACCGCTGATGCACGACACGGTCAAAACGCTCAATAGGTTACTGCTTGAGGCTGTACACAGCACTTGGAGTCTGAAATAGTGAAAAGGTTGGATTTATTTCTGTTGCAAGACTTTCTAACACCATTAGTGTAATAGACTGCTCTCACATGTGCAACTCCTCACCACATTCGTTCTCTCAACCATCACGTTATAAATGTTCAACTCGCCTTTGACTTTTACATGCATCATCCGAGTGTTGTTTTCATGAGAAATAACAACAAACATGTTTTTTAATAACTTAAAGTAATTAGTTGACAGATTTTAACACGACCGTCCGGTTTGTCCAATTAACCACAACCATGTGAGTTACTTGAAGGTTTAATCTCATAAGATGTGTAAACCGATTCGCACTGCCGACCTCCTTTAGAAGGGAAGCTGAATGTGTCTGAATGAAAAAGATGGTTATTTACTTTTTCACAGCTAACGATACTCTGAAAGATGAGAAGTCATCCTAAAGAGTACTCGTTTTTTGCAAATACATCAAGAGACGCTGCATCGGTCCGTCGTGGTAAAGAGACAGCTGAGCCAAAAAGCAAAGGTCTCGATTTACAAGTCGATCTACGTTCCTACCCTCACCTATGGTCACCAGCTGTGGGTGGTGACCGAAAGAATGAGATTGCTGGCCGGGGAACGATTTGGGATCCTTCCGGGTGAGCTGGAGGATGCAGCCGGGGAGAGAGAGGCCTGGGCTGCCCGTTTGAGGCTGTTGCCCCTGCGACCCGACCCTGGAACAAGCGGAAGATGGTGGAACGGAACGGAACATCAAGAGAATTTAGATTGATGGAGTTTTTTATTGTTAAGTGATTCACTGGTTCATGTCTTGGTGCTTATACATGTTGTTCCAAAGCAACAACCGCCATGGCTGGCCGAACAACACATGTGTGGGACAACCCCAAGCTGACTCTCAACACAAAGAGGAAGATTTACCGAGCGTGTGTGCTGAGCACACCAAAGTACAGACATGAAGTTTGAACACTGTTTACTAACCAAGAGCAGTGACTAAACAATTTCCTTCTGGTTAGACGTCTCCTAGGCATCATCTGGCAAGATTGAGTATCCAACACGGATTCCCTGAGTCAGACGAGCATGTCCAGTAGGTTTGCAATCCTCTCCCAGAGGCGCCTGTGCTGGCTAGGCCATGTATGCAGGATGGACGATGGCCTCATTCCAAAGGACATCCTCTATGAGGCGCTCCTATAGGAACATGACCACCTGGATGACCTTTGCGGTACAAAGATGCCTGCAAGAGGGATCTGAAGTCACGCAAAGTCAATACCGCAGCTCTCGAAACAGTGACTTTTGACCGCTACAGGTGGCGTGCAACCGTCAAAATCGATGTCAAACAGACCGAGGAGGATTAGGAGGACGTCAAACACGAGGCCACAAAGACCTGGAAACTGCAAAAAAAGTCAGTCTGCCATTGGGCCCCATATGACTTTCGCAATGCCCGAACAGCTCAACCTACGACCCAATGAAGGCTAAGCAACAAATTATTCCCCAATGATATCAAAATCCTGAATTTCCTTATGAGTGTGATTATCACTCAGTTTTAGCTTCAGCATTTTCTGCTGGTCCATCTTTTATTTAATACACAAACACCAACAGAACAATTCTTCAGGCAGTAATACGGTCAATAAAAACTGAACACATGCCCACAAATCATTGTTTGTACAAGTAGAGGGATTAATCTCCTGTTGGCATGGAAACAAGGCATAGTTTCAAAAAGTCAAAGGGCACGTCTACTATTGGAGAAAAAAAAAAAATTCTCATTCACTTAAAACTCATTTTATGTTCAAACAACCTGGTTTGTTTTATTAGCCCGAACAAAAAAGAAGAGTTTTGCGGAGTAAAATTTAAAATAAATGTAACAAGTTCTAACTACGTCGGTTTTAGGTATGCTTCAGAGTGATTTTATTTCAACCCTTTAAATTACAGTTTTGATAGGGCAGAACGAAAAAAAATATCGATTCACACCAGTTTTTCTTTCCCCTCTTTTGGCCTATTGAAGAAGACAAAGAGGCTGCTTGTTTCACAAACTTCTCTCAAGTGTATGCCATTCATTCAGTCCAAGGTTGTTCATTTTGCCCTTATGGTTGCAGAGCAGTTACTCGCTAAATAAAATATTAAAGAGTAAATTTTGAAAAAAGAAGCCTTGAATTGTGTGTGAGGAGTATTATGTTCTGTCAGAACTGTCAACTTTCAAAATCAGACACTGATTGTTGTACACGTTTAGAGATATTATGTTATGACAGATTGTACGAGATGGTGTTAAGGCTATGAACTTGATATATTTATAGCCCACCAATCAATTTTTCTCTGACAGATAGAAGCTTATTTCAGCTTCATTTTTTCAATCGGAGCAGATTTGTTGCTGCTAAGTTATCATTTCTGCAAACTAAAACTTACGTATAAGTTAACATTTTTTAGCCGATAATTTTCAGTCATTTTATGGGCAGAATATTTAGGCGCAGCCGAGGCGTTGGAGGGATCCGGTTTGGTGACCTCAGGATCGGATCTCTGCTTTTTGTGGATGATGTGGTTCGTTAGGCTTCATCGGACCGTGATCTCCAGCTCTCGCTGGATTGATTTACTGCAGAGTGTGAAGCGGCCGGGATGGGAATCAACGCCTCCAAATCCAAGACCATGGTCCTCGCCCAGAAAAGGGTGGAATGCCCACTGCGGGTCAGGGACAGGGTCCTGCCCCAAGTGGAGGAGTTTAAGTATCTCGGGGTCTTGTTCACGAGTGGGGGAAAGATGGAGCGGGAGATCGACAGGCGGATCGGTGCGGCATCAGCAATAACAAGGACGCTTCATCGGTCCGTCGTGGTAAAGAGAGAGCTGAGCCGAAAAGCAAAGCTCTCAATTTACAAGTCGATCTACGTTCTAACCCTCAACTATGGTCACCAACTGTGGGTGGTGACCGAAAGAATGAGATCAGGGGTACAAGCGGCCGAAATGAGCTTCCTCTGCCATCCGGGAGGAGCTCGGTGTCGAGCCACTCCTCCTCCAGGTCGAGAGGAGCCAGATGGGGTGGTTAGGGCATCTAGTCAGGATGCCCCCCGAGCGCCTCGCCGGCGAGGTGTTTCGGGCACGTCTCACCGGCAGGAGACCAAGGGGCAGACCCCTGACCCGCTGGAGAGACTATGTCTCACACCTGGCCGGGGAACGACTTGGGATCCTTCCAGGTGAGCTAGAGGATGCAGCCGGGGTGAGAGAGGGCTAGGATACCCGTTTGAGGCTGTTGCCCCCGCGACCCGACCCCGGAACAAGCGGAAGATGACGGAACGGAAACGGAACGGAAAATTTCTAGATGAAAAAAACCCCAAAAATGTACAGGTAGTGTTTCAAATGAATGAAGATTATTGCATAGTGAGAAACATACATTCACTATGATGACACTTCAAAACCAAAAAAATGTATATTAATATTTACAATACAAATGATATTTAAAAAAACAATGTTAGCTTTTTAATGCATTTTAATACCAAGATAACATTAAATAATCCTATTTAAAAATATATGCTCAAAAGCATTAAACAGTACATATATTTTTATACAGTGAAACAAATTAATTGTTGATGCTTTTATATTCATTTTCAAACCACTCCATCAAATATTTGGGTCGCAATAGGTGGGTCAATAAGTCTTGTATCTCACCACAAAGAAAGACACACAATCAATCAGAAGCTCAATCATACCAAGAGATGATTTGAGTTCACCAACCAGATTTCAGTTCATTTTTTTAAAAGTCGCTCGATATTTTGCGGTTCTTCTTTTGAGGCCTCACTGTTTCGCTGCTTCTAACTTTTGTATAAATAAATTTATAGTACAGTTTTATAATATTTCTTTTGTTTTCTCTTTCAAGCACATGGAGACCATTCTAATGATAATTACAGCTGTCACTGTTGGTAAATTTAAATTTTTTTTACAAATGTTTCAACTTCAACAGTTTAAACAACAGAGAAAACTGTGAAAATGTTGACAGCTGTTTGAGAAAGGTTGATGAAGTGTGTGGTGATGATTTTACAGCCTTAAAACAACAATAATTTGTGTTTTTTTTAAAGTTGACTACTTTGCAAATTTCACCCATTGCAGGTTATTTTTAGGACGAGTAGCAGTAATTAACAAGGGATTACTGTATATCGTATTTTCACAATCATAAGGCGCACCGTATCAAAAGGCGCAGTCCAAATTGTATTTAACGCACACATAAGGCGCACCCGATGATAGGGCGCGAATTTTATATACGTACATATCCTCTACACCGTCCGCCTTACAACAACAACACACACAAACACACGCGAGTGTATTCAAAAATAGATCGGGAGCAAAACTGAGTTTGGTTGTCTTATTTAAATAATAGTTACAGTCATCATAAAGTCGTGTATCAAATCCATCCAAGTCCTCATCCTCCGTTTCAGAATGTAACAGCTGCGCTAAATCCAACATAGCGGGTTCACTTTCCTCGCTGTCAGAGTCACTTTCTGTACCGTGGAGCTCCGCGGAAATGATGCCTGCTTTGGCGAAAGCTCGGACAACAGTGCCAGTCCTGATCCGGATGGAAAAATTTGCAGCGTTTCATAAATGGAACACACCAAGATGGACCTCCTTGGAAATGCTCGATTTTCATTTCCTCCGCTAGCATTACCGCCTTTAGCCAAAGAGTGACAGTGGAAACACTCCTTCCAGTCGTTCTTTGCTCGATCGATGATACATTGCTGGAGTCTTTCCTCCAACTCTGGCCACCTCGCCTTATTTCGGCGGAAACTCAACTGCATCTTCTTGACCTGTTGCAGTTCGTTTTCCAACTTCCTCCACTTACGAACTATCAACTCTTTCATTTTAAATTTTCTGGCAGCGGCTCAATTTCCATGTTCCTCTGCTTATCTGATTGCCATCAGTTTAAACTGAGCTTCATAAGCGTGTCTCTTTTCCATTTTCCGTGTTGTTAAAACAGCAATGTTCTGCATAAAGCACATACCTGTTCTTTTATACTCAATCCAAGCCCACACTTCCCTCTTTAATGTTCTCACGTTCTCAACTGCGTCCACCTCATGGTTCTCTAATACGTCCGCAAATCACAAATCACATAGGGCGCACTGCCCGATAGGGCGCACCGCTCATTTTGAAGAAAATGTGAGAATTTTATGTGCACCTTATGGTCGTGAAAATATGGCACATATTTAAGAAGACTGATTTCCTCTTCTTTTTAAATCTAATTTAAATTGATCCCTTTTTAAGTTACACATATTCATGCTTATAGAAGATGGAGTTAAGTGAGCAAGTATTTCCAAACCTTCCAAACACCTACCGGAATGCTCAAACACATTTGTCTCCAACACCTTTTAGCAGAAATAAAATAGCTTCACCGTTTGCAAATCATCCGACAATGATGCCAGTAAATGGCAGACAGCAGGTAAACGTTCGCTAACTCAGCCGGTTCATGATCCCTTTCTGCCAGAGGATAGAAAAGGGACCACAGACGGAAATTATCCATTGCGGCCGAGCCCATCTCTCTGTGGTCAGAGTGCTTGCTTCTCTCCAGGAGAGAGTTCAGATTTCACTTGTGAGTGGAGAAGTGACCAAACCTGATACCTGAATTTCATTTGGAGGAAATGGGGTGAAATTGAAGGGTAACGGTAAAACCCATCCGAGCCTTTAACAGTATACAAGATTAAAATAGACAAAGAGTGCTCTGTTTTCTGACGTGTTCACACGCCAGCGTCTCGCCGGATCTTAGATCTCTTCTCACCCTGCACCTTCTTTGTTCTCTGTCACCTTACTCTGCAGGTGTTTGGCATCAGCCATGACAAGTTGAGCGTCAAAACAGAGCTGGCAGATTGTTGACATCTTCACTCGCAGTGTGCGCGGATTAAATGCTTCTGACAGGGGTTGTTGTTTCATGACTGAGTGCTTATGAATTATGAAACAGATGTAGTTTTATGCAGGTCCTGCACTCATGGCAGTCGTGCCAGCATCTGTCCCTTATTGGCTGTAACACACTCACTTCATGCATCGGCCCATGTAGGCCGTCGAGCTACAGCATCGCAAGTGAGGTGTGACTGGGGACCATAAACTTTGATCAGATACTCTGCAACAGAATACTTTATTCACATATGCAAGACAATGTTTGATCATATTAAAAAAAAGAAGGCCTAGTAGAAAAAACATGGCTGTAGGTTGTTTGCTTTGTTTTCTTTCTTGAGTTTCTGTTTGTTTTCAAGCAGTTTTTTGATTCCCCCGTCTACAGTTCCTTTGGTTAAGAATTCCCCAGATGTGATGTTCCCGCATGATGGAATAGTATTGTAAAATTTCAGGCTGCGTATAAAAATGGATTCCTAGTCCCTTCAAGCTCACCGAACGTATTCTGTACATGCTGAGCGTGGACTTCTTCGATCTTTGATCATAAGAAGCTCCCACTGTACCACTCACACAAATGCATGCTGAGACTATGGGCTGTTGAAAAAAAGTCCCCAAAACAGCCTTTAGTCTGTCAAACAATTGCATCTTTTGGAGCTCAGTTTGAAGATGAAAAAAATACAGACTGTATTTACTTTTCCTTTCCTTGCTTTTTGTGAACACAACTAAAATGCTTTCTAAGCGCTTTCACTTTCATCAAATTTTATTGTTGCATAAACTCTTCATGAAACCGATTTGATGCTGTTATATCAGTATGAGTTTCTTTTAATTTTGTATCTCGTTAAACATTCCATACTTTTGATGTGTTTACTGGCACCATTTACTGGCATCCTTTTGTCTCTGGAGACAATAGAGTCCACACCTAGATACTTATCTATTTGTGCAGCGTCGGCTGTAGCTGAACTAGCCGATGCAAGGGCTGAAGATCCTTACCATACTTGCTGCATATGTGATAGGTGGTATAAGCCATTGGGGTAACGGTGGCATACTGACATTTTTGCCGGGTTGGATCTTTCTGTTCTCCTCGGCCTGCTTGATACCAACTTTGACAGTTGTGCTATCTGTAGCAGTCAGAGGTTACTGACTCGAAATCTTTGGTGTCAATGTAGCACAACTTCAGAATCCCATTGCAGGCATGTTTGTACCACAGGGCAGGTCGTCCAATTGACCACGTTCCTGTGGCCAGCTCCCCGTAGAGAATGTCTTTTGGGTTGCTGCCATTGTCCACTCTGCATACATGGCCTAGCCAGCGCAGGTACCTCTTTCAGAGGATGGCGAAAATACTGGACTTGCTCGTCAGGGTTAGGACGTCCGTGTTGAATACTCAATCTTGCCAGGTGATGCCTTGGAGACGTCTAAGGTTACGCAGGTGGAAAGCGTTTAGTCTCCGCCCTTGGTAGATATACAGTGTCCAAGCTTTATTGCCGTACAGTAGCGTGCTCAGCACACACGCTCGGTTAACCTTTATCTTTGTGTTGAGAGTCAGCATGGGGTTGTCCCACACATGCCTTGTTAGGTAAGCCATGGCGGTTGTTGCTTTGGTTGTCCGGATGTTTGTGTTCCTATAGTGTTAAATTATAAAATAGGGATATTTAGACCCAAGATTGAACTAATTTTGTGCCCAAAACCAAACAGCAACCAACTGGATGTTACAAACTCATTACAAATGTGACTCCTGTTTTAGAACCCAATGTTACAAGCCCACTTTCATCTTAAGCTATACAATCACTGCCCATATCAATAATACAAGAGAGTTGTCCGCTATGGAAAAGCCAAAACAGGTTCACCAATGATAGTATTTTTACGATACTCTTGAAAATGAACACAATATGCGGTCTCTTTTGGCATTCAGTTTCTTTCTTTACCAATCCAAAGAGCATCTCAGATAAATATGTTGAATCCAGGAAGCACTTTACCGTAAACAAATTTTTTGAATAGATATTCACTGACTGGATTCATGGGGATTTACTAGGTCCATCTGCAAGGTGGAAGTTACCGACCTGAACAGATGCTTTCTCCAATAATCAGGTAAATATTTTTCACAGTGGATTTGCAGACAGATGCTTATTTAGAGTCCAGCGCAAGCAGTAAATTTGTTTGTAGAGTAGGCAGAAGTTCTGACTTTGATGATTAAAAGTACCTACTTTTGTATGTCTCTCAATTAAATAACTTAGGCAATGACTGATATTCTTCAAAAGAAGTGTAAGGACAAAAAAAGAACAATTGTCTGAATCATTGAAACAAGAAATAAGTCACATGTTGGTAACAACTTCAAAGATCGTCATGGGCATTTGTAGTTGTCACAAAATACAATGAAAGCGCGGCCAAATGATAGAAAAATCGGTTTCCGTTACAGACTAATACAAAAAAATGTAAAGACTGCCATGACAAGAACTGAATATTTTTATTTTTATCTGTAGACCTTCTTGTCTTTGTATGATCATTATTTCAATTTTTTTAGGGAAACTGAACCAGGTGTTGTTGTTTTTTTAACTTAAAATATATGGAATTATGTATTTATTTATTTTTTGCTATCAAAGACGGGTTCTATACAATAAAGAGTTACCACTGAATACATTGAAGCCATGTTTTGGGTGGTACTCCATCCTCTTTGAAGTGGGTTTTTCACATGCATTCCATATGTTTAAACTTTAAAACTCTACAATAAACTTTATTTTTCTTTACTTTCTTCCAAAAGTTCATGTATTGTGAAACAGCAACGTAACACTTAATCCCTGAAGACTCCTCAAAGAGGGTAGTTAGAACTCTATACTCCAAAGTACTGCTTTTACTTCCATAACTCACCACTTTCTGATAAACAAGGAGAATCTGAGACAGTTGATAAATTCTGTTTTCCCCTTTGTGATGCCTCACATATCAATTTATGTTTCTCAGACAATGAATATGTTCAATCTGACCATCGGAATAAGATGTCAAGAGATGATGGGCTCTTTGAGTTAGCAATATTACCCGCTGTCCAGCAGAAACTCACACCACATGGTGTCCTTTTCCTGATCCTTTTACTGTTGTTTCACTAATTCTTCACAGTTCTGTGTTGGTTTTTCTCTCAAAGTAAATTCAAGGTCTTTGGTGTTTTGTTTTCACAGATTTTTGCCTCCGAAATGTCATTCCTTCTCTAAGTCTCCAAACTATGGCTGGTTTCTGATCCTCGACAACAGCCACTTAGCCAGATTTACTCAGTTTGCTTTGGTTGGGTAACAACTGGCATGGAAACATGGTTCACTGTGTACTTGGGCAGAAAAAACGTTGTTGGTAATTTGAGGGTTCTGCAGCAGTGTTTCAAAAAATGTACCCAATTAAACATTTTATAGATGTTTAATAGTATAGTATAGTAAAGAAAATGTCCATTTTTTTCAATGGATAAAAACTACATTTACTAAATGATTACTAAATGGAAAAGCGAGGTTAAGGGAGAAGAAATCAAGAAGGTGGAAGGTTTTAAGTATATAGGATCAACAGTCCAGAGCAATAGAGAGTGTGGAAAAGAGGTGAAGAAGCGTGTTCAAGCAGGCTAGAACGGGTGTAGAAAAGTATCAGGCATGATGTGTGATAGAAGAGTTTCAGCTAAAATGAAACGGAAAAGTGTACAAAATCGTAGTGAGTCCCGCCATGCTGTTTGGTCTAGACGCAGTAGCACTGAGAAAAAGACAGGAAGCAGAGATGGAGGTAGCAGAGATAAAGATGCTGAGGATCTCTCTGGGAGTGACCAGATTGGACAGGATCAGAAATGAGTGTATCAGAGGAACAGCACATGTTAGAGGTTTTGGAGATAAAGTCCAAGAGGCCAGACTGAGATGGTTTGGACATGTACAGAGAAGAGAGATCGAGTACATCGGCAGAAGGATGCTGGGTTTGGAACCACCAGGAAAGAGGTCTAGAGGAAGACCAAAGAGGAGGTTCATGGATACAGTGAAGGAAGACATGGAGATAGTTGGTGTGACCAAAGGGGATACAGCAGATAGGGTTAGATGGAAGAAACTGACTTGATGTGGCAATCCCTGAAGGGAAATGCCGAAAGGAGAAGAAGAAGACTAAATGATTACTCAAATTTCTATGAACCAGTGTCATGGATACTGTGATAAGAAATAAAAGCATTCTGGAGGATTTTACCATCTGCAAATTTGTTGGTGGTCTTAAAAGGTGTACAGATCCCTTATAAAAATACCATGTTGAACTCAATCCGAGAATAGAGCTCCAAAAGTCTCCATCAAGAGAACCCGGTTTCATAAAAAGATCAGGAAAGTCTTGGGAATCTTAACATGTCCATGCCCAAAAATGGAAACCCTATTTGGAGGAGCTAAACCTTTTAATCCCCTGGAGACAATGCATTGATTCCAGAGTACCTTCAAAATCAATTTTCACTTAGCGCAATCTGCTTCTACATCCCAAAATGTAACCTGAGACTGTAGAAGAAGTCGTGTGTGGATTTCAAAAAGATCACTGGGTAACACATGTTCTACGGTCAGACGAATCTAAGTTTTAGCTGCTAATGGAAAGAACTGGTGTTTGGTCAAATACGGAAAAAAATCCTACTCTCTACCATCAAAGGTGAAACATTTCGATGCCCAAAGGTCTATCGTTATTTCAGCAGGATGATGCCAGTCTTCATTCAGCACAACTTCTAACACCTCGGCATTCATAGTAACCCAAGGCATGTGCTTGACCGACCTCTCTGCAGTCTGTATTAGTCTTCCATAGAAAATGTATGAAGCATCATAAAGGGAATCAGAAAGTAACCACACACTGTTGAGCTGATTAGATCTTCTCGGTGAAATTGGATACAAAAACGTTGAAAAGAAAACTGTATCAATTTACAAATCATTAAAAAGTGCAACAGAAAAGAAAAACTTTCTCATAAAAATGAATTGAGGCGTAAAGTTGTTTACTAAAGTTTTTGATGTTCATATTTCCATTTAAATAGACAACAAACAAACGATTTGAGTTTTTAATCTTTACATTCGATCAGTCAACAAAATGCGGTGACGTCTTTGGAATATTTTTACATTTATTTTTCAAAGTTGTCCCTTTTTTTTTTATATATAAGGAAGATAATTTTCCTTTCACAAGTTCACCAGTGGATAGATGATAATAATCACCTTCTTTTTTTCCTCACATGTGTAAGTGATAATGATATGTCGCTAAAGTGGCAAGCACATAAAAGCGACAGTAATGATTGATGATGATGCGACTTGAATTATGAGGTGGTGTGGAGTGAACGAAGCGTAGGAGGAAGCCGCCTGCGTGTCCGTGGTAGACACTCAGGCTGCTCGTGGCAGAATAAGGAAGCAGATGGGTCAGAGGGAGAAACATAACAGTGCACCAAGTGACATCCGGAAATCATTACGTCCAATCAGAGGCGCGCGGAAAGTGCAGGCCGATTGAGATTGATGGCACCAGACCGCTGCTTTACAGCTCTGAATAAATGAGGGAGAAAAGAGGACAAGAAAACAACAAAACCACAGCGTCTTCTCCATTTCGCACCCACAGAGTTCTGGTTTCATTGTGCGTGTGCTTGTTTGTGCTCGTCTCTTTTATTTCTTTTTTTTTTTTGCTTGTCTTCGAGTGAGCTTGTGTACATTCACAGTGTATCTTTTATGTTCACTGTGAGAAAGTCGACGGAAAAGAAAGTGAAACAAAGACTTATCATCTACTCACTGTTTTCTGTGTTGTTAGTTTAGCACACGGAATACCAAGTGGAAAGATCGGAGTTCTAAACAGAGACAGATCACCGTGAAGAAGTTACAGTTGTTAAGAATAACGATAGAAAAGAAAATATACAACAACTAAACATAGATCGTCTTTTATATACTTGGAGTCGAGTTTACAGATAAGACGCGGGTTGCATTCATGCTAAAAAAAACTCGAAAGAATAGGCTTGGTTGAGTAAAATCTATAGAAATAGTTCAACTCTTTTTATTCTGTTTGCTTTCATGGAACTTTAACTCAAAAAAAGAATAAAGCATCCAACGATTATCGCACAATTTTGACTTTGGGTCCATTTTACAAACAACTGACCAAGAAAAAGAAGATTGGCCCAAACTGAAAATAGCTCATTCGAAACATAAAGAGAGGGCATCTGATAGTCTCTGTTTTTGTTTAGTATAAACCCTGCGCATTTTTTGAAAGAAACTTGAGGCATAAAGAGCAGCAACACATGAGCTACCTATCTTGTTGGATTTTAAAGTTTCACATAATTTCTTTTCTATTGATTTAGTCACGATCAGGCTGTAAAAAAAGAACATCGAGACCCGAGGACCCCTTGTTCAATCAATGAATACCATTTTGGTCACTCGTTCATTTTCTTAACGTCCATTCCTACCGAAGTTCCGTAAGTGCCAGAGACAATCCCAGCTGATTCAAGGCGAGAGGCAGAACACACCCCGAACAGGTCGCCAGTTTGTTGCGGGGCCACACTCATACAACTATCCACTCATTCCTAGAGGCCTTTTCGGGTTTTTTTTGTCGAGGATAGAAGGGAACCAGAGTACCTTTGCACACAGAAAAGCAAGTGTTCCAAGCCTCGTCCCCACCCGAGACTCGAACACCGACCTTCTTCCTGTGAAGGCGTCATGCTAACCACTACGTCACCATGTTGCCCACCTTGGTACAAAAAAAAACAAAAAAACAACGTAACTTATGCCATTGTTTTTAGGTTTGTTAAAAATGGACCAATAGACCTTGTGAAAATGTTAATGGAAGTGTTGAAACTAGATGAGCGTCAGTCATTCATCCATCTTCTTAACTGTCCACTCCTACTGAAGTTCCGGAAGTGCCAGAGACAATCCCGGCTGATTCAAGGCGAGAGGCAGAATACACCCCGAACAGGTTGCCAGTTTGTTGCGGGACACCACTCACACAACCATCCACTCATTCCTAGGGACAATTTCATTGCAGCCAAACAACCTAACATGCATGTTTTTGGAGGGTAGAAGGAAATCAGAGAACCTTTGCAGACAGAAAGGCAAGTGTTCTAAGCCTCGTCCCCACCCGGGAGTCGAATCCCGACCTTCTTGCTGCGAGGGCACTGTGCTAACCACAGTGCCACTATGTTGCCCACCTTGGTACAAAAAAAATCAAATCAACGTAACTTATGCCAAGTGTTCCAAGCCTCGTCCCCACCCGAGACTCGAACCCCGACCTTCTTGCTGTGAAGGCACTGTGCTAACCATTACATCACCATGCTGCCCACCTTGGTACAAAAAAAATCAAATCAATGAATCAAATCAACGTAACTTATGCCATTGTTTTTAGGTTTGTTAAAAATGGACCAATAGAACTATTGAAATTGTTAATGGGAAGTGTTGAAACTAGATGAGTTTAACTTAAAAAAATTTGTCCATGGATACAAGACAAATTGCATCCATAGACCAACCATTTAAAACAGGCACGGCAACAAATGGTTTGCAGGAGAACAGAAGGTTTCTGTGGCAGTCAGATGAGAGAAGATTATGCCCTGAGGTCTGGTTAAAGTGGTGACACAATGGGGGAGACGGTGGGCTGCTGGCTACTTGTAGTGCTGCCTGCAGCAAAGCCAGTTAAGCAGAAACGTGTTAGTTAGGAGGGGAGGCTGATGTGTCCTTTAGGTAGCTGGGGGATTAGTGAGGCCCATGCCTGCGTATCTTAAAGCTTCTTTGTCCAATTTGATGACTGCTACCCCACACAGTGCTGCCCACCCCGCAAAAAGTTGTGGTTTATGCATTACAAAACTATGACATCTTCAGGTCCAAAGACTTCAAACCTGATTAAAGATGGGAGAAAATTTGTCAAGATTTTAAATATTGTTGAGTATCATTAAGTCGAAATAGACTATTTTAATTGGATTTGCTGTGCCTTTCATTGACAGAAGTGATCTTTAAAATGACGAATCAAGAGGAAAAGATTTCTAACCGGGATTTCAGATTGAAAAAAAAGAACTATCTCCGTCCACTAAGTAACCTCAAAAAGATATTATCCTATTGAAATAAAGGTCCGCCTGACGGGGAATGGGTTACTTGAAGAGGAATTCAAATTAAAATGCCTGTTGATGAGCCGCTAATAATTTGTGCAGGGCTTTAAACTGAGTGTTTGTGTTAGACAAAAAAAATAGTGGGTTTGATCTGCCAGTCTTCTTCTTCGTTTGGCATTTCCCTTCAGGGGTCTCCACAGCAAGTCAGTTTCTTCCATCTAACCCTATCTGCTGCATCTTCTTCAGTCACACCTACTATCTTCGTGTCTTCCTTCACTGTATCCATGAACCTCCTCTTGGTCTTCCTCCAGGCCTCTTTCCTGGTGGTTCCAAATCCAGCATCCTTCTGTCAATATAATCTCACTCTCTCCACTGCGGTGAACGGTCTTTTCAGCCACAGACATTTGAGCCAAAAAACTGCAACCTCGGCTATTTGAGCCATGGTGGCTCGGAGATTTCAGCCATGGACATTTGAAGAACTGCAACCTAGCCTAGGCTATTTGAGCCATGGGATAAAAATGACTAAAAGCAATTATTTTCTGTAATGCAACTGTTTATTTACAATAGATTTTTTACATAAAATATCAGAATATTTTACAAGTTTAGTTGTCCTCCACGGTTTTTGGCCCAAATGTCCGTGGCTGAAATGTCCGAGGCTGAAATGTCCTAAATTTGGTGGCGCACACGGCTCAAATATCCTAGGTTGCAGTTTTTTGGCCCAAATGTCCGTGGCTAAAATTTCCGAGGTTGAAATGTTCTAGAACCCTCCACTGCACATGTCCAAACCATCTCAGTCGGCCTCTCTGACATTATCTCCAAAACCTCTAACATGTGCTGTTCCTCTGATCCTGTCCATCCTGGTCACTCCCAGATCGTCCAGTGTTAACTTGCAATGTTTTATATCTGGTTATTTCTGACCAATGCTGCACAACACTGCCCATGGTGTTCACTGTTTGTACTGCTTTGTTTGGCTGCTTCATGCAAATGATCCAAAAGAGCTTTGGAAACAAAACAAATTATGCTTAAAAAAGCAGCAGCAGCATGTGTGTCACTCATTACTTTGACAGTGTCTGACAGATTTTCCTGTTAGTAACCCTAATGTCTGTTTTTTTTTTCTTCGTGTGGTGAAGGTATCTGTTTGGAGTCTTCGAAGACATTTTAGTAGTGAATCAAACACATTAGAATTGACAATACCTACTTTTGTGCCGTCACCGCTTTTTTTTCCATTCAGAACATTGTAAGAAGAAGAAGTCTATTTTGTGGTAAATTGTTGAATTGTAGTTGATTCATTCACAACATAGAAATTTTGAGAGAGGAAAAAAAGAAAAATGAATTTGTCAAAGATCCTCTAAAAAAGACTAAATGGATATTCGTTCCATCCAGGTTTAATGCTTAAGCAAGGCATTTAATTGGTTAACAAGTTAAACGACAAAATAATAAACAGAGATAAGACAATAAATTGGAAATTCTGAAACAATTAAAACCATGTTAAAAAAATGATAAAGCATGCATACGGAAGGCGGTAGCTCGCGGACCAAAGTTAACCGAAAGTTAACCGGAAGTTCGCGGGTTTGTTTTCCATTGAGTTCACGTCTAGGGTCCTTGGAGAAGACATCCTCGGCCCCGCCCGCCCCCCTCCGTTTCTTGTGGCAGCCTGCTGCAGTGTGATGCACCACACAAATTTCCCCGTATACAAAAAAACAAAAAAAAATGGATCAAGATTCAGTGCAGATTTCCCATATAGGTGAAAGTCCGAGGAACCGTTTACAACGTGGAGTTCAGTTAGTACCCCCATTTGGTGACAGCTTTCCTTCTCTAAACAGTTTGACTTATTTGCACCAAAACAGCTAAAAACAGCCCCCTCATGTTTAGTCTGGAATCCTCTCAGTGCTTGTTGACCCATTATTACTGCAGGGTCTTTGTTATATCCTCCGAAAATTCCATAAATAGGTCTAAAACCAATTTGTAACGGCTGACCATCAGGTCATTTAAACACATTTAGACATAAAGTGCACTGTACAGATAAATAGCTTGAATTCCACTCTGTACAAGTAGACTTTAAAGAGATTTTTGTAGAAAAAAAATAGGTTTATGGTTTCTGTAAAAACTCAAGCTTTGTTTTCTTGTTTTTGCTTTTCTGTTCAGGGGTGCCGCGGGAAGGCAGTGTCTTCCATCTAACACTATCTTGGGCATCTTCTTCTCTCGGACTCTTTTCCCACCCATTGAGGCATGCTTACACATGCTTCTTCACCTCTTTTCCACACTCGCTTTGCGCTGGGCAAATGAGCCTAAGTACTTGAAATCTTTCACCTTTTATCTTTTCTCCCTGTGACCGAGCTCTTTCAATGGGGTCCCTCTCATTGACACATGTACTCTGTCTTACTGCAGCCAACCTTTATTTCTTTCTTTTCCAGGCTTTTGCATTTTGAAGGTAAACCATCAGAGAAGAAAAACTGATGGATAATGCTTGTTTCAGTGAACAGTGTAGTATTAGTTCTGTTCTGTTGTCTTCTGCTTATCAAGGGCCGAGTCGTGGGGGCTACAGCCTGAGACGGGAACCCCAGGCTTTTCTCACCCCTGCTGCATCCTCCAGCTCACCTGAAAGGATCCCTAGGCGATCCCCAACCAACTGTCAGAAAAAGTCTTTCCAGTGGGTATGATGTCTGCCTCTGGGTCTCCTCCTGGTGGTACATGCCTGAAACACCTCACCAGCGAGAACTTCGGTAGATCCAAACTACCCTTCTAGCTTCTCTTGACCAGGAGGAGCAACGGCTATACTCCGAGCTCCTCCTGGTTGTCAGAGCTCTTCACTCTATTTCTGAGTGAGAGTCCAGCCACCCTGTGGAGGAAGCTCATTTTTGCCACTTGTATTCACAATCTTGTTCCTTTGGTCACCACCCATAGCTGGTGACCATAGGCTAGAGTATATACGTCGATCGACTGGTAAATTGAGAGCTTTGTTTTTCGGCTCAGCCCATTCTTCTCCACGACCGACCGATGCAGAGTCCTGATTATGGAGGACATAGCACAGATTCGTCTACCACTCCATCCTTCCCCCACTTGGGAACAAGACCCTGAGATTCATGATATGTGTTACTAGTATGACCCTAACCCTAACCCTGTTACTTTTGGTGAACGGTCTTTTCTGCCACGGAGATTTCAGCCACGAACATTTGAGCCAAAAAACTGCAACCTAGGCTATTTGAGCCACGGTGACTCGGCTATTTGAGCCATGGGATAAAAATGTTTATTTACGATAAAAATTTTACATAAAATATCAGAATTTTTTTTAAATATCAGAATTTCTTCATGCCCTGTTGTGTTAGCTGTGAATACCACATATTGAGATACGCTCAGAATAAATCTACTTCACACGTAACACACAGGGTTACATAACTGTCCTACTGGGTGAACGGTCATGTCAGCCACAGACATTTGGGCCAAGAAACTGCAACCTAGGCTATTTACAAAATATCACAATGTTTTACATAAAATATCACAATTTTCAAATGTCCGTCACTGAAATGTCCGAGGCTGAAATGTCCTAAATTCGTGGCGCACATGGCTCAAATATCCTAGGTTGCAGTTTTTTGGCCCAAATGTCCGTGGCTGAAATCTCTGAGGCTAAAATGTCCTAGAACCGTTACTTTTAGGTAGTAATAAAAAAAGATCTTACAAAGGTAGGTATTCAATACTTAATTTTGATTATTTGACTCAAAAGCAATTGCCATATGAGTATTAAATAATCAATTTTTTAAAAAGTAAGAGTCAGCCATTCTGTTTGTCTTTTCCCCATACCATTAATGAAACCACCGCCCCATGTTTTCATTTCATAAAGATTCAAATAGAATGTTCAATTAATTCTGCTACAAAAGTGTTGTGATATGTGCAGGTTTTTTTGTTCCAAGGATATCCTGCTTGTAAATAACAGCCTTTCTTGAGATTAATGAGAGCCTCATTTGCATTTCAGTAATGTAGATGTCTGTTGATGTAATTATCTGTGTTTACAGGGGTAATTGTCTTTAATGCCACAATCTTGCTGACAGTCAGGTTCACACAAACACCCAGAATTCACGGGGGTCCCAGCTGCTACTGTATATTTGACGTTGTCACGACTGTAAAACTCAAATTAAAAATATTACGTTTGCGTGACATTTTTTTAATTGCAAAATTACACCTTTAGTTTAGACGTTTATTCCTGTGAGAAGCAAAATTTATTTTGGAGTTTAGCTATAGAGTTTGATTGTATGTAGAATTCCGTTCCGTCAATTTCCGCTTATCGGGGGTCGGGTTGCGGCGGTAACAGAATCAGACTGGAAGCCCAGGCCTCTCTCATCCAGCTGCATTTTCCGGCTCACCCGGAAGGATCTCAAGTTGTTCCCCAGCCAGCGGTAAGACATAGCCTCTCCGTGGTCTGCCTCTTGGTCTCCTCCCGGTGGGACGTGCCCGAAACACCTCACCAGAGGATCGCTCGGGGGTCACCTGACCAGATGCCCGAACCACCCCATCTGGCTTCTCTCGACCTGGAGGAGGATCGGCTCGACACCGAGCTCCTCCCGGATGGCAGAGCTCCTCACCCGATCTCTGAGTGAGAGCCTAGCCACCCTGTTGAGGAAGCTCAATTCGGCCGCTTGTATCTGCATCTCATTCTTTTGTACCCCACCCACAGCTGGTGACCATAGGTGAGGGTAGGAATGTAGATCGACTTGTAAATCGTGAGCTTCGCCTTTCGGCTCAGCTCTTTCTTTACCACGATGGACCGATGCAGCGTCCTACTTATCGCTGACGCCGCACCGATCCGGTTGATCGATCTCCCGCTCCATCCTTCCCCCACTTATGAACAAGACCCCGAGATACTTCAACTCTTCCACTTGGGGCAGGACCGTCTCCCTAACCTGCAGGGGGCACAGAATTGCAGAATTGAGTTTTTTTTTTTTTTTTACGCAATATATATTGATGCGGAGCTGTACGGTGGCGCAGTGGCTAGCACAGTGGCCTCAAAGCAAGAAGTTCGGGGGTTCTAGTCCTGGGTGGGAACAAGGCTTGGAACTCTGGCCTTTCTGTGTGCTGTTTGCATGTTCTCCCCGTATATGCATAGGTCTACTCTAGTTTCCTCCTACTCTCCAAAAACATATGCATTAGGTTGATTGGCCAGTAAAAAATTATGCCCAGAAATGTGTGTTTGGATGGTTGTGTGTATATGGCCCCATGACAGACTGGTTACATGTTGGGCGTATACCCTGCCTCTTGCCTTGAATTAGCTGGGATAGGCTCCGGCACCCACAGCAATCCCAGTAGGGTATGGATGGCTTAGTAGGTGAATGAATGAAAAATGTTGATGGACGTTACCAAATTGTTTATTCATTCAAATCTAACAGTAACCTTCAAAATCAAATTTTCCTCAGTTTCAAACAGAAAATTTGTGTCGACTATGCATTTCTTGAATGAACACAAAGAGAAAAAATGCTATTCAGTGTATTAAATCTTGCCTAAGTGGTTTATTTTCTCTTTTATTTGGTTTTTCAACGACCCACACTTCATTTTAAAGTTTTCAGATGAACAAAAAGAACAATTATGTATAAAGCAGAACAAATTCCCGAGTCATTTGGTTTCATTACATTTTATCATTCAGTGCAAACAACCATTCTAAAGACTTTCAAAAGTTCAATTCACTTAAGGCCAAGCAACAATGTAGCTTTTGTTTTCGTGATAATGCCGTCCCAGGATGGGGGTCATATGAATGCTTTGATTCACTCAAACTGAGAACATTTTGCTGTTGTCTCTTAAAGACTCTTGTTGTTCCAACACAAAAGGCTCTTTCTATCGTCTACACGGTCAAACCTCATTCACAAAACGCCGGCACAAACGCGTCTATGTCTATCTCTTTGCCTTATTTATAGGACTAATCCTTTGAGACAAATAGTTTGCCCCGATCAAGGGTTAAACTGGGCTCAGCAACTTCAAAGCTCGACAAAAAACGCTTTGTCATTACGAGAAGCTTAACTTGACGTGTCTTCAATGATGTCTATTGTGAAGATTTTGTCGGAATAAAACTCGGACAAAGCGCCAATTTTATGCAGATGTTTGCAAAAATAGGGTGAACTTTATACCTTTAAGGCCAGATCAAAGCCATACTGACTTGGCGGAACAAAGAAGTAAGTTGAAAAACTTCGGTCTGATTTAAGTAACTTTTTTTTTGTTATTCCAAAATTTTATACAATGTTATTCCAATAAAAATGTTGTGCTATCAACTTATTTAAAAAAAACAAAAAACAGGCAAATTAGCTTATTATATGTAAATAATGAATGAAAATGTATTATTTAGCATTTATACAACTAAAATTTGCATCAATATATCTTTTTTAAAAATCGACATTTTAAAATGTCGATTAACCCTAGAAAGACAATAAAACAAGTTCCGTTATCTCCCGCTTATCCGCGGCTAGGTCGCGGGGACAACAGCCACAGACCGGAACCCCAGGTTTCCCTCACCCCGGCTGCATCCTCCAGCTCACACAGAAAAATTCCAAGGCGTTCCCCGGCCAGCTGTGAGACGTAGTTTCTCCAGAACATCTGGGGTCTACCTCTGGGTCTTCTCCAAAGGGAACGTGTCTGAAACACCTCACCAGAGAGGCATTCATAAGGCATGGTAACCAGATGCCCGAATCAGTCCATCTGGCTTCTCTTGACCCAGATGACCAACGGTTCTGTTCCGAGCCGGGTACAAGTAGCTGAAATGAGCTTCCTCCGCAGGGTAGCTGGGCTATCTACTCAAAGGTAGATTTAGGAGCTCTGTCAGCCAAGTGACATTTTTAAATAGGCCAAAGAAATCAAATGTATCCTCTTATAAAAATGGACTAAATTGATGTTTTATTTAAGTTGATTTGCAGTAACTTGCTTTTTTTTTCTTGGAAAAACTGACATTTTCTGTTCTGTTCCAGTCTGTTCCATCTTCCGCTTGTTCCAGGGGTCGGGTCGCGGGGGCAACAGCCTCAAGCGGGCAGCCCAGGCCTCTCTCTCCCCGGCTGCATCCTCCAGCTCACCTGGAAGGATCCCGAGTCGTTCCCCGGCCAGCTGTGAGACATAGTCTCTCCAGCGGGTCCTGGGTCTTCCCCTTGGTCTCTTCTCGGTGGGACGTGCGCTAGGCGCACGGGGGGGCATCCTGAACAGATGCCCGAACCACCCCATCTGGCTCCTCTCGACCTGGAGGAGGAGCGGCTTGACACCGAGCTCCTCCCAGATGGCAGAGCTCCCCATCCGATCTCTGAGTGAAAGCCCAGCCACCCTGCGGAGGAAGCTCATTTTGGCCGCTTGTATCCACGATCGTATTCTTTTGGTCACCACCCACAGCTGGTGACCATAGGTGAAGGTTAGAACCACGACGGACCGATGCAGCGTCCTAGTTATTGCTAATGCCGCACCGATCCGCCTGTCGATCTCCCGCTCCATCTTTCCCCCACTCGTGAACAAGATCCAAGATACTTAAACTCCTCCACTTGGGGAAAACTGACATTTTCAAAATATATATTTTTTTACTCGTTCTCAACTATTTTTTGTTCTACTTTTAGTGTTTTTCTAGTGCTTTTTCATCCGGAAAATGTTGGACAAGATGAAGCATTTTTGCAAACAGCTTTAATTTAATCTGCATGCATGACTTTTTGGGATACTATTTATACTAGCAGTTACCATTCTCCATCTCCAGGGGCCGGACTCAATTCCCAACAGAGGTTTTGCGAAAGGTAGCCAGTCCATCAACAGGTCCTTGTGAGCTCACACATAATTTTACATTTCATTACTTTAAGATCATTTTCACATCTTCCACATAAAATGGTCTTTTCTGGACAGTCTAGACAAAAAATGAAAGGCTTCTAAAAACTAACAAAAAAAATGAAACAAATTTATAAGGATGTGATTTGGAGGTACGAGGACCCAAATACAGAATGTCAAAATAAGGCTTTTTGAATGCAATTCAGGCAAATCTGCACCAGATTAACTCAGGTTCAAATAATAATAGAGTTCAAACATGGTCAAGCAACCAGGGATGGTATGACCCAACATGGAAGTCTGGGGCGATTGCCCTTAAATAGATGTCAGAGTCAACAGATGTGTGGCATCAGGGATCAAGCGCAGGTTTCCCTAATCAGGGTGATGAGGAACATCCAGGGCTCCCTCTGACAGCAGGCAAGGGGATCACAACAGAAGATTGTTAAAAGAAAATCCGTTCCGTTCCGTCATCTTCCGCTTGTTGCGGGGTCAGGTCGCGGGGGCAACAGCCTCAAACGGGTAGCCCAGGCCTCTCTCTCCCCGGCTGCATCCTCTAGCTCACCTGGAAGGATCCCAAGTCGTTCCCCGGCCAGCTGTGAGACATTGTCTCTCCAGCAGGTCCGGGGTCTGCCCCTTGGTCTCCTCCCAGTGACCAAGAAAATCAAACCACAAATAAAACCAAAAAGTGGGGTTGCGTTGAAAGTCTGGAAATGACTGAACTTAATCCAACGCTCATAAAAATGATTAAATCCTTATTAATTTTTATTCGTCCATACTCTAGCAACAAGGAAAACCATGCACATTAGCTGGGATTGAGAGCATGCACGTCTAAACCCATCAGGCCCTCTGCAATTCTTGGGAGTGAACCCACAGATTGCGTTGGTGAGTAGATGCCTATCTAGAATCAATGCAGCACAGTCTGACCTTATCTCCCTCTCTGATATGGTGTTCAGCCACTTTTCCACACCCTCCAATGTCCTCAGGGCGTCACTTCTGAAAATGCTGACAGCAATTATGGATTGCTACTTTTTCCAATAAGTCCACAGTCAGCATATCTCATCAGCAGTCAGGGATTCCAAATATGGATGAAATTAGTTTTTACAAGAAAGTAAAGTGTTACCATGACAGCAATGACTGTTGGGTTATGAAGGCTGACAGTTGAAAGCGGTTGATTTATATTTTGAATGATAACAAAAGCGGACCGTTAGTAACTGTTGGTCATTTGAATTGAGTTTTAAAATGTAAAACTAGGAGTCTGGTTGAATATTATGAAGAGCTGTCTTGGAATTACATTTAACAATTTGGGAACAAATTGGCGTTGTCGGCAGGATTCGAACCTGCGCGGTGAAATGAAGTCTTTCCAAATGAAGTCTTTTTTTTTTTTTTATTTCTCCAACCCACTACTTGTTTAAATAAACTTCCACATCGTGCCAGCATGCTGGGCTTTTTCGTCCCCTGTTGACTTGCTCTCTCCAAGTAGGCTTTCGACCTCAGTGTGAAGGTGGCCCAAAGCGTTCAAAGAAGGCTTAACAAATGAACTCTGTTCCGTCTAGGAGATTTTCACTAACCACCTCAAGTCCACATTAGGGATTTCAGTGTCCTGTCCTTCATCTCCTGGAGCTTACAGGGTCCAGTGAATTACAAATCCAATCTCTATAACACCAAGCCTTTAAGGAACATCTGACAGACCGGATGTTTTCTAGCATGTCGTTTCACCCTTCCGATGCAGAGTTTATTATATTCATGCAGAGATGACCCGGTGACATTCTGCATATGGTACCTGAGGCATACTCTGTCAGATTTTGACATGGCAAGGCCTTTTTTTTTCCCTCATGCAAATTTTCTGTTTACATGCCCTTTTGTCTCTGACGTCGCAGAGTTCTTATCCTCAGGATTTGGGTCTGGGTTGCAGCGTCTGCACTGTTACAAGTATTGACAGAGGACAGTGGCACAATGCATCGGTGACAAGGCTCTGGGCAGAGAAGAAAAGAAAAAGACAGGAGGGTGAGGGGAAGCAAGGCGGTGCACAGTGAAGGATGGAAGCGGCCCTGCTGGAGGCTCGCCACAGGCTACGTCTGACATCCCTCTCTCTGACGGACTGATGAGATTACTCTGACATTTTTTTTCTTCCAACTTAAATTGCATTACCACGAGGATCTTATGTTAGGCAGATCTCCATATTATTCTCTGGGGATTTAGGTTCCATTTTGCTCCGTGCTTCATCTGTTCTCTCCTTTTTCATTCTCATTCAGAGGGATGAAATCTTCTTTTACGGCCTTCCACGTATTATCGGCTGGAAAGACTTCATGGATCCTATTTCAGAAGCTTTGCAGTTTGTTGGCTGCCATACATCACAGCACTGCCTTGCCCCTTCTTCAGGCTCCTCCTATGGTAAACTAGAGTGTTGCGGGCAGTGGTGGAACGTAACAAAGTAAATATACTTCGTTACTGTACTTAAGTAAAAAAAATTGTGTATCTGTACTTTACTTAAGTAAAATTTAAGACCGGTACTTTTACTTTTACTTCACTACATTTTTAGAGCAAATATCTGTACTTTTACTTCGCTACTTTTTAAAAGTGTGTTTTACATTTTTCGTTACATTTTTGTTCAGGAATTTGAAAAATGAACAGATTTTTTAGCGCATCTTCAAGCCGCATCGCCAAAATCAAAAGAAGCAGTTGATCGGGAGAAGAAGTAATGAATCGAGAAACATTTTCCGCATTCATTCGGCACCAAAAACCTAACATCAAATATAGCACAAATTAAAAAGAGTCAGAAGATCATTGTTCGTTGTGTTTACTTCTAAATAAAAAGTTGAGCCATCATTACACAGAGCAGGGGCGGATCTAGAATTTTCCAAAGGGGGGTGGGGCTTTGACAAAGCCAATATATAGTGACTGGGGGCCTCCGCCCCAAAAACATTTTAAAAAATAAGTGTCATTTTCCTCCATTTTGGAGGCCCATTCACTGGCCCTTCTAGGGGATAGCTTGACTTGTCCCCTTTTATTTTATCTATTTATATTTTTGTGGACCAAAAGAGGTGGGAAAGGGGGGGTCACACCCCTGCAGGGTATTTATCCTGGTTACCATGGTGACACGATATAGCCCAGCAAATAACATTTGAATTATGATAGAATACTTTTACTTTTTACTTAATAAGTACAATTTACAACAACTACTTTTGTACTTTTACTTAAGTAGATTTTTTTATTGGTACTTTTACTTTTACTGAAGTAAATTTTTTGCCTACGTATCTGTACTTTTACTTAAGTACAAACAGTGAGTACTTCATCCACCACTGGTTGCAGGTCAGTGACTCTGCAAGTGAACTGTGACATTTGATTAGACTCCTACCTTTACATGCTTGGCTGTTAACGGAATGAACTAACCAAGCAACTCAGCCTTAGGGTCACTTACAATTAAAGATAACCCACTTAAAAATCAAAACTAAACAAAGCCCATGAACTGTACAGATTGGGGTCACGGGAGTGTTTTTTTTTTCTGTTTTTTTTAATGCCGGTAATTTACATGTAACCTTTGCATTTCACCAGCAGTTTCACCTTGACATTTAAGGTTAACTGACAAATTAGGGCACTGTTTTTTTTTTTTTTTTTTGATGAGGGTGGGGTGAACGTGCGCTGGGAGTCTGTTTGGCAGTCTCTTTGCTGTGCAGCATAGCATAATGATCTCAATTAGTCTAAAAGTCACCGTGGGTAATAATTCACCTCTCTCAGGCTTCATTTCCTCAGATTCAAGTCAAGCATAGCACAGGAAATGACACTTCAGGAGCTTTTAAAAAATGATGAGGACAAGCCGAGAGCGATCATGGCGGTAAATCAGGTGAGTGTCTTTCTCATGGCGAGATTATTGGGTGCTGGCAATGCCTGTCAGACGCCGTGGTGACGTATTCATCAAGATGTAGATGACATCGTTCAATCATCGTACCGGGCACAAGACAGACTGGTCACTGACAGTAGATGAATAGAGCCAATGATAAGATCTTTTTTTATATTGGTCACGGACATATTGGTTTCTTTAAAAAAAAAAAAGGTCGAAATTAAGGCTGAAACAGTTAATCAATTTAATCGATTATGATCGATTATCAAAATAGTTGTGAACTAATTTGGTCATCGATTAATCGTCTAAAAGATTTTACTGTCATCTGCACTTAAATTGGTCTCCATGTGGGGGAGTAGAGAGCAAATTGACGATGCGAAAAAACACATACAAAATCATCAGAAGTTTGGATCATTTTCCGATAAATTTGAAAAAGACTCGCGTTAATATGCAAAGTTTGCGAAACGGACACGTTTTGGCACGGAAGCATAACGACGCTGCACGAACATCTGGAAAAAAAAAAACATGTCGGACTCAAAGCGGTATACGGCAAACTGGACCGATACACGATGTTATTTCTAATAAAAACATTTTTCCAGGTCTCTAAATACACTTTTTATTGTCTGCAAAAAAACCAAAAACAAGCCAACATGGACTATTTTCTGTGGAAAACGGTTGCACTCCGCAGCAGAGCGCTTCTCTCAGGAACGTAGGAAGACGAGGGGTTTAAAAAAAAAATCGCTAAATTCAATCCAGGATATAAGACCCCCTTCTCTACACCGCAAAGCACATTTTTTCCCACAAAAAAAATGAGTGCTGTTAGTTGGGCATCCCTTTACCGATTAGTAGATCTGTGTTTGTAATATTATAAGTGGTAAAGACGGTCATTTTATTTATTAAAGTTACTATTATTACAGTAGAGATGATGTTTGTTTGTGGGGTTTTTTTTTCGCACTAAAACTACACAACTTGAAAGTTTTTGTATATTTTTTTCTCATGACAATCTGGGGCCTTTTTTTTGTACGATACTTCTGAACAAGGTTAAATTTGCAAATCCAGAAGTGTTAAAAGTTTCTTGTTTTCAAATGTGATCCAACAGTTTACATTTGATGTTTTATTAGCCAGTACTACTAAAGCACATTTTATGGGTGCTTATGATTTACTTTTACTGTATACAGTAAGTAGATTTATTATTTTCTAGAAATGATAATATTCTACCTCTTTATTTGACAGAAAGATTAACATTTGCTCTTACTGGAATAAACCCAACGTGTTGTTTATGTGGTTATGAGTTGTGTTTTACACAATTACATTTTATAATATGCCGAAAAAGTAATATTTATTAAATTGTCATTTTTATCCGATTAATCGAGTAATAGTAACCAAATAACCGACATACACTCAACAAAAATATAAACGCAACACTTTTGTTTTTGCTCCCATTTTTCATGAGATGGACTGGAGAAATGGAGATACGACAGCATGCACCAGTTCCCACTAATATCCAGCAACTTGGCTCAGCCATTGAAGAGGAGTGGACCAACATTCCACAGGCCACAATAGACAATCTGATAAACTCTATGCGAAGAAGATGTCTTGCACTGCATGAGGCAAATGGTGCTCACACCAGATACTGACTGGTTCTGAGTCCCCAGACCGCCAATAAAGCAAAAACAAAAGGCACATTTCAGGGTGGCCTTTTATTGTGGGCAGTATAAGGATCACCTGTGCACTAATCATGATGTCAGATCAGCATCGTGATGTGGCACACTTGTGAGGTGGGATGGATTATCTCAGCAAAGCAGAAGTGCTCACTATCACACATTTAGACAGATTTGTGAACAATGTTTGAGAAAAATGGTAATATTGTGTATCTGGAATGAATTTTAGATCTTCAAGTCCATCTCATGAAAAATGGGAGCAAAAACAATAGTGTTGCGTTTCTATTTTTGTTGAGTGTATTAATCGATTATCAAAATAATCGTTAGTTGAAGCCCTAGTCGAAATATACAATTAAGGGTACAAAATGTTAACGTGTTTGGTACTTAGGTCTGTTGAAAAAATAGAGACTTTAAAATAAAAAAAATTGTTGAAACATTCAATTCGAAGCTTTGGGAAAAAATGGTTGCTAACACAAATTGGAAAAAAAAAAAAAAAAGATTATTGTATCCCTCAATTTTTAGATTCCGACATTATTCTGATTGCCTATTGGCACTTGGGACGATACTGGACAACTGGACTGGCAGGAGTATCCGCTGATTGTTTCCAAGACAACCCACATGGAAGTTCGTTGTAGAACCATGATGTGTTCTTCCAAATGTAATCAAATCAATATATGAATTTTTTCAAATAATTTTCTACTGAGCATAACACAACCAAAAAAAAAAAAAAATGGAGTCAGTAAAATTTCATCTTGTGTTTTCATAAATATGAATTTTCCGCTGTCTTTGTTATTGATACAAGTGGTTTCCAAATTATGCTCAACATGGAATTTAAGCATCATAAAATTTATATTTTGTTTTTTTCTGGAATTCATTTTGCTTCAAGGTTTTTGGATTTTTTAACTCAAACTTTGGTTGGTCAGTTGAGCGAAACTAAAGGACATACCGTTTTCTAGAAGTGGTTTTATATCATGATCCAGATCAATATTTCCAGCAATCAGGGAAAGAAAGAAAAAAAAAATCTTTGCGGCTTGAAAGCCGAAAATAAGTGGACAAAAACAGTCTATAGTTCACAGATATGTTAGCATTCAAAGAGATTTGTGTCAAATTCAGAACCCACACGATGCCATGGGTGAACGGTCTTTTCAGCCACGGAGATTTCAACCATGGACATTTGAGCCAAAAAACTGCAACCTAGGCTATTTGAGCCACGGTGACTCGGCTATTTGAGCCATGGGATAAAAATGTTTATTTACGATAAAATTTTTACATAAAATATCAGAATTTTAAAAAAATATCAGAATTTTTTATTTGAGCCATGGAATAAAAATGACTAAAAGCAATTATTTTCTGTAGTGCAACTGTTTATTTACGATAAAATTTTTACATAAAATATCAGAATTTTTTAAAAATATCAGAATTTCTTCATGTCCCTTTGTGTTAGGTGTGAATACCACATATTGAGATACACTCAGAATAAATCTACTTCACACGTAACACAAAGGGTTACATAACTGTCCTACTGGGTGAACGGTCATGTCAGCCACAGACATTTGGGCCAAGAAACTGCAACCTAGGCTATTTACAAAATATCACAATGTTTTACATAAAATATCACAATTTTCTACATAAAATAGGTTTTGGCCCAAATGTCCGTCACTGAAATGTCCGAGGCTGAAATGTCCTAAATTTGTGGCGCACATGGCTCAAATATCCTAGGTTGCAGTTTTTTGGCCCAAATGTCCGTGGCTGAAATCTCCGAGGCTGAATAGTCCTAGAACCGATGCCATGCAGATGAATGCATGATTTGATGAGGAAGAATTCTGTCCGACAAATATTCCAGATTAAGAGAGCAGCTGCTAAAGTGTCATTACAGAGGAGCGAATAGAAAGGGCTACCAATATTAAAAAATGAGGGACCCCCCAGAAGTTTCGAGCTCTGCAAACCTTCAAAGGAAAGATTGAACTAGCTATAAGCTAACCCTTTTGGACGTTAAATTTGTAAACGTTATCCAAACCTGACAATAATTAAAAAAAAAAAATTGATTTTGGTCTGTTCTAGAAAAAACTGTTGAGTCATAAATCCTATTAGTTAGACAAAAGGAAGGAGGCGTTGGGTCAGTGGTAGAATGTCCATCCTTGCACCCGAGAAAGGCCGGTATGAATCCCACTGGGCTTATGCCTAAGTGTCTCTGGAGCAACCCCTAGTTGTGCGCCCACTATTGGTACCATCATGGCTGCCTGTTGTGGTGCAATACGGCAAAAATAATTTTCTAAATGGAGGGATAAATATAGTATGTTTAAAATATATAGATCAACATGGTACTTTTTGTTAGCGCATAAAATATTCACCAAAAATAAATGAAAATTTTCCTCCTCTAGCTCTACACTTAGTCACGCACCCCTAAATTTTGTTTGAAGCCCCAAATGTTAAAAAATATGGCACTTCTTTTTATAAAAACATTTTTATCTCACTACATTTACATGAAAATTATGCTCTCCGTTGTACAACCTTTCATGTGCAATCTCTCATTTAAGATTTTATTTTTTAATTTTATCGAAGAATACAAATTGAAAATGTAACAAAACAACAGTCAAATTTTTAAAAATCCAGGGTTGTTTGACGCAATCAAACCATTTGTAATTTTTACAGATGTAAATGCTTTTCAATGACTTTGTTTTATGAGTTGCTAAGTGTCGGCACGCCCACATCCTGTTCATGTCAGAATGTGGGCGTGGTGGAGAACAAAAGGCGTGGCCTACACTAACCTAGCATTCAAATGGCATCGAAATAGCTGGCAAACTAATGCAATGATGCAAATAATTAGGAAAAAAACATGTATGTTTTTTTTTATGAAGGAATTCATAGCTAACAATTTAACATTCCCAGAACGTTCTGGGAAGGTTCGCAGAACATTCCGGAAACGTTGTTTTTGGTTCTTTGGTTTTTGGTTTTCAGAACGTTTCTCTAACCTTAATTTTAACCATAATGTTTGAAATTTGGTTCTCTGAAAATTTTGGGAAGGTTATGTTCTAACATAACCAACGAATGACGTTTAGGGAACGTTAGTTTTTGGTTAGTTAAAAACAAACCTTTAGAGAACTTCGGGATAACGTTCCCTGGAGGTTTCTGTTTCCTTGGTTACATTTAAGTAGTCATCATTTCGGCCGCTTGTACCCGCGGTGGGTGGGCTCTCACTCAGAGATTCGGTGAGGAGCTCTGCCATCCGGGAGGAGCTCGGTGTCGAGCCGCTCCTCCTCCAGGTCAAGAGGAGCCAGATGGGGTGATTCAGGCATCTGGTCAGGATGCTCCCCGAGCGCCTCGCGGGCGAGGTGTTTCGGACACGTCCCAATGGGAGGAGACCAAGGGGCAGACCCCGGACCCGCTGGAGAGACTATGTCTCACAGCTGGCCGGGCAACCTCTTGGGATCCTTCCAGGTGAGCTAGAGGATGCAGCTGGAGAGAGAGAGGCCTGGGCTGCCCGTTTGAGGCTGTTGCCCCCGCGACCTGACCCCGGAACAAGCGGAAGATGATGGAACGGAACATTTAAGTAGTCAAAACCTCCAAAAAGTTCATTTTCAGTTTGCTTTATCTTATTCAGCCCTTTTATATGAACACAAGAAGAACAAAACTACAAATAAAATACACAAAGTCTGAAAAGGAATAATCTGTAGAAAAAAAATCCATTCATCTTAATAAAACCCCCCTATATTTCAAATTTTAAAATTTTACGATATGTCTAAAAATCTTGATATAGCAAAGCGAACATACCAAAAAGGCACTTCTATTCCTCACTTCCTCACAGATTGATGTCATTCTTTTAGGTCACTTAGTAGCACGTTAAGGTAGATTGAATTTCTCCTCTTGAGATATTTCATTGAGGCATTTCTCTTTTACCTGTGGCCCCCGAGCCCATTATTAGGTACCAAAATTCTCGTGACCTCAATTAAAGTTGTCAAGTTGTCATGAAGATTTGACTGCGGCCGACTTTGATATTCTATTTTCAAAGAGTTTGGAAACAATTAAAAAGTAATAATGCAGAAACTTACTGTATGTTATATTGAAATGTGAATGTTTTCTGGAAGGAATTTTATAAATATTTTTGGTATTTTTTGATCTTATAATAAAGATGATTTCTCAAATTTGGCTCATAACAAATTATTAATATTAAAACCTCTATTAATTCTTGATTCCAAATAGCTGGGTATAATATTTGCATTAAACCCAGAAACCGTTTAACCTCTGTGCTTTTACTTTGAAAAAATAAAAAGTACTTATACAATAGTTTAGATAGATATTATGTTTTTGTATTATTTTGTATTATGTATTTGTATTTGCCGCCGAGTGTGAAGTGGCCAGGATGGGAATTAGCGCCTCCAAATCCGAGACCATGGTCCTCGCCCGAAAAATGGTGGAATGCCCCCTGCGGGTCAGGGACACAATCCTGCCCCAAGTGGAGGAGTTTAAGTATCTCGGGGTCTTGTTCACGAGTGAGGGAAGGATGAAGCGGGAGATCGACAGGTGGATCGGTGCGGCGTCAGCAATAAGTAGGACGCTGCATCGGTCCATCGTGGTAAAGAGGGAGCTGAGACGAAAAGCAAAGTTCTCGATTTACAAGTCGATCTACGTTCCAACCCTCACCTATGGTCACCAGCTGTGGGTGGTGACCGAAAGAATGAGATTGCAGATACAAGTGACCAAAATGAGCTTCCTCCGTAGGGTGGCTGGGCTCTCACTCAGAGATCGGATGAGGAGCTCTGCCATCCGGGAGGAGCTGGGTGTCGAGCCGCTCCTCCTTCAGGTTCAGGGGAGCCAAATGGGGTGGTTCGGGCATTTGGTCAGGATGCCCTCTGAGCACCTTGATGGTGAGGTGTTTCGGGCACGTGTCAGGAGAGTAGTCTGTTCCACCTCTGTGTCCTGTTTCCCCCCTCCCTCTTGTCTGTGTGTGTGCAACTAGTAACACCTGAAACTCATCTACTCATCTGCTGGAGCATAAATGGAACACTCTTCCCCAGATCGTTTGTTTATCATGCTTGACCTGTTATCCAGTTTTTGGCTCCAGCTCCTACATCAGAACCTGCCTAGTTTATCTGTTTTTGTCTTCTTTATTTGAACTTTTTATCAATCTAATAAATCTGCTTGTGATTTTTTCATCTGAGCCTGTCTGTTGTGTCAAGGGTATATTTTAGGCCTCAGCTCCACATCATGACAGCAGGTCCTACCGGGAGGAGACTGAGAGGAAGACTGCTGGAGAGACTATGCCGTGGATTTGAAAAAGAGGACGGCTTTTTTTTTTTTCGTAATCTCACTTTTCAAGCCGGATGGATACACACAACGGCAGGTAACTGAAGATGTTTTATCATCAGCAGAAAAAAAAATAACTCTAACTGACAGATGGATATTACATCCCTAAACTATCAGTGGCAGTGCTACATGTCTTCCAATAGCTCTACACTTCCTCTCTCTGTTCCTGGTAGGTACCTGGATGGTAAGCATCATCGAAGTGACGTCTATCGCTACCCATCCTGCACCTCTTTCTTTAGATCGCCTCATTATTACATCATCACTGCTGCTACGGTTTCTGTAATTGATAGTCTGATGTTTATGAAGTTTTGTGCACTTCCCACTCACCAAACTGTGCATCACTGCTGTTTGCGGAGCTGAAATATCTCCAAACATAACAGGGCTTCAAACTGAGTGATCACCAAGCTGCGAGCAGCACGCTGATGCAACACGACACAGTTGTCCATTTAGTTCCAAATCAATTTTAGAAAATAAAGAGTTGTTAGACAAATTAGGATTTCAACACGGTCTATTACATTATTGTTATTTTTTCCCGAAGATACTGAAGGATTAACAGTGAGGTCCACATACTTAGTGCCCAGATTGGTGTTAACACTAGGATCCCGGAGCGGTCAATTTGACTGCACGTCACTTTAATATGCTAATTAGAATAAATAAAACACAACCTAGGAGGCTGACCTTTTATGGCTTTCAATATAAACATGTTTCTATTTTGTCATGTTTTTTGTGTTCTAAAAGGGAGACGGTGGCCGCGTGGTTAGAGCGTTCGCCCGCGGACCGGAAGGTCGCGGGTTCGCGTCCCACGGAGAGCACTTCTAGGGTCCTTGGAGAAGACACCTAACCCCCTCTTCTCCCACCATTGATGCCGTTGAAGGGCAGCCTGCTGCGGTGTAAGGAGTGCAGTAAACAAATTTCCCCGGTGAGGGATGAATAGAGTAATTCTTTTTTTTTTTTTAAAAATGAACATTTCAAAATTTTTAAGTATTTATCTCCTCTAACCGGGGCGTAGCAGCTGGGAGGACGCGTGCATTGGAAGTTTTTACTATGTTGCTATGGCAACAAACACATTCCTGTGGTAATGTGTGTGTGTGTTTATATTTATGGAGTGAGACAAGGAGGACTCTGACGCCATTATAGAAACATTTCAGAAAGGTCAGTCAGTCATCTTCTGATCCGTCTGTCCCTGCCGGGGTTACGGGGGTTGCCGGAGCCCATCCGGCTGATTTAAGGCAAAGGGCAGGGTACACCCCAAACAGGTCGCCAGTCTGTCGCGGGGCAACACACATACAACCATACACACACACATTCATTCCTAGGGGCAATTTGGCACTGGCCAATCAACCTAGCATGCATGTCTTTGGAAGGTGGGAGGAAACCCACGCAAACACGGGGAGAACACACAAACTCCACACAGAAAGGACAGTGTTCTAAGCCTCGTCCCTACCCGGGACTCAAACCTATAACCTTCTTGCTGTGAGGCCACTGTGCTACCCACTGCGCCACCGTGCTGCCCATTTTAGAAAGGTTGAGTGAGATCATATTGAAGAGAAACCATTAAGTAAGAAAATTGTTGTCTGAATAAAGTATGCCATGTTTTCTAGATAAGTCTTGAAAGTTCAGATAACATATTAGAATATAGCCAATTTATAACGAGGACATTTTTGATGCAGCAGCGCAAATGCGGAAAAAAATAGGCTATTAACGAAGTAGATCCTTTAACTTTGGTGTTTGCTTTTTTATTCTAGGTTTGTATTATTATTCTATGCTGTATTATAATTATTACTTTAAAATGGAGTGGTGTAAAAGTTTATTTATGCAATATAGCAGCACAAAACATGAATATTTACATAAGGGGTCACATTGACGGTCAAACAGCATGGCCGGTCTCACCACGGTTTTGTACACTTTTCCTTTCATTCTAGCTGAAACTCTTCTGTCACACATCACACCTGATACTTTCCTCCACCCGTTCCAGCCTGCTTGAACACGCTTCTTCACCTCTTTTCCACACTCTCCATTGCTCTGGACTGTTGATCCTAGATACTTAAAATCTTCCACCTTCTTTATCTCTTCTCCCTGTAACCTCACTTTTCCATTTGGATCCCTCTCATTCACACACATGTACTCTGTCTTACTCTGACTAATCTTCAGTCCTCTTCTTTCTAGTGCGAACCTCCACCTCTCCAGCTTTTCCTCCACCTCTTACCTCCTCTCACTACAGATCACAATGTCATCCGCAAACATGCAAAAAGGGTGTATATTTGCATGGTAATAATTTCTATATCAACGTATGTCTTGATAATGTTGTACATATCAATATATTATTAATGAATACATCACATTACGTGCCATAACGGTCCCATTTCTTAAATTGAATTGAATATACCTTATTAATCCCCAAAGGAAAATTTGAGTGCTACAGTGCAAACACCGGGTGTTTAACAGCTCGATACCCCATCGGCCCTATCCACAAGCGTCTCAGTCCAGTAGGACTGTGTCTAATCTGGCAACCCAAAAGCTGGAGTCCAAAAGGTCCCAAAAATAACCATTTGTCCACCATAGGTAAGTCAAACCTCAAGCTCAGCTTTTTTTTTTTTTTTGAGCAGTGGAGTTGCTGTATTGACAATAAATTTCTCAACCTGAACTGGTTCATCTCCATAACCCCCATTCCAACCGATGATGTAAGCAATTCTTTACATTGCATCAACAGAAAGATGGAGCTGGAATTGCATATATGAATTTATTTTTGGAGGGGGAAGGGACCAGAAAATGGTTTTCATCAGAGTTACATACAAAAAATTGAAGTGGCTTTGGAAAGATGGGTGAGTTCAAGATGCCATTGGATTGGTTTCACCTAAATATCCATCCTGGTAGGGTTATCAATACTTTGCTTTTCAATGGCAAGAAAAGCATCGACTTTTTTTGGGAAGAGAAGAATATTTTCTCACAATGCAATATTTTCATCTTAAATGTCCAATTTTTTTCAAAAACTAGCATAATAGATCCTCTTTGTAAAATTTTTTTAATCCAAAGCTTTTCAAGAAATGATCTCTTGACTTTGCGTTGATGATCCGATCATTTTTTACTTTATCTTAAACCTTTTTCTTTGAGTTTTGCAAGAGTAAAAACATGACCGTAGCATATATTGTAGAAGCCGGTGTCCTTCCTCTTGTCTTCTGTTAATTGCACCTTGAAAAATGATGATAAATGATATGACTTGTGTCACATTCCGCCTTGCTGGCTATGCAAATAGAGTAGGGTAGCATGTATCATTTGCACCTTGTAAAAAAGTTCCTGGTAAGCACACCCAGGGGAAAGGAGATCAGTGGTGACCTTGAGTCTAATGCCGGATAAAGATCTTTTCCATATTCATTCCAATCCGGAAACCATGACTTACCAATCATTAAAAAGCTTATAGATCCGACATCCATGAGCCACCTTCATTTGTCATGCAGCTGGCGATAATGGCGACTCTACTTCCATGTTACTCCCAGATTTTTTTTTTCGCATTCGATTCCAGAGGTGCGATTAGTAATTATCGCTTTTCATCAGTGTGCCGGTTGGTCGTTGTGTTTTCTAAGCTTATTGTGTGGAAGTACCAGGGATCACTGCTCACGATATTAATGAAAATGATCTGAAGTGATTATAACAGCAGCATATGTTTAACCTTTGCTAATAACGCGTGAACCGTCTGTTGGTCTGTAGTCTGCATTATGCAAAAGTCAAAATACCTCTTTATTAGAAATGCGAATTTTTTCCCTTTAATTTTGTGTTTCAACAGCCACTAGCGTACGTCAGATTCAGCTGCATGGCAGATGACAAATACCTCAGAATTTCCAATCAAATGAAATATTTCCTCACACAACACCCCAACGTCTTTTGTTCAAGTTTCAAAGATGTTTAAATGAGTAATTTCTCATTCTTGCAGTATTTTTTTTTTCTTTTTATCCAGGAACCCAGAAAGTCTTTGAACAAGTTCAATTCAGTCAAGTTGTCAGTTTTCCAGACGAGAGCAGATTGAGGGTAAAGAGCCTCAGGGGTAATGGGATGAAGTCTGTTGCCACATTGTTGCAACATGCGTGGGATTCCCAAGGGAGGCTGGAAATGGAGTCAGGACACTGCTCCTTCCTGACATCTCAGGCCCACATGCCACCGCCTTCACATCTCCGACTTTATGTTTGATGTCCAAATTGAGGTCTGCTTCATCGCCTTCATGGCTGCCTTCCCTCAACACCCTTTGTGCTTCTCCTCTCTTCATATCTCGTAGTGGTCTCAAAGACGAGATGTTGAAACCACTGTTAAACTGATATATGAGATTTCGAGGGGCCATTATCAAATTCGGTCACATGGAACCATCTACTCCACGGATGCGCTTCTTGATACTTTGGACAAGAAAGAACGCAACTACTGTATTTTAGTAATCAACAGAGGTGTCAAGTAGCGAAGTAGAACTACTTCGTTACTTTACTCAAGTAGAAAATCTCGTTATCTTTACTTTAACGAAGTAATTATTTTTATGTCTACTTTTTACTTTTACTCACTACTTTTTTATGCAATTATCTGTACTTTTACTTTGTTATTTTTATAAAAAGTAGTCGCTACTTTCGCTATTTTGTCACCGTTAAAAATAAAGAAAAAAGTCATTAAAAACCAATCCGGATCAATCGCGCCATTTGATTTGAATGTGGTTGGATGAGGAGAGCTAACGCAATCTCAATACGACAATACACAGCACGCACACATGTGTCACGTGTCACCCCCAGGTGTCACGCACGAGGGGACGATACCTATGTGGCACTCCCAACCTTAGAAACTTGTTAAAGACTATTCATTATTGCCTCAAAGAACTATGAAAACTACCTGCCTTCAAGGCTTAAAAAAGCCTTTTGGTAATTTTTTTTTACATTGAGTGTGTTTGTAATTTTTTTTTTTTACTGAGTGTGTTTGAGTCTGCTAAAGTTGGTTAAATTAGGTGATGCAGAGTGAAGCTTGGTAGCTGAAGGGACGTTACATAATGCCCTGCTTATGTTAATCCATTTGATTGTGTTCATTAATCGATTTCCAATAAAGATCATTAAGAAATAAATGTTTCTGATTCATAAATTTTAACACCACAACACTTTCATTTAGTTAGCTGCTCCTTAAAGCATGTGATAATGGTTAAAAATATGTTCATACGCTTTTGTTAATAATATTTATTTTTTTATGAAAATTACTTTCACTTTTTTACTTTAAATAGTTTTGAAAATAGGTTACTTTTTACTTTTACTTGAGTAAAAACTTGAGTTGATATTTCTACTTTTACTAAAGTAGTTTTTAACTCGGTATCTATACTTCTACTTGAGTAGAAAATGTTGGTACTTTTGACACCTTTGGTAATCAAAATACCATCAAATAGACATTGTTTTGTATTTTTTCAGCTTTTTAGCTTGAATAAATGTCAGCGGAACCAGTGATGTACATGTAATATTTACCATTCGTGCAGTATTGAAGCATATGTTGAGTCTAAGCCGAATTTCTAACTGAGACACCGTTCTGTCACAACAAGATGGCATATCGCCGTAACAATTCAAATTAAAGTGTAAAGTTGCCAGTGTGGCATAAAAACCTAGTCAAGCCTCACCAGAAAACATTTTATTTTATCCACATGCCCAAGACAACATAGTAATACCATAATCCCTAGTCTAGAATGATTAAATAATGACATTCCCCAAGGCTGTTTTTTAGGGAAATTTATCTGACATGATGGAACTCAGGATGCATATAAATAATGTCTAAGCTATTTTCTTGGAGGGGGTTTCTTGTTTTTTTAGGTTTTGTCTTGGCAATAAATTCCAAAAACTTGAAGATCATTTCATGACATCCAAATCTAAAAAATAAGAATAAAAACTATTGTTTTGATGGGCTTTTTCCCTACCCAACATTCTTCAAAGAAGCAAAGGCTTGAGAGAAGATTTTGGTACTGTGGTGGTACACTTTTTGTACTTAAGTAAGAGTACAGATAATTAGGCAAAAAAAATACTTAAGTAAAAGTAAAAAGTACCAATAAAAAAATCTACTTAAGTAAAAGTACAAAAGTAATTGGTGTAAATTTTACTTTTTGAGTAAAAAATAAAAGTATTCAACCATAATTGAAATGGTTTTTTTTGTCACAAATAAATACTCTGCTGGGGCGTGACATCCCCGCCCCCCCCCTGCCTCTTTTGGTCCACAAAAAAAGAGAAGAAAGGGGACTAGCCAAGCTATCCCCTTGCAGGGCCATCAAATGGGCCACCTAAATGCAGGAAAATGACACTTATTTTTTAAAATGTTCTGGGGGGGAGGCCCCCAGTCAGCCTGTATTGGCTTGGTCAATGAGCTCACGTCCCCCCCTCCTCCCATTTTTAGAAAATTTTAGAACTGCCCTTGCTCTGCGTCATGATGGTTCAACTTTTTATTTAGAAGTAAACACAATGAACAACGATCTTCTGACTTTTTTTAATTTGTGCTATATTTGATGTTAGTTTTTTTGGCGGAAAATGTTTACTTTCGAATCTCTGATTGGTCCTCGATTCATTACTTCTTCTCCCGATCAACCGCTTCTTTTGATTTTGGCGATGCGGCTTCAAGATGTGCTTTAAAAAAAACCTGTATATTTTTCAAATTCCTGAACAAAAATGTAACAAAAAATGTAAAACACACTTTTAAAAATTAGCGAAGTAAAAGTACAGATATTTGCTCTAAAAATGTAGTGAAGTAAAAGTACAAGTACAGGTCTCAAATTTTACTTAAGTAAAGTACAGATACACAATTTTTTTTTTTACTTAAGTACAGTAATGAAGTATATTTACTTCATTACGTTCCACCACTGTTTTGGCGTAGTGATACAATATCCATCTGAAGACCTGGAGAACCAGGTTCGAATCCACCTTGACCCAAGCCTAGGAATCCCATGGACGAAAAGAAACAAGAAAACGTAACAAACAAACAAAAAAGAACCAAAGGATTCATTTTGTGTATGTACAGTATATGATTGACCATATTGCATGTGATTTTTAGTCTGTGCAAATCTGCCAGGTCAAATAAAAAAGTTTATACCACCATCAAATCAAAATTATAGTCTTTCTATAATTCCAAATCTCTGTGAATCTCCATGTCTGGGATTTGCTGCTTTTTGTTGACCATCTGTTTTCTATCGACCATCAGAGATTTAATAGTCTTCTGATGTCCTTGTTAAAGCTAAATTCACAACAAAGTGTTCAATTATAGTATTTTTTTTTGTGTGTTTAGTTAATAAAGCTTTGTAGAAATGTAACTGCGAAGCAAAACTAAGGTCATCACTACAAAGGCATCAAGATAAGCCACACTGACATTTTTTAGCAATTATGGACAGATTTTGTTATTGTATCGACCAAAGAGGGTTGTGATGTTTTAATTGAAGATGACTCTTTGATTCTATTTGGAACGAGTATGAAAGTGGGTTCAATTTATCTAATTGCAAGCACAAGTTTAGACTGCCATGTACTAGCCGTTTTATCCCCGTAGCATACAGTGTTGCAAATACGCAACATATGATGATTCTTTTCAACAAATACAGTATTTATGTCTAGATTCAACAAGGTTAACCCTAAAACAATCTTATAATCAGTTTTTTGACATTAGATTCATCCATTCTGTGAATTGATTAAACATTATCTTTAGGCAGAGCCATTTGTTGGGTCGTCATAATTCTGGCTTCAAAAGTCAGCTCTTCAAAATATCATATTTTAAAATGAGTTCCAGAGACGTCCACACTTTTTAACGCCACAATGATTTAATAACCATAGTCAATTTCACAAACATAAAAATGAATAAAAATGGTTGCCTCCCGAATGCCTCGCTGGTGAGGTGTTTTGGACACGCACCCCAGGGAGGCGATCCAGAGGCAGGCCTGGACTTGCTGGAGAGACTGTCTCATAGCTGGCCGGGAAACTGCTGGAGGATACAGCCGGGGGTGAGAGAAGCCAGGGCTTCCTGTCTTGGGCTGCTGCCCTGTGACCTGTCCCTGGATAAGCGGAAAACGACAGAACGGAATGGAATGTTGCCATTCGTTGTTTTAAATGTGCTGAACGGAATCTATGGTCGGCTGAATTTGTCGAAGCATTCACATCAGCCCAACTGGTCTCAAACCAGACAGGAATGATGACTCACTTAAAACCTCACCCCGACTCCTCGTGTATGTTGGTTAAGCGATCACGGCAGTTGGTTTTGGTTTGATTTTGGCTCCACTGCGGGGGCACACTTGGTAAGAACAAGGCGAACGGGGGTGATGTGCGGGAGGAACTGTCAGGGTTATGAGGGTGGTTGAAACAGATTGGTTGATATCACACTCTCACCTCCTGAGAGATAAAGGACCGGGAGGTGTGGTCGGTGTGCATTTGTGCGTGTGTGTGAGACAGCAGGAGTGAGTGGGTGGGTAAAGAATTGTGGGAAATACAAAATCCTCAGATTGCTGAGTTTGGACGCCATGACCCCAAACTGACCCCCATTTCCCGACTCAATTGCCTCAGCATGAGCTGAGCTCCATTTCACACCACTGCTGGTTCTTCACTTGTTCGCAATCATGTGGATGCATGTGGGACTTGGTAGTGTTGACATCTTTATAGTCATGACTAAACAGTGACTAAAAGTCTGGATGAGTGCCTCCTCTTGTTAGCTCTAATGACATCCTAATGGGGCAATTTAATCAGGGTCTAGACTAGGGCTGCAACTAACGATTATTTTGGTAATCGATTAATCTGCCGATTATTTGGCTGATTACTCGATTAATCGGATAAAAATGACCATTTAGTAAATATTGCTTTTTTGGCATATTATAAAATGTAATTGTGTAAAACACAACTCATAACCACATAAACAACACGTTGGGTTTATTACAGTAAGAGCAAATGTTAATCTTTCTGTCAAATAAACAGGTAGAATATTATCATTTCTAAAAAATAATAAATGTACTTACTGTTTACAGTAAAAGTAAATCATAAGCACCCATAAAATGTGCTTTAGTAGTACTGACTAATAAAACATCAAATGTAAACTGTTGGATCACATTTGAAAACAAGAAACTTTTAACACTTCTGGATTCGCAAATTTAACCTTGTTCAGAAATATCGTACAAAAAAAATGCCACAGATTAACATGAGAAAAAAATATACAAAACCATTCAAGTTGTGACGTAATAGTGCAAAAAAAAAGTCCTTGAGAGAAACGCTCTGCTGGGGAGTGCAACCGTTTTCCAAAGAAAATAGTCCACGTTGGGTTGTTTTTGTTTTTTGCAGACAATAAAAAGTGTATTTAGTGACCTATAAAATTGTTTTTATTAGAAATAACATCATGTATCGCTCTGGTTTGCCGTCTCCCGCTTCGAGTCCGACATGTTTTTTTTTTCAGATGTTCGTGCAGCGCCGTTGTGCTTCTGTTCCAAAACGTGTCCGTTTTGCAAACTTTGCATATTAACACGAGTCTTTTTCAAATTTAGCGGAAAATGATCCAAACTTTTCCTTCCGCCATCTTGTTAAATCTGCCTGATCACGTGAGGCGGGGTGAAATGAAAGCCAATGATTGGCTGCTATCTTCTTCTTCTCCTATTTTGGTAGCTCGCATCATCAAATTGCGCTCTACTGCCCCACTTGGAGACCAATTTAAGTGCAGTTGACAGTAAAAACCTTTTAGACGATTAATCGATGACCAAATTAGTCGACAACTATTTTGATAATCGATTATGATCGATTAAATCGATTATCTGTTTCAGCCCTAGTCTAGACACACTTTTGATCCAGTTGGTTATTTGTGGTAGTTACAAATAATACGATAAAATCAAATAGCATTGTTGTGTTTAATTTCAAATCACTTAATTTATTCTTTACTGGAGCATTTTAGATCATCCATCACTGAACAAATCTTGAGCGACAGCAGTTCAGAAAGCTTTTGTCCACTGAATCAACCCTTCAACAACAATCATCGTAGAATCCGAAAGCACCAGCTGGTTTCCTAGTCTGCGCTTTCATTCCCTTGGTAGCAAAACCAATGGTGCTCTGATTTTTTGTTGTAGAAAGGAATTAAAATAACCCATTACTTCAAAATTATGTTCAAAGTCAGAAGGAATCAAGCTGAAGAAGACAAGATTTCTTGTTCTTTATTCCCTACCCTGCTTGTGGGCATTAAATCTTAATTTTTTTTCAGTGACTTGACAGTTTCACACATTGTTTAATGGGCTCTTGGGTTACAAAAAATTGTCTTTCGCCGATTATTCCTTGTAAATTTTATGTGACACATTTATTTTAGGAAACTATAGCAGGAGTTTATTGGTGAAATTTTCTTTTTTCCAAATCCCGGTTGATCTGGCAGTAGACTAAACAAAATGAATTAGTTGTAAGTTATTCATTTTTAATTACATTTTAACAGATAAAGATAACAACAAAAGAATTGTAAATTATTTTCATTCTCTGTCACATAATTTCTTCTAAAACTGGTTTCGGGTCATAGATACAGCGGTCTAGGGAGAAAATGACAAAGAGTCCTTCGATACAGCCACATGTTCAAACTTACCTGGATGGATACCGAGCCGTTTCCTTGCAAGCGGTAAGGCATAGTCCCTCCAACAGATACAGAGTTCGACTCTGGGTGTCCCGCGACAGACTGGCGACCAGTTCGGGGTGTACTCTGCCCTTCGCCTTAAATTGACCGGGATGGGCTCCGGCACCCTCCGCAACCCCAAAAGGATAGACGGATAAGAAGATGACTGACTGACTGACTGACTGACTCTGGGTCTCATCATGATGGGACATGCCCTGATCCTGTCTGTAAGACATCTTGACCGGATCGAACCATCAAACCATCCCAATTGGCTCCTCTCAAATCTTATTTCTTCTAGCCTGATATAGACTGTTTTCACGGGATGCGTGCATTTATCAGACCTAAACGACAGAGTGTAAATCTCTCTTGCGGACGTGCGTACATTGTGGAGTGGATCAAGTTAACAAAGCTAGCGCATATGCGCTCATTGTCTTATTTCGGTGCATTTACATAAAAATGGCACACTCTGTTAGAACCAGGGGTGACTAGAGCACCTACATATTAAAAAACATTCACTGCTTACGTTAAATGTGGGCCATGGCAGAGAACCAAATCCAGAGCCGAGAACAACATTTTATTCAAATAGTGACCGAATATTGGCAAGTTTCTCAAATTTGCATTAAAAAATAGAAAACCAAATCAGGTGTGTTTTCTACGTTTTGATAATGATCAAAGTTGATAAAACATCCAAAAAGATGAGTGTACGTTAAACCCCATCTTTAAAAACAGATAAACTTCATCAAGACAGGGAGATAAAGGTGAGTTACCAGTTCAACTAGATTTCTCAACCCTTTTGTAAAGATGAAAAGGGCTTAGAAAAGAAAGGCCTATGGAAAATGTTGAGTTCTTAATTGATATGTATTATTTGCATATTCTTGTTTTTTTTCCTCTTAGAAAAAAGTACAGTTGGAACTAGAACCGTTAGCAACCAAGCTCCAGTTTTATGGAATAAGCTCCCAGCTGAAGTGAGAGAGGCAGACAGTGTTCCTACATTTAAAGGGAAGCTTAAAGCATTCCTGTTTGAACAAGCTTATCAACAGGCCAGATAGAAACAGATTCATTTAGCTGATTTAATTACTAGTTGGCTGCTAGATAGTAGAAGTTGGGGAAAGTATGGTACATTGGGGTTCTGTCCTCTAATTCTATCTACTATTCTCTGCCAGACTGCCTTGGCTCTTTCCTTCTCCACCCTCCCTAACCCCTGGCTTTCTATCTCATTCATTGTTCTCAATTGTCTGTTACACTGCTAGTTGGTACAATACAATTCACATGTTGTCCACTTCTCTCCCTCCTCTCTGGGAGAGAACCCCATTCAGGATTCTGGGTTCCTGTCCTGGGCATGGCCACACCGAGGAGACCTCCGCGCTTCATCATCCCAGCTCCATCAGGATGAAATCCATCTAATCATCCCCGTCCAGGGCATCGCTGGGCTGAGGAGTCCCCCGTGTTACCATCAGGATGAAGAACATCTACTCATCCCCGTACTGGACATCTCCTGGCTGAGGAGTCCCCCAGTGTTTCCATCAGGATGAAAAACATCTATTGACTTCTTTAGATATTTAGCTGTAGAGTAGAATAAGCTAGTATTTAAACAATAATCTTTGACACATTGGTTGCTTGTCCTGGGAGAGGGATCTCTCTTTCATGTGGATCCCCTTGAGGTTTCTTATTTTTTCCCACTAATGTTTTTTTTAGGAGTTTTTTCTCACCGTGAAGGAGAGTTTAAGGGCATAAATGTGCAAGTCTTGTTTAGTTAGCATTTGTTAGTTATTTTTCTTGCTGTGTATCTGTGTTTATACACTCCTCTTTTTCTTGTGAAGCCCATTGAGATGGAAATTCTGTGATTTTGGGCTATACAAATAAAATTGAATAGAAGATAATTAATCAAAAACACAGCAGCCATCTGATTCCAATTTGCTTCTTTGGTCACATTAAGGAACCCTTTGTAGCTTTAAGTGTCCTAGCAAGTCTTCAGCTTATTACAAACGACAGTCCAACCAGTGACGACAGATTTAAATAATGTTGCAAAATATGAATTTATGAGGATCTTCCATCCTTTTATGATAACTACCTGCTTAATCCTACGTCTGAAACATCTCATGTGAAACTAATGAAACCTTTGACTGCAACTCACTGTGCGACCACTAAGGATACCATCCAATCTGGGAAAATTACCCAAAGCCTTGATCATGTGTTGCACCCTTAGACAACTATAAGTCTTTTAGACCGCTTTCATTTTTCACTCCGGTTCAGTTTGTCATCAGCCCTCACGGATACAGCCATATCGTGACCTGGCACCGATCATAACTCACGCAACACACTGAAATACAATTAGGCAGGCAAACTCATAGCCCCACATATCCAATCTGTGCTTATTAATATGTCATAGCGTCTACCTGAGCAATCATCCTCCGACTAAATCCCATTAGGAACAATTGCGAGATGTCATGATGTTGGAAAAACATTTTCTTGGGAACTCTCAATCAGTCACAGAGTAGGTCGGAATCAAAATTGTAGCAAAAAAGGAGCCTCTTTCCGATTCCGGTTGCACTCCACAGTCCCTCTAAATCACCCTTAATGGGCTGGTGGAGGGAGCACACTCTGTATCACTGTATCAATCATTCACTCTGTTTTCCTCCTCCTGGTGCCATCCACAGGATCACTTTGGTGCTTTAATGAGCCATTACAATTCCTATCAGACAATCTTTGTGCTGTGTGTGTACAAGCACACACATACACACGTTTGTTTGTACATGAGTGCATGCATGCTCTAACTGCTGTGGACTCACGCTGATATTAGATTGTCTCCGTAGAGTTTCTGAGATAACAGTGATCTCTTGTCTATCTATTTCGCACCCACTTTCACTCTGTGTTGGTTTCACTCTGACTGGGGATGATTGTGTGTGTATGTGTGTGTATGTGTGTGTGTGTGGTGGACAGTGGGCATGGGTTATAATTGCATTGCGTGGCCATCCCACTCGGTCTCTACACCCATCTGTCTCTTTAATATCCAGCTAAGCACTCTTGACCTTGAAGCATCGCGGCAACACACCCGCGGCTGACTTTTCCGAGACGCTGCTAAAATGATAAAGAAAACGGAATGATAGAGAGACGGAAAAAAAGAAATAGGAAGCAGAAAAAAACAAGGTGCAAAATGTTGTCTTTGAGACAAAGGTGAACAAGAGAACATGATGGATGGATCCAGCTGGCGAAACCGCAGAAAAGAAGAGTGAATTGAATGTCTTTGAGGTCACTGGTGAATTCTTTCAATTTGACGCTGACTTGATTTCACAAAGGTCGCCTGCATGCACCTTCCAAGAAAATGTTGTTTCAATTGAAAATATGCAAGATTAGCTGAAAGTGTTAGAACCAAACGATATTTTATTCGCCCTTTGGCAATCGCTTTATACTTAGGATGGTTCATTCTTGGAGCAGTGCCTTTGGGCTATCGTAATGAATATTTAAGGAAACTTTTCTTGTATAACTCCACAGTGCATTCCTGAAAGGTACAGATTGGAATAAGAGCATTAATTCAGCCCAAATTTATTTGATTGCCTTTTAAATGCTGTTGATAGGGATTCGTGTTAACCCGCAGTGGTTTTGTAAAACATTTTTAAAAGGAGGGGTGCTATGCAAAAGAAACTTTTTGGTGGTTGTCACTGTGTTGAAATGTTTTCCCACATCAAAAACCAGTTTTCGCCCAGAACTAAAAGTGGTTTTCGCCCGGAAAAGGGTGGAATGCCCCCTGCGGGTCATGGATAGGGTTCTGCCCCAAGTGGAGGAGTTTAAGTATCTCGGGGTCTTGTTCACAAGTGGGGGAAAGATGGAGCAGGAGATCGACAGGCGGATTGTTGCGGCATCAGCAATAACTAGGACGCTGCATCGGTCCATCGTGGCAAAGAGAGAGCTGAGCCGAAAAGCAAAGCTCTCGATTTACAAGTCGATCTACGTTCCAACCCTCACCTATGGTCACCAGCTGTGGATGGTGATCGAAAGAATGAGATCGCGGGTACAAGCGGCCAAAATGAGCTTCCTCCGCAGTGTGGCTGGGCTCTCACTCAGAGATCGGGTGAGGAACTCTGCCATCCGGGAGGAGCTAGGTGTCGAGCCGCTCCTCCTCCAGGTCAAGAGGAGCCAGATGGGGTGGTTCGGGCATCTGGTCAGGATGCCCCCCGAGCGCCTCGCAGGCGAGGTGTTTTGGGCACGTCCCACCGGGAGGAGACCAAGGGGCAGACCCCGGACCCGTTGGAGGCACTATGTCTCACAACTGGCCGGGGAACGACTTGGGATCCTTCCAGGTGAGCAAGAGGATGCAGCCGGGAGAGAGAGGCCTGGGCTGCCCGTTTGAGGCCGTTGCCCCCGCGACCCGACTCCTGAACAAGCGGAAGATGATGGAACGGAACAGAAAACCAGTGGTGGAACGTAAGGAAGTAAATGTACTTCGTTACTGTACTTAAGTAAAAAAATTGTGTATCTGTACTTTACTTAAATAAAATTTGAGACCGGTACTTTTACTTTTACTCCACAACTTTTTTAAAAGTGTGTTTTGTATTTTTGTTACTTTTTCGTTCAGGAATTTGAAAAATATATAGGGTTTTTTTTTTTTTTTTTTGGTTTTAGCGCATCTTGAAGCTGCATCGTCAAAATCAAAAGGAGCAGTTGATCGGGAGAAGAAGTCATGAATCTCGATTCATGACTTCTTCTCCCAATCAGAATCGAGAGTAAACATTTTCCACACTCATTTAGTGCCAAAAAACTATCAACAAATATAGCACAAACTAAAAACAGTCAGAAGATCGTTGTTCGTTGTTTTTACTTCAAAATAAAAAGTTGAGTCATCATTATACAGAGCAGGGGCGGATCCAGGATCTTCTGAAGGAGGGAAGGGGGGCATGAGGTCATTGACAAAACCAATGTAGCGTGACTGGGGGCGTCCCCCCTTGTACCCGCCCCCAGAACATTTAAAAAAAAAATTTTTCTGCATTTTGGTGGCCCATTCGCTGGCCCTGCAAGGGGGTTAGCTTGACAAGCCCCCTCTCCTTTTTTCTTTTTTTTTTTTTTTTTTTTTTTTTTTTTTTTTTTTTTTTTGTGGAACAAAAGAGGCGGGAGAGAGGGTGTCACGCCCCTACAGAGTATTTATTTGTGACCCTACAGCACAAAAAATAACATTTGAATTATGGTTTGATACTTTTAGTTTTTACTTAAAAAGTCAAATTTACACCAATTACTTTCGTACTTTTACTTAAGTAGATTTTTTTATTGGTACTTTTACTTTTACTTACGTATTTTTAGCCTAATTATCTGTACTTTTACTAAAATACAAAAAGTGAGTACTTCATCCACCACAGTCAAAAACATACCTAAAGTGGTTTTAATTGATGTTTGAGTAACCTGCAAGTTTCTCCCGTCTATTATTTAGATAGTATTTGATTGTTCGCATAATCTTTGCCTTGCCGTTTGTGTGCTGACATTTTTTTAAAAGCAGGCACTATTTTAGTGCATGTGTAATACTCGCGCTTGGTAAATCCCCTCAGTTATTGCTGTCCCTCAACTGACTTTCCCAAAGGGCGGGACTAAGCAAGGAGTGCAAAGAAGGGAGAAGTTTTCAATGACAAATAACAAATTGTAACTGAATATTATATTTAAAAACTCGTGATTTATATATATATATTATTATTATATATTATAATTCTCTAATATTCCATTTTTGAACTAACAAACTATGCATGCTGTGAGATAAAAATTACTATCTCCAAAAGCACAACACCCACTTTTTTAATTTTTTGCTGACATTGCAGAGCTAATGTGTTTTATTGCTGTTGCATAAAAACAACAAAACTGCAAAGTTTTCCACCGTTAGCTTAACAGTAGAAAACCTTTATGTGTTTTCTCACCAAAGAAGAAAAATCCTCTTTACACAGGAGAAAACCAATGGGAAAACATCCTTGGGCATATTTTAATAGCCTTTGCCTCAACTTAACTCTGTGAATTTAGTTTTTCTAGCAGCACAGGGACAACAGTATCCACCACTTAGATAGTCTTTATGTTGTTTGTTTTTGTAACTGCTTGAGCGATCAATAAATCCTGCAGCGAAAACTTCTATAGATGTTCGCAAGCTTATGTGTGAGAGATACTCTAGAAATATTCACAAGGTCATTCCCTTTTAAAATCACATTGAGATGAAAAGTCTCCCAGTACCTGGAAGCAAGGGACTTATAGATGTTTATGTCCGTGTAAACGCTAACTTTTTTCTGCTAACATTTTTCAGCTAACTTTTTTCTGCTAACTTTTTTACCATCTATTTTATTCTTTTATATGAAGAACTTCATTGTGCTCACAAGAGAAGAGTTTTTGGTTAATTTGCCTTTATTGTGATGTAATTAAAATATAAATTGTCACAAACTGGCTCTGGGTCTGTGACAAAAATGAGGGAAACAGATAAAAGTAAGGGCCAAATCAAATTAAGTTGATTTTACATGCGATTTTAAAGCCAAATAAACAATAATCACGAATACCAAAACCAAAATAGAAGAAACTGAAGAAAACCGAAGTGTACCTGGCAGAGAGCAGAGCAGAGAAAAAGAAATTAGTTGAGACATCTCCTTAAATGAGCCCGCCTGGCCCCACTCAGATGGCCCCTCCCCCTGCCTGCAGGAGAATCTGCCGCTGCAAGGCAAGAGAGGCGCCATGACAAAATAAAATTAAATACATCCGACATAAATTATTTGCAAATATTATTTGTAATTTAGGCTTCCTAATATGATGCCCTTTTAAATTGTAAAAAGTTGGGAAAAGTAACAAAGAAGGGTCCTAAAATCCTTCCTCCTATGAGCTTTGTTGTTAAAGATGATTCGATTTGTGGCCTTTTGGGAAATCATCATTTCAAAGGACGGCAAAAACAATTGGTAAATGGTCATTCATGTGTTTGTTATTAAATCTTTCATTTAATTTCATCTTCTGAACCACTTATCCCCGACGAGGGTCGGGGAGAGTGCCTGATCCTAGTCCGACTGATTGAAGACAAGAGACATGGTATACCCCAAACTGGTCACCAGTCTGTCACAGCACCACTCACACAACCATCCACTCACATATTTATTCCTAGGGGCAATTATCAACCGACCCTGCATGTTTTTGGAGGGTGGGAAGAAACCAAAGTACCTGGAGAAAACCCATGCATACATGGGAAGAACATACAATACTCCAAACAAAAAGGCCAGTGTTCCAAGCCTCGTCCCATTCCGAGAATTGAACCCCCAACCTTCTTGCTGTGAGGCCACTGTGCTAACCACTGCCCCACTGTGCCACCCAGTCTAAGAGTCCAATATTGCGCAATGACAAATCTAAAATTTTCTGTAAGTATCACAACTCTAGTAAGTTCCAAATACTTTCTAAAGTCAAAGAACAATTTACATAAACTATCGATGCAAAATTTGAAATGAAACAGAAATGAAACCAAATTTGGGGAACTGTTCTAATGCATCGCTAGCTCTAATTTGGCAACCAAACTCGCATAATGCATAGTCAGTCTGATATTTTGTATGCAACTGCGTAATTAACAGTTGGTTTACACATCATTCTACAGCATATGGACATTTAACAACAATCAATGTTCTTATGAATCCATCGTAAATTTCTTTGACTAAGTAGTATTACATTTCATCTTCTTCTTTTGTCGTTTCCCTTCAGGGGTCGCCACAGCAAGTCATTTTCTTCCATCTAATCCCATCTACTGATCCTCTTTGGTCACACCAACTATCTTCATGTCTTCCTTCACTGCGTTCATGAAACTCCTCTTTGGCCTTCCTCTAGTCCTCTTTCCTGGTGGTTCCAAATCCAGCATCCAGCTTCCTATGTACTCTCTCTCTTCTCTGTACATGTCCAAACCATCTCAGTCTGGCCTTTCGGACTTTATCCCCAAAACCTCTAACATGTGCTGTTCCCCTGATGTACTCATTTCTAATCCAGTCCATCCTGGTCACTCCCAGAGAGGTCCTCAGCGTCTTCATCTCTGCTACCTCCATCTCTGCTTCCTGTCTTTTCTTCAGTGCCACTGTCTCTAGACCAAACAGCATGGCCGGTCTCGCCACGGTTTTGTACACTTTCCCTTTCATTCTAGCTGAAATACTACTACATTAAATGTAAGTAGTATTACATTTAATGTTTAAAAGGTTATTTGAAAACTGTATAGAATCTAAACTAACAAGTTTCAAAGACACAGCAAACACTGTCATAACCTCCGGGCTACCAAGCATTGCTTTGTTATCATAAAAATGGCTAAATCAACACAATTGTCTTTGTGTCCTCTTATCAACTCAATGTCATGCAAGAAGGATAAAGATGATTCCGGCCCGATCTGGCTTTTCAGGTGTACTATGATAGGATGACTTATTAAGGAAATGTTAACTCCCTGCAGCGCGGTTATCTTTATTGAGAAACAAAGGATTAGTTACATGATTGATGGGCCTTGTCCCCTAGGGATTACGCTGCAGAGAACCACTAATTGCTCTCTCTTGCTCCCTCTCTCCTCTATTTATCTCCCTCTTTCCGTCTTCTACCATCCACATCTGTGCCTGTGGCCAGGGCAATATGCTTTTAGCTATCACCTCTGCCATCAGCGCTTACGGTGCAAAGGGGTTTCGGGTGTCAATGACAGGATTGAGGCTTATGGGTAAAGACTGAAAAGACTGAACTCTCCATAAAGTTACAGCCGAAGGACTTAATTTTGCATTCCGGCTCAAGTGGTTTGTTGAACACATGCCAGGCCTGAGCCAGAAGGACAGAAAGAAAGTGAGACCAGACCCTGTATGGGTATGGTAACGCAGCGTGTAATGGACTACTGTACAACTGGAAATAATGTGCTGAGTCATTTAGGGAGGCTATTAAGCCGCCTGGGTGACTTTGAAATTCACTAAGCCTCCTCACCCCTTACATTTATTCAGAAATAGGGCAGCCTCTGCCCCTCTCTCCCTCCTGGCTCACTGAATCCCCTTCCTCTGTTCTCCTCTTTGACATTTCACCAGCTAAATACTGAGAAGTAAATTACAAATAACAGAAAGAGAGAGGTTCTTATCAATAGGTAGCACGGAGAAATAGCTTGGCGCCTGCCAGGAGAGCTCTCTGCAACGCTGTACAGCTGTACATTCACAAATACATAATTGAGAAAGGATTTGATTAACCTTGATGGAATTATGGTGATTCTGTCTTCAATTAATCTTCCGGGCGAAGACACACGCATTGCAACGAGAAACACAATGTAACTCTGGAAAAAGCTATTTCTTCAGCAAGGTGATTTGTTGTTATTACCAAGCATCCTAATTGGTTACCAACTGCATGGATCACTGCTGTCCAATAACAACATGCATTACCTACTGTGTGAAAATTTCTCTGCTAGGGAACTTATTAAAATGACTGAAATGATAACAAACCTTCCTATGGGCCACACGTGTCCTTGTCACTTACCATTAAACTGCCTACCATTATAAGCTTGTGATTGGTGTATGAAACTCGTGCACACTGTGGACTTACCAGCAGCTTTTCTTTTTTTGCTACATTTAGCAGAAATATTGAAAAAGAAAATCTGCATCAGATAGCATTTTTATGACCCACCTCATTCGGAGGTAAAAATGATGTCTAACCCCAGGCAAAACTTTGGAAAAGGTTTAAGCAGTTATAAAACTCTCTATTTTGCCCAACAAAGAAGTAAAATACGGTTTTAGAAAGGGTGTGTTGCAGGGCCAAGAAAATGTCAATTTTGAGCTCTCTTTATCCACAATCTTTCACTCTGACTGTTAAGTAAAGGAATTGGTGAAAGACGTAAAATGTAAATGGTTCATTGTGGTTTTCTGGGCAGTGATGGCGTTAAAAAATGTATGTGGTGCTTTTTACTTTCCTCTTTTAGACGCAGTTCAGAGAAATATTCACAAGAACCTTGTCGAAAAACAGTTTACAAAGTCAGAGATTTAGTATTTGGATGGTATTTGAATGCCTAGTTGATTTTGGTCATGCCTATTGTTCTTCACCATGCCCACATTATGGAGATTTCTACAAAGTTTCAATATTATTCCCACATTAAAAACATACTCAAAGTGGTTCTCTATGTCATTCGTGTACGTTTGAGTAATTTGAAATCTCTATTCAAGCCTTTGGTGTTTCTTGGCCACAAAATTTGTTACCTGCCATGTCCGCATTCTAATGTAAGCAGGATGTGTTTTAGAGCAGGCCTCTGCTGACACTTGGTCCTTCATATCAAGGTGTTTAATTTTCATGCTAGTTTTGCTAACTTGCTGCCTTTACCATGCGTATATTTGCAGAACGAAACAAGATTTACACTATATTGCCAAAAGTATTCGCTCACCCATTCAAATGATCGGAATCAGGTGTTCTAATCACTTGGCCTGGCCCCAGTGTATAAATTCAAGCACTCAGGCATGCAGACTGTGAAACAAGACGTTTGTGAAAGAATGGGCCGCTCTCAGGAGCTCAGTGAATTCCAATGTGGAACTGTCATAGGATGCCACTTGTGCAACAAATCCAGTCGTGAAATTTCCTCGCTCCTAAATATTCCACAGTCAACTGCCAGCTCTATTATAACAAAATGGAAGCGTTTGGGAACAACAGCAACTCAGCCACGAAGTGGTAGGCCACGTAAAGTGACGGAGAGGGGTCAGCGGATGCTGAAGCGCATAGAGCAAAGAGGTCGCCGACTTTCTGCACAGTCAATTGCTACAGAGCTACAAACTTCATGTGACCTTCAGATTAGCCCAAGTACAGTACGCAGAGAGCTTCATGGAATGGGTTTCCATGGCCGAACAGCTGCAGCCAAGCCACACATCACCAAGTGCAATGCAAGGCGTCGGATGCAATGGTGTAAAGCACGCCACCACTGGCCTCTAGAGCAGTGGAGACGCGTTCTCTGAAGTGATGAATCACGCTTTTCCATCTGGAAATCTGATGGACGAGTCTGGGTTTGGAGGTTGCCAGGAGAACGGTACATTTCAGATTACATTGTGCCAACTGTGAAATTTGGTGGATGAGGAATTATCGTATGGGGTTGTTTTTCAGGAGCTGGGCTTGGCCCCTCAGTTCCAGTGAAAGGAACATTTAAAGCTTCAGGATACCAAAACATTTTGGACAATTCCATGCTCCCAACCTTGTAGGAACAGTTTGGAGCGGGCCCCTTCCTCTTCCAACATGACTGTGCACCAGTGCACAAAGCAAGGTCCATAAAGACGTGGATGACAGAGTCTGGTGTGGATGAACTTGACTGGCCTGCACAGAGTCCTGACCTGAACCCGGTAGAACACCTTTGGGATGAATTAGAGCGGAGACTGAGAGCCAGGCCTTCTCGACCAACATCAGTGTGTGACCTCACCAATGCGCTTTTGGAAGAATGAACACTCACACTATAAACACTCTCCTCAACCTTGTGGACAGTCTTCCCAGAAGAGTTGAAGCTGTAATAGCTGCAAAAGGTGGACCGACATCATATTGAATTCTATGAGTTAGGAATGGGAGGCACTTCAGTTCATAGAATGAGTAAAGGCAGGTGAGCGAATACTTTTGGCAATATAGTGTATGTTGTTGTGCACCCAGGGGTAGTGCCATGGTTCCCTCGCCCACCACCAGAGGGAACCCGGGGCCTTACTTCATTTGCCTGATTTTACACACCTGAAGATCTTTGTCTTCCCTTCAGGTGTCGGGTCATGCCTTTCATCCCAGCCAGGTCTTCCTGGCCGCCTGACCATGAAATACATTTAGAACAATAACTTCATGACATTCCACTGATCCATGTGTTTTTGTTACAGTATTACTGGACTTCGTCATTAAATAAACCATGTTCTTGTCTTGCAATTGGGTCCTCCTCCTTCCACCTACACCACTTCATAATAGGTAGAACTAAGCAGGGGACGCAAAGTGAACAGAATTTCTGACTCAAAACTGACTAATTTAGACAAAAGTGTCTAAAATCGAAGCGAAACTGAATACGTAATTTATAAGACTTTTTATTTTTTATAATAAACAAGGTACCATGTCCCGCCCCAGTTTTTTTCTGTTTCCTTGAGAATGCGGACGTTTAGGCAATTGATTGCTTATGCGAATGGGAGGCTGAGAGGAAACCAGGGTTCCCGTTTGAATCCCCACCCAGGATTCAAACCCTGACCTTTTTGCTGCAAGGCTACTGTGCTAACTATTGCGCCACCGTGTTGCCTCATCTAACCCTATCTGCTGCATCTTCGTCGGTCACACCAACTATCTTCATCTCTTCCTTCACTGTATCCATGAACCTCCTCTTTGGTCTTCCTCTAGTCCTCTTTCCTGGTGGTTCCAAATCCAGCATCCTTCTTCCTATGTACTCTCTCTCCTCTGTAGATGCCCAAACCATCTCAGTCTGGCCTCTTGAACTTTATCCCCAAAACCTCTAACATGTGCTGTTCTCCTGATGTACCCATTTCTAATCCTGTCCATCTTGGTCACTCCCAGAGAGATCCTCAGCATCTTCATCTCTGCTTCCTCCATCTGTGCTTCCTGTCTTTTCTTCAGTGCTACTGTTTCTAGACCAAACAGCATGGCCGGTCTCACCACAGTTTTGTACTCTTTCCCTTGCATTCAAGCTGAAACTCTTCTATCACATATCACACCTGATACTTTCCTCCACCCGTTCCAACCTGCCTGAACACGCTTCTTCACCTCTTTTCCACACTCTTCATTGCTCTGGACTGTTGATCGTAGATACTTAAAATCTTCCACCTTCTTTATCTCTATTATATCTTTATCCTTAAATTTTTATCTCTAAATTACTATATTACTAATACTATTACAATGAATGAAACAAAATAGCATTGGATCAATATCACGCAACACAATCTTTACATTCATCTAGAACGATACACGTCCTTAGCAAACCAAAATCATAAGAACTTTGCCTTAAAAAGAGGATGTGAGCATCGCAGTAATTTATTATTCTTATCATCCTCATCAATCATCTTATCAGAAGTGTTTTGACTCATTGCAGCTCGACTAGTTTAATTGCTTACCCGTGTACCAAAAATAAAGCTCAATCAGTTGTTGATTTTAATAGTGAGATTGAGAACAATAGGGAGATGATTGTAGGAAGTGTGGCATCGTGACTGATAGCATCTTAAAAAATATAATTCCAACATAAATTTCTAATCAACTTTTGAAGTCTTTTTGATGAATGATCTGCTCCTTTAGCATAATGAATACCTGCAGCCTCTGGGAGTTGTCGGAGTAATTAGTCATGTGAAAAAGTGGAAATAAAAATCATCTTTTTGTGTCAAAGTTAGCAGAAGTTAAAGCTTCGGTTAAGGATTCCACACTGATGTGTAGTTGCTTTTTTTTTGTGGTCTGAAACCAAAAATGTCTGACAAGCCCTGACAGACAGCACCATCATTCACGTGATTGTGTGTGGGTATCCATCATTTTCTCCATCCATCAGTACACTTTGCTCTGGTTAATCATAGTGAGCGGAGAATGACTCACGGTGGCAGGGGTTACCTCCAGCTAGAGCTAATTTCAGGACCACATGCAGCAGCAACCCGGAATCCATTTTTAGTGTGCTTGCCGAGGAACATAGAAGTCTCTTGCTCATAGCTTTCTTTATGTATTCTTTTTGACAAGTTTTTGACACACTCTGCCTCAGTCTCTTAACCATCAACATAAATTATCACATAGTCTTTGTATTACTTCTAGATGCATGGATGATTTACATGATTACCAGATTGTTTTAACTCTTCATTTCTTGACATTTTTCAAAGAATTTGATTTATTGCAAACTAGATATCCCTCTATTTTCACTTGCATGGTTCAACATTGGGTCATGTGTGAGTGGTTGTGTGAAAAAAATAACAGTATATGTCATACTATATTTAAAGAAATGTACATATACCATTAATGTAAATATTAAATAGACAAAAAATAAGATGCTACTTTGGGCTTTTATAAGCTCAAACCCTGCATCTTCTTCAAATGTGACTCAATCACTAATATTATTGATGATTAAAAGCATACAATAAGAAATCACACTACTTCAAAAAGCCGCTCCTCTTCCAGGTCGAGAGGAGCCAGATGGGGTGGTTCGGGCATCTTGTCAGGATGCCCCCCGAGCGCCTCGCAGGCGAGGTGTTTCGGGCACAACCCACCAGGATGAGACCAAGGGGCAGACCCCGGACCCACTGGAGAGACTATGTCTCACAGCTGGCCGGGGTAAGACTTAGGATCCTTCCGGGTGAGCTGGAGGATGCAGCCGGGATGAGAGAGGCATGGGCTACCCGTTTGAGGCTGTTGCCTCCGCGACCCGACCCCGAAACAAGCGGAAGATGACGGAATGGAACTACTTAAAAAAAAAAAAAAAAACATTGCATTGATATTCATAATGGTTTAGTTCAGGGGTGTCCAAATCCGGTCCTCAAGGGCCGGTGTCCTGAAGGTTTTCCATATGTTCTTGCATCTACACACCAGATCCAGTTAATTGACTCATTGTGCCAAATTCTATTGGCTGTTGATTTCATTTTCTGTGCATCAGCTGTGTTGAACCAGGAACAAAAAGAAAACCTTTCGGACACCGGCCTTCCAGGACCGATTTCGGACACCCCTGGTTTAGTCAGATCAAATGGTTCGTACAGGTTTTTGGGATGCCTTCTGAATGCCTTACTGATAAGGTGTTTCGGGAATTTCCCAGTATAAGCAGACCAAGAGGCAGATCCAGGAAAGGCTAGATGGACTATGTCTTGCAGCTTAGCTGGGAAGAATTATCCTGTATGGGCTGGAAATTCTAGCTGGGATGAAGGAAAACTGGGCTTCGGACCTAAGGCTGTTTCCACCCTGACTCAATGAGAAGGTACAGTTGAGTAGGACCATCATTTATGGGTCGGACGTGATAAAGTATCTTATCAGAATCAGAAAGACTTTTATTGTCACCTGTCATGATCCTCTCACCTGCCACTGGAGGGAGCCCAGGACCTTCCCTCATCACCCTGATTGGCACACCTGAGGGTGATTATTCTGATACCACCCACCTGTGGACCCCAGACTTTCTCGTTGGGTCATATCATCCCTTCCAGCCAGGTTTCCCTGGTTGCCTGACCACGAACACATTCTTAAACAATAACCTCTTGCCATGCCACTAAAACCTTAAGTTTTTCTGTTACAGCATTACTGGACTGCCATTCTCAAATAAATCATGTTTTCTGTCCTGCAGTTGAAGTCCTCCTTCCATCTGCACACCGCTTCTTGACACCATGGTCAGTGAACAAGACTTAGAGACTAGCAACTTGCTAAGATGCTAATGTCCAATAATAAACGTAGTAATAAAAACAGAAAATGTAGCTATGGTTTTCAAAAAATTTACAAAAATTAACAAAACTAAGAGTACTAGGAACAAAAATGTCAACTGTAGTGCAATGGCATAGAAAGTAAAAGATAAGAGCAACGTGACCAAGATAAGCAACTTAAACCACACAGTATTCTTAGGGTACTTACAGAAGTACCATCTGGGTAAAATGGGGAATACACAAAAAAACGCAACGGAAATACAACCTGGTGAAGATTTTGTTGTAGTTCAACCTTCACTCTTGCTTCCTTGTTTCTTTTGTGGAATTCAGAAACAATTTTATCGAAAGTTATTCCAAGAGAAAGTTCTCATAAAACTCAACAAAGGATATGTTCAGCGGTCAAACGTGAAGAAATAAAGAATGAAAGTTTGGTCGTTGGGTGACATGATGGCAAAACAGAAAACCTCCATTCTGATCCCACAATTGTCTACGGAGACAGATGGGCACCTGTTAAGCCCCTCCGTTGAGTGCCATTTTTCCCTAGTGGGGTCACGGCTTAGTCTTTCAAGGATGGACAAGCTAAATGGTACTTTACTGTACCATAACCCTTGTCTCTAGAGAGCAAAGATGTTGTTCGTTTGACACTTTCACCACATCAATGGATTCTTTTTTTTCTTTTATCTCTCAATTACTTATGACTTTTTCTAGAGAATACAGGACACCCACTGTGACATATGGCGCCCCCCACCTCGCTAAAGTCCCTCGAGACTTTACTCAACAGGACAACTGTACCAGCTTGCGATGGCTTTCTGTGCAGGAATAAAAGCTCACCGTGAGTTACCCTTGTCTAACTGGTGGGAGACAGCTGGATTAGAAGCAGTAGCACCCCAAGTACATCCCAATTAAAATCAAAGCAATCACCATCGCAGAGAAGTCATTAGATTGAGAGGCTGTTTGAGGCTAAACGCTATAATAATGCAGGAGCTGCAGGATTTCAAAAGCCTGTCAGACACTGATTTCATACATTGGAAAGTTTGATGAATAGAGCCTAGTGAGAGGCAACTCTTGAGCGCTGCACTATTACCAAAAGCTTTGCTGGGGATTAGAGGGAAGACAGAAGCTTTCATTCCTTCAGTAAGTCAATGTATGAATAATTTACTCTGTGGGTATCTCGGCGAGCTCTCCATGTAAGCCTTGGTAATGTTTTATTTGTATGTTTTCTGTCAAAACTGATCTAGTGTCCTGAGTAGTGAAACCATTGGCTTGAGATCTTCAGAGCGTGACAGCTCTCATGCAGCTTACAGAATTCTTGTTTGATGTAATATTTGTTGCTGTGATAATTAGATGGCAATGAGAATGGCAATGAGAACAACTCGTATGTCTTTTGGCCTTTGAGTTCTTTTGGCCTTGTGTATGGCTATTGTTTTCTTGACAGTATTTTACTTAGCATGGTCTAAAAGGAAGTGTCGATATCTAGAACTGAAGAGGAAGGAAATAAACTATTCAGTCAAAGTTAGATTTGTGTCTACACCACTGTAAAGGACACATGGAAACATGAGGACAGTGACATTTAAATAGGCGTGCCTAATTACGCTTAGAAAGGTAGCATACATTATCTTTCACAATGGCACTGGGACAAATATAATGAAGTTGATGTCACCCTGCAGCTAGTTTAAATTGAGAAATTAGACTTTTGTGTGTGTGATGGCACAGTAGACACTGGTAACTGGATATCAGCAAACTTATAGACATATCAGTGACTTCTTCTTCTCCTTTTGGCATTTCCCTTAAGGGGTTGCCACAGCAAGTCAGTTTCTTCCATCTTAACCTGTCTTCTGCACCCTCTTCGGTCAACTATCTTCATGTCCTCCTTCAATGTATCCATGAACCTCCTCTTTGGTCTTCCTCTAGGCCTCTTTCCTGGTGGTTCCAAATCCAGCATCCTTCTGCCGATGTACTCTCTCTCTCCTCGGCACATGTCCAAACCATCTCAGTCTGGCTTCTCTGACTTTATCTCCAAAACCTCTAACATGTGCTGTTCCTCTTATCCTGTCCACCCTATTCGATTCCATAGACATCCTCAGCATATTCATCTCTGCTACCTCCATCTCTGATTGCTGTCTTTTCCTTAATGCCACTGTTTCTAGACCTAACAACATGGCCGCCCTCACCACGGTTTTGTACACTTTCCCTTTCATTTTAGCTGAAACTCTTTTGTCACACATCACATCTGATACTTTTCTCCACCCGTTCCAGCCTGCCTGCGTACACTTCTTCAACTCTTTTCCACACTCTCCATTGCTCTGGACTGTTGATCCTAAGTACTCAAAATCTTCCACCTTCTTTATCTCTTCTCCCTGTAACCTCATTTTTCCATCCGGATCCCTCTCGTTTATAGATGTACCAGTGTATACACTAAAAACTTTCAAAATGTCGTTAGCGAAAAAGCAAATAGTTAAAAGACAAGAGAAGAGTGTAAATATTGGATTAACTGCCTGTCTCCTGATTATTTGAATCTTAATAATTACAAATGCCTCTTAATTACTGTTTAAACTTTGGAACTGTTTGCCATCCAGTGTAACCCGAAAACTATATGGTATGTTGTCCATATTGAATCCATTCGATGATTCCTGAGGAGAAAAATATCACTATGATACTCTTGTACTAACTGTGTCACTATCTCCCCAAACTCAGATTATAGTCTTTACAAGTCCATCACGAATCATTCTTAGTTGAGAACCAATTGTTTTTCAGGGGTTGACAAATTGGGGCTGTTTCAGCCTTACACCTCAGCTTTTTCTTGTAGCTTAGGCAAATTACTTATGAGTAGACTATTTAATTCAACCGTCTTTCAAAATCCAAATCCACTTTTTTTTTTTCTAAAGCACACTGACAAACTAATTGTTTCACAAAGTCCTGGACAGTTTTTTTCAGGACAAAGGCATGAAAGAAACATTTTGGGTTTGTGAAACAGTCCGAACTCTTCTTGGACGCAGCACAGCTGAGTCATGAACATTTGTAATTCACTAAACTCTGCTTTAAGCCCATTCCGATAATAATTTTGTCAGGTCTAAGAATTATTATTTGTTAGATATCTTTAACAATATTTTTCCCCGAATCTCAAGGACGCAAGCACAGAGTTTTCTGTTAAATTTGGGTTTAGAATGGATTTCTTTGTTCAGAACAGATAGTGTAGATTGGATACGGATATAAAAAACATGATGGCTGTCTTGTGGTCCAAAAGAACAAATATGTATCAGAGATAATTACATCTTGAATGAGCGCACTTTATACACACAGATAAAAAAACTTTTTTGTCCCATTTTGTGACCATACAATTAAAAACTAAGTTACTTTTGACTGGCCCGACAAGCTATCTTCATTTTGACAATTTTCATACCCCTGCTTCAAAGGCGCTAACAAAAACAAAATAAATCTGAACAAAGAACAGCAGGGGACATCAAAATTGACCATTAACCAGCTAAAATGTCTGCTTTCTTCATGTACGGAAGTTGCTAACAAATCACTGTATGCTTTTAAGTATTTTGACTGAGACAGTGACTGAAAGAGAACCCGGTTAAGCCTTGGAAAAATACCTGGCACATCTCCATTCTTTCCCTTTTATCTTCTGCACTCCTAATGAGCGAGACGGCCACCCAAGGATACCGGTTATGCATATACAAAGCATTTGTTCACTTCTAAACTTATAAATATCTTTAAAGGTGTGATTTCTGAAAAAGTTGAGATGGTGTTTCTTTTACAGACATCTCAAACATCGTTTTGCCGAATTTACAATATCATTAAGAAGTTTCTGTCTAGAACTTTAAAAATGATGTCAAAGTTTTGATAAACAAGACTTAATTGTCCATTAAATGACTACAGCTAGACATTAGGACAGCTATATATTCCATTTAAAGTCACTGGTTGGAAATTCCCAATTGGTACACTTCAATTACAACTTCTATGTGCTTCAATGGTCCAGCACGAGAAAAGAGAGGGGTCTGGGATCATGAGGGAAATGAAACGTGTTCCTGACGTGACATTTTTATTTATGTTTAGACGACAACTCCCTCTCCGCTGGTTACATTTTGTTAACTCGACCTCTAAAAAGTGCGCATCAGGCACTCCGCTCATTGGAATTTAATTCAACCTGTAAAATAATATCCGCTTCTCTTTCATGTCTCCCTCTACCTTCTTCCTAAATGCCAATCGGCAATTCCTTCTGCTCACTGACTCCATTTTACAGCCACATATGTTACATGTACAGCGTGTCTCAGTGGAAATCTACTAAGTACCCACACCATCGTTTTTTTGCATCGAATTCAATCAAGGTGACGACAATCAAACATGGTCACACATGACGAACACTTACATACACACAAAAAGGGCAGCGTAGGGTCTATGGGAGAAAGAAGAAACCCAAAATACCAAAACAGTATTAATCCCTTGAGAAGGTTTGTGAAAAGATTTTTAAATGCTGATGTCCAGCGTACAGAGGCTTTCCAGGTCAGGACTGTTTGTGGTGGCGATGGCGCTGAAGCATTCATGCTTCACGCCCTCACCTTTCTGCTCTGCTACTTTCTATTTCTTCACCTCTCTCATCTTTTCTCTTCTTTTGTTACTTCTCTCACTTTTTATTCTTTGCATTTCTTTGCTTTTGCGAGGATGAAAAAAAAAAAAAAGCAAATTACATTTGAATTGCATCAGATCAGTTTGTCTTCAGCTAAGTTTTTCTTTTACAAAGAAAAAGAGACACTTAAAAAAAACAACAAAATAAAACGTTATAAGTCGTTAATGACAACTGATATACTGCGTAAATTGGCTGTTTTGACTGCCTTGAGTGATGGAAGACATTTTTGTGCTCATTTGCACCTTCAGAAACATTAAACTTTTGTATACATAAGCTGTCTAAAAATAAGATGATTTTTGTGTCAGAGAGGGCGCAGAGTTACGCAAGTGGAAAATATATTAGGATTTTGTAATTCAGTAAAATCAACAGTAGACTCATGGAAACTCAAGAAATAATAAGAATTCTATATATTTATTGAACAGAATATGAATATGTTTCAAAATAAAATACCTTAATGATAAAAAAATCAACTTTTTTTTTTAGGTTTCAGACATTTTTATTGTTATTGTGTTTTCTTGAAGTCATTTTATATTTAGTTATGTATTTTTTATTAATTTGCAAGCTCTAAATAGAATTTGGGTAACATTAGAATTCAAAAATGTTCTCCGCCACACCCACACCAATAGCCACACCCTAAATTAAACAGGAAGTGTTTCAGTGCACGTGCTCTGCCAGCGCTCAGCCCTTCACAACAGGAAGTGTCGTTTTTATGTAAATGTAGCAAAATAAGAACGCAAAAAATTAGGTGCTGGCTTTACTAACGTGTTATGCATTTTGTTTTATTTGTGGCCTCAAGCGAGATTTACGCTGTGTCATTTACATGGCCATGGAAGCTGGAGCGAGTGAGGGGCGTGGGGCGGGGGCGAATCACAGTCTCAAAAACAGAAGTAAAACTAAATGAATGGATTTATAAGATTGTTTTGGGATGAAAAACAAAAGTGCCGTGTTTATCAATTAAATGAAGTTGTATGTTGTGAACAAAAAAGTCGCTCAGAAAGAGCCATGAAGGAGTTGATGAAAACATAAGCAAACAACTGACTTATCAAAATAATGTGTACAAGTTTTATACAAGTTTTTCTTGACCATTTTTATCTGAACGTCTGGTAATTTCTGGCTCTACATTTTGTTTCTGCCCGGATTTTTTTTTTCCCGTTCCGTTCGTTCCGTCATCTTCCGCTTATCCAGGGCCTGATTTTTTTTTTTTCTGTAATTATGGGTAACTTTCATTTTCAAATAATGAAATTCTAGTTTGCTTTTACATTTTGATTGATTACATTAAACTTAATTTATGATAAATTTGGCAAAACATTCCTGATTAAAGAATAAGGGAATTACTCATTAGGATTAGTCCCCTCTTAAACATCCAATTAATTGCATTGCTGTCCATCAAAATAGTGCAGGTCATCGGGTAAGAAAAACCAACTCAAACTTTCATGTAAAAATACACAAGAAATCCAGACATTTTTATAAAAGTGCAGCAAAAAAGGCTATCGCTCAGCTATGTGTGGGTGGGGCTAAACTAGGTTCAGTTAGCGACAGTTGGAAAAAGTGGCAGCTTGCATACTGTGAAACATTCAAAGTTACCTGAGTAATAGTAACTGTATTACAGATCAGTCTTTCGAGGTAAAAATCTGTGACATCACAAAATGTAACTACTGTGACTGCAATCTAAAATGTGCGGGCCGTGTTATTGCATAGCCTATGCAATCTAACACGGATTGCATAGGCTATTAGTAGATCACTACTAATTGGTGTAGTGATCTACAGCAATTAGATCACAATAGATCTAATTGCTGTAGTGCAACCTCAAATAAAAACGCTAACTTTGAATAATTCTCTTATTAGAATACACAAAAGAATTATTTGAAGCAAGGTAATATCCAATTTCTACCTCACCATAAGGGGTGGGTTTTATTCCTGAGCTTCCTAGCATAGGCAAGTACCAAAACGTAGACAATATACACTTGAGGCCACCCATTTTTCCACCACAAGAGGGTAGGAAAAAGACGCTTATGTATATATATATATATATATATTAACACCGTAAAGCTCACATCTCAAATTTGACTTCTTTCTACCATCCAATACCAATGTGTGTTTTATTTCCAGTAGTTGTACTAGTAGTTTTTAGAAGAATTCAGATGTTTTCTTTTTTATTTTTTTATTCTTATTAAGACATATTTTTGCTTCCTCTCAAACCAGTGCCTTCTACAGTTATTAAACGACTAGCTACGGCCAAGTCACTTTTTATGTAGCAGAGAGCGTAACACACAAGCTCTATCGCCGAATGCTCCTTTTGATTCCCCACGCCGTTTTTTTTCTTTTTTTGAGTTGGGTGGAGGTTGGGCGGTTCACTCGTTACTTCTGTCACATTTTGGAGGAGGATCTTGTGCTTTCTCAGGACAGGCAGTGGATGAGCAACATTCAGACTTTCACATCTCTTGGCCTGTGACAAAGCCCTGTATCTTTCAGACTTAAATAGCTTTCACACTAGATTAACAATCACATAATGGGTGTTCCAAAACCCAAATTGTGTAGTTTGTCGTCGTGCATAATACAAAAGAGGAGTTAAATATTTCACGAGATGTGACCTTCAAAATAGTTTCAAGAAATTATCAACAATTGTGAAGTAAAAGGAAGACAGTCCTGTTGAGACCACATATAGACAGTTTATGACCGAAATGTTTGGGCCAGACTGAGATGATTTGGACATGTACAGAGAAGAAAGACCGGGTACATCGGCAGAAGGATGCTGGGTTTGGAACCACCAGATGAGAGGCCTAGAAGAAGACCAAAGAGGAGGTTCATGGACACACTGAAGGAAGACATGAAGATAGTTGGTATGACCGAAGAAGATTCAGCAGATAGGGTTAGATGGAAGAAACTGACTTGCTGTCACGACCTCTGAAAGGAAATGCCGAAAGGAGAAGAAGATGACCAAAATGTTTGGAAGTTTAGTTACACCAATAGGAATGAGGCATAGTTTTCATTACATTTCTTATGATCTCTGGTTGGGAGCACGGAACTTAGCGGACAGTAAACAGTGTGGCACAGCAAAAGCATTAACGACCAAATAATAAACTTAGATAGAGTACATACAAAGGCAGAACACATGAATATTGCAAACAAGTGGATCTAAAAAGGCGTATTAGTTTGCATTTACTGCGTATGTGTCCAAACTTTAGGGGTTTAGACTTTTACAAATAGTCTGTGTAGTCCCTCATTCATCCAGGAGTGATCCATTGTAGAAAAAAGTTTCAAAAAAGTCTTCTGGACAGTTTAATTCTTGATCGAGACGTTTCGACTTCCACCCGGAAATCATTTTCAATCTGATAGAAATGGACTGAAAACTGGATCTATTTATACTAACCTAAGTAAAAGGAAAAAAATAGTAAGAAAGGGCTCGACCAATGAGCCTGTGTTACCTATGATGGCCGTGAATGGCTACTATTGAAACCACAGACCAGTAGACGATCCCTATTGTAATAATGCTAAAAGCCTAGTGAATAGAATTTCCTGCTAACAAGAGGCGTGAATCTGGGTCACGAGATTCACCTTTATAAATAGTCTACCAGTGTATTTTGGAGCTTTAAACAGAAGCCTGCTGTGTTTACCAGCCTTCCCAGATCCAAATTCATCATCTCATTTATGCCTGGAACAACATGGCTCTACCATCGTCGTGTTAATACCTAGAAACAGGGTTGCAAACAGAAGAACAATCCATCTCTTCCTCTCTTTCCCCTCCACTCTCTTCTCTCCTTGCTCACCAGACCCTCATTTATCCCTCGTCTGTCAAAGACGCTTTATTTTGCATTTGAATCACACTGTTATTTAACATAAATCGAAGCAAGTTTAATCAACAGCGAAATAAATGCACAATGTCGTTTTCTGTGTAATTAGTTGGAGGTCTTTAGCTTATCTGTTTTTATAAGACCTCCGGGCTCTGTAATGGGATAATTAAAATCGATACGGCCGCATCATTGCATGTGACTTCCTCTGAGATCTGATTTCGTGGAGTTGAATTGAATGCAAAAAACAAGGTGGTCACAAATAGATGAGGTCAGTTTTTGTCCTTGTGCCAAGGTTTTGATGTCTATGTCGTTAGCAATAATGTTTATGGCATCGACTAGCATTTTCTCATGTCATCTTATTTAAAGAAAAACATCAATGAGAATCAAGAAAAAAGATCGTTTTTAACTGACAGAAACACACTTTTTTGTCAATGTCTTCATTCATTCATCCACTTAGTCCAACACTAGAATAAGAGGCGTGCCAGTACTTATAGCAGTGAGCTAGTAAAAAGGAACCTAGGGTACATCCTAGACAGGTGACCACTTTGTTGGTAATCACTTCAGGAGTGTAGAGCAGTATTTTTCAACCTTTGTCATGTTAAGGTATATATTTCCATTAAAAAAAAAAATCCCAACGCATACCACAAACCAAAAATGTTAAAAAAAAAAGATTCTCTATATTGACAATGTAGGGATTCTCACCAATGTCCTGAAAAGGAATCAAAACAACACATCCAACGTATTTTGTCATTTTTTTATGACTCTTCTTTCAAATAAAAAGTGCAGTTACTTAATCCTCTTGAATTTCTTTCAGAAAATGTGAGATTTTATAACAATATAATAAGAAAAACAACAAGAGAATTTGTTACAGATGACATTGTGATCTGTAGTGAGAGGGCGGAATGAATGAAGGAAAAGCTGGAGAGGTGGACGTTTGCACTAGAAAGAAGAGGAATGAAGATTAGTCAGAGTAAGACAGAGTACGTGTGTGTGAATGAGAGGGATCAAAATGGAAAAGTGGGATCACAGGGAGAAGAGATAAAGAAGGTGGAAGATTTTAAGTATCTAGGATCAACAGTCCAGGGCAAAGGAGAGTGTGGAAAAGAGGTGAAGATGTGTGTGTAGGCAGGCTGGAACGGGTGTAGAAAAGTATCAGGTGTGATGTGTGATAGAAGAGTTTTAGCTCAAATGAAACGGAAAGTGTACAAAACTGTGGTGAGACCGGCCATACTGTTTGGTCTAGAGAAAGTGGCACTTAGGAAAAGACAGGAAGCAGAGATGGAGGTAGCAGAAATGAAGATGCTCAGGATCTCTCTGGGATTGACCAGGATCGACAGGATCAGAAATGAGTATATCAGAGGAACAGCACATGTCAGAGGTTTTGGAGATAAAGTCAGAGAGGACAGACTGAGATGGTTTGGACATGTGCAGAGGAGAGAGAAAGAGTACATCGGCAGAAGGATGCTGAGTTTGGAACCACCAGGAAAGATGCCTATAGGAAGACCAAAGGGGAGGTTCATGGATACAGTGAATGAAGATATGAAGATAGTTGGTGTGACCGAAGTGGATGCAGGAAATAGGGTTAGATGGAAGAAACTGACTTGCTGTGGCGACCCCTGAAGGGAAATGCCGAAAGAAGAAGAAAAGAGATTTTGTTAGATTCCATCAATCCCTTAAAACGCAACCTAATTTTTCTCATCATGACTCAAAAGCCTGTAGAAAAAAAGATCTACTCGGTGGGATAGTTTTTTGGGAGGGATGGACAGCAGAATGCAGCAAAAAAGCACAAAAGAAGAATGGGTTGCTATGGTTACGGTAAACAACCTATCACTGGATAGCCCTGCTTGTCTATAAAATGACATAATTCCATAACGATAAACACAAATAAATACGCTTTAATTAATTTTTTTACACAAACATTATGAGATCCACCAAAGCAGTCTTTGCTAGTACTGGTAGATCTCGATCACCGTATGAGGTGATACCTGACGATCTCCCTTGGTACACTAGTGTGCCGCAGAACACTGGTGTCTGTGATTTGTTGTATTCAAGTTTGCTTTGTTGTTTTTTTTTTAAAATCTCACCGGCAAAAATAGTTTGTTTTTTATTTTTCTGAAACTTGTGAATTTTTGAATAAATCATATAAACAACTTAAATTGTTCGATATCATCCTGGTAAAACTCAATAAAAAGGAAAAAAAAAACCTTGTTTATTCAGTATACAAATCTGAATGCTATTAAGTTGATGCAATTGAAAAATGGAACAAAATGCACTGCAGGGAGCTTAGCTGGTAAATTGGTTTTGTTACCAAAGCTTGACTCGGGGAAAAATAAAAATCTTCCAGCTCTCTGTTATAAACAAAGAACGTTGTTGGTCTCAATCTTGAGGAAAATTATTATTACTTTTTTGCAAGCATTAAAATAACATTTTCAGAATTGGTAAAAGCCTATTTGGCACAGAGCCTAAACGTAAAAGCATAGCAGCTGCATGCAGGTGGGATTTTTTTATTAAACTTATTCAGACACGCAATTGTCAAACACAATGGCAACACGGAAAGTTTGCTAGACAACATTTTTGATACTACTTCATTTGCTATTGTTAGTTTGAAAAAGAAAACGATTCCTCGCCATTTTTACCAATTTAACGGTCATTCAATTTGACAGAGAACATCAATTTAACACCTTCAAGTTAAATTTTGTTCAGTTTCCAATTCCGTTTATTCACTTCTTGATTGGAGGAGTAGCTGCCTTTGCTGATCTCGGATCGTTAGCAGGCGAGAGGCATGGTACACTTTATTCAGGGCGACGGTCTGTCACAGGGCCACAATCAAAGATAACCGATCTTGCATGAACACATGCCTATGGTTAATTTAAACCAACTAATCACCCTAGTGTTTGGTTAATGGATGGAAAGCGGTCTACTTGAAGAAAAAAGACATTGTTTTAAATTTAGTACTCAATAAACCAAAATCTTAGCTGCAGGTCACTTGTAAATGAGTCCAAAAGTTTGGTTCCATCTGTTTTTAAAGTACCGTATTTTCCGCACTATAAGGCGCACCTAAAAACCTTAAATTTTCTCTAAAGTCCAGGGTGCGCCTTTTAACCCGGAGCGCCTTATATATGGATTAATATTGAGCTACAACAGGTGTCGCAACTGCGGTAAGCAGCCGCCGACTCCATTTACCCCGTAGAAGAAGTAGTGCGCGGTGCATGCTGGGATATATGAAAGGACGTCTCATTTCCATTTGTGTGTTTGTGTAAAGACCCGGAAATGAATTCTCCCAAAAGACACTGTTACACCGCAGAGTTTAAACTCAAGGTGATCAGTCACGCAGCAGAACACGGGAATAGAGCCGCAGCCAGAGGTGAGATCGGGCCTAAAAAAATCCAACCCGACCCGAGCCCGCGATATATTTTATAAATATATCATTTATAAAAATTTATAAATTGGAACATTTTCAAGAACACGCTTTTTTAATTAAAAAAAAAAAAAAATCACACTATCGGACCCCTTACACACTTGTCTCTGATGGCCTGCTTAGCGCAAAGAGGAGGGACGGTCTTTGAAACAAATGATAAAATAGCGATCATCACTTTTACCAGTCCAGCTGTTTAGAGAGGATGTGCGCAGGAGAGGATTACCAAATTAAGAGGAGGTGTTCACGCGCTTAGAGCATGAGCTGGCTCTGCGGATCCTGTTTAGTAGTAAAAAATTACTTCTCTGTTTTGTCCAAATTAATAATTTTTTTAACAAGTATTCCTTAGTTTAGTACACACACCTTGTTTTAGTTTACATTTTATAAACATTATTTATTTAAAAAAAGAAAAAAACGTCAGCGAGAGAGAAGCCCGACCCAAATTTTGGGTCGGGCTCGGGCTTAAGATCTTACCTCTGGCCGCAGCGACAGAGTTTAACATCAATGAATCAATGATGAGGAAGTGGAGGAAGCAAGAGGATGCGCTGCACCAAGTAAACAAGACAAAACAGAGTTTCCGCGGAACAAAGCGAGATGGCCACAGTTAGAGGACAAAGTTGAACAGCCTTTACGGTAGCGCCTTATAATGCGGTGCGCCTTATATATGGAAAAAGTTTTTAAAAATGTCATTTATTGAAGGTGCGCCTTATAATGCAGTGCGCCTTATAGGGCGGAAAATACGGTAAAATGAGGGTTACTTATGACAATAATGGATTCTAATGCAAGTTATTTTGCATGGTGTCAAACAGACTAGTGACCTGAACAGGATGTGCCCTGTCTTTTGATTTCCATTAGGTAAATAGAAAATTTGTTTCTTTCATTTGTTGGTAATTTTTCTCACAAGCTAACAAATGTCCGCCTTCTTTTATACGATGGAAATCAAAAAGAACGCCTGTTGTGTTTGGTATTTTTTTTTAGCATTTTTTATTTATCCCTCATGGGGAAATCATTTTTGCTGTTTTGCACCACAACAGACAGTCAAAATGGTGTCAATGGTTAGAGTAACTAAGGGTTAGGTATCTTGTCCAGGGACACGAAAGTACTGTATGAGCCCAGTGGGGGTCAAACCAGCTTGGACATTCTACCACTGAGCTAATACCAACTTCCAGAACAACGGTTTTCCATTTGTTTCAGAATAGTCTGTCCAGCGGGTCATGGGTTTACCTATGGGTCTTCTCCTGGGGAATGTGCCCGAAATCCATCACCAACACAAGGTGTCTAGTCCCCCACATCTACAGTAGTTCCTCTTTCTTTGGGAGAGCAACGGCACTACTTCCGGCATGCCCGATGCCAGACCCTGGACATTATGTGGAGGTAACTGATTTCAGCCAATTGTATTCGTAAAAAAAAAGGTTTTGTCCACTCAAATTATAGGTGTATGTTAAAATTTGTCAGACAAAGTCAAGATTTCTCTCTACATTTACAAATGTAAGTGGGTACAAATAGTAATCATGAACATTTTGAAACATGACATTGTTTTTTAGCCTAAATTAAAAACGTACATCTTAGCAAGCACCTGAAAATTTCGTATATTCAGATTTTATTTCATTGGGAATATTTAGAAATTGCTGCTTTTATCTTTTTCAAATCTGTGTTTAGGTTTGACTATGACCTTTGCAGGGTTGTAATGAATGGTTTCAGGTTCAGTTGGTTGGTTTTTCAACTCCATCTTGTATGATTCAGTCACTGGATTTGATTTTGACCTCATTGCGCGCTAACCCTGTCACCCACATTCCACCTGTCTTTCTGCCTTGATCTGCTTTCCCATCAGCTGCTATGATTCACGGAGTGGTTTGGTAATCTTGCAACATGACCTCCTGATACGCTGTATTCTAACTCCACCTTTGCCAAAGCCACATTCTAATATGCCAGATGTACCAAAAGGCTTCAAGGCTCATCGTTTTATTTCTCACAGATATAATGCAATTAGGTTAGATATTTTTTTCTGGGGTGAGAGATCAAGGTGGCGATGTTGTACATCTGCCCTCCATTTCTTTTGGATGAGATTATACGACGGAAGAATAAATACAGCTCAAAGCGACATCAAATAAGAGGCAAAAACACTTACGTGCTCTGTTTACTGATCGGTTCCTGTTTTTGAAAGCCATTAACTATTATAGTTTTATCTTTAACCGACTCAAAGCCCTCATTCAAATTTACTATGATCTGATCAGTTTGATGTGTTTCATGTAGATCTTTTCACCCTCGCTTTTATCATTTAAATGTGGGCCACTTTTATTCAAAGCCAGATGAAAAACTCAAAGAAATAAATGGGCAACCTAATGTAAGAAACAGGTCATTATGAAATATCAAAAGTAAATGATAAAGTGTTCTCGGTGAGACCAGAAAGCCAGTTTGCTGTATAACTTTTTTTAATAAGTACACAGCATGCTTAAATCTTTAATTGTGCCTTTAATTACTTGAATCATCTATATTTTATATATGTTTCTATTAGAAAATAATTCATCCTTTCAAATGTTCAAGCAAAATAGACTTCAGAATGTATTAAAATGATTTGCCACAGAAATCAGATTCTGAGCTAGATCCAAACTTCTTGTACATGAAAGGTCTCTAAATCTCTGAATGAATAAAACATTTAACCTCGATAATTAAGGTTTGTTTTCAAAGCAAGAAATTTAGTTTTTTATGTATATAAGTACGTTTTGTAGTTCTTGTTTTGTGCGAACAGTTGATAAGCACTTGACAAACTCAAAAGTACTTGTTCTTTCTGATTCTGAGTCAAGCGGAATAGACTATAAAGCAAAGCATCACATTTTAATTTGGTTTTATTCTTTTAAAAAACTACAAAACTAACACAGAAAAAAATAGAAAAATATACAAAAAAATGTAGAATGAGTCAAAAACCTGGGAACGTCAAAGATCAACGTAACTGTAGTAATTAGATATCAAATTGACGGCTTTGGTTAATAGCAAATTGAATAAATCATTGACATGGCCAAACTTTTGATATTTCCTGTAGTGATGTTCAAAATGAACAGAGGCCTCAAAGACTGAGGCAAGTCAGTGATGACATATGAACCGCCCTGAAGCACCGCTTCACGTGACATATTCAGGAAGTGGTTCACTGGTTTAGAAGTGTCGCGTGTCTTTAAAAGTACACCGTGTGCAGAATTATTAGGCAAATAAGTATTTTGACCACATCTTCCTTTTTATGCATGTAAGCCTACTTTCTGTATAGGCATGAAAGCCTACTTTCAATTAAATGTATCAGCTAATTTGAATCTGTGTAATGAGATGGGGATTGGTCAAATGACATCAACATCCTATATCAAGTGTGCAGAATTATTAGGCAACTTCCTTTCCTTTGGCAAAATGGGTTGGAAGAGAGATTTGACAGACTTAAAAAGTCTAAAATTGTTTGATGTTTTGCAGAGGGATGATGCAGCCTTGAAATAGACAAACTTTTGAACCGGGATCAGAGAACAATCAAGCGTTTTATAGCAAATAGCCATCAGGGTCGCAAGATGCACGTTGCAAAAAGAAGGGGCAAAGTAACTCCCCAAGATTTGAGGAAAATCAAGCGTGAAACTGCCAAGATGCCATTTGCCACCTGTTCTGCCATATTTCAGAGTGCCAACGTTACTGGAGTGTCAAAAAGCACAATGTGTGCAATACTCAGGGACATGGCCAAGGTAAGGAAGGCTGAAAAACGACCACCACTAAACAAGAGACACAAGATAAAACATCAAGCCTGGGCCAAGAAATATCTCAAGACTGATTTCTCTAAGGTTTTATGGTCTGATGAAATGAGAGTGAGTCTTGATGGACCAGCTGGATGGACCCAAAGCTCTACTCCGACTCAAACGCCAGCAAGGTGGAGGTGGGGTACTGGTATGGGCTGGAATCATCAAGGATGAGCTTGTGGGACCTTTTCGGGTTGAGGGTGGAGTCAAAATCAACTCCCAGGCCTACTGCCAGTTCCTGGAAGACACCTTCAAGCAGTGGTACAAGAAGAAGTCGGCATCTTTCAAGAAAAACATGATTTTCATTGCAGAGCAATGCTCCATCACATGCTTCCAAATACTCCAAAGCGTGGTTGGCCAGTAAAGGTCTAAGAGATGAAAAAATAATGGCATGGCCCCTTTGTTCACCGGATCTTAACCCCATAGAGAACCTGTGGTCCCTCATGAAACATGAGATCTTTTTCTCATTTATTTACAAACACTACTATTTTAAACAAAAAGGGACATCGTGAAAAGGTGTACATTAAACTACACAACTGTGTTCATTCTGCCTCTTTTCCTTCAATTTCCTCCCTTTATCAAAGTTACGCAAGCATTTTTTTTCAAAAACTTTCATAGGGGTTCTATCACATGTTTTGAAGTAAAATTCTCTATATCAGTATTTTTCAACCTAATATACTGTAGGTTGAAAAATACATACTTGATATAGGTTGAATATTCTAATATTATTTAGCCGACTGCGTCCCTCCAGATCAATAATCTTGGCTCTTAGCTTAGCATTAGCCTCAACGATGGCGGAGTTTGAGGCTTCTAAGGCCTGTGGCACAATCGTGGCACATTTTGTGTACCGTCAGAAATCAATAGATGTGTTGTGGGAAATTACCGTGTTTCACTTTAGACGGTGATTGAGACTTTCAAAAGATTGTTTGGGTTGATTTTATTGTGTTTGTGTAAAAAAATGGATTCAATCGTATATATCTATTTTTAACCGTATAACATCTTCTCATGTTGTTTAGAGACGGACAAGGCAGTACTGTGATAGGTTGTTTACTGTAAACATAACAACCCACTCTTCTCTGCTTTTTTGTTGCATGTTGCTGTCCTTCCCTCCCAAAAACTACCCATGGGGAAATTCTTGCAGTTTTGTGGAAATTCTTGCAATTCTTTTGCTTTGTGGGACCAACAATGGTTTTCTTGATTTGATTGGTTCTAGCAAGTGATTGTATTTTTTATGTTTTTGAGACATCATGAGAACATATTAGTTGCATTTTAAAGCAGAAAAAATGCGGAATCTAATAAAATCTCACAATTTCTGCAAGACATTAAAGAGTAAAAAAATTCTCTTGCATTCTAGGAAAATCCTCTGAAAGGCTAATTGTCTCGAACTAAACGTGTTAATATGGTAAATAAAGTATAAAATTTTCAAAAGAGCACAGAATAAAAAATTGTTCATTATGACACATGGTTGCATAAGAAATCACATTTGATTAAGTAATTAAATATTTAAATTTGATTACAAAATCTTTTGGTTTTGACATTTTTGATTGGTGGTGTGCCTCAAGATTTTACTTTGATGAAAATGTGCCTGGACATGAAAAAGGTTGAAAAACACTGCTCTACATAATGATGCCATATCATTGGTTGGTGAAATTGGTTAATTTTTGGAGTTGACCTCCAGATTGCGACAATAGAGTAAATGAATCAACGTTAAGCATTGATTCATGTACCGGCACAGTCGGCTGAAAAGATTGTTTCATCACAAGGCTTCATCTGTATATCAATATTTCCTGAGGTCCTCTCGTCTTTCTTAAGGGCGTGGAACTGGTCGTACTCGTAAAGCAAGCATGTCAATTTATAAAGATTTGAGCAAAAAAATGCTAACAAAAGAAGGAATTCTTTTGTTCACCTACATTCGTATTCAAAAAGAATTCGAAAAGAATTCATTGAACAAAACAAGTGACCTTAATTTTGATCCAGAGCTCATTTACAGTCAAGATTTTGTTGGTAAAACTTTACTAAAACCTCTCAGTTTGTCAGCGGACTTAAAAACAGCCTCAATAATAATAGAGGATAAAATCAAACTGTTTTCTACGGGTGACAGCTAGCCTTTGACCTGAAACTACTGAGGCAGAAACATTTGACTTGTAGTATCTTTTATTTCACTATTTGTCAGGTTTTGAGAGTTAATGCTTTTGTTTGTATCTTCGGGTGTGAGATTCATGAGAAATTGATCTTGAATCTGTCTGCTTCGGAATGCCTCTGAGGGAAAATATTGTGTTACTGATTAATATGAAGTTTTATTAAGAGTGGCAGGAAGATCGTGTTTTTTTATCCGATGACACTGAATATGAAGTTCTAAAGTCAAACTATCAGTCGGAGCTCTTGCCACGTATTCAATAAAAGATTCCCCCTCGAAAATAAATTGCTAACAAATTCGGCTCACTCGATAAACACTAAACCCTCTTGGGTATCTATCCACGACGTCATTGTGGTACGTATGTAATACCCCCAGGGAAAAGCCTAAATCCTTTGTTATAGTCACAGATGTGGGCCAAAAGAGAAAAAAAAAAAAAAAAACATTTAGCTATTAAAAGTCTGTCTCTCTCTCACACACATACACACACACACACTTACAGTATGTAGACCCACATACAGCCTCAGGGCGTCTGGTCCATTAGGGTGCATGAACACATGTGTGCGCACACAGACTCACACTGTGCATCAGCATGTGGGTGAGCTCTCAGTTTGACTTGAAGACCTTTACAGCAATGATGTTACATGGCTTAGATTTCTGTTTTTTCACACAAATCTCTTGTTCACTATTCATCAGTGTTGTGTTTCAAGAGAATCAAAGACAAGGGGCGGTGATTTAGTGTATCGGAAGGAAAGTGGATATTTAAACTGCCTATCTTCAATGCTTCTTTAACCGTAGAAAACCCCGAGGTGACTTATCTGGTGCAAGTTAAATGGCTTTTTTTTTTTCCAAAAATGGTTGATTAGGGAAGCATAAATGTACGACTACATAGAGAGTAATTATGAAAAGAAAGAGAGTAGAAGCTGAAAGACAACTTTATTTAAATAAGTAGACCATCCTCATGGATTAATCTCATCAACGAGATTTGAAAAGTGTTTAACGATGACTACAACTGTACACACCACTTTTTCTAATGCTCAAACTTAATTTTTCTGTGTGAAATCATTCATTCGTCACTAGGACGCTGCATCGACCCGTCGTGGTGAGGAAATGGCTGAGCTGAAAAAGCAAGGTTCTTGATTTACCAGTCGATTTACGTTCCTACCTCTACCTATGGTCACCAGCTGTGGGTGGTGATTGAAAGAACATGCTCCGGATACAAGAGGCCAAAATGAGCTTCCTCCCTAGGAGGGCTGACATTTAACTCTCAGAGATAGAGTAAGGAGCTCTGCCATTGAGAGGGGTTCGGAGTAGAGCCGTTTCTCCTTTAGTAGTCCATGAGCCAGAGCAGATTTTGGTACTACCTATGGTGACTAAACTTTAGTGGTACTAAAATGTTCATGGGCTAACAGTATGTACAAAAAAGATGCGATAGCCTTTGATAACTGATAGCTTAAGGCTATATGGAAGCCAATCTTAATAGGGTCGCCTAATGACTGGTTCTAAAACTCCTAAAAAACATCATTTTGGTCTCCATTTCTAGGTTTTGAGGGTCTAGCTGTTTAGTGGTGATGAAAAAAAAATCTAATATAATTTTTTTGTTGACAAGAAATTCAAGATGGCCGCCTTGATTTTGTTCATTTTTTTACATCGCTTTTGCAATTAGTTCCATAAACTAACTGTTAACAGTTTTCTATAAACTTTTAACACTTTGGACAGATCAAGAGAAGCTAGAGGGGGTGGTATGAACATCCGGTCAGGATGCTACCCAAACTCCTTGCAGGTGAAGTCTTCAAGGCACCCCCCACCAGCAAGAGGCCCAGAGACAGACTTCGGACCTGTCAGAGTGGCTATGTCCATGTCAAGAGCCTCAGTATGCCTCACAGCTGGCAAGGGAATGCCTCAGGAACCCCCAAGCTGAGGTTGTTGTATTCATGTCACAGCCCCGAAAAAAGTGGAAGATAATACTACGGTAGGGAATTCATTCATGTTGCATTCACTTTTATAAAAATCGTTAGATAACTGTAAGGCATAATGTGGGCTCTGAAATAGGCACAAAATTTTTAAATCCTACATTTACGTTTCATTTTCAGGTTTTCAGGGTCATTTAATCAAAGGTAATGGTCAAAACAGTCAATGTCACAAATTCTTGTGAACGCAATACTTGCCAAACCACTGAAGGGCTTTTAACAACACCATTTCTTTGACACAGAAATGGTGATTGTGGACCGGACTCTCATGGATATTTGCTTCGACAACGCCATCATATTCAATGACGCCAGTCCAGGGTTTCAACTGCAAGTTGAGTTGTATAGCTGCTGCTCAGAAGATGACTACTCTGCTGGAAGCACACCAAGGAAACTTGCTATTAAACATCCAACCGTTAACAAACGGTTAACTCGGTATCACCTATACATAAAGTTTTTAGATTTCGCGGGTCATACAACCAAAAGGACAGAAAAAGATACAGTTTTTCTAAAGTAGGGTAGGTGGCAGCATCTTAATCATCGCCTTGTTCTCACCAAATTCTTGTTCATCTAGCAACTTCCAAAAATGGGCTTTACGGGTGAAATAATGGGTGACATTAGTCAAACCTCAAGAGATGCCACAAGTTAGAGAAACAAGTGGCTTTAAGCTGCAATGTGAAGTAAGTGTAATATGGTAGGAAGGGAGAAGAAACAGTGGGATGTGCCTGAAATACCTCAGCAGCAAGGCATTTGGGGGGCCTCCTAGCCGTCTGACTTCTCTTGACCTGGAAGAGCAACGGCTCAATCTCCAAGGTCCTCAGTCTGTCTTTGGGACGGCAAAATTACTAAGTGGGAGAACTTCCAAAATCAGAGGGTGTTCAAATACCTATTTGTCTCACTGTATCAACATTGCAATTGTCTTTTTTAATCTTTGTTTAACAATCCTGTTGGGTTTTGTGTATTCATATGTACAGTCTTGTTAAAAACAATTTATGTTCAAACGATAAAATGGGACCAAATTCAACTCCAAATTGACGAAAAATGTTCATTTCCAGACTTCTGAAGAGCTATGGTATGTTTCATTTAAAATCTGTTGTTGTGGCTGCAAATCTTGACTGAAAAACTCAATAACAGCAAGAGGATCAAATGAAACTTAAATTAGTTTTAGCGTTAGCTTTCTTTGAACTCTTGCAACTGAGCTTGTATTGCCCCAAAATGTGCACAGTGAAATTCTTATTGCATTTGTACCACAAAATGAATCTAAAGTGGAATTTAAACATTCAAATTTTTCCGCTGCCTTAATTGTTTGCATCTCAATTCTGTCTTTTTTTGTAATGCTAACAGCTCGCCGCTTCTGTTTCAAATCCCAAACAAAATAAAGCGTGTGCCAGTGTTAGTTTTGTTACGCCGAGGAGGCTAGATTGGAAATACAACAGAGGCTGTTTACAACCCGAGACAGACCACAGTACTTGTTCAGGAGGTGAAGATATTGCTTATTTTCTATGTGGAAAGTGCAATCTGCTTTGTAGCCATCTGTTGGGGTATCAGCGTCTGAGTCAGGGGACAACTCTGGAGCTCCTGCAGAACAATGCTCTACAAGCTGCTCAACATAATGAATAATTCTTCAAAAACCACACACAGTGTTATGTGGAAACGAAACAGTTTTTTGGTTGAAATGCTCTGTAAAGTCCACAGGAGAACAGAAAGTAAAAAGGTCATTGCCAGCTGCTTTCAAGCACACAAACGGTAAAGTTGTAATTTAGACTACCAATTTATGTTTTTACTCATGGTATTTTTCATTAAATTTGATGTTTTCCATCAACCTGCCAGGTTTTTTTATTTAAAAAAAAAAAAAAAAGTCTTGTCAAATAATAAGCGTACTGCAAAAATTTTTTTGGGATCAAGGTCAGTTTGATTATTTGGATAAATTCCATTTAAAAATTAAACTGTGTTTATTTAATTACAGTTTACTGGCAAAAATGTTTTAAATAAGAGTTATTGTGGAACTAGGGAGTAATATTTAATAATTATTATCAAATTAATTTTGGTTGGTTTACAGTATATTACAGTTATGAACATTATTCATAAAAAATAAAATCAAAAGGAGCTGGCTGAAGCTTAGAAAGCTTTGAAACCTAGAACTGTAATTTTACTGTTCCCTTGTTGTTCAATGACAATAAGTCTTCTAAAGCATAAAGTTATTTGAATCCTATCCTAAAAAAAATTTATATACAATTTTTTCTTTATTTTTTTGACAGAAAACAAGTAAATGAAAGTAGTTATTAGCTCTTCAAAAAAACATTCAAACTGTAAATGAGTAGTTGACCTCATGTATTGTTATTATATTCAATAATACATTTACAGACGGCAGGTATGGTGACGGAGTGGTTGGCACAATGGCCTCCCAGCAAGAAGGTTGGGGTTCGAGCCTAGAAAAACATTTAAAACCCATTTTTTTCCTGTCAAACTATCAAGTTTCTTCAAAATATCAGGGACATAACTAATCTCAAAAACTTCCAAGTTTCTTTTGAGGAGGGGTAAAGGTGAGCTTAATGAGATTAATGTGTATAATCAAAGCATGGGTATGATGAAGGCCAACTACTGGTTAGACAAAATTACAAAAGCTGCTTCCAATGGTTATTATCTGAGGTGTTTAAAAACTAAAGCGATTCCTACTTTGTAATTATAATCAGAAGGAAGATATTCTAACTAAGAGGGGATACCAAGCAATCACATTTCTACATACGCTACAACTGCTACATGACATTTTCACCCAAACAGCTGCTAATGATAAGTGCTACTTTCTGTTTAGCGGCTGGCTAGCGCCTTAAGAGGCATGTTAAGTAAACACAAATAAGATTTAAGATGGCTGTTTTCATTAAAGTTTGATCAAATCTGGTATAGTGCCGGATCGCACTGCCTTCCTGTTCTGTGTCGTCTACGATTGTATTGCTTTGTTCAATGTTCAATTTTTTTTCAATTTTCTACTTGTCGTTTTCCATTGCCCTCTAGTGGCAACAGTTTTTTTTGAAAAAACAAACAAACAAAAAACTCCCCAAATTATTCCGTTCTGTTGTCTTCCACTTATCCAGGGCCAGGTGTCAGGGGGAACAGCCTCAGACGGGAAACCTGGGCTTCCCTCACCCCAGCTCCATCCTCAAACTCACCCATAAGGATCTTGAGGCGTTCTCTGTCCAGCTGTGAGAAATAGTCTCTCCAGCAGGGCTGGAGTCTGTCTCTGGGTGTCCTCCTGGTGGGACACGCCTGAAACACCTCACTAGCAAAGTGCTCAGGAAGCATCTTAACCTGATGCCCGAAACACTCTTTTGGATTTTAAGTCATCTTCCTATCCATCTATCCCTTTTGGGATTGCGGGGGGTGCCAGAGCAATTTAAGGCGAAGGGCAGAGTACACCCCGAACAGGTCGCCAGTCTGTCGCGGGGCCACACACATACAACCATCCACACACACACACATTCCTAGGGGCAATTTGGCACCAGCCAATCAACCGAGCATGCATGTCTTTAGAAGATGGGAGGAAACCAGAGTACCCGGAGTAAATCCACTCAAACACGGGAAGAACATGCAAACTCCACACAGAAAAGACAGTGTTCCAAGCCTCGTTCCTTTGGATTTTCTCAACCAAATACTTCTCCCCACATTTTCTATTTTCATCCACCCCTATAAGGAAAGTGCTGTAATGTGGCAATGTCTTTAGTCCACCTGATTCTGTCACTTACGTGTAACTGCTACGCATTTACATCTCGAGACGGGTTGTACTTGAGTCTCTTACAGAAACTCGGACAACAAAGTAATCCATATTAGCAATTCATCGCACAATTTTTTTTTTGAAGATTCTCTCCCTATTATCAACAGAGGGCGCTGAGAAAGTATCAAGTATTTGTTGTGCCGCCAAGTCAGACCGCTAAAATAGCAACTAAACTCTAGAACTATCAGTAGCTTCAAGGACATGTAGCTTTGAACTCCAAACATGTCAGTTCACTGACACAACCTTATGGTAGAGGGGCATGCATCGTTAATATTTAATTATTACATAAGCGTTAAAAAAAAAAATGGTCAAGGTACGTTGCTTTCCCTTACAGCTTTCCTTCCAGCAGAGAAAAAATACATTATTTATGCATTTCCTGTTAGCTTGTCTGATAAGTTGTGTTTTTGTGGAAAATTATGACATTCAACTAAAATATGAAAGGGATAAACTAAACACACTGTCAAGTTCAGAGCATGGATAGCAGGTTATAAATATTAAAGGTGGTTGAATAAAGTTAAACAGTGCACGGGATGTGTTGTAAATTAATTTGTGTACACTCACCGCTCGGCGTTGACAGTACACAAGTAGGGCAACTGAAACATCGCCTTAAATGTTGAATACCGATGTTAAAAGGATGTTCTCTTTAAATAATAAACATACCACAGGGGAGTTTTTACTAATAAATGAAACTGTATTTACAACAACCCCTTGAGGTGAGCAATTGCTACTTTTCAGTGTCAAGTACGCTAAAACAGAACATGGTGCTTAGCTTGGGCTGGTGTAGTCATAGCTACACCAGACAGCCAGTAGATTAACATTTCTGACATGTGAACAGAACGAATGGAACGTGTTGTCACAGCAGCACAGAGGTCTTTTTTAAACCTAACAAATACAATATGAAAACGAATTCAAACAAGTCTAATTCTTCTTTCTTTCCTCAACAGAATGTTCAGATTAGATCAGAAAGGTACATTTGGAACGGTATGTGTATTCAAGACTGGAAGTGAAAGTAGAAAAGGTAAAAATTTGTTCTAAATGTTCTAAATTTACACAGTTTCCCTCTTTAAATTTCCATAAAAAAATTTTCAATACGCAATTTGCCATTAAAAAAAGGAAAAAAGAACCAAACAGTTGTTTTCGTAGTAGGTCAGAGCACAGTGAATCAAGTTGTCAATGTGGAAGAGAACCCCCCAGTAGATGATTGATATCTTGGACATGTGGAAACCAACTGAGAAAACAATATGTGCAAAAAAAAAATGAAAAAAAAAAAAACCCAATACAAAATAAAGAAATAAATAAGAAAAATTGAAAAAATATAAAGCTATTGTACTGCACTATAAAAAGTGGCAGTATATGAAAAAGAAAGAAGATAGAACAAGGAAACAAAAAGGAAATAGATAAGAGGAAAAGTGACACAATACGATGTATGATAGTTATACAGAACGGTATTACATAGGAGGGAGTGAGGTCCAGTCCAGGATTGCAGATATTAACATTCTTAAAAATATAGTTTAGAATTTGACAACTGGAGATGAGGAACATATAAGTAGAGTGCAATTAGGCACGGCAGTGTAACTGTCATGGTATGTGTTCCACCACAAAGCAGGCAAATTGACAAGAGTGAGATTTTTTTCACTTAAGTAATATGGCAATTTGTATTAATCACCAAGTTGTTTTCCTTTTGATCCCAAGCAAATCAAAATGCCTTGAAAAATTCCCTCAAAACAAGTCTGTGTAATTCCTCATTTGTCCATTAATGATCTTTTGTTGAAAGGGTTTCAAAGTTGTCTTTTGGATAGTATATTTGATGATCAAGACATTTCGACTTCAGATTGAAATCAGATTGAAAAGGATATCCGGATAGAAGTTGAAACATTTTGATCATCAAAAACAAAGACAACTTTGAAACCCTTTATGATTCAAATCAAATTAAGTTCCTTATTCTGTATGAATCCCCATATCTGCGATTGGATTTCTTTCTCCAGTCGGCCTACTCTTTTAGACTGAACTTACCAGCTCTTGTGAGCATTGTGGAAGTCTATTTATGATTTTATCAAAACCACATTTAAACAAAGCTGCAATAAAAGCTAAAAAAAAAATATATATATATGAAAAAAATGTAGTCAGAGAACACAAATTGGTACTCTCTCATGGAAACTGAAGCTTTGTGCCACGACATGCATTTTTTTCTAAACAGAAAGTTCTGGCTTGTTTTGTGGTACCGCCAAACACTCAGGCTTATTAGGTATGCAGCCACTGGGACCATGTAATGGGACTGTATTTAAATGTTAAAGTAATTTTCTACCTACTGCCTAACGAAAGCCAGAACGCTTCACGTACACATACACACGGATTCATTCCTTTTGGCAGAAACTCCTGTGCAAGGCACTCAACCAGAGCACAAAATTCCTTTATGAATCTATTGAGTCACATTATTTTATTGAGTCTCATTAGACCGAAATTGTAAAACATTAATTTAGTCTAATGCCTGCAATGGACAAAAAAAAAAAAGTGATGGCCAAATACCTTATCACCAGAAGCCATTGCAACCTTTCGAAGTCCAACCGTCCCAATTGTTCCATAAATTGGTTTTGCATCTGCAAATAAGATGAAGTATCTCAGTTGATTATTATTGTTGACAACATTTAATATTCTGTTTTCTGGAAACATGAAACCAATTATAAAACAAATATGGTTTCTCAAAAACAAATCATCCTCAGGAGAACTTACATTTTCCATCTGTAGATATACGTTCATGTATTATTATTCTGAACACAGGGTCGGGGTTGTAGGAGAAAATAATGTGTGAAAACAACAGGTTTAATGCTTGTCTATATCATTCTGAGCGCCTCCGTGACTCAACAGGAAATTGGAACAATACTGAAGAAAACAAGCATTGATCTTCCAATAAACAACATCCCTGAGTCATGCTGGAGAGCTTCAGATATTAATTGCTTGTCAGCTAGACATAAAAACAAGCAGCAAAACAATCCAGTGTGGAGTGAATCAGGACACAGTTTCCTAATAAATGTGTCTGGTCGGATGAAATTTAAAAAAAAAAAACAAAGGTAACGTTGTGAGCAGATTTTTCTCCAACCAGACAAGAGCGCAGGTCAGAGATTGAAACTGACCAGAGAGTTGATTTTGGTCTCGATGGATTGGTGAAAATTCCCAACAACAGGCCATCACACAGCTGGAGACGCCTAAGGCAAACCTTTCCTCCCCACCCCCGGACCTCATCACTTCAAAACTAGGGCAAAACTTTCTACATAGCCACAGATCCATCAGATATGCCAGTGTTAGGACACTAAGTTCCCTTGTCTTTTTTTTTTGTTGTTCTTCTTTTTAAAACTCAGAAAATCCAACTTGTACCAGCATCACCAAGACCGTGTATGTATACATTAGCCATTTTTTATTTCTAATTATCTGTATTTAAACTCTCCTTAAAGTCAATGTGACTTTTTCTAGCCTTTTCTCAAAGAATCCGCTCCTTTAACAACTATGCTTGCATCCAAAGCCTTAAAATAGCAAGCTTCTCTGATCTACCACCACTCTATCTGCCAAGTTCTATTTAAAACACATCAGGGAGCTCCACCGTCTCCCTTTTGCAGCATATTTCTCATTCACGGGAGTTTATTTCAAGTCTATCTGACATGAATTACCCTGCACCGAATCTGCATTAATCCCTGATGAAAATGGCCCCCACACATTCGCTTTCCTTTCCTGCCAGAGTTTGCTTAAAAACCACCCGGCTCAGCTTTTTCGGGAAGTGACTGAGCTGAGTTTTGACAATTATTACACATGTGAGAGGTGTTTGCAAGCTAGGAAAGATTCACGGTGGAGGATATGTTTACAGTATTGTTCTTTCTTGATTTATTTTGACATTCCATGAAAGTTTGTTCTCTTCGGCCATTGCAACACTCCAAGGATGTGTTCTTTAATAGGTTTAAATTCTCTCACATGGCCCGAATCATGTAAGTAAAAGGCGCAACCAAGTTGGCATCTCAAAGAGTATGTGGTGCTCTTCCATCATACGTTATAGTTCTCGTTTTTATCTACTTGCCAAATAATCAGATTCTATTTTGGATCACATGTTGCACAGTGGCACAGTGGCTGGCACAGTGGCCTCACCGATTCGAGTTCCAGAGTGAGGATGAGGCTTGAAACACTGGCCTATCTGTGTGAAGTTTGCATATAGTCCCTGTGTATGCATAGGTTTTCTGCAGGTACTTCGGTTTCCTCCCACCCGCCAAAAACATGCATGCTAGGTTGATTGTCCGGTACCAAATTGCCCCTAGGAGTGAGTGTGTGGATGAATGGCTATTGTGTGTGGCCCTATCACAGACTGGTGCGCTGTTCGGGATGTACCCAGCCTCTTGCCTAGATACAGCCGGGATAGGCTCTGGCCCCTTCGCAACCTCGTTGGGGAACGAGCGGTACAGAAGACGAGATTTTGCATCACCATTTTTACATAGGTAACTAGGCATGAAGCCAAAACATCTATGGCTTCTAAATGCATCTCAGTTTGTATTCTGAAGCTAACCGAATACGAAGCTAAAAGCCATCTTAGTGGCACTGAGAGACGGGAAGGTACATGCCATCTCGTCAAATTTGAGGGACTGACATGTTTGAATATGGAAAACACTGGTGTGTTTCTGTGTATAAGGTTATACTTTTATGCCAACCAAACCCTTAAAAAAACGAGTTAAAATTGGAAAAATTGAAGACATGAAGGAGAATTTAAACAAAGGAATGTAAATACAAATAAAAAGACAAGTAATAAGTAGCATCAGCTAGTAATAAAGAAGACAAAAGTAATCTACAAATGCCTGGAATTATGTCTAAAACAGAAAACCATGCTCTGATTTTTCTCAAATTAAAATATGCACCAAAGGAAAAAAAAAAAGCAGGGATGCGTAAAGTGTGAAATGTTAGCACCACCTGAAAAGAAAAATCTCTTTAAAGTGAGATTTTATGAATTCTCATTTACATATCCTGAAGTACGGGAGAGTCTGTGCATTTTATTTCTCCACCCCATCACAATATATTTTCCTTGCTTTTGCAATTATAAAAGTGTTACTCCATGCTGTCATTTTATTATCCGGCACTGGGACTGAGAAAAGCCTGGGGCTTCCTGGTATATCTGTTGAATAATGTCTACTGTAAAAATGAAAATGGGATGAGCTGAGATGACTGACAATGATGGCTCTATATGCACTTCTTCCCGTTTCAGAGATACGCGGACACTAAGCCTCGTGTAAAAACAAATTAAATATGTGCTGTGGTAGTCAGGAAGTCGGTTTTACATTTCCACGCTGGTCCAAAGGGACAAAGTAAGATTTAGCTACAGATCTGGTCATCATGTTTAGGGCATGTGTGAGAAATAAATAGTTTGAAAAGTAAGCTTCATGTGGGACTAAATACAGTTACAAGGTTAATTGCCTATGCTACACATGCCCTAGCATAAAGACCCAATATGGTTGTCCTATCAAGGTCAAACATAAGGCAATCAAACAGGCAAACCCAGGTTGGCTCCCTATGCTTATGTAAGTTTGGATTCTGTTAGGAAATAAATGCATGGGCTGGAATTTAACGTTAGAAAAATCTCCATTTCAATGTTAACAATCGCTAAGGAGATACACACAGAGCCTAGATCTTGCCAAACCCACATGGACATTGGTTAATGGGAAGCTAACGTTGCACCGTGTTGACTTTCTTATAATTGGGGTTAATAATTTGTTGACACATCCGTGTGTAAAAATAAAAAAACCTACAATAAGATCATCTTGTGTGTGTCGGGCTTCTGCATATTTAACCCTCACAATTACGTTTTCAGGACACGCTGTGTTATAATTATTTAAAATGATGATCCTTTCCATTTGTACTCAACTAGGGCAAAGAGCTATTTACCCACTGTGTGGAAATAAAAAATTAAATGTGGATGAGAATATTTTTGGCTATTAACGAGACAACTTTTTTAGGGACTTGTTTAACACGACAAATTTGGCCTAATTCTAGAAAATTCTAATTATCATTTTTTAATGTACCTGATGCTAAAATTTTTGTGCCATTCTTGCAAGTAATCCGATGGCTGCTGGCAATCAAACTAATCTCTTTGCCATCGACTTTTAAGTAAACATTTGGATCTTCTGTATTGCTATAGCTCTACATGTGGCCATACCTAAGCAGGCTGGACCTGGGCTGTCCATGGATGGGAGACCGCTGGTACCCATGGTGCCACAGTGGGATGGTCGTAGAGATTGAATTGCCGTTGTGTCCCTGGGCATGACACTTCACCCACGTTGCCTAGTCTGAATGGTGTGTGTGTGATTGGTCGGTGATGGTCAGAAGGGCCGATGGCACAAAATGGCAGCCTCGCTTCTGTCAGTTTGCCCCAGCTGTGGCTACAACAGTAGCTTACCATCACCCGGTATGGAGTGGATGAATAATGATTATGTGTGAAGCGTCTTTGAGAGGCCTGAAAAGCGCTATATAATTACAATGCATAAATATTATTACCATTTTATTTCAACAAGTCCCCAACAAAACTAACCTGAAGGCAGTTCCACGCCTAAAAAAATGGTCGGAAGATCTCATTATGGGAATTCTGTCAATCCCTTTCTAGAGTGGTTACCTAGCTGTGTAGCGTCATCATGACGTGTTTTACGTAATTTTGCTTAGAATTGGACACAATTCTTTGGTTAATCCACAATCACTGAATAATGAATCCTGAATGGAGAAGTCATCAGTTTTAATTCCATTCAACATTCCCGGTAATCTGACTATTAAAAAACAAAGTTTGATAGAGCAAATACCAGTGAAATTCACTTGGTGTAGCGTGTAAGTGGGCGGCTACTCTGTAAAACTTATTTGCAAATGGTCTTGAATACTCTGCTTTAAAGTAATCCTACGTGTCAAGGAATACTCCCTTTGGTCCTCAGGTAACTCATCCACTGTAGTGTTTTTGTGGTTCTTGAAAAAATTGATAATGCGACTGGTGGGTGGAGTTTGGCAATTAGTCAATTACACGTTCATTGACTGTTCAAAAGAAAGTGGAGCAACGACTTCACAAAATATTAGAAATTTAACTGCATACCGGTTTCTGTTCTACGTAGAGCCAGGTTTGAAAAATGTCATTGAAGTGTCTTTTTTTTTTTTTAAATGGACCTTTATTCACCCTTTATTACCAAATTTTCCATCTGACCTACCAGAAAAAGCATGGTTAAAAAAAAAAAAAAAGCAATACTCTAAGAAGCTTTGCCGGTACTAGGAATAAAAAAAACAATTCCCATGAGATGTGAAACACATAACAACACAAAATGATGTATTTTCCTTTTTTTCTACATCCTAAAAGCAGAAACACAGAAACGATTGTAAATAAAGCACGTCACAGCTGAAGAAGTTTAACGTAATTTTTGGACGAAATAGGTAAACCAATGATTGTACGTAAAAAAAAAAAAAAATCAATTTCCCTGTCTTTCCGCAGTGACAAGACCTGCCAAAAGACATAAATTACTCAGGTGATTCTGAGATTTGAGCAACAGTGCAGAACAGAGTATCAATGTGGCATGGATAGAAACTTTCAGTTACCATAACTCTCTATGACATGTTGCTGTTGGAAAAGCGAGGTGAGCTAGACATAACAATGTTCCTTTATTGACCTGTCATAGGTGGTGTATAGAGATGTTCCGAGTATCCTCTAGTTGAATACAGACGGACACCGATGTATGGGAGGGCACTCCCAATACCGACTGATGTAACTATCAAATTTTGATGTGAGACTGGGCTTCATTAAGATTTTATGTCAAGCCAGATGGTAGCAGCCAATCCTACGGGGAATAGCTCTGGGAATGTGGCTGGTTTAGGTAGTCCTCTATTTACAGCCAAACTGAAATACTTTAAACAATTTTTTTTTTTTTTCAGTAAGACGTTGATATTTAAAAGTAAAATTCAAATGAAATTAAATAAACCAGAGCTCCAGTCTCTGGTTTTTAAATTTAAGATATACAACTCAATAAATTTTGACTGAATGTTATTAAAGAACAGGTATTGAGCTTTAGTGGATTAACAATGGTGGTAGAGAAGTGAGACCCGGAAACACAGTCAGTTTTTAAAAGTACATTCAGAGAGAGAGAATTGGGTGAGATATAGGCAGGCAAAAGTAACCTGTTAACCGTCCTGGGCAGGATTGCGTCCTGGGCAGGATTGGGTCCTGGGCAAGCAAGGCAGGATCGGAACAGGGAGGTAAGGGAGAAAAATATGGGGTCAATGGAGAAAAAGAAACCTAGGCTTATACAACAATGGAGGTAAATAAAGCACTGGGCAAATTTTAGGGAAAGGCAAATGGGACCAGGTGTCAAGAATTAGGGCAAAGACAAGGAGGAAGAAAAAAGGCTCAGATTGCAGAAGGATCATGGCAAACAAATGTCTTATTTCATTGCATATGGAGATAACCACGCTCAGAATATTTGTACCCCTGTCTACAAAAAACCCCATATTCAGTTTCACTTCCATTTCTACGAACCACATACATTATTTGAACAAAAACAAGAGCACAAAAACTAACCGTAAAACAGGCCGACAGATGGGTCCCAGGCACACTAGAGTTAAAAGAAAACCATTTCATAAAAAGTATGTTTTAGGAAGAGAAAGGACGGACCGAGTTTGAGCAGAACATGTGCACTGAAGTTCTTACTGCTTACATTAAAATATGGGCGTGGTGGAGAACAAAATGTGTGGCCAAGAACAAAATGTCATCTGAATACTGGAGAGTGGAGCTTGTAAATTACTCAAACGTACACGGATCAAAAGCCACTAGAGCAGGCAAAGGCAAACCATGGCCCATGGATCACGTGTGGCCAGTAATTGTTTTAATCCGGCCAGCCGAACTTGAAAAAAGTAAATAAATAAACATTAATGTTTTATTTCACCTGCAGTTCTGATGTTTCCTCACAAGATGGCGGACTCTAGATTTATTGGCTTTGTTGAGAATACAACAACACTGCTCCCATTAAAATGTGTGCGTATCTGCGATGCGCACGCTGGCAAAATAAACAGTGTGCACAGATATGGAAAGTCATCAGCGCCAATACACGCACGTAAACAAGCGTGTTCGATATTAAAACAAGCAAAATGTTACATCAAGCGCTTAGATTCCAAACCTACCGCCACTTCTAGCGCTAAATTTCAGCGCCACAAATTTCCCCGGTGAGGGATGAATAGAGTAATTCATTTTTTTTTTTTTTAAATGCACGTTTTTAAGCGCTATCGGACTAGATTTCAGACCTAGCACCGTTAGATTTGAAATTTAACACTCTTGATGTAACATTTAGGTCGCTTGTTTAAAATCTAGCGCACTAGATTTTGTGCGCTAGATCTAGCGCATATTCTATCGGCCTAATTTAGCGGTTACCAAAGCATGCCACCCATCTGCTCTTGTTCCGCCCCCCCTTTGTCAAATGTAACAACTCAATGTGGCCCGCGATTTAAAAAGTTTACCCACCCCTTCACTAGAGTATGCTTTAAATATGGGAATAACGTTCCAAAAATATAGAAACTTTACGCTCACAACAAGCCCATCATCTTTGGATTTTATTCCGAGACTCTTGCAGAGAAATTATCTCATGAGTTTAACTTATAACCAGTAAAACTTTACCCTGCATTTTCAAACGTACTCTCGTCTTTGTGAAGAGTTGTTCACAGTTTCTTGTATTCCTAAGTTTTAAAAGTAAAAAATATTTCGTTTCCTAGCCTGGTGCAATGGTTGGCCCATTGCGTGCATCCATTGTTTTTCAAGCAGGAGCTTTTACAGTTAGAAAAACAAACTTGCTACCCAGCAAACTTCAGAGTCAGGGTGATATTGTGAGACAAACATTAATATAAAAATATGCTAACTCTTATTATTTCTATGAACCCTTTGTATACCCAAAAGGTCACGTTTCTGTTAGGATGTGGAACACAGGCTGATAAACAAAGCTGTAAAGTGAACTTTGATTTGAAATGCTAATGAAAATCCCAGACAACAGGGATCTGAACCGCTTCACCACAAGACCCAGATGAACATCTTTGGCTTTCTTAGCCCAACGAATCAGAGAGTAGACAGATGGTGAGGGAAGTATGGAGATCAGAAAACTCTTCTGTGAATTGAAAGAGTAAACAACACATACAGAACGCAAGATGTCAGAGTCCAGTGATCTCTCTAATGTAAAGCCCGTCAAATGCTGCATTTTAAATGTGTTTTCTTTGATGTTATTAACTGATCTCTTCCTTTTATGCAGATTACTCTTTAACCGAAGAAACTCGGTCTTAAACTGGCGGTTATCTCACAACAATTACATACTCTGTCAAATCAGAAGAACACATATAATTTTCCGTTACGTTCCGTCATCTTCCGCTTGTTCCAGGGTCGGGTCGCGGGGGCAACAGCTCAAACGGGTAGCCCAGGCCTCTCTCACCCCGGCTGCATCCTCCAGCTCACCCGGAAGGATCCCAAGTCGTTCCCTGGCCAGCTGTGAGACATAGTCTCCCCAGCGGGTCCGGGGTCTGCCCCTTGGTCTCCTCCCGATGAGATGTGCCCGAAACAACCCGCCCGCGAGGCGCTCGGGGGGGCATTCTGACCAGATGCCCGAACCACCCCATTTGACTCCTCTCGACCTGGAGGAGGAGCGGCTCGACACCGAGCTCCTCCCGGATGGCAGAGCTCCTCACCCGATCTCTGAGTGAGAGCCCAGCCACCCTGCGGAGGAAGCTCATTTCGGCCGCTTGTACCCGCGATCTCATTCTTTGTCACCACCCACAGCTGGTGACCATAGGTGAGGGTGGGAACGTACATCGACTTGTAAATCGAGAGCTTTGCTTTTCGGCTCAGCTCTCTCTTTACCACGACGGACCGATGCAGTGTCCTAGTTATTGCTGACGCCGCACCGATCCGCATGTCGATCTCCCGCTCCATCCTTCCCCCACTCGTGAACAAGACCCCGAGATACTTAAACTCCTCCACTTGGGGGAAGACCCTGTCCCTGACCTGCAGGGGGCATTCCACCCTTCCACCATGGTCTCGGTCCTCATTATGAATTTAATTTTTATACGTACTATTGCATTAAAAATAAGATTCTAATTTGCAAATAAAAGGATAAAAAAAGGAGCCAGGAAATCTAAAATGTATTAATCTCATCAAAACCTGCTTGTTTTAAGGCTCTCTCTTCAAATGTGTGGTGATCTAAAGAGGAGAGCATGTAATTAGCAACATAGCATCGTTAATGATAGAGATAAATCAAATTTTACCCAAATTGTGATTACTTTACTTCCTCTGCCGGTCCATTGCGCATCATGGTAAGAAAAACCTTCAAACATGACATGGGCAATTATGTTATTAAACCATCTACGGGGAGGAAATTTTTTTCAAACAGTCAATTCAAGTTGAAAGTTATTTGCAAAGATGAAGATGCTGAGGATCTCTCTGGGAGTGACCAGGATGGACAGGATCAGAAGAACAGCACATGTTAGAACTTTTGGAAATAAAGTCAGAGAGACCAGACTGAGATGGTTTGGACATGTGAAAAGGAGAGGGTGAGTACATAGGAAGAAGGATGCTGGGTTTGGAACCACCAGGAAAGAGGACTAGAAGAAGACCAAAGAAGAGGTTCATGGACGCAGTGAAGGAAGACATGAAGATAGTTGGTGTGACCAAAGAGGATACAGCAGATAGGGTTAGATGGAAGAAACTGACTTGCTGTGGCGACCCCTGAAGGGAAATACCAAAAAAAGTAGAATGTGGAGGTGCACACCCTGCCCCCTTTTTGGTCCACAAAAAGGAGACTATTCAAGCTATTCCCTTGCAGGGCCAAAGAATGGCCACCAAAATCCAAGAAAATGACTCTTATTTTTCAAAATGGTCCAGGGAAATGCCCCCAGCCTCACCTATACAGGTTTTGTCAATGATGTCACGCCCCGGCCCCCCTTTAGAAAATCCTGGATACGCCCCTGTTTAGGTTCGTAAAGGTTCAAGTTTTTGACTCTCACAACTTACGTTTCGTTTTTTGAACCGATTATTCCTATTGGGGTTAAAAAGGTGCCGGAGCCTATCCCGGCTGATTTCAGGCGACACACCCCTACCCAAACACACACACACACTCATTTCTAGTGGCAATTTCACAGAGGCCAATCAGCCTGACATGCATGATTTTTGAGGGTGGGAGGAAACCAGAGCTCCCGGAGAAAATCCACGCAAACACAGGGAGAAAATGCAAACTCTACACAGAAAGGTCCGTGTTTCAAGTCTCGTCTCCAATCCGGGACTTGAACTTGATTTAACTCCATTCAAGTACTTATAAAAAAAAAACAAGAAAATTCTTTTTTAAGTTATTTAGGTAAAGTCACTATTAGCCAAACGGACTCTACATTTTGAACTTTGATCTAGTCTAAAAAAAAAAAACACCTGCTAAGGTAACCTGTACTTAATTGGCCGTTCTGTGTGTGAGTTTTCTGGAATCACAGCAGGAACAACCAATCAAGCTGAATTTTAAATGTAAAAGCAGGTAATTTAATTGGAATTGCAAATGTAACCCTAAGACCAACACCAAACTGACTCTCCAGCGAAGAAAAAAAAACATGTGAAGGAGAGCAAATTAGAAGTTCCAAAATAACTCGTTTTAGCGGAATTCACAAGACCTGTTCCATCAATGTCTTCTTTTTTCTTCCAGAATCAAGTCAATAATTCTACGACCATAACTTCTGTCAATAAAAAAAAAAGAAACACTACATGTTGGAAACAACGTTTCAGCTGTTGTACTGTAAGCATCCGTGTTTAGATGCATTTAAATAACAGAGCAAAAGAAAAGAAGGTTCATAAGGGCACGCTAATTGCCTGGTGCGTAAGAGAGCGTGTCTCTTCTGGGCTTTGAAAAAACAACCGTTCCAAAGAGATGAGTTGTGAAGAATTTTGTAAATTAGAGAACAAACCTGCTTCTCTTAAAATATATGGAACATCATTTCATTGGAGTTCCACTAGAGATTAAATTAGGCCCCGTCCACACTTAGCCGGGTATTTCTGAAAACGCATATCTGCTGTCCTCCGTTTTAGGAAAACGCTCGCGTCCACATGTAACCGTTTTCAAAATATCCGCGTCCACACGGAGCCGTATAAATGTGCTTCTGGGTGTGATTATGAGCATGTCAGACCAGTAGTTGGCAGTATTGATGTAAACATAAGTTCTGAGCTAGCCAATCAGAGCACCTCTGTCATCATTTCCGCAAAACCTGAAACATGGCGCCAGGCATCTCGTTTGTGTGGACCAACAAGGAGGTGGAATTGCTTTTAAAAGTCGTCATCGACTATAAAGTTAACAAAACACAGGAAAATATAGATTGGGTCCATGCTGCCCAAACAAGGACGCACACGAATGACGTATGTGCAATACTTGTCGCAGGTAGTGACGCAAAAAAACGCAAATTTACGTTTTCGCACGTCCACATGCAAATTCAGAAACCGAGTTTTCCAAATCTCTACTTTCGCCGCAGTTTTCAAAAATGCCGGTCTTGAGTGGAAAAAAAAACTTTGTTTTTGTGTGGATGGCAGGCCAAAACCGATAAAAATACGTGAGTTTTCAAAAATACTCAGCTACGTGTGGACGGGAAGATTAATTGTACAGTGCATAAATTTCACCAAACTAGGAAAAATTCATTGAAGACATTTCATAATGTGAAATTTTTTTTTTTTTTTTGCTTGTGCACAAGGAAGGGAAGAAAATCCCTCACTGAATCGGAGTGGAGGCGTTAGATACATTCTGCCCGGGATTTACAGCAGCCTTTTGAAGCCATGGACTAAAGATGACAACTCGTGACCCAGTTTCACGCCTCTCGTTAGCAGGAATTTCCATTCACTAGGCTTTTAGTATTATTATTATAATAGGGATCGTTTACTGATCTTTGGCTACAATAGGAGCCATTCACGGCCATCATAGGTAACACAGGCTCATTGGACGAGCCCCTCCTTACTATTTTTTTTACATTTTACTCAGGTTAGTATAAAATAGATCCAGTTTCCAGTCCATTTCATTCAGATTGAAAATGATTTCCTGATGGAAGTCGAAACGTCTCGATCAAGAATCTAACTGTCCAGAAGACTTTTTAGAAATTTTTTCTACTTGTGCACAATTGATAAATTGCCAATTTCTTTTGTATCTTTATCCACATTGGTGCCAAATGCATGATAAATTTCAGCAACAATATATAATGCTTGAATTTAAATCTGTTTTTTTTTGTGTTTTTTTTTTTATACTGTTAAATCAAACTTTTAGGTTAGCAGGGCTTTGTTTGTAACATTTAAATACTTTGTTTCAAATAATGAGCGTGCTTCTTTAAGAAGATTTTACACGGTTAATGTGTAATCACTTACTGATTACTGTAACAGTAATCCTGTACTCTTAGGATTACTCATTGATACAAGGACTAAAACAAACAAAATAAATACATTTAGACATCTTTGTTAACATCTCTAACCCTCCCCTAATAGACCACCCACTGGGGACATTGTTACTGATTTGCCCGTCAAATCAAGATCCCAAAGAGATATTGATTTATCTTAAAGAGAACCCCCCACCCCAAAGTTTTTTTACCTCCTTTTTGGGTATTCACTCAAAGAGATGATTACAATGTTAATATGTATTGGATAGATTAATTGGCCGAGATGGCCAGCAAATTACCTCCGAGCATTCACGGCGGTTGTTCTGCATACAATGTGAGTTAATCACTGCATGACTAATTAACATAATAAAGTAGACAGGCATTGCCAGAGCGATCACAGCAATAATAATATATGTGTATAATAAAGTTATTTAAAGTCACGATTGATGGTAAACATCACACATATTTCCCTTGAGTCCATAAACATCTTTAAAATTTAATACTTTAATACAAACTTTGTTGGGTTCAGTAAAATGTTAGGTTTGTACAGTGGTGGAACATAACGAAGTAAATGTACTTCGTTACTGTACTTAAGTAAAAAAATTGTGTATCTGTACTTTACTTAAGTAAAATTTAAGACCGGTACTTTTACTTTTACTTCACTACATTTTTAGAGCAAATATCTGTACTTTTACTTCGCTACTTTTTAAAAGTGTGTTTTACATTTTTTGTTAAATTTTCGTTCAGGAATTTGAAAAATACACAGTTTTTTCTTGAAGCCGCATCGCCAAAATCAAAAAGAGCAGTTGATCGGGAGAAGAAGTCATGAATCAAGGACCAATCAGAATAGAGAATAAACATTTTCCGCATTCATTCAGAGCCAAAAACCTAACATCAAATCTAGTACAAATTAAAAAGAGTCAGAAGATCGTTGTTCGTTGTGTTTACTTCTAAATAAAAAGTTGAGCCATCATTACACAGAGCAGGGGCGGATCTAGAATTTTCTAAAGGGGGGGGGGCTTGAGGTAATTGACAAAGCCAATATAGGTTGACTGGTGGGCCTCCCCCCCAAAACGTTTTAAAAAATAAGTGTCATTTTCCTGCATTTTGGCGGCCCATTCAAAAGGGATAGCTTGACTTGTCCCCTTTCCTTTTTTTTTTTTGTTTGTTTTGTGGACCAAAAGAGGCGGGATAGGGGGGTCACACCCCTGCAGAGTATTTATCCTGGTTACCATGGCGACACCATACAGCACAAAAAATACAAGGATTTTTTAAAGGGGCGAGGCGGGGCGTGATGTCATTGAAAAAAGCCATTATAGGAGGACTGGGGGCCTCCATCCCAGAACCTTTTGAAAAATAAGAGGTTTTTTTTCCTGCATTTTGGTGGCCCATTCGCTGGCCCTGCAGGGGATATCTTGACTAGCCACCTTTACTTTCTTCGTTTTTTTCTTTTTTCCTGTGAACCAGAGGAGGGACGGGGGTGCGAGGGGGGGGGCGGCGGGAGGGCACGCCCCTTTTCTTCTTGGGTCCACCCCTGCAGAGTATTTATCTGTGACCCTACAGCGCGAAAAATAACATTTGAATTATGGTCGAATAATTTTACTTTTTACTTAAAAAGTACAATTTACACCAACTACTTTTGTACTTTTATTTAAGTAGATTTTTTTTTTTATTGGTACTTTTACTTTTTTGCCTAATTATCTGTACTTTTAATTAAGTACAAAAAGCGAGTACGTCATCCACATTGGGTTTGTAACTATTTTCTCTTTCCTTTCTAATGTACATAGTGTTTGATTTCTTGACTTAAAACTACAGTATTTCCAAAATGTGAAATACATACAGTATATTTTCTTTTAGTACCTTCCTATGAACCCATCTGGTTGTTCAAGATATATAATTTAAGATAGTTATGTAACTAGCCTCGCTCAGAAAGAGTTAACCGTGTAAAAGGCAGACAGAGGGATAAAAGAAATGGCAGCTGGCATTCAAGCAGATCTAAAGGTGGCTGGTAGCTTGTTTCACATTGGCAGCAATCAGGCCTGATTTGTGTGACTGAGAGCTGGCAGTAAATGCTGATGGCTCATTTCCCCGGTAATGGATAATTGTAGCTATTAACAACATGACACCGAGCTCACCTTTATTATAAGATTCTTCTTCACACTGTTAATGGTTTTCTTGTGTTCATGGTCTTGCATTCATTATGGGAAATCCTATCTGGTTGTATCCCTTAATGACTTCTCACTCAGGTAGAACTATACATCTTCTCAAGCTGTTAAAACATCTGGTGTTTTTACCTAGGTTAAAGGTTGACGTGTACTCTGTAAATGTATATATATGGCTGAGCACGAAATTATCCGTGTATACCCTGACAATGTTTTATGCACCATTTTGGTTTGAATCTCCAAAATTGATTTAATGACTAGCAGTGACATGGCTTTTTTTTTTTAATGACAAGACATTGCAGAAGAAGTACTTTTATTTTGCTCATTTAATCCACTGAACTGTTTATCCCCAATGTGGTGCTTCAAGCCTCGCCCACTCTCATGGACTCGAACCCCGCTTGTCAGGATCCCTCACCTATTCAATTCAATTCCATTCTGTTCCGTTCCGTCAGCTTCCGCTTGTTTCGGGGTCTGGTCGCCGGGGCAACAGCCTCAAACGGGCAGCACAGGCCTCTCTCACCCCGGCTGCATCCTCCAGCTCACCCGGAAGGATCCCAAGTCGTTCCCCGGCCAGCTGTGAGACATAGTCTCTCCAGCGGGTCCGGGGTCTGCCCCTTGTTCTACCCCTGGTGGGAGGTGCCCGAAACACCTCTCCCGCGAGGCGCTCGGGGGGCATCCTGACCAGATGCCCGAACCACCCCATCTGGCTCCTCTCGACCTGGAGGAGGAGCGGCTCGACACCGAGCTGCTCCCAGATGGCAGAGCTCCTCACCTGATCTCTGAGTGAGATGCCAGCCACCCTGCGGAGGAAGCTCATTTCGGCCGCTTGTACCCGCGATCTCATTCTTTCAGTCACCACCCACAGCTGGTGACCATAGGTGAGGGTAGAAACGTAGATCGACTTGTAAATCGAGAGCTTTGCTTTTCGGCTCAGCTCTCTCTTTACCACGACGGACCGATGCAGCGTCCTAGTTATTGCTGATGCCGCACCGCTCCGCCTGTCGATCTAAGAGGAAATGATGTGTTCATTAAAAATAAATTTAGAACAAATGTTAAAAAATTCTGTATTTCTATTAAAGGTGTGGATCTTTGGAATAATTGTGATGATGAACTTAAATTGTGTTTAAATCTTTTCTGTTTAAAAAAGAAATTTAAGTTATTATTACTTAAAAAATATGCAAGTCTTGATAGTTAAATTCAAGCTTATATACAAAGTAAACAATTATGGTAACAATTGTATTACTTTTGTACTTGTATTACTTTTTCATTTGATGTTCTAATTTTCATTTTATGTATTATGATTGATTTCTGAATATTTACTTATATGTTTTATGATGGATTACTTAGTATTTACTTATGTCTTTTTGCTTTTATGATGATAAAAAAAAAAAAAAAGGGTCGGCGTAATAAGCGTTTGCTTCAGCCGATACCTTTTCGGTCCTTTGCTAAAATATAATTATTTTCTTTATTTCATTAATGTGAAAAATGCTTATCTTTTAGTAGCATATCAAGAATCTTTTCTGTAATAAAAAAAATTTATTTTTTTTCCTTAAATAAACAAGGTCATCTAAGGTTATAGACCCTATTAACTGTTTGCATGAAAATGTTACCAAAAAATGACATAATACACGCAAAAAGACCTGTCCCTCAATATGATGTGCACTCTGTTACTTTTACTCTGTTACCATATTGTACATCATAAGTTCATCAAGTTCCAACAACTGCCACCAGGATTCACTACTGCAGACAGGAAGTAACTTTTGGAGAAGAAGCCATGTGGCTAAAGTATTTTTGCTAAAGTTTATGAAGGTTTCAAATCTTAAAAAGGGTAAGGTTCATCTTGAAATGTCTTCTCTGTTACCAGAATAAAATATAGATTATCTAGAATATAAGAGAAATGCCATTTATTGGTGATAATATTTGTGAAATAGTTTTAAATGATGTAATGTGAGTGATAATACATCAACTTTCCTAGCTGTAGTGAACAGAAGAAACAAAATTTGTCCACTCTGTTACTGTCCACTCTGTTACTGAAACAGTTATTATACTGTTATTGTAAATGACTCCAATCAGGTATGTAACAGAGTGGACACAAAGAGGTGAATGGCCAAACTTAAATTTAATTGTAATTAAAAGTACATCTGTAAAAAAAGGGGCCATCGGCAGATTTGGGTTTCTAAATCAATCCTTTATCAAAAATAAAAGAGAGTAGGAACCTATGGATATACTTATATTTTATTTTTTCACTAGATAAAATGGAAAGAAATTTGAAAATGACAAAAATATTCATATATTTTTGTATTTTCCTCGTCTCTCGTTGCTAGGCAGGGTTAAGTGTTCAAATCTGTTCAGCAAGGCCAACATCTGTTATAGTACAAAATAAATTTTGATGAAACCTTTGCCTCAACCACTAAAATATTGTGTTACATTGGACTTTTAGTAGTGTAACGTACCAGTTCCCAGCAAACAGAGAACCTCCAAGGAATGTTAGCCTGAGGTTCTCTAAACGTTCCCTAAAGTTGGTTATATTAGAACCTAACCTTCCAAGAACGATAAGAGAACCAAATTCCAAACAGTATGGTTAAAATTACGTTAGAGGAACGTTCTGAAAATCAAAAAATAACGTTTGATCCTATACAAAACCAAAAATAACCTTTAAAGAATGTTCTGCTAGTGGGGTTAGTCGGGTTTGACCAGCAAAATTAATCTACAGCCAACTGCACAAATATTCTGTTGATATAATAATTTTTTTTTTTTTTTTTTGCTGTGAGGGCTATTTTTCAAGATGGACCTTCAAAAAAACACACTTGAAAAATTCGAACGACATTGGATAACTGTTCATATTTGTGTGTTTGATTACCATTACCATTCCTCTGTCCAGTGCTTCTAGCTTGTAGGCACTCAGCCCTGAAGTGGATTAAAACAAGCCAGGAATAAAACGGTGATCTCTGTTCAGAATTGGAGAGGTTTAAAAATCTCAAATCTTTGGGAGGTAAAGTGTTGTATTTTTTTTTTTGCTGAATATTGTATCAAGTTTTTCTTTGCGTTTCGTCATGGCTGTAGCTATAGTGGCGAGATACGTGTTCATTGCTGTTTTTCTGGTTTTGTTTGCAGTTATTGAGGATTAAGAAAGACGACTATATTTTTACATTAATTACTAATCATTTAAGTACTCCGGTGAAGAGGTGGGTTCCATTTTTGTGCGTTGAGCTGACCAGATGAACCAAGTTTTTCCAGTACTGGCTATCTTGGGCCAGCTATTCTGCTTCGCCGAATGTGATTCCGAGTTGTTGGAGGTCACCCGCGATTTCATCGAGCCATCGGCTACAGGGCTCTGTTCGTGGTCTTTTCAAGCCTGTGACTTTTGGACTGAATTGAAGGATTGCTCTTGTAAGATGATTGGGCGGCAGGCGGGGGACGTGGCCAAACCAGCGAGTTGGGCATTGTGCAACCAGGCAAGATGTCTTTGGTTCGCCACATACAGGCTCTGAGCGCCTAACCTAGTTAAAGACTCACTGGGGCCACCGGACGTTTTTGAGTCACCATCTTCAGCAGGCTGGTATCATGCCTAACCGCTCCACAACAAACCCAATCTCAGCTAATAATAATAATGCATTGAACTTATATAGCCCTTTTCTGGACACCCAAAGACGTATTCACACATATTCACATACACATTCATTCCTGATGATGGGAGCTACCATGCAAGGCGCATACAGCTATCATCAGAAGCAACTGGGGGTTCGGTGTCTTACTCAAGGAAATCTCGGTATGCCCTCTGGGCGGGGGATCGAAGCAGCGACTTTCCGGTCACAAGACGGTCGACCACCTTACCCACTGAGCCAGACCTACCCCTAGACCCCAGGTACCTTTCGACACTGTCTGCCATGCTTCACTTTTGAGTATCCTACAGACCCTTGGAGTACCTCCCAAGATTTTCTTTGCTCAGTTATTATAGTTTATAATCAGAGCACTAATTTGTACAACATATGATTAAAAATAAAGCATGCTTTGCCATTATTTCTGAAGGTTAGACTTTTTTTAAAAAAATTGGACAACTACTCCAAAATCTGTGATCTGTAAAACCTTTAAAATAGAATCGGCATCAGTCTCGGAGAGCCATAATAAGTCAATCTCTAAATTAATATATATACATAGAGAGAGATTTATTGACACCCATATACTGTAGAGTATGCAATATGTATTTTTCCACATATATTAATAGCAAATACAATATAAGAGACTGTGGGAGTACAGTGGAAATTGTGGCATGGGTAAGCACATCACACTGTGAGGGTTCCTTTTGTTCCCAAAGGCAGCAGAATGAATTAATACAATGTACATTATTGTGCTTTGAAGTCTAAACTATATATTTCCACCTTCCCATCTGCCTCTTCATCTCATGGGACTCTTGGTCACACACGCCTCACAGTGTTATATAAATACGTTTTATAATGAATATTCTAATTTACATGACTTTGTTATATATTCAACAGGGGTCAGTGCTATCTATTTTTTAAAGAATAGGAATTTACTTAATTAGCTCTGGCCTTTTTGTTATGCTCTCATTAAAATTAACACAAACTTTTTTTTTTTGGTCTTTATTTGCATAATCTGTACAGATTATACAAACGCACACACAGAAAATCAAACTCGGGGACTTGATTAACAAGCATCTCTAAAAAAGGGGACAAAATAAAGTTATGCTTTTTATTTTCTGTAGTGTGCAAAAAGAAGTCTTTTTTTAAGAAAAAGATTCAAGGGTCTTGTAAGATATGCCAGATGGCATATAAACACGGTTTGTCACCATGGTTACATTTTCCCTGCACAATAATGCAGTGGTGGAACGTAACGAAGTAAATGTTACTGTACTTAAGTAAAAAAAATTGTGTATCTGTACTTTACTTAAGTAAAATTCAAGACTGGTACTTTTACTTCACTACATTTTTGAGCAAATATCTGTACTTTTACTTCGCTACTTTTTAAAAGTCTGTTTATAATTTTTTGTTACATTTTTGTTCAGGAATATGAAAAATATACAGTTTTTTTTTTTAGCGCATTTTTTAGCCGCATCGCAAAAATCGACCTGTACAGAAAGCAGTTGATCGCCTGCGTTTTCCTAGAGGGAGTAATGAATCGAGGACCAATCAGACTCAAGAGTAAACATTTTCCGCAGTCATTCACCGCCAAAAAACCAACATGAAGTATAGCAAAAATTGAAAAAGAGTCAGAAGATCGTTGTTCGTTGTGTTTACTTTTAGAGAAGCAGGGGCGGTTCCAAGGATTTTCTAAAGGGGGCGAGGCGGGGTGTGATGTCATTGACAAAGCCAGTATAGGAGGACTGGGGGCCTCCCTCCCAGAACATTTTGAAAAATAAGAGGTTTTTTTTCCTGCATTTTGGTGGTCCATTCGCTGGCCCTGCAGGGGATAGCTTGACTAGCCCCCTTTCCTTTCTTCTTTTTTTTTTTTCCTGTGGACCAGAGGAGGGACAGGGGTGCGAGCGGGGGAAGGGGGGACACGCCCCCCCCTCTTCTTGGGTCCGCCCCTGCAGAGTATTTATCTATGACCCGACAGCACAACAAAAAATAACATTTGAATTATGGTTGAATACTTTTACTTTTTACTTAAAAAGTACAATTTACACCAACTACTTTTGTACTTTCACTTAGGTAGATTTTTTTATTGGTACTTTTACTTTTACTTAAGTCATTTTGCTGCCTAATTATCTGTACTTTTACTTAAGTACAAAAAGTGAGTACTTCATCCACCACTGCGATAATGACAAAAACTCTAAACTGAATCTACAGCTCTTGAATAATTGGGCTTCCAGAATGAGAAGACTTTGCATATTTCTTAAAAGGTATCAAATAAATTCTCTTTCAGAGTTTTTGAATAAAGAAAAAGCCCTTTGGTTCTTTTAAGAACACTTGTGAGGTTTTTCAAGAAGCTTCACACTAAACTGTCAATGACCATTTTCTGTTCGCGACTGAGCGTTTTCCTCCAGTGGCATTATCTACAGGCTTAAATATAGATTCTGACCTGGTAATAACTCACACCATTCTGTTCACTGATTAGTTTAGAAATCAAATGTCAAATGCCTGGCAGAGCTGTAGCATTAGTGTCAATCTTTACTGAGAACTAGACGGGCGAAAGCGACATTAATGCAAGGATATGACTCGTGTTAAGATGCTCAGGAGATTGAACGTAAGGTTTGATAAAAGCCGTTTGAAAAGTTTTGAAAATGCGACAGTAGAGGGAAAAAAAAATATTATGCAGTCTTAGAGCTAAATTTAGAAAGAAGAGGAATGAAGATTAGTCAGAGTAAGACAGAGTACATGTGTGTGAATGAGAGCGATCCAAATGGAAAAGTGAGGTTACAGAGAGAAGAGATAAAGAAGGTGGAAGATTTTAAGTATCTAGGATCAACAGTTCAGAGCAATGGAGAGTGTGGAAAAGTGTATAAAAGTGTGGTGAGACCGGCCATGCTGTTTGGTCTTGAAACAGTAGCGCTAAAGAAATGACAGGAAACAGAGATGGAAGTAGCAGAGATGAAGATGCTGAGGATCTCTCTGGGAGTGACCAGGATGGACAGGATTAGAAATGAGTACATCAGAGGAACACACATGTTGGAAGTTTTGGGGATAAAGTTTGAGAGGCAAGACTGAGATGGTTTGGACATGTGCATAGGAAAGAGAGAGAGTACATAGGAAGAAGGATGCTGGATTTGAAACCACCAGGAAAGAGGACTAGAGGAAGACCAAAGAGGAGGTTCATGGACGCAGTGAAGGAGGACATGAAGATAGTTGATGTGACCAAAGAGGATTCAGCAGATAGGGTTAGATGGAAGAAACTGACTTGCTGTGGTTGGCTTACACCTCGCCTGCGTTGAGGAGGTGGGGAGAGACAGAATGAAGACAAAACTGTTTTCAGTCAGTTAGACCCGTACCATGCACTCCATGAATTTGTGGACTATCTTTGAGGCATAGCTACGTGATAGAATTGCCATCTTTGGATCGAAGAGTTGCCGGTTCGAATCCCGCTGAGCTTATGCCTACATGTCCGTGGAGAAGACACCTAACTCCCAGCTACTACTATCAATGGCGCCGACATTGGCTGCCTGATATGGTGCAATGCATCCCAGGAAGTTCTCCATGAGGGATTAAAACAGTATGATAAAATAAATACATAAAATAGCAACTTCAGCAACAGACTTCTGCAACCCTGCTGCTCAAAGGAACGGTATTGAAAATGATTCCTGCCGTCCTCCATCAGACTCTAACCATTCATTCGTCTTGAGGTAGTTACAGGTTCTTCTTGTTTTTTTTTCTGATTGCGCTGCGGCTCTCGAATTCCCTTCGGAGATCAATAAGGTATTTTTCAATTCAATTTCAATTTCAATTCAATTTCAATTCAATTTAAATCAATTTCAATTCAATTTCAATTCAATTTCAATTCAATTTCAATTCAATTTCAATTCAATTTCAATTCAATTTCAATTCAATTTCAATTCAATAAAGTGACGATACCTAAAATAAATTAAGAACGCGTACAGGTCAGACCTAGCCAGATGTTGGTAAGTTACTTTTTTTTAGGATTGTGGTTGATGGAGGTCAACCTAAATCAACCTTAATTTTAATTATTGCTTCAAACTTAAAACAATATACAAACATAACAACAATAACAACAAATAATACGTATTAAAAAATGCACGTAATTTTGTTCTGTTCTTGTCAAATGCGTGCAGTATTTTTTTTAATAATTATTTGAACCTCCATTTATCTTGGAAAGTCATGTTTCCGAAAGTCCTGTATTTTCTTGAATTCTCATTTCTAAGAACGTCCAGCAGAACTATTAACTGAAACCTTTTGTACCAAAACTGATACAAGCACAATTCTGACAAGTTGTGAAACTCATATTGATAAAATGTTTGGAATTGGAAGCACAGACTGTGACGCCAATGGATACAATTGTTCTGCTGTATGTCTCGTGTCTCTAAATTGGCTCCAAGATGGAATTCACGTCGAGGCTAAAACAGAAATCGTATTTGAATCATTAAACTGATAAAACCGCAAAATAAATAGCTTCTCTTTATTTTGGAGGTCAAATTATCCTCAGGAGCTACTGTTTACCGTACCTCTTTTATCTAGCTCTGTCAGAAGATGAGAAATACCTCTCCCAAAAGTGTCGCTTTACTAATATTATTGCGAGCTAATGTCTTCTCAGACCGGTGGGTGATGTATTTGTCGGCTCGCTGCCTCCAGTCAGAGCTACTGTATGGGAAATGTAGGGCATGTCAAGGAAGCTGGTACCTCCGCCCCTCACCCATGCCTTTCTCTAATGACTTTTTAAGTCACATTGATAGCTATGAAATGAGAGTTTCATTCCATTACATTCTGAAAATGAACCAAAATAGAAATTAGAGGCAATGGACATTTCTTGTTGCAAACCCAACCCTCAGAGGCACAACTTCTCTTTATTTGAATGTATTAAACTATCAAAATCAATCAATGTTGGGATATTCTACATTGATATGGAAATCAAGCTCTAATTAAATACATTTTCAGACACCATTAATAATATTTTGTCTGCATATAGCAGACAATCGTTCCGATTTAGATCAATGATCAGAATCAAGAAGGCAATTACGGTTATGAAACACTCAATCCAATCAATGTTGACGCCTGATTCAATTCACATTCAAAGAATGTTGTATACTCACTTGTCTGTGGTGACATGTGTAATATAATTGCCAGCCTCTTCATGGGAGCACTCCAAATCTTCCGAGACAGATGACATTTTTGTTGCTTTCACTGGTCTCCGCCAGTTTCATTCATTCTCTGTTATAACTTGTTTGTCGCTCAATGCTTGATGGGGTTTTTTCTGTTTTCGTTTTTGGAGCTTTTGGAACAGCTGTTCTGGCATGTTGCAGTTCCGGTTCTACACGAGAAACAAAAAATGCAAACATTGATCTGTAATTGGTATGAAATTCTTCTTCTTTCGGCATTTCCCTTTAGGGGTCACCACAGCAAGTCGGTTTCTTCCATCTAACCCTATCTGCTGTATCCTCTTTGGTCACACCAACTATCTTCATGTCTTCCTTTACTGTATCCATGAACCTTCTCTTTGGCCTTCCTCTAGTCCTCTTTCCTGGTGGTTCCAAATCCAGCATCCTTCTCTCTCTCCTCTGCTCGTGCCCTGCTCGTGCCCAAACCATCTCAGTCTTGCCTCTCGAACTTCATCCCCAAAACCTATTCCCTGATGTACTCATTTCTAATCCTGTCCATCCTGGTCACTCCCAGAGAGATCCTCAGCGTCTTCATCTCTGCTACCTCCATCTCTGTTTCCTGTCTTTTTCTCAGTGCTATTGTTTCTAGACCAATCAGCATGGCCGATCTCACCACGGTTTTGGACACGTTTCCTTTCATTCTAGCTGAAACTCTTCTGTCAAACATCACACCTGATCATTTCCTCCACCCGTTCCAGCCTGCCTGAACACGCTTCTTCACCTCTTTTCCACACTCTCCATTGCTCTGGACTGTTGATCCTAGATACTTAAAATCTTCCACCTTCTTTATCTCTTCTCCTTGTAACCTCACTTTTCCATTTGGATTCCTCTCATTCACACACATGTACTCTGTTTTACTCTGACTAATCTTCATTCCTCTTCTTTCTAGTGCAAACCTCCACCTCTCCAGCTTTTCCTCCACCTCTTCCCTCCTCTCACTACAGGTCACAATGTCATCTTAAATTCTTAAACTGTTTAAATGCATGCGAAAAAAAAAAGTGGTTAAAAAATTGAGTGCTCTTTTTCTTGAAAAAGCAACGGGATAGGACGACGTGCATATTGTGTTTCGTAGCACTTAAGAAAGGTTCTTAGACATGCCATAATCCCCTTAAATGAAACTAACGACATCTGTTGTGCATTTGTTTACCGTATTGGATCAAATGATGGATTTAGAAATAAACGAAATTGCGCCAATTCGACTGGACCAAATGTGGAGGATACGTAAAAAAAAAATGCGTCTTTCGTTGCAGATATGTTTGTATGTTCAATGTTGGCAAAAATATTTATTTTGGCTTGGGAATCGTGAATCAGGACTGTCGCAAAGTAAGTTTTATGATGGGTGTAATTAGGGTCTAAGCTCTAATCATCATTTGGCTGTTGGATACAGAGTTAGGAATTAAACAGCAGCTGTTCTGGAAATGGATTTGATGGGTGTCATCAGGTGACGATTACTGGACAGAAAGAACATTGAAAAATAAAAAAGACCAATTTATTATGAAGTAATTTTAACAACTCATCCGTCCTTTTTAATAATTACCAAACATAAAAAAAGTGCTATATTCTGGAGAACATATTGTTTTAACAGTTTTACCAACTGACTGTTTTTGACTGCGTTGCAGATTTGCAAGGTAAGGAGAGTTTATTCATTCATCTTCTGTACCATTTATCCCTGACAGAGTCGCGGGTATTTCCAAAGCCTTTCCTGCCTGGTTTCAGGTGAAAGCTAGGATACACCCCAAACAGGTAGCCAGTCAGTTGTGGGCCACACACAGATGACCTTCCAACCTAGTACCCAAAGAAAAACCCTTGCATAAACAGAGAGAACATCCAAACTCCACACAGAAAGACTAGTGTTTCAAGCCCCGCCCCCACTTTGGGACTCAAACTCCTAACCTTCTTGCTGTGAGGCCACTGTGCTAACCACTGTACCACCATGGAGCTGGCAGAGGTAAAATCTTAAGCCCGAGCCCAACCGGAGCCGGGCCCGACTTTCGAGTCCGGTCGGGCCTAAAATGTCAATCTTTACTTCGGGTCGGGCTCGGGCTTCTCTCTCGCTGACCTTTTTTTTTTTCCAAATAAATATATGTTTATAAAATGTAAACTAAAACTATGTGTAGGTACTAAACTATAGAATATTTGTTATAAAATGAATAATTTGGAAAAAAAAGAGAAGTAATGTTTAACTACTAAACAGGATCCGCAGAGCCAGAGCATGCTCTGCGTACGTGAACGCCTCCTCTTAATTTGATAATCTTCCCCTTCGCAAGTCTGTATCTATTTTTAACTGGTATCCCCGATATGAAGGAGTAAGAAGTTAAGGATAAACTAAAGGCAGGAAAACTGAAAAGACAAACACGCACCGGTAAGAGTGAGGTGTGGAAAAGCTTCAAATTCATTGTTCAAAATGCTACAGAAACTTGCGTTGACTTCACTGGATGTAGTCAATGTGGCGCTTTGCTTTCATACGACACCAAAAAGACTGGCACCTTGACGCTGAGCAGGCATTTAAACAGCTGGACTGGCAAAAGTGATGATCGTTAAAGATCTATTTTATTACTTGTTTCAAAGACCGTCCCTCCTCTTCGCGCTAAGCAGGCCATCACAGACATGCGCGTTAGGGGTTCTATAGTGTGATTTTTTTTTTATTAAAAAAGCGTGTTCCTGAAAATGTTCCTATTTATAAATAACCCTCTTCCTCCCAAAGTCCTCACAAATAAAATATGACATTTCGGGCTTGTTTCGGGCCCGTAAACCACAACAATTGGTCGGGCTCGGGTCGAGCCGGGTTTTAACACCCACGGGTCGGGCTGGATTTTTTAGGCCAGATCTCACCTCTGGCAGCTGGTAAAGAAAGTTGTGAATCTTTTATTAATCAAATTATTTCTCTTTTTTTTTCTCTAAAGTTTTGGTTATACCCATGGCAATTTAAATTGGAATTTTAGATCTCAAATTTTTCTCTACTGTGCTGTGGTGTGAGGCCTTTTAGGCCTGCTTGTTTTTTTTTCTCCCCCAAAACTCACAGGTGCTGGATGGCTTCTAACGAGAGGATTGGCTGATTGCTCCCAGCTGCACAGACTTACCGGTGGCTATAAAAGGCCTGGTGTCACCCACAGTCTCTGTCAGGTCTTCAACGATTCTAGTGGTAAACTGACCACCTCTAAGCTGAGTCAAATTTTGATATCAGACTAATTTTCTTATTCTCCTCACAGGAACCTTCAGCCCTTCCTCTTGGCCATCCAGCACTGCCTGAAGCCGTTATCTCTCTGCTGTGGATTCCTTTGTTCAACACTTAATAAACTGTTAAACCTGCATTTGGATCCTCCTCATTCCCTCTCCTACACAACAGAAGACCTGAACAGAATGGATCCAGCGGGTTCTGCATCACCCTCAGTGTCAGAGATTCTGACCCGACAAGGAATATTCCTGGGACAACAACAACAGGCCATAAAGGCCCTTATGGACGAAAATACTCAATTAAAAACACAGTTACAGGCTTTAACAGACAAAGTAAATAATCTAAGTTCTCTTTTTCTGTCCACAGCCTCGGCACCTCCTTCAGCTATGCCCAGCCCACTCATGGACCACCATATTACGGACCCGGAACCTTTCCATGGAACCCTGGGGAAATGTCGTGGGTTCCTCTTGCAGTGTTCAAATGTCTTTGCTCTAAGACCACGGACCTTCGAATCAGACAAAGTTAAGAATTTGTACATTGTGGGTCTTCTTCGGGGCAGGGCACTGGAGTGGGCCGAGGCCGAAGACGCGGCAGCCCCCCTGGCTGATCGCTCAACATCTGATTTTCTGAGTTTATTCAGAACCATGTTCGAGGTGCCGGACCGGGCTGGAGATGCCTCCCAGCGTCTACTCCACCTTTCCCAGGGAACTCTATCTGTGGCGGAGTTCTCCATCTCATTCCGGACCCTAGCAGTAGAGGCTGGCTGGGGACAGAAGGCACTAAGAGGGGTGTTCCTAAATGCCCTGAATGATCCTCTGAAGGATGAGCTAGCTGGCAGGGGGACCCCATCCACATTGGAGGAACTCATTTCGCTGGCAATACAGTTAGACAACCGTCAAAGAGAGAAACGATATGAAAATACCACCCGGGCCCTACACCCTACTCCAGTTCACAGCCATCGACAGCTTTCCTCGGTCTGCCCCCCACCTAGGGCATTTGCATCTGTTCCACAAGAGGCTGAGCAGCCTTCCACAGAACCAATGCAGTTGGGACAGATGCATCTAACCAAAAAGGAAAGAGAGGTTAGACTAAAAGAAGGGAGGTGTCTCTATTGCGGGTCGAGAAGTCACTTACTCTCAGCTTGCCCTTGTCGCCCAAAAGACGGGGCCCACCGGTAGACCTAGGGTTACGGGTGGGCACAACTAGATGTCATGGTACCCCTAGGCTTATGATTCTTGTGACACTAACCTCTGGTTGTTCCTCTTCTTTTCCGGTCGAAGCGTTGGTGGATTCCGGGGCCGACGGCAACTTCATCGACGCAGATTTTCTCCGTCAGTGTGGATTCCAGTCCCAACCACTCGGAGAACCCATTAATGCCACGGCGATCGATGGACACGTTATCACCAGGGTGACCCACCAGTCCTCCCCGTTGGAGATGGTGGTATCGGGTAATCACCGTGAGCACCTTTCGTTTAACGTTATTTCGTCACCCGGCTCACCCCTTGTGTTAGGTTTCCCCTGGCTTAGGTTGCACAATCCACAGGTCGACTGGCAAAACCGGCGTATCGTCGGGTGGAGCAATCAGTGCCATGCTACTTGCCTCCAATCTGCCGTGACAACCATCTCTTCTGACACGGTAGGCTCAATCGACCCGGTGGACGTTGCGTCTATCCCGGCAGAGTATCATGACCTCAAAGAGGTCTTCAGTAAGGAGAGGGCACAATCTCTCCCGCCTCATCGGCCTTATGATTGCGCCATTGACCTCCTCCCTGGGGCAACCTTACCCGCCAGTCGCCTGTACAATCTGTCTGCTCCAGAGAGGGGGGCGATGGAGAAGTACATCAATGAGTCCCTGGCGTCGGGGCTTATCCGCCCTTCCTCGGCACCCATAGCAGCGGGGTCCTTTTTTGTGGGTAAGAAGGATGGTTCCCTCCGTCCGTGCGTCGATTATCGGGGTCTTAATAACATCACCGTTCGCAACAAATACCCGTTGCCCCTCATTAATTCGGCGTTCGAGCTACTTCAGGGAGCCCGGGTCTTTACAAAACTCGATCTGCGTTGCGCCTACCATCTCGTCCGAATGCGGGAGGGGGACGAGTGGAAGACGGCGTTCAACACCCACCTGGGCCAATTCGAATACTTGGTCATGCCTTTCGGGTTAACTAACGCTCCCGCAGTCTTCCAGGCATTCATTAACGATGTGCTCCGTGACTTCCTTAATCGTTTTGTCTTTGTTTATCTGGACGACATTCTTATTTTTTCGCCCACTGTTGAGGAGCACATCGTCCATGTCCGTGCGGTACTCCAGCGACTCCTTGAGAATCGTCTGTTTGTAAAGGCTGAGAAGTGCGAGTTCCATTCTCAGTCCGTCAACTTCCTTGGTTTTATTGTACACGCTGGGCAGGTTTGCCCGGACCCCGAAAAAGTTAGCGCGGTGGCTGAGTGGCCTCGACCCAACACCCGTCGCAAACTACAACAATTTCTGGGTTTCGCAAATTTTTACAGGCGTTTCATTCGCAATTACAGTCAGGTAGCTCTTCCCCTTACCCAGCTTACTTCCACAGCCAGACCGTTCATTTGGTCTCCCCAAGCAGAGGGTGCATTCACTGAGCTTAAAAAGAGGTTTACCTCGGCCCCCATTCTGGTCCAGCCCGACCCCTTGAGGCAGTTTATTGTGGAGGTGGACACCTCGGATTCAGGGGTGGGTGCTGTGCTGTCCCAATACCATCAGGAGGATGGCAAACTCCATCCCTGTGCCTTTTTCTCCAAGCGTCTCTCTGCAGCTGAACAAAACTACGATGTGGGGAATAGAGAACTGCTCGCAGTCAAACTGGCACTCGAGGAATGGAGGCACTGGCTCGAGGGCGCAGAACACCCATTCGTGGTCTGGACAGACCACAAAAACCTCGCTTACATCCAAGCAGCTAAGAGACTCAACTCTCGACAGGCCCGGTGGCAGCTGTTCTTTACACGCTTTAATTTTACCCTCACTTACAGGCCGGGCAACCGCAATACCAAACCTGACTCCCTCTCCCGCCTGCATGATGGTCATCAGTCCAGATCGGAGCCGGAGCCCATTCTACCCCCCTCCTGCGTCATTGGGGCAATCACTTGGGAGATCGAGACTGCAATAAGGGATGGTCTGCAGCATGATCCGGACCCAGGTACTGGCCCAGCTAACCGTTCGTATGTGCCATCCTCTGCCCGCTCCCAGGTTCTCCTATGGGCACATGCATCCCGGTGGTCCTGTCACCCTGGGATTCGCCGTACAATGGCGCTTCTTCAGCGGCGGTTCTGGTGGCCAACGATGGAGGCAGACACTAGGAATTTTGTCGCTGCCTGTTCTGCCTGTTCCCGGGGCAAGGTCCCTCATCGTCCTCCTGCGGGGCTGCTCCATCCCCTACCGGTTCCCAGTCGTCCCTGGTCCCATATCGCACTGGATTTTGTGACCGGACTCCCTCCCTCAGAAGGTAACACTGTTGTGGTCACGATTGTGGACCGATTCTCCAAAGCTGTACATCTGGTGCCTCTTCCTAAACTCCCTTCAGCCTTGGAGACTGCCCAGCTCATGGTGACCCATGTGTTCCGTCTGCATGGTATCCCTCTGGACATAGTCTCTGACCGGGGTCCGCAATTCACATCAGCTGTTTGGAAGTCCTTCTGTAAGGCGCTGGGGGCTTCCGTCAGCTTGTCATCTGGCTTCCACCCCCAATCCAACGGCCAGTCGGAGCGGGCTAACCAACACCTGGAATCCACATTACGGTGCGTGTTGGCCTCTGCCCAGTCCACGTGGTCGTCTCATCTCCCGTGGATTGAGTATGCCCATAATTCCCAAGTTAGTTCCTCCACAGGATTGTCCCCGTTCGAGGCTTCTCTGGGTTACCAACCCCCATTGTTCCCGGATCAGGAACAGGAGCTGGCCGTTCCTTCGGTGCAGCTCCATATTAGACGGTGTCGTCGGATCTGGAGGAAAACTAGGAGGGCCCTCCAACAGGCCTGCGGCCGGGCTCGGCGCCAAGCTAATCGCCACCGTCAGCCAGCCCCAGCATATCAGGTTGGTCAGTCTGTCCTTCTGTCTACCAGGAACATTCCCCTCAGGGCAGAGTCTCGCAAGCTTTCACCCCGCTTCATTGGCCCTTTCCGGATCCTGCGGCTGGTCAACCCGGTCTCGGTAAAGCTCGCCCTGCCCTCTTCCATGAAGGTACATCCTGTGTTCCACGTCTCTCAGATCAAACCGGTTTCTACCAGTCCCCTCCAGCCTCCTTCTGCTCCCCCTCCACCTCCTCGCCTTGTCGACGGCTCGGATGCGTACACGGTCAACCGTCTTTTGGATGTTCGTCGCCGAGGTCGGGGTCTACAGTACCTCGTGGACTGGGAGGGTTATGGCCCGGAGGAACGGTGCTGGGTGCCCCGTTCAGCGATCCTGGACCCTGGCTTGGTCCGGGACTTTCACCGCCGCTTTCCGGACAGGCCTGGTGGTCCGCCAGGTGGCGTCCGTAGAGGGGGGGGTACTGTGGTGTGAGGCCTTTTAGGCCTGCTTGTTTTTTTTTCTCCCCCAAAACTCACAGGTGCTGGATGGCTTCTAACGAGAGGATTGGCTGATTGCTCCCAGCTGCACAGACTTACCGGTGGCTATAAAAGACCTGGTGTCACCCACAGTCTCTGTCAGGTCTTCAACGATTCTAGTGGTAAACTGACCACCTCTAAGCTGAGTCAAATTTTGATATCAGACTAATTTTCTTATTCTCCTCACAGGAACCTTCAGCCCTTCCTCTTGGCCATCCAGCACTGCCTGAAGCCGTTATCTCTCTGCTGTGGATTCCTTTGTTCAACACTTAATAAACTGTTAAACCTGCATTTGGATCCTCCTCATTCCCTCTCCTACACAACAGTAGTAATGCTACACAACAGTGTAGCATTATTGCCACACTGGAAGAAAAGTGAAATATGTTTTCAACAAACTGCTGTGAGTGGGTGGACTCGTTTTAAAGTCAAACGTTCACATTGTTACATCATCAATATCCATCCTTAATGTGGACTTCATAATCCATTACTGTATGGCACATGATGTTAGAGCAAGATGTTTAAAAAGCAAGTACAAGGTATAGAACAACCTAAAAAAATCCCCCGATTGTTATATGGTTGATGGTGTTCTAGTCCACAGGTGGGCAAACTTTTCGATTCGCAGGCCAAATTGAGTTTGCCAAAGGGGCCAGAACAGGTTCAGATGGATGGCATGCTTTGGTAACAGCTAGATTTGACCGATAGAATGGCGCGCTAGATTTTAAACAAGCGCGTTAAATTTAAAATCTAACAACGTAAGTCTGAAATCTAGTGCGATGGTACGTGCATTTAGCGGCGCTAGGTTTGAAATCTAGCGGTTAGTGTAACATTTAGCTTGTTTTATCATCTAGCACGCTTGTTAATGGCTTTCCATATTTGTGGACACTGTTTATTTTGAAAGTGTGCGCACCACGAAGACACACACATTTTAATGGGAGCAGTGTTGTTGGATCCACTGTGCGCCATCTAGTAAGGAAACATTGGAATAGCAGAGGAAATAAAACTAACAATGTTTATTTATGTAATTTTTTCAAGTTCAGTGAACCGGATTAAAACATTTAATGGGCCGCATGTGGCCCGTGGGCCGTAGTTTTCCCTTGCCTGCTCTAGTCTGTTACAGATCCCATTTCATCTAAAGTCAGAGTATTCATGGAGTTTTCATTTGTATCTGCAGCATGTTATTTTTCTTTTAAAAAAAAGAGCACAACCTGTGTCAAAACAGCATGGGAAATGAAAATAGAATAAAGTTTTTATCCAGCAGTAATGTGGCTTGTTGGACTGACACACTGTCCTACCACTGACTGTTTCCGAGTTTTTTAAACATGCCTCAGTGTTTTGGTGCTAGCGTAGACTGTGTGGCTCTATTTCTTGTTTGTCTTGACATAAGAATCCTCCTGCCAAACACTTCATCCACAACCGCAGAAAAAACTTGGGAGAAAAAGATTGCAAATGCTGCTATGTTTGCAAAAAAAAAAAAAAAAAAAACCTGACAGGTGTGAGACATGAGCAAGTCTCTTGAATTATTAACTTTAACTGATGGGTATAACAGAGCACAATGAGCACATCATCTCTTAATCTGGCATCCCTAATAACAGCAGCAAGCTTTAGAAATTTGTGCATCAGTAGTTTTCTTTGTCAAATGCCAACTTTCTCAATAGTTTTTCCAAGTAAAAGAGAAGAAAAAGGAAGAAATCACTTCACTGAAAATATTCCGTGATGTACCTAAGCCGAACACAATCTGCCTCACAAATAGAACATCTGTTTTTTAATCAACTTGCACATAATGTTTTGCATGAGTCATCAAACCAATTTCTTTTGGTTTGAAGGCTAAACATAAAGCCGATGCATCCATTTAACCTCTTAACATCCACTGACCCGCCCACGGTACGTTTGTGGGTTTTTGTTTTTTCTTCACTCATAAAGACACTTATTCTTTGTTCAACTCCACTAAGTTATACCTCGTTTTAAAGCTAAGACTTTCAAGAAAACGATCATAGCATCCATTCTTATGTTTTCACTAGTTTCAAGAAGAAATAGCAAACTATTCGCAAATAAAATCAAACTGTTTGGAGCGCATTTCTCACCTATGATCCAGTCGTAATGGGCTGAGACGGATTCGATCTTCATGTGATTGGTCTCATTTTGTCCGTAACAATCCACAGAATAACTATATAAAATTGTATTTTCTCAAAAGTAAACCAGTTTGGAGAAAAACTCCAGAAAACGTGATTTTGTTTTCTGCGAGAAATAGTAGCGGTCGCGTTCCAATCTCCATAATAACTGCCTAGCTGTGTTTTTAAGTTCATCCTGGGTATGTTTCTTTTCTTTACGAAGTTATCTACAAACTGAGACCGTTCGCAAAATATTCCGATAAAGAGTTTGTTTTTTACAAGGCTTTGAAAAAAGCAAGCGCTTCTCCTCCAGCTAACAGCACTGCTAGCATGTTAGCTTCTAGCGGGCTAACGACGTCACTTACAAATATATGATTAGCCAATAAAGAAAGCTGATACTTCCACCTTCAAAACGAGGGGATTGGTTCCAAACCGGACCAATAGAATCGCGTGTATTTCAACTGCGTAACGGGAAATTTTATCAAAACAAACGGCGCCATTTTGTGCGTCATGACGCGAATGAGGAGCAGACACTGAGTGAGTGAGGTGATCACAGATTGAAAGATTTTTCAGTTTATTTTCAACTTTTTTTTTAGCAAACTATATTTCTGGGGTTTTGGAACATATTTTTTATCCGAAAATTTTTTATTGTGCATGATTTTTATGAAAAAAAATTATAATTACAGCAAAAATTATGTAAATAAAAAAAAAATAATAAAAAAAAAAAAAGGAAAAAAAAAGATCTGTGGGAGGTTTTTAAAGTCACAGAAGCACTAATATGCATTTTTTATGACTAAAAAGGTGATAAAATGGCAAAAATTCAATTTGTTGCTTGTTCAGATTAGACATTTTTATACTAAAAGGTCAATAAATCAAAAACTTTTGTACCTAGAGATCTGAAACTTTACACAGTTGTTGTCATACACAACATATCATTTATCCAGTTGTATATTTCATTTCTTGTGCATAATTTTTATGGAAAAATTTATAATTACAGTAAAAAATATTAAAATATACATTTAAAAAATTATGAAAAAAAAAATATCTGTGGGAGGCATTCAAAGTCACAGAAACACTAATATGCATTTTTTTATGACTAAAAAAGTGATAGAATGGCAAAAATTCACTTTGGCACATTTTGGCACATTTTGGCACAGATTTGGACAGCTTGTGCCGAATGGACACTTTTTATAGTAAAAGGTCAATAGGTCAAAAACACTTGTACCTAGAGATCTGAAACTTTACACAGTTGTTGTCAACAAGATTTTTGTCATACAAATGGAAGGAATTATGCCTACTAAGAAGTATGTCTTGGCTAGGGACATTGGAAAATGAAAAAAATTAGGCGAGGCTAAAATTCTACAATTTTTTTTATGTTTGAACTACTGTAGGATAGGCTCTGAAATTCTGACACTCTCCATGTACATATCTACAGAAACTAGAAGGTCTAAGCTTTATTTTGATGTATAGTACAAGCATGTGACTTGAAAGATGCTGCTGTAATAAGCAATGGCATTTGGGTATGTCCAACTATTGTGCACAGCCCGAAAATAGGTGGGTGTTAAGAGGGTTTACTGTTGTTAAAAAAACCAAAAAATATGAATTCCCTTGCCTGCCGCCAAGGGAATTCGTAGGCAAGGGAAGGCAGGCAAGGGAATCCTGAAAGGTTATTGTCAGGATTCTCTCGTCTGTCGCCAGAGGGAGCCCTGGATGTTCTTTGTCTTCCTGATTAGGGACACCTGAGATTAATTCCCGATACCACACATCTGTGGACCCTGTCATCTATTTAAGGGCAATTACCTCAGACTTTCATGTCGGGTCATACCATCCCTTCCAGCTAGGTCACTCCGGTTGCCTGGCCACGATTGAACGCTGTTATTATTTTAACTTGAGTTAATCCTGTGCCCTTTGCTTTACAGACTTACCGGAATTGTGTTAATAAACCTTGTTTTGTCCTGCATTTGGGTCCTCCTCCTTCCAAATCTGCACAGTGATCAACTTCCCAGTTAAGTTAGCAAACATGCTTTGATCAATCCGGAAGACTTACTCAAATGTGGTGAAGAAATTAAACAGCAGTCTTGAATATAGGTGCCAAACTCTGGCCCACAGGGTAAGAGTTAGGGTAGGCCCAGTTACCCTAGGCCCAGAATCCCTAGCTACTGTAGGGTTAGGGTTACCGTAACCACAGAGTTTCAAAGGACTATTGTCCACTTACTAGTGGTAGAAAGGTATGACAACTTGGTGGGGATTCTTAAAGTTATTCTATAGATGGTATTAAGAAGTCAACAAGTGTCTTTAACATGGGAGACATTGCGTTCAAAAGATTTTGCGACTTTTCCCTTTTATCGCGTGTCTCTAAACACCTAATCACGTCAACTCTAGTTGGTATTGATCAACTGTGGACAGTTTTATCAAAATCCTTTGAGTCTTTTGGGAAATGTCAATAGAATAGTAATCTAGAAACACGGATGGATGAACCGAGTATTTGATACTTCCTTCAGATTATGCGGAGTTATATACATAAATGTAGAGTTTCGATATGGCACCTAAGTATTTCCCGTCAAGTTGAAAGGCAATGTGCATTTTCAGTAAAATTTGTGCTGAAATTGTGTTTCCTCATTTTGTCTTCTTTAAACCAAACTGTGTTTGCTCTAACGTCTTGGAAAACACTGTTGCAGTGAAATATTTTACTCTGTCTTTTATCAAATTTGCTGAGAGGGCATTGGTGGATTTCTCCTTATTTGACCGCATGTACCAGTCATCTCCATGAAGTAAAGACAGAAACCAAATGTTCAAAGTTCGCTAGATTCATGTGTGATGGTTGATTTCCCAGTGGTGTTATTAATGGGTCACCAAGCTTTATGTCAGCTGTCATATTAAATCATGTCACATCAGCTATCGTGGTTCAACAGTAAATATGGGAACTATGTTTTAGATTAAACTAGATCTGAAATGCATTTTAATCTACGACTTATATTTGCGTTACTATATTTCTTTTTTTTATGTTAGTTTGACATGTGGTCTAAACTGTCGTTTTGTGTCAGTTGTTAAAAAAAGTGCCTAAAGTGTATTTAAAAAAACAAAACAAAAAACTAAATAAAAAAAAAACTAAAACCGGACTCTGTCCGCCCAATAGAGTTTGGTAACACGGACAAGCACAAACACGGACACTACAAGAATTGGCAGTGGAGCCTTTTCAAAAGTAAGACGACAAAGAATATGCATTTTAAATAAATATCTATATTGCTGCAAAAAAGAAGCTTCACTGAAAGTGCCTACTTCATTCCTTTTTTTTTTTTAGCCAACTTGCATTCCCATTTGCTCTAGGTGGGACAATTTGGGGAGGAAACAGTCCTGGGTGAAAGAAGGAAGAGGTATGAAAGGAGTTCTACTGAGACTTGGTTCGTTGGACCTGCCTCATCCACTGTTCCCTCAGCCTCTTGACTTTCGACAATAAAAATTTCAAAATATATCCTTGATGTGCCAGGAATTCACTGAAATTAGGCTATCATACAGTTGTCCCGGAAACAAACGGTTTCACGGTTCATCTTGCTTTCTTTAGCTACATGCCTCCAGCTATATGACTCTCGTTACATCACACCTGATAAGTTTTTTTCATTTAGTCTTCTGAACCTCTTATCCCTAATGGGTCGAGGGTTGTGCTGGAGCCTAATTTGGCAGCTTTCATGCTAGAGCTAGGGTACGCCCCGAACAGGTCGCTAGTCTGGTTAGCTTGAAACATCCATAAATCTATATGTTGCTAAATAATTGTCTAAAACGATGTCTGAGTGTGTGCCTTCTTCTCCTTCTTCTTTCGGCATTTCCCTTCAGGGGTCACCACAGCATGTCAGTTTCTTCCATCTAACCCTATCTGCTGCATCCTCTTCGGTCACACCTACTATCTTCATGTCTTCTTTCACTGCATCCATGAACCTCCTCTTTGGCCTTCCTCTAGTCCTCTTTCCTGGTGGTTCCAAATCCAGCATCCTTCTTCCGATGTACTCTGTCTCTCCTCTGCACATGTTCAAACCATCTCAGTCTGGCCTCTCGGACTTTATCCCCAAAACCTCTAACATGTGCTGTTCCTCTGATCTACTCGTTTCTAATCCTGTCCATCCTGGTCACTCCCAGAGAGATCCTCAGCATCTTCATCTCTGCTACCTCCATCTCTGTTTCCTGTCTTTTCCTCAGTGCCACTGTCTCTAGACCAAACAGCATGGCCAGTCTCACCACGGTTTTGTACACTTTCCCTTTCATTCTAGCTGAAACTCTTCTGTCTCACATCACACCTGATACTTTCCTCCACCCGTTCCAGCCTACCTGAACACGCCTCTTCACCTCTTTTCCACACTCTCCATTGCTCTGGACTGTTGATCATAAGTACTTAAAATCTTCCACCTTCTTTATCTCTTCTCCCTGTAACCTCACTTTTCCATTTTGATCCTTCTCATTCACACACATGTACTCTGTCTTACTCTGACTAATCTTCATTCTTCTTCTTTCTAGTGAAAACCTCCACCTCTCCAGCTTTTCCTCCACCTCTTCCCTCCTCTCACTACAGATCACAATGTCATCTGCAAACATCATTGTCCATGGAGATTCCTGTCTGACCTTGTCTGTCAGCCTGTCCATCACCATAGCAAACAGCAAAGGACTCAGAGCAGATCCTTGGTGCACTCCCACCCCCACAGTGAACTCCTCTGTCTCACCTACAGCACACCTCACCACTGTCTTACAGCCCTCATACATGTCCTGCACCGCTTTAACACACTTCTCTGTTACACCAGACTTCCTCATACAATACCATAGTTCTTCTCTAGGTACCCTGTCATACGCTTTCTCTAGATCTACAATGACACAGTGCAGCTCCCTCTGACCTTCCCTGTACTTCTTTATCAGCATCCTCAAGGCAAATACTGCATCTGTAGTGCTCTTTTTTGGTACAAAACCATACTGCTGCTCACAAATTCTTACTTCAGAGCTTAGCCTTGCTTTGACAACTATCCTGGCTAATTTCAGTCAACAGGAGGAGTACAATCTATTCTAGTCTTCAGTGCTTGTGCTTAACCACAGCTTAATGTTATTTTTTTTGGCCCCACAGCAAACAGGTGACCTGATATGGGTGTATCCTACCTCTCATCTCAAATGAGCAGAGAATGGAACCCCACGTTCCTTGTCCGCCTCTCCCCACTAAAAGATCTCTTTGGATAAGCATCTCAAAAAATGAATTAATAAAAACATGGATCAGAAAAACGTGTGTATCTCCATTCATAAAAGATCATTTCATTAAATAATAATAATAATAAAAAACAATAGTAAAGATGATAAAAATGAAAGCATGTTTGCAGTATGACAAATATTGACAGGTTTTATGAGCATTTATTAAATACGACGTACAATTGAGTAGCAATAAAATTTTAAAAAGTCTCATTTTGTGCATGAGGGTTAGCAGACAATTGAAGTTACAGTTTGAAAAACGACAGATGGACCCAACAATGTGTTGTCTCTAAGCAGCCAGGAAAAGATTGTGAAGATATCAGAATGTAGGAGGAAAACTCTCTACATTCAAAACAAGGTTTCACTACAAGAGATTCTTCCAGCATCAAACCAAAGCAAAATAGATGAATCAAAATTCGACTAAGGTGGTACAGCGGCACAGTGATTACCATAGTGGTGTCACAGTGAAGAGGTCTGGTTTTAATACTTGGTGGGGACTAGGCTTGAAACCCTGGCCTTTCTGTGTGGTGTTTGCAAGTTCTCCTCGTGTATGCGTAGGTTTTCTCCAGGTACACCGGTTTTCCTCCCATGTTAGAGAGGTATGTTAGAGCGGTGCAGGACATGTATGAGGGCTGTAAGACAGTGGTGAGGTGTGCTGTAGGTGAGACAGAGGAGTTCACTGTGGGGGTGGGACTGCACCAAGGATCTGCTCTGAGTCCTTTGCTGTTTGCTGTGGTGATGGACAGGCTGATAGATGAGGTTAGACAGGAATCTCCATGGACAATGATGTTTGCAGATGACATTGTGATCTGTAGTGAGAGGAGGGAAGAGGTGGAGGAAAAGCTGGAGAGGTGGAGGTTTGCATTAGAAAGAAGAGGAAGGAAGATTAGTCAGAGTAAAACAGAGTACATGTGTGTGAATGAGAGGGATCCAAATGGAAAAGTGAGGTTACAGGGAGAAGAGATAAAGATGGTCAAAGATTTTAAGTACTTAGGATCAACAGTCCAGAGCAAAGGAGAGTGTGGAAAAGAGGTGAAGAAGCGTGTTCAAGCAGGCTGGAACGGGTGGAGAAAAGTATCAGGTGTGATATGTGACAGAAGAGTTGCAGCTAAAATGAAAGGGAAAGTGTACAAAACCATGGTGAGACTGGCCATGCTGATTGGTCTAGAGACAGTGCCTCTGAGGAAAAGACAGGAAGCAGAGATGGAGGTAGCAGAGATGAAGATGCTGAGGATCTCTCTGGGAGTCACTCCCAGGATGGACAGGATTAGAAATGAATATATCAGGGGAACAGCACATGTTAGAGGTTTTGGAGATAAAGTCCGAGAGGCCAGACTGAGATGTTTTGGACATGTACAGAGAAGAGAGACTGAATACATCGGCAGAGGGATGGTGGGTTTGAAACCACCAGGAAAGAGGACTAGAGGAAGACTAAAGAGGAGGTTCATGGATACAGTGAAGGAAGACATGAAGATAGTTAGCGTGACCGAAGAGGATGCAGCAGATAGGGTTAGATGGAAGAAACTGACTTGCTGTGGCGCCCCCTGAAGAGAAATGCTGAAGGAAGAAGAAGACCGGTTTTCCTCCCATCCCCCAAAATATGCATGTTGGGTTGATTGGCCACTGTAAAAATGTCCCAAGGAATGAGTATGTATGTGGATGGTTGTGTTTCTGAGGCGCCGCGAAAGACTGGCAACCTATTCGTGGTGTATCCAGCCTCTTGCCTTAAATCAGCCACAGCTCCCATCGGGATGGACGGTTCAGAAGTTGAATGAATGAATTCGGCTGGTTTTACATTTGTGCGAGTCCAAATATGGACTTCAAATTGTCTTGTCCAAACATATGCATTTACCCTTTAAAGCTTTACAAGCACTGAGCTTGTAGATGTCGTACATTTTACTTACACCTGTGTCATTTCCTCAACTAGAAGAAAAAGCCTGGATATTATTAGTATTCTAACTGCTTCTAAGTGAACAATTTCCCTCCATTACCTACTTTGGTCTGCTCTCAAGTGTATCATTTATCATGTAAACCTCAATAGTGCCTCTATGTTAAATTAGCCCACACTGACTAACAGCATAGGGTGAAAAAAAAAAATCTAACTGCCTGTTAAACTCATTGATAAACGTGAAGGTGAAAGAAATATATGATCCAAAAATTACACTTTTTGAAATTCCAAAAAGAAAGACAGCCTCTAATTTTCTGAAAAAGAAATTAGCAAAAAGTTTCATTTAAAACTTAATGCCTGCTTTGTGCTGCATAAGCTATACTTAATGCCTTGTCAAATGGAAGTTGACTTTTCATGAAACAGAAGAAAATGGCTATTTGGAACAAAAAGAGCCGTCATTGGAGGTAATATTAAAAGCAATACATTCTAATATATGTGATAAGTGGTTTTGAATATTTCTCAATGCCTGCTGCATTAAATCCCAAACAGAATGTCATGACGTCAATGCAAAAGAAGGAGGAGGACCCTGTTGTAGGACAACAAACATGGTTTATTTGAGGAAGGCAGTCCAGTAACGCTGTAAAGGAAAAACACATGGTTCATGCCAAGTGGCACGTCAAGTGGGTATTGTTTCGAGTGTATTTCATGGTCAGGCAGCCGGAAAGGATGATCACCCGGAAGGCAGACTGCTTTTAAATTGGCAGCTGCAGAATCACCATCAGGTGTCTTTAATCAGGCAGATGAGGGAAGGTCCAGGGCTCCCTCTACACTAAACACAGGGTGTTCATACATCTTTAAATAAGCTAAAAAATTTACAAAATAATTATTTGAGTTAAAACAATAAAAGCTTTAATGACCTTAAGCCCTGCTCACATAATATGAGATGCATCGACGTCTAAGAAAATCGCGGAAATTTTTCTGTGTGTGAATTGCATGATATTTAAGGGTTGCGCTAGGTTTCTCTCACATTAAAGTGACTTGTTGGCGTCATGTCTGCGTTTTTATTAGGAGGTGAAGCTATCTAAATTGACCGCATGCCGGGTGAACATCAAATGATGCTTTACGGCGACAATCGCCATAGCGCTTGATGAAAGGCTCTTGCAGACTATTAGGTGATGCATCGCAAACATTACGCCAACACATTGCGGACGTATTACGTTAGTTGTACATCAGTTTAGCTCACTTTCTCAAGACTACACAGTCAAACAATATGATACAAAGAAAAAAATGAGTGAAAATCAAATAGTAACACTATGTTGTGCTGTATATGGAAGCGGCCAAGTTGAAGATGTGGTATGATAAAACCCTTTCTTAGTGGAATCCCGAACTTCATTACACATCACAGCACGGCAGATCTACAAACAAAAGAACTCGGATTTTTATGAATGTTGCAATTTTTTATAGGCACTTCAAATAAGGTCGATTGTCAGGAGACAATTGTGCAACTCTCACTCAAAATTGGTTAATTAACGGCACATTTTATACCAAACATTTACAGATTACTGCTCAAAGTTTGTCCGATAAATCTCACTGCTTAGTTGTAATCAAATCAAACAAAGATCGATTGTTTGTCAAATGCTTACCAGCCAACAATCGCACAATATTTCCGACTCAAAGTAGATTTCGGAAAATCATAGCGACAGTCGCAAAAGGCAGAACAATAATGATATGAACCATCGCAAAAGGCCGGAAATTAAGGCGAGCAACGCTCAATGAGGGAAATGGACACCTGAGCTGTGCCCAAATTTGTCAATTTCTCCAAAATCAATGCCCCATGCAATTTTTTATGTGAGGAGGGCTTTAAATATTTTTATAAAATAAATGGAGAAATAGATCTTTGCTACTTTACATTTTCAAAACGAAGAGTAGCAAACTATGCTATTCTAAAGATATAATCAAAATTGACTTAGAAAAAAGCCAAGGGGTAGTTTTGTTACCAATGGGCACCAGAAAACAGTTAGACTTGCCACTGAGAGGGTATAACACCAGGCAGAAAACAAATTCACAAAATAAAGCTACAAAATTGGAATGAAACATTTCCGAAACAGTGCTTTTGCGAAAGTTGAACAGTGCTAAAATTATTGTCCATACAGGTGAAGGTTGACACAGACAACGGGCTCATGGCTTACATGATTATAATTACTTGTTTATACAGCATGTCAACTAATAATTATATGTTGTAAACAAACTAAAAGGTAAGTCCATTGTATTATAGTCCCAAACAAAGGACGTGTTCAAACTGGTTTTGACAAAACCGTTTTATCAACGTCAAAAGTTCACCAGAAATAATTTGTGCAGTAGGTGCAACAGAGCAGATAGGCTGTACGAGGGAAATGGGGTGAGTTCATTCTTGGCAAGAACATGGACAGCTGGAGAGTAGCAGCTGACTAACAGTTGATTTTCACTTCATACCACATGGAGAGTTTTGGATAGATATTTAGCTGTTGGGTTGTTTCTGCTTTTGCTGTTCACCTGGAATAAACCCAAACTACTATTATGATTTCTGAATTGTAATTTTTAGATTTGTTTCCAGTGGAGTTTTTTTTTTTTTTTTAAAGACATCTTTCACTTTTTGTCGCTTAAGAAAAAGTCACTTTCCCTGTCTAGTTACTAACTAATTCAACCTTCCTTGTCTTTGATCGTGTTTCCTTCACAGGAGGAGGCCTCGGTGGCTTCTCCGTCCATGCACAGCAGACTAATGATTACGACTTCTTTAAATAACGTTAGAAATCCCCTGCTTATTATTTCTTCCTCTGTTCTTCCATTCTATAATGACAAATCTTAGACCTTCAGAGTGTACACAATTATTATTCCTTTTATATTCCCCTACCCATGCAGACGTTTTCCGGATTGTTTGATGACTGAATCCACAGCGGACTTTTTCCATTGTACCTCTAAAATAAAGCGGAATTTAAATTAGTTTCTGCTTCGTCTCTCATGTGATTCGCCGTATATTTTCCCCATCCTACTTCAAGGAGATACAGTTACTGGTTCAGATAATGTACTCCGTCTCTACCTACTGTTTGTTTTCTCTCTCTAATCTTCTTGCATAACTCTAATCTCAGCCCTCTGAACTCTCCCAGGTTCACTAACTTTTTGTCACGGTAAATCTTTTGTTCGAGTAGTTACTCAAAGAAACAGTTGATGGAGTTCAAATATGGCTTGGGTTTCAGGGCTTACTTAGTTTTAGTTTGTTGGAGATTTATCTTTAAATACTTCCCGTTTTAGATGAAAGGAGGGCACGTCGTTAAAGTCTTTCCTTGGTTTATCAATTAACCTGAAAAACACCAACAAAAGAGAAGCATTTGCTGTGTGTACTTATGAAATGATACTAATTGCCAGTGGTGGAACGTAACGAAATAGATGTACTTTGTTACTGTACTTAAGTAAAAAAAATTGTGTATCTGTACTTTACTTAAGTAAAATTTGAGACCGGTACTTTTACTTTTACTTCACTACATTTTTAGAGCAAATATCTGTACTTTTACTTTGGTACTTTTTAAAAGTGTGTTTTACATTTTTTGTTACATTTTCGTTCAGAAATTTGAAAAATACACAGGTTTTTTAGCGCATCTTGAAGCCGCATCGTCAAAACCAAAAGAAGCAGTTGATCGGGAGAAGAAGTAATGAATCGAGAAACATTTTCAGAATTCATTCAGCGCCAAAACCCTAACATCAAATCTAGTACAAATTAAAAAGAGTCAGAAGATCATTGTTCGTTGTGTTTACTTCTAAATAAAAAGTTGAGCCATCATTACACAGAGCAGGGGCGGATCTAGAATTTTCCAAAGGGGGGTGGGGCTTAGACAAAGCCAATATATAGTGACTGGGGGCCTCCCCCCCAAAACGTTTTAAAAAATAAGTGTCATTTTCCTCCATTTTGACGGCCCATTTTCTGGCCCTTCAAAGGGATAGCTTGACTTGTCCCCTTTTCTTTTCTTTTCTTTTATTTCTTTATTTCTTTATTTTTTTGTGAATAAAAAGAGGCCGGAGAGGGGGGGGGGTCCTGGTATTTTATCCTGGTTACCATGGTGACACCCTTTAGCACAAAATAAGATTTGAATTATGATCAAATACTTTTACTTAGTACAATTTACACTAACTACTTTTGTACTTTTACTTAAGTAGATTTTTTTATTAGTATTTTTACTTTTACTTAAGTAAATCATTTGCCTAATTATCTGTACTTTTACTTAAGTACAAAAAGTGAGTACTTCATCCACCACTGCTAATTGCATACAAAACATTTCAAAAGTACCACTCAATCAGAAAATACTCGAGATCAGAATATAGAATTTGTCTACTGACTTTATGTTTGGTACTTTTTTTCCACAAGTACCAAGTTCCAAGTCAATTTTTTCTTCCAACTTGAACAAAACCATTTTCACAATTAAATTAAATTTAGATCACCTAGTTGTGCATCTCAAAAGTCATCACACATAGTTTACTACATATAAAATGCAATCAAATTTTTTATTATTATTATTTCTTTGAAACCACCATTAGCTTCCACAAAGTGGGTGCCAGTCTTCCTGGGGTCCATATGCATTAAAAGTTCACACTTTGATTAATTACCTTGCTCACATTATGTGTTGTACAGATTAATTTAAGAAGTTCATAACAAGAAGTTAATTCTCCATAGCAATCATACCATACCGATTAATAAAGTTCATAACAACACATCCTACAGTTAATTCAAAATATTATTAATTGTCAACATGCATTTGTTTTGAAGTCCTTTAAAATTGATTTGTATTAATTATCTCTGCACAATTTTGTGCGGTGAAAAAGAACAATAAATTTGCTATTGATGCTTTGAGGTGTCTCATGTTGATTGCAGTACACCTTGCAAAGTATCTCATTTCATTTGAGGATAACGCGCACTCCTATTTTTTTTTTCCGTTCGTTCCGTCGTCTTCCGCTTGTTCCGGGGTCGGGTCGCGGGGGCAACAGCCTCAAACTGGCAGCCCAGGCCTCTCTCTCCCTGGCTGCATCCTCCAGCTCACCCGGAAGGATCCCAAGTCTTTCCCCGCCAGCTGTGAGACATAGTCTTTCCAGTGGGTCCAGGGTCTGCCCCTTGGTCTATTCCCGGTGGGATGTGCCCAAAACACCTCGCCTGCGAGGCACTCGGGGGGGCATCCTGACCAGATGCTCGAACCACCCCATCTGGCTCCTCTCGACCTGGAGGAGGAGCGGCTCGACACCGAGCTCCTCCCGGATGGCAGAGCTCCTCACCCAATCACTGAGTGAGAGCTCAGCCACCCTGCGGAGGAAGCTCATTTCGGCCGCTTGTACCCGCGATCTCATTCTTTCGGTCACCACCCACAGCTGGTGACCATAGGTGAGGGTTGGAACGTACACTAGATCGACTTGTAAATCGAGAGCTTTGCTTTTCGGCTCTAATTTTTTTTATCAAAAAAATTATTTTCTTTAGTTTTTCTCGACTTATACCAACAATTAAAAGAAATGTTGTTAAACAGATGGTGCAATGACAAAATGTTTAACATTCAAGATAAAAAATGGCCTTGCAAAAACTTTTTTTAGTGGCTTCGCAATCAGCTTACAAGTTGTAAAAGTTGTTGCATGCATTTGTGACTGCTTGGGTGTGGATGTGCGGTGAGTATTGGACTGGTGTTGCAAGTTAGCAACCTCTTCACAGTCATAGGGAAGAAGCTGTTGCTCATCTGATTGGGCCGGGCTCTCAGAAGTTTGAGTTTACCAGATGGAATGATGGAGAGTAGGGAGGGTGTTGGGTGGTTGGGACTATCACAGATCTTTTGGTAATCCAAAGAAGACCTTTAGCATAAATCTCCCCCAGGTGTGGGAATGGTGAGCCCCTAGGAAGACTTGATGAGTTGTTGCAGTTGATTCTTTCACGCATGATGCAGATGGCATACCACATCATGCATATGTTGATCAATACGCTCTGTTTTGTACAATAGTAGAAGTTTTTTAGCAGAATTGTAGTCAACAACTGACTTCTCAGCAAAAACAAAATCTCGGCCCATTTTGCAAATTAATTTATTAATCTGACAATAAGAGTTTTTCGTTCCATTTGATACCAAGGAGCTTAATTTTTATCACTTATTCAACCAAACTCAGGTCAATAATCAAATATAGGTAACAAGGTTAATTTGACAAATAAACAATAAACCAATTTTTATATATAATAAATAAATAAATAACATAAAATAAATCAAATAAATGGAATAAATAAAATAAACAAAATAAATAAAATAAATAATAAATTAATATAAACCTTTTTTTTTTTTTCAAGTTTACCCAATTTAATAAACTAAACAAACCAATGGCACCACATTGGGCCCACCAGGTTTTGATGCAAAAAACTGTGAAAAAAAAAGAGCTCAAAGGAAACCCAGTTGAGGGACATATTTTCCTGAAGATATACAGGCAGAGATTTGAGACTAGCACTGATAGATTAGCCCCCCTAAATCTAAAATAACACAGTTCAGGTTATTATGTAGCAGATGGGATTTATTCAGACAATGGACTGTGAGATTGGTGTTAGGAAGTCAGTAAGAGATGAGGCTCGTCGCCCACACAGTGGGGCAGGAGTACAAATGGGATCATTTGAGGTCCAGATGGCATTACTACTAATTCCCCAATGTTTCCAAACCAGCTGTTGTCAACAGACTTGAGGTCAATGATTAGTCAGGAAGAGACACCAAAGAGTCGTGGGGTAATTTGTCTTAATGTTTACCCCCACTGCACTGTTTTTCTTTTTCTTCTTTCAGATTTAAACATTTATACTTAGCAGCGTATTGTCGTCATCAGCAGCAGTACACACCATAATACAATATATTGCGATATATGTGTTTGATATTGCAAATCTACAAATATTCCGTCCATATTCCAAACACATTCGTGAATACTTGAGAAAGAAAATCAAAAGCCAAAAAATGACTTACGTTAGCGCAACGGCAGTGGTGGAACGTAACAAAGTAAATGTACTTCGTTACCGTACTTAAGTAAAAAAATTGTATATCTGTACTTTACTTAAGTAAAATTTAAGACCAGTACTTTTACTTCACTACATTTTTAGAGCAAATATCTGTACTTTTACTTCGCTACTTTTTAAAAGTGTGTTTTACATTTTTCGTTACATTTTCGTTCAGGAATTTGAAAAATACACAGGTTTCCTAGCGCATCTATTTGTATTTAATTGGATCTCCATTAGCTGTGTAAAAACAGCTATTCTTCCTGGATTCATACAGTAATCACAAATAAAGAGACTTTGGCGGACATACACATATGAAATAAAAACACAAAACAACAACACATACATTCATACATACACACACACACACACACACACTGGACCGTATTTTTGTAGGTGCGTTCGAATTTTGATCATATCAATGTCAACACTGACACTGGCCAGTGGTTCCAGGTAGTAGGGGCTTATTTCGAATGCACCTACATTACATGATGGCAAACAGAGACCTCATCACTATGAAATTACGATGCAAACAACTTTACACAATACAATAACAGGTTTAGTTAAAGAGCAGATGCCTCTTTAATAAGAATTTAAATTGTTGATCATTATTCGAATAAATAATGTCATTTGGTAAATTGTTCCACATAGACATGGATCGGAATTTGATAGTATTTTTACCATAAGTAGTTTTTATTTTAGGTCATTTAAATCTGCCATGTCTTTTAGTTCTGTGCCCATCAGAACTAAAAGACAGCTCTTGATAAAACACATTTGGTAGTTTAGACTCTATAACATTTCTTGTTAATTTCAGCAAAGAGGCATCACATCTCTCTCTAACCTTTAGCCATAATAGGGTATCATGCATCCATTTTACATTAGTTCTATAAGGACATTTAAGAACACAACGAGCTGCCTTATTTTGTATTGTTTGAAGTTTCTTAATATGAGAGACAGCAGCACAAGACCAGATTTCAGAGCAATAATCTAACTGTGAGAGTACAAGGGTTTTTATAACATCTCCTACCATGTTAGACGGAAGCAGATGTGAACATCTTTTAATCATGGAGAGACTCCTGCCCATCCTCTGTGCTACAGAGCTGATGTGTTTGGACCAAGACAATTTTTTATCAATTACTACACCAAGAAGTTTAGTCTCTTGTACCTGTTCAACAATTGTATCTCTCAAAGTTAGATTTAATTTGGGCTCATCCAGCAGCATATATCTGGTTCCAATAACAATGCATTTAGTTTTATCGATATTTAGGGCTAGTTTATTGTTTATAACCCACTGATGAACACATCTTAATTCTTCCGCTAAAACACTTTGAAGCTCATCGATTGTAGGTTGTGATGAATAAATTGTTGAGTCATCTGTGTACATAGATATTTTAGCTTTTTGTAAGACTAAAGGCAAATCGTTCGTATACATAGAAAACAGGAATGGACCCAGGCAGCTTCCCTGCGGTATGCCACAGCAGATGTTTTTTTTCTTCTGAAAAACTGCCATTAAAGAATACAGTCTGTCTCCTGTTTTCTAGGTAACTCTGAAACCAAAGTGATGCTGCTGGACTGAAACCATAACATTGCATTTTTCTAACTAGAATATTATGATCAATGAGATCAAACGCTGAACTAAAATCTAATAACACTGCTCCTGCCAACCTCTTATTGTCAAGTGCTGTGAGCCAATCATTTGTCATTTGAGCCATAGCTGTAGTAGTTGAATGATCAGCTCTGTATGCATGCTGAAAATCTGTATTTAAATTGTTATGTGAAAAATAAATTTGAATTTGTTCAAAAACTATTCTTTCCATAATTTTACTCAGGGTTGGCAGCAAACTTATCGGTCTACTGTTAGGGCCGCAGAAAGGCACAGTTGTATTCTTTGGCAATGGTACAATTTTAGCAGTTTTCCAGGCTTGGGGGTAGACACTCTGACGTAAACTTAAATTTAGAATGTGAGTAATTGGAAGAGCAACTATTTTTGCTACATATTTCAAAAGTTTTGAGTCAATATTGTCGATACCTGACGGTTTTTCTTTACATTCTAATAAATATTTCTCTACCTTACTCTTTGATACTTCAAGAAATTCAAATTTACAATGTTTACCTGCCATAATCTCGCTTCTTATTAGACTTTCTGCCTCAGTATTGTATATTTGATCCATTTCATTTTGAAGCTTATCCACTTTCTCAGAGAAGTAATCACTTAAATGATTTGCAATATTAAGTGGCTTTGTAATAAACTGCCCCTCTGATTCAAGAAATGATGGAGTACTTTTAACATTCCTTCCCAACATATTATTTAGGATACTCCATAATTTCTTATTATCATGTTTGCCATTTCTTATAAGATTACCATAATACATCTTTCTTTTCTTGTTATTTAATTTAGTCACGTAATTTCTCAATTTTCGATACACTTGCCAATCTGATTCGTAATTGGAATTGTTTGCTACTTTTTTTGCCTCATCTCTCTGTGCCATGCAGTCCTTTAGTTCATCGTCAATCCAACCAGCTCTTATTTTCCTAACAGTTTTCTTAATTATAGGGGCATGTTTATTACTTACCTCTAAAAATAATCTATTAAAAATGTCAACAGCTTCATCAGGATTATCACTCATTAGCACCTCGCTCCAACAAATATTATGAACATCTTCCTGAAAATGATCTGTATTGAAATATTTATATGACCTTTTTAATATTACTTTAGGTCCTTCTTTAGGAATTTTAGTTTTCCTTACACATGCCACAAGGTTGTGATCACTACAGCCTACTGGGACAGATATTGCTTTGCTACAAAGATCACCAGAATTTGTGAATATATGATCAATTAAAAAAGAAGTTTTCGTACCGTCACTCCTTAGGCATATCCTTGTAGGCGCAGTCACAAGTTGTATAAGGCCACATGCTTCTGTAATGGAGTGAAGCTCATTCTTAAGGAGACATTGTGATGACTTCCAGTCTATATTAAAGTCTCCTAAGATAAAAATTTCATTTCTGTGATCGCATACATTATCAATCATAGTACATATTGCATCAAAATAATCAGAATTTGCACTGGGTGGTCGGTAACAACAGCAAACTAGCACTGGTTTTAAATGTGGAATATGCACTTGAAGCCATAAAACTTCAATATTTGGTAACATCAAATCCATTCTCATTTTAACTGGTATATGTTGTTGAATATAGATTGCAACTCCACCACCCTTTGCATTTCTGTCTTTTCTATATACTGTATACTATAACCTTGTATATGCAGTGAAGAATCTTCAAATGTCAAATCAAGGTGAGTTTCTGTGATTGCTAAAATGTGTAAATTGCCTTCCACAAGAATATTTGAGATATCTGTTAATTTATTCCTAAGACTGCATATATTTAAGTGCCCTAATCTAAGCCCTTTTTTTGGTAGATTAGTTAAAGCCATCATTGTCTGTTTTATGTATTCTTATCTGACTTATTAATGCTTTTATTAAACTGTAATCTCTGCATTTACATTGAATGAAACTAGGTCCAGACATTAAACAAACACACCCATTCATACACACATAAGACAATAGAAACATACAATAACAAAGCAAAACCAAAAACACAAACTGAAATACTGCCTAGCTCTTCTAACTTCCCTGGGTAAATGTCTTTTTCTTATTTCCCTCTACTTTCTTAACACCAGCAAACAATAAGCCTACATCTCCCAAAGACCCCTCCGAGTCTGAGACACCGACGTCATCAATTACGTCCTTTCGTAATGCGGAAGGAAACAAAAACAGCATGTCTCATGGATAACTCGACGTCAACCATTACGTCATTCCGTAATGCGGAAGAAAACAAAAACAGCATGTCTCATGGATAACCCTACGTTATCCATTACGTCATTCCGTAATGCGGAAGAAAACAAAAGCAGCATGTCTCAGGTCCCAGGTGGTCTCAGGTGTCAAACAGCTGTTGGTCAGGCGTTACTATGAATCTCTTTGCTGGAGCTTTTATTCCCTGGAGTCGATAAACTTTGCAGCCTCGCATGGATCTTCAAAGAGATGTTGTTCAGATCCACGGGTCAGTTTAATGACCGCAGGATATAACAGGAAGGCTTGAAAGCCCCGTGCGCGAGCTCGATCCATTACGGGGTAAAATGGGCGCCTCCGCTGAGCGGTAGCATCGCTGAAGTCCGGGGTGAAGCGGAGTTTTTGGCCAGCTACCTCCACATCAGTCTTCCTGGCATTTCGTAGGATACGATCTCTGTCTGTGAAGCGCAGACACTTCAGGATCATCGTCCTCGGCTTGTCTGGAGATTTCCGTGGTGGACCTATGCGATGTGCCCGCATCAGCTCCGGTGGATTACCAGCCATTTCGGGGAACCATTTGGGGAAGCTCCACATCAGGTAGGCTAGTGCGTTTCCCTGTTCTTCTCCCTCCTTCAAGTTAACGATGCGGAGGTTATCTCTTCTCATCCTGTCTTCTTGTGATGTGATTTTATCAAGCAGTTGCTTCAGCAAATCGTCATGTTTAGTTGTCGTAGCCTCCACTGCTTTCATCTGTGCTTGGAGAGAGGTGGTTGTTTTACGTTGGGACTCCAACTCCTTTGCGTGATCAGCAAGAATCTCATTGATTGTGTCAAACTGACTTTCCAAGCGTTCAAAGCGTTCCTCAGCTTGTTTGTCAGCTTTAGCGAAAAACCTTTGAAGCGTAGCCTCCAGTGACGCCACGGTTAGCTCCCCTGTAGCGGCCTCGGCTACATCAGTTTGTGTATCAGCCATTTCTTTCGTTTTAGTCGCTCTTATCTGAGGCATAAGTAAAGTCCAACAACGTGATATTAATACGCTTGTATATTCCTCGTTCGGAAGCTTAGATTGCTGTTTAGAGGATTAAGTGCGAACCCAGGGAGAAGACGTGAGGCACGGAACGTCTACTCCGCCATCTTGCAGCTTGAAGCTGCATCGCCAAAATCAAAAGTAGTTGATCGGGAGAAGAAGTAATGAATCGAGAAACAATTTCCAGATTCATTCAGCGCCAAAAACCTAACATCAAATATCGCACAAATTAAAAAGAGTCAGAAGATCGTTGTTCGTTGTGTTTACTTCTAAATAAAAAGTTGAGCAATCATTACACAGAGCAGGGGCGGATCTAGAATTTTCCAAAGGGGGGGCCTTTGACAAAGCCAAGATATAGTGACTGGGGGCCTTACCCCAAAACATTTTAAAAAATAGGTGTCATTTTCCTCTATTTTGGTGCTCATTCACTGGCCCTTCTAGGGGATAGCTTGACTTGTCCCCTTTTCTTTTCTTTTATTTATTTATTTTTTTTGTGGACCAAAAGAGGCGGGAAGGGTTTTTTATCCTGGTTACCATGGTGACACCCTATAGCACAACAAATAATATTTGAATTATGGTCGAATACTTTTACTTTTTACTTAAAAAGTACAATTTACACCAACTACTTTTGTACTTTTACCTAAGTAGATTTTTTTTTTTAGGTACTTTTACTTTTACTTACCGGTGAGGGATGAATAGAGTTACTTAGTACTTCATACACCACTGCGCAGCGGAAGACAAATAAAGTAAGTTAGATAAGAGGAATAATGACGGAATTAAATTAAACTAGTACAATGTGTGATAAATTAATTACATATAATGAAAGACTGGGAAAACCATTGATTAGTTGTGTTTGTATTTAGTGACAAAGAGATCAGTTTGAGCCTCTAATGGAAAAGAACCAATCTTCCCTTTATCACAAGCTGTCATCTGGGAATTCTTAAGAGAGCACCATCTGTTTTTCACTGGTTAGGGGGTAATCACCAGGTCAATTAGTCTCAAATTTGAGCCTCTGTTTTGGGCCTTTATGATTCCAAGCTTTTAAAACTCAGCTCTAAGAATTTGAAAATCGATACCAAATCTAGTATTATGACGTGTTCAAGTTTAAGTTACCAAACGCCTAGATTGTGAAGATTTTTTTTTAAGTAATATGCGCGTTTAAGGCATAAGTTATCCCTGTAGCAACGTAAATTTTCCCTTTGATGTAGAAGTGCTAAAATTCTACCATTTCAATTAAGTATTTTTTTATTACTTCTCTTTGTACAACCATATTTGTGTGATGACCTCTCCAATCTTTACATTTACACATTTTATTTTCAGATTTCTGAGAACTAACTATTATATGATGACCTTGTTCGCTTGGCATGCATACACTGCCCATTGCAATTTTACTACTTTAAAAAAAAGGCGAGTGAAGGCTAACATCAGTATGACAACCTTTTCTCGGTAGTGGAGCCAAGGATGACCAATGGAGTTTATACATTTTTTAGAACATTTCTTGCTATGAGCCTGAAAAATCAATCAATTATATATGGGGAAATGAAATTGAGTTTGACGTGACTGAGATAATGGTTGTAGATAAGATCATGGGATTCAGTTCTGTAATTGTATAGCAGTGAGTCCGGACCGGAGATACTTTGTAGGGAAAAATAATCTGTCCGTCGTTTCTCTGCTTGATGGAGGGGGAGGTCATTGAGACAAATGTGAGGGGAAGGAGTGTCCTTGGAGCTAAGAAATATTTAGAGTTTACATACGTAACTGTTTTTTAAAAACAGAAAAAAAAAAAAAACCAATGGGCAGCATGGTGGTGTCGTCGTTAGCACAATGGCCTCACAGAAAGCAGGTTGGGGTCCGAATCCCGCGAGAGACAAGATTAGAAACGATGGCCTTTCTTTGTGAAATTTGCATGTTCATCCTGTGTATGTGTGGGTTTTCTCGAGGGACTGTGGGTACTCTCACCCCACAAAAAACATGCATGTTAGGTACTGTAGATCAGTTGCTATGAAATATCCCTATCCGTATCCGTATTGCCTTATAGCCGTATACGAACTATCCTAGTTAACGATAAATAACTAGGATAGTTCGGATACAACTATCCAGTATCTGAATACTGGATAGTTGTATTCAATATTCGGATACAACTTGAATGCCAAATTTTTCTTGGTCATGCCTGTTGTTCTCCACCCTGCCCATATTATAACATAAGCTCGAAGGAAGTATTTTGCAGTAGTGCACATGTTCCGTGCCGAATCGGGTATCATTAACACATAGATACAAACGTACTGTATAAGGCTGTACAACAGGTATTGATATTATATGTATCACTGGACCAAAATAAGAATATAAAATAATATTAACACCGCATTTGAAGCCTCAAGCAGCACTCTGAAGTGTGTGTGTGTGCACAGGTGGCGGAAGGAGTGCATAATTCACAACGTCAAAAACTAATGCAAAATCTACATGTGAGTTTTTTGTTTTTTTTGGCAAATATTGCATTTTCGGGTGAACAAAAGGCAAAATATCGTAGAAAAAGTTTCAAAAAAGTCTTCTGGACAGTTTAATTCTTGAACGAGACGTTTCGACTTCCATCCGGAAATCATTTTCAATCTGAATGAAATGGACTGAAAACTGGATCTATTTATACTAACCTGAGTAACAGGTAAAAAAATAGTAAGAAGGGCTCGACCAATGAGCCTGTGTTACCTATGATGGCCGCGAATGGCTCCTGTTGTAGCCACAGAACAGTAAACGACCCTATAATGCTAAAAGCCTAGTGAATAGAAATTCCTGCTAATGAGAGGCGTGAAACTGGGTCACGAGGTGTCATCTTTAGTCCATGGCTTCAAAAGGCTACTGTAAATCCCGGGCAGAATGTATCTAACACCTCCACTCCGATTCAGTGAGGGACTCTCTTTCATCACAAAGATGGCTTCCTTCACCCCTCTTTCAAACCATCCTTTCTCTCTACTTAGAATCTTCACCTCACTGTCCTCAAAAGTGTGTTTGGTGGATTTAAGATGCAGATGTACAGCAGACTGTGGACCACTAGAGGCTTCTCTTCTGTGTTGGTAAAGTCTTTTGTGGAGTGGCTGCTGAGTTTCCCCAATGTAGTGGGGAAATACATTATTTAATATTTATATTTGCATGGAAAGGTGTAAGAACTATTACTCACAAAAATACTTTCTTTAAAGAATAAACGTAAGGTAAGGAAGGCTTTCCGTACAGTCAACCAGGTGGTTAAACATCATCTGTTATCTTGCCATGACACAGAAAGTTTGAGAACTACTTTTGGAAGCAACAAAGAAGTCAGAAAACGCTTGGTGTCAGGTTAAGTGTAAGGTTGCGGACGCACACAGAGGACGGTATGCAGTTTTAACAAAAAACCCCAGATTTATTACTTGAAACAACTCGAATCTCGGTAACAAACAATGAAGTCAACCTGAGGTCTAGCAAAGACATAAAACAACCAGGCAAAGAAACAAAGACACCGTCTCAATAATGACACGGTCGCTCAGTGGTTAGAGCATTCGCCCGCGTACCGAAAGTAAACCGAATGTTCGCATCCTATTGAGTTCATGTCTAGGGTCCTTGGAGAAGACACGTAGGCCCCCGTTTCTCCCACTGTGACGGTAAGGGATTAATAAAGTATGTTAAAATAATAAATGAATAAGACGATAAGACACACGTGAGACAGATTAAGGTGGGGAACTGGCAATCACCGGAGCGAAGGGAGCACACAAAGAAGGGGAAATTGAGAACACCTGGAACGCATTGTTGTTTTTGGCAGCTATCTAAGTTTACGTTTTAGTCTTTGTCATTGGAACGAACACTAATCTAAGTTTTAGTCACATTTTCGTCATCTTTTTATATTTTCGTTTTAGTCACGTTTTTGTCTAGTTTTAGTCAGGGAGAATGTTTTTAGTCTAGTTTTAGAGTAAAAGAAAAAATCTTACTTTAACAATTGTGTCTTTATTACTGAGAATGATGCAGGTTATTTGTTTAAAAAAAAAAAAAACTCTGCCGAGCTTTAATTTGCGCAAAACAGCAAACATAGTAAAACAAAGTAAAATAAATACAAATACTTCAGTGAGTGAGGAACGTTGTAACTTATTCATACTTAAAAATAACACCTCTTAATAACCTCTGTAAACAAAATAAACATTACATTGTGTCCTTGAAGCTGTCGTTAGCGCAACCAAGCTAACTAAGGAAGTTAGCAGCGACAACAAGCTAGCATTAGCTTGAAGTTAGCATGCTGTTTGCACAAAATATGTGGAAAACTTTAAGTTTCTGACCACCAAGCTCCTTTGCTGCTGTTTTCACCATGGTGTGTGACTTCCTTATGGCTGCAGGTGTGTTGTGTAGACGGTGTGAACGTGCAGCATTGTGGGGGGCGTGCCATCATGAGAGACAGAATGCAGCCGCTGTGTTTTTTTCTTTTCACAGACAGAAATATGAAAGTCTGACGCCTATTTTGTTACATTTTCGTCTCGTCAATAGAAACTTGCAAACGTCTGACCAAAATGTGACATTCATTTTGTGATCGTTACGTCATCGTCATAAAAAAATGCTTCGTGAACGAAATCATTTCGTTGTCATTATCGTTGATGAAAACAACACTGCTGGAATAAGAGGGAAGTCAGGATTTTAAAATAAAATAGGAAGTAAACCTGAACAACAAAAAAACGGTGAAAACCTAGAACCTTCAAACATGGACTATTTAGGAATGATTTATAAAGATTAATGGCTGATTAAAACTAACAACAGTTTTTAATACCGATATTTTTGATTTAGGAGAGAAGGCTTTGACAAAGATGAGGTTTCACCACTTGTTTACGTATTTGTTGATTACGTATGGTTGAAAATTACTTTCCTTGCTTAGATTTGCAATTTCTTCATGGATTTTTTATTTTCTTCTGGTTCCTCGGTGGTGTTTTTTTTTTTTTTTTTGACCAACAACACAACCACAAATTAAGACTACATTACTTGAAAATAAAAACGTGTATCTATGTGTCTGCTATTTATTGTCCGAGGCTCTCTCAGCATGTTCCCTCCATATCTTCTTTTCCCAGACCAGGTCTCTAAGGAAGACAAGCCGTCTCTCTATGCCTCTGTCAACTATTGTGCAGTCTTTCCAATTTTCATCCTGAAAAGATTGACCATATTTTACAGATCTATGGAAAACCCATTTAGTCTGGTTAGAACGACACATCTGACTTTAAATTTCTTTTTAATCCATGTTGTAAAGGCACTTTATTTCTGTGAATACTTGATATTATTTAACAACATGTATAGATTCTATTTCTTTTATTATTTCTACGGTTACGTTAAGAAGTCACTTGGTTGGTTTCTGCATTTTCAACTGCACTTTTCTATGTCAACGTAGAGCACTGTGTTCAAAAAGTAATAGTGTCAGAAAGGTTTCCTCCACTGAGATGAATTGCAAAATAGAGCAAATCCTTTTACCTAAGCTCTGAAAAGAGTTTCAGAGCATTTTTTTTAAGTTGTGTTACATTCTAAAAGACCAATTTAAGTGCACATTTTGCTAGGAGTGAATGCAGTCGAGGTAAAAAAAAAAAAAAACTGAGGTTAAAACCACAAGTTTGCCATTCGTTCAGCGAGTCAAGGGCTACGTGTGCTGTGACTACTCAAGCAGGCCTAGTCGGAGAGGGAGAAAAACACGTCATGGGTCACTTGGCGGGGGCACGTTAATCATACGTGACTAGCCAGGTAGCATGATGGGAAACAAATTGAGTGTCATTTCTCACCAGATGACTCAGCGTCACAAGACAAGCAAAGCTCTGGCCTTATACCGAGCTCCTTGTGTGTCTCACATCCCAGCTGCAGAATGTGTAAGAGCGATATGGGAAACTGTACAAGAGAAAGTGGACACTGATAAATGGCTGAGGAAATGTTCCCTTGTGAAAGTACAGGGGACGTTATTATCTGGAGCCTGGTGACATTGCAGTAGATGGAAAGAGACGGTGGAACAGGAAGCGACAACAGACCTTAATATCCTGGTAATTAGCAAGCGGCACTGCTTAAACACTTTAATAATGTTAATTTCTGCATAAAATACGTCATAACATTTACTTAAGTAAAAGTAAAAGTACCAATAAAAAAATCTACTTAAGTAAAAGTACAAAAGTAATTGGTGTAAATTGTACTTTTTAAGTAAAAAGTAAAAGTATTCGATCATAATTCAAATGTTATTTGTTGTGCTATAGGGTGTCACTATGGTAACCAGGATAAATACTCTGCAGGGGTGTGACCCCTCTCTCCCGCCTCTTTTGGTCCACAAAAAAGTAAATAAATAAATAAAATAAAAGGAAAGGGGACAAGTCAAGCTATCCCCTAGAAGGGCCAGTGAATGGGCCTCCAAAATGGAGGAAAATGACATTTATTTTTTAAATGTTTTGTGGGGGGAGGCCCCCAGTCACTATATATTACCTTTGTCAAAGCCACACCACACCCCCCTTTGGAAAATTCTAGATCCGCCCCTGCTCTGTGTAACGATGGCTCAACTTTTTATTTAGAAGTAAACACAACGAACAACGATCTTCTGACTCTTTTTAATTTGTACTATATTTGATGTTAGGTTTTTTGAGCTGAATGAATGCGGAAAATGTTTCTCGATTCATTACTTCTTCTCCCGATCAACTACTCCTTTTGATTTTGGCGATGCGGATTCAAGATGCGCTAAAAAAAACTTTATATTTTTTAAATTCCTGAACGAAAATGTTACGAAAAATGTAAAACAGACTTTTAAAAAGTAGCGAAGTAAAAGTACAGATATTTGCTCTAAAAATGTAGTGAAGTAAAAGTAAAAGTAAGTCTTAAATTTTACTTAAGTAAAGTACAGATACACAATTTTTTTACTTAAGTACAGTAACGAAGTACATTTACTTCATTACGTTCCACTACTTAATATACTCAACGTGTTATTTGTAATGCATTGTATTTACATAGCACTTTTCAGGACTCTCAAAGACGCTTCACATATGCATTATTCATTCACTCCATACCAGGTAATGGTGAGCTACTGTTGTAGCCACAGCTGCCCTGGGGCAAACTGACAAAAGCAAGGCTGCCATTTTGCGCCATCGGCCCTTCTGACCATCACCAACCAACCGCACACACACCATTCAGACAAGGCAATGTGGGTGAAGTGCAATGTTCCCTCTTATTTTTTATGTGTCTGAGCAAACACACAAGCTTCCTGAGCAGAAGGGGGTGGAGCAAAAACTTTTACTCTTTTGTGACGTCACCAGTAGCGACGCGCCAAATTCCGAAGCGGTAGTTTGAAGCAATTTGTTTCAGAAAGAAAGAAGAAAGAGGTATGTTCTGAAGCTCTGTCTTGTTTCACCATCTTTAGTTTAAACTGAGTTTCTTTTTTGTGCGCTGCATAGGTCTTCTTGTGCGCTATTGATCTGCAAGCAGTGCGCAATTGCGCAAGCGCGCAGCTTAGAGGGAACATTGGTGAAGTGTCTTGCCCAGGAACACAGCAGCAATTTAATCTCAACAGCCATCCCACCGTGGCACCTGGGATTTCATCGGTCTCCCATCCAAGTACAGCCCAGGCCGAGCATGCTTAGCTTCTGAGGTCTGACGGGATCAGGTATTGACATGCTGGTATGGCTATGTTTCTGTCGCGAACACACGCACCGTATATAGTACCTAAAATACTTTACTCAATACGTTCAGTAAAGACGCAAGATGTGAGTTAAACCAAGCGGTTGCTTTGCATGCTAACCAGATGTGGGCTTTGAAAGATCTAAATAAAGGCCTAAAAGTAAGAAAATACCGACTATCTTAGCACACTTAGCACTTATTAAAAATTCAGACATGAAATTGCAGTAAACAAAAAAACACCACCTCTTACATTCCTATTAGCTGTAATCTGACGGTATGACGATATGAGGACCCCGGCGATCCGGCCCCGGAACAAGCGGAAAATGACGGAAAGGAACGGAACATGATTAACTCAAATTGTCATCAGAATGAACAAGTTTTTAAAAAGTTGAATCTCAGACTTTTTTTGCAAATGATTGACCTACACGTCTCGGATTTCACTCATCTTTACCAGTGAAATTACCAGCTTGTCTTCTTGTTCCATAATGATTTATACCGTCCTATTCACCTCTTGAAATGATGTTAGCACAAATATGGACTGTACTAAATCGTACCGCTGACTCTGCTAACAGCTCTGCGGCTAAACCTTATCAAAAAGTTTACAGCATTTAGCAGCTTTAACCTCTAAATGCCACTTTTTTTCCCTCCCCTACTCTTTTTTAACCTTATTGTCTTTACCAACGACTAAGACTAAAATGTAAACGGTATGCAGTTCATACATAAATAGCGTGCTATTAACCGGTGCTGGTCATTTTCGTTGCTGCTTTAGGGTAGATTACTTTAGCAGTTTCAATATAAAACAAAGTGACTTTCATGGCTCACAATAAAAGTAAGAACGGTTTGCTTTGTCAGCAGAAATAGTTCAGCTTTGCAGCGTCAGTATGTGTGACTGTGTTTGGCATTGTGGGTTAAAAGGAAGTGACATCAGAAAAGAAAAACGAGAAAAAAGAGTTTTTAATGTAAAAATAATGTTAAAAATGAAAGCAAATGACTTATTTTAGGAGCAACTGATAGCTTTGAAATTTGCTTAATAGTATTTATTTAACTGGTAAAATCCAATTTACCGTATTTTCCGCACTATAAGGCGCACCGCATTATAAGGCGCCACAGTAAAGGCTGGGGTTACGTTATGCATTCACTAAATGGTGCTGCGCTAAAGGGAATGTCAAAAAAAACAAAACAGTCAGATAGGTCAGTCAAACTTTATTAACAATTACAAAACAGCTTTCTGTTTTTACTCCCAAAATGAATAAACAGCTGTTTTATTATTTTCTCTGAGATAAAGTTTTAGTATTTTCGTGACACAGTTTATCTTCCATTGGAGATAAACTCTGTTTAGTCTTACTTACTTGGCGCAGCGCATCCTCTTGCTTCCTCATCATTGATTCATTAATGTTAAACTCTCTCGCTGCGGCTCTATTCCCGTGTTCTACTGCATGATGGATCGCCTTGAGTTTAAACTCTGCTTTTTAACAGTGTCTCTTGGTAGGAGCCATTTCCGGGTCTTTACACAAACACACAAATGGAAATAGGTGCGTTTGAGATGACGCAGGTGGACACAGTTCTGATCGGCGCAGATCGGTCCGCAATGCATGCCGGTTAGGTTTTGCATTCAAAAACTAACCAGCATGCATTGCGCACCGATCTGCACCGATCAGAACTACGTCCACCTGTGTGATCTAGAACGCACCTAGTGTCTCTTGGTAGGAGCCATTTCTGGGTCTTTACACAAACACATAAATGGAAATGAGACGCCCTTTCATATATCCCAGCATGCACTGCGCACTTCTTCTTCTATGGGGGAAATGGAGTCGGCGGCTGCTTACCCCAGTTGCGACACGTGTTGTAGCTCAATATTAATCCATATATAAGGCGCTCCGGGTTAAAAAGCGCATTGTGAACTTTAGAGAAAATTTACGGTTTTTAAGTGCGCCTTATAGTGCGGAAAATACGGTAATAATTGCTTAACCAACAATTTCTGGAAAAGGTTTAATTTTTTTTAACCTTGGTCAAAACCACAAATTCTTTGATAACACACATTCCATTAACTTTTTATTATATTTTATAAATAATATTGATCCAAAATGTTTATGTCGGAGTTTAAATTAGAACTTTTTGATTTGGTCATTGGTTTGGCCTTTTCCTTCGTCAAGCTAGTAAAAAAAAAAAAACTTTTTAATTCCATTAACTCTCAGCCAAAGAGCATCAGAATCAATAATCAGCCAGACCATGAAACTGAGCAGACTTTGGTGAATAAATATGATTTCAAAGCAATTTCACTTTTCTTTCTATTTTTTCTTGTTTCTTGAAGATTCCCTTTGTTTTTTTTAAAAGCTCACTTTCTGTTGGCTCACGGAAGCTGCCTGTCAGTGGCGACAGATCCAGACTTGGAGGCATTGTAGCGTGATCCGTAGCGTGACTGGGGTCAACCTGAGGGAGACAGGTGTCATAGGGACCAACAGGTCCCATGTGGGTAGAGGTTCACCATTAATGCCCCAAGGGCTCCTTTGTGAGACGCGACAGGCGAGGTGGAGGTGGAATGAATACTGATTATGTCAAGGAGACTGAAAGCAGCAGGTGGTCATGGAAAAGAAGGCACATACAGTATATTCATGTTATACATTATTCGAGCGAAGAAAAAAAAACGTTATGCCGTTTTTTCATCATTGCATCATTTTTCAAAAGCGATTAAATACATCAAAAAATGTTTTGCTGAAACCTGAGTCCTTTAATTAGTGAAGTCATGAGGAGAAAATATAATTTGGCTGCTTATCAGCTCAATGCAGCTGGATACAGCAAATTTATTACCGTTAGTCTCATCTATGTGATAAGGTGCTACTCCTCAGCCTGGGATGGATTCACATAAGACACCAAGTGAATCCCAGACAAGGTTTTAACACATTCACACGGAACTCACAAACACAGAATTATTCTTCACAGCTCAAAGTTTTACTCATTAATCTGTCTTTATTTTTTTTGCAGTGGTGGATGAAGTACTCACTTTTTGTACTTAAGTAAAAGTACAGATAACTAGGCAAAAAAAATACTTAAGTGAAAGTAAAAGTATCAATAAAAAAATCTACTTAAGTAAAAGTACAATAGTAATTGGTGTAAAATTTACTTTTTAAGTAAAAAGTAAAAGTATTCGACCATAATTTAAATGTTAATTTTTGTGCTGTAGGGTCACAAATAAATATTCTGCAGGGGTGTGACCCCCACCTCTCTCCCGCCTCTTTTGGTCCACAAAAAAAAAAAGAAAAAAGAAGAAAGGAAAGGGGACAAGTCAAGCCATCCCCTTGCAGGGCCATCAAATGGGCACCAAAATGCAGGAAAATTACACATTTTTTAAAATGTTCTCGGGTGGAGGCCCCCAGTCACCCTATATTGGCTTTGTCAATGACCTCACCCCCAGTCTCCCATCTTTAGAAAATCCTAGAAATGCCCCTGCTCTGTGTAATGACGGCTTATCTTTTTTATTTAGAAGTAAACACAACAAACAACGATCTTCTGACTCATTTTTTTTTATTTGTTCTATATTTGATGTTAGTTTTTTGGCGCTGAATGAATGCAGAAAATACTCTCGATTCTGATTGGTCCTCGATTCATGACTTCTTCTCCCGATCAACTGCTCTTTTTGATTTTGACGATGCGGGTTCAAGTTGCACTAAAAAAAAAAACTGTATATTTTTCAAATTCCTGAACAAAAATGTAACAAAAAATGTAAAACACATTTTTAAAAAATGGTGGAGTAAAAGTACAGATATTTGCTCTAAAAATGTAGTGAAGTTAAAGTAAAAGTACCGGTCTTAAATTTTACTTAAGTAAAGTACAGATACACAATTTTTTTACTTAAGTACATTTAGATCGTTAAATTCCACCACTGTTTTTTTTTTTTTTTTTTTTTGTGAGAGGAACATGATGTACAATCTAATGGATTTTTACGATTAGAGTTGAAAACTTTTATTTTATTTTTTTTGGGACTCATCAAACTGAAAGTGAACAAATATGTAAACAACAACAAAAAAATGTAATGGTAGGATCTTTTTATATTGAGTTAGGTAGGTAAAAATTCTAAAAGTCTTTGTGGTAGATACATGGGTGTCAAGATTCGTGCAATTTCAACACAATACCAGCAAAGCAAAAAGCATTTTTGAAGCTGACATTGAAACGTAAAACTTGCGTTTGAAATTAAAATTCACAGTAAAATTATCTTAAAATGGACCAAAATACCGCAAGTTTTTATTACAAAACGTTGTACAATACATAATATTAGACCTTTAACGGACAAAAAAAAAATCATTTTTTACTCTGAACCCGCGCGGACGACTTCGACTGAAAGAAAACCGGAAGTGAAATATGTCGCAACTTCCTTGAATTTGTTCACTTCCCTGAGGAGTGAACAAGGATGATTTGATGAAGAATGACTAATTTATTATTCGAATAATCTTGTTTTCCTACTTTCTATAACGCGATTTTAACACCGACGCTTTTTACCCGACTACTGGTATGGCCGCTTTCGGTGCTGAGCCTTGTAAAAGCGTCGCTTGTTTCTTTGGTCGTACCCTCCTCCTTGTGTCTAGCGCAATTAATTTTCATATTAAACATCTTTTTAATGTAAAAAATAAAACGGATTAAATACAGTCAAGCCACAATTTTTCATTTAAATGGATACTAGTTTATTTTTTGTTAAATAAATTACCGTGACTGCTGTTGAGTCAACTTGTAGCTTATAATTCTTTCCACTTTCTGATCTTCATTTTGTTTGTACGTTTCTTTTAGAAATAGGCTTAAAAAAAAGGCAGAAAAATAAATGAAGAAATTAATGTAAGAATCAAAATCTGAGATTTTCTTTTTTTTTTTTTTTTGCTTGAAAATGATTGTACTTTTAATGATAGTAAACAAGGCTGCACGTTGTTGCAATGTAAGTTAGCTTGGCCTCACAGCAAGCAGGTCAGGGGTTCAAATCTCAGAGTGGTAAGAGGCTTTATCTACTGTTTTTTCTGTGTGATGTTTGCATGTTCTCCCTGTGTTTTTGTAGGTTTTTTTTTTTTGGATACTCTGGTTTCTTCCCAACCTCCAAAAACAGACATGTTAGCTTGATTGGCCAATATGAAATTGCCCCTAGGAATGAGTGTGTTGTATGGCCCCACAGTAGACTCTCGACTAAAATCGGCCGGATACACTCTGGCGACCCCATTATGCATAAGCGGTTCAGAAGACAAAATAAAGCAAAAATTACCGTCAACATATTTTTTTGCCCCGGAAAGCTCAGAGTAGTCATGCAATTAATCCAAAAAATTTAGTTGCTGAGGATTTTATTTGTACTATTTTCAAAATTTTAAAACGTCATGCTATATTTTCATTATTCCTTTTTTCTTTAGAAGATATTTTAAAGCAAATAAACAGTAAAATAGGGGAAAATAAAAGAGAAGAAGAAAATTTAATCTTATTTCAGGATGAAAAACTTAATCAATTTTTCTTTCCTCTACATAAAAATTCAGCCAATCCAAAACACTGTTTAATTTATTTGATTCCAATTTGCAAGTGAAAGCAGAGTTCAATCTTAAATGTGCAACTCTGTTATTGTCGTGTGCAAAACTGGCTTATTCTTGAATTTTTTTAGGGTACATGCAAAAATATAGCACACCATTTCTTCACTTAACAGAGTGTAAAATGGAAAACACCATGTGAAGCTGAAGGCGAGTTCTGCTTTGATAAGAAAACGCTGGGCTTTTAGAATTTTTCAAGTATCAGAAAACCATGGCTGCATAAGACTGCACATATCTACATGAAGACACGATCCTTGGAAATAAAATCCTCAACTGCAGAAAAATCCCTCAATTTATTTTTTAATTACTTGCTATACGTAGATCGGATTGTTTTAATAATTCAATAATTGGTTTCATGAGAAGATCAAAGCTGTGCACATCATTGCCTGATTGTTAGCAGCCCAGACTGATTCACCTAGGGGTTCCACTCCATTGGTACATCAAATTTTATAACATATAGTTATAATACAGCAACAAAAAAAAAATTAGCATTGTGCCATGTTTTTCAAAAAGCAGACACTATAATGGCTGCCATGATATGGCCAGACCAAATCAATTTTTTGATTTGCTCAGTAACCATAAAGCCCTCAACTATGGTCACCAGTTGTGGTGGTGACTGAAAGAATGAGATCGCAGATACAAGTGGCCAAATGAGCTTCCTTCGCAGGGTCTCTGGGCTCTAAGCTTGGTGTTGAGCCGCTCCTCCTCCAGATCTAGAAAAGCCAGATTGGGTCGTTCCAGCATCTGGTCAGGATGCCCCCCGAGTGCCTCGCTGGTGAGGTGTTTTGGGCACTTCCCCCCGGACCCGCCTCTGGCCAAGAGGCAGACCCCGGACCCGCTGGAGAAACTATGTCTCACAGCTGGCTGGGGAACGACTCAGGATCCTTCCGGGTGAGCTGGAGGATGCAGCTGGGGTGAGAGATGCCTGGGCTTCCCGTCTAAGGCTGGTGCCCCACAACCCAGCCTCGGATAAGCGCAAAACAATGGAACGGAACCATAAAGATGTTGTTTATGATGTTCGCACATATGTTGTTGGACACTGGACTTGATCTTTATATAGAATAAATGAGTCACTATTCATTGTCAATTCATTTAACAGAAATAATTGTATCATTTGCAAAGACATTTGTGGATCTGGCAGAACTTAAAAAAAAAAGCCTACGTGCATACAATGTTCCATTATTTTAGATCAGTACTTCTCAAATAGCGGGGCCTCAAATAGTGTAACCCTGTGGAACATGTTTTTTTTTTTTGCCGTACTAGAATAAAGTGTAATTGCACCTCCACTTCAGTAGTTGGCGCTCTCATTGTCAGAGTATGCGCAGGTAGGAAGGTGTGCGGAGGTAATGTTGCCGATCAATTTAAATTTATTGATTGTATTTAATTTATTTTTCAGGATCAAATGGTTCAATTAGTCAAAAATATTTATAGCTTAAATAAGAATTAATTTTTTTTTATTTCAAGTTAACTGATGCACTTTAAATATTTTCTGTTACAGATTAAAAAACAATGTAAATAAAGATGTTCTTTGTTGTGCGTTGCTTTTTCTTTTCTGTTTTCTTTAATGTTAATGAGGATACAAAGTTATGCAGAGGTGTACTTAGAACAATTTCATAGACAAATGATACTAATTATAGTCACGGCGGAGAATGTGGGAGCGCAAAATATTTTCTTCTTTTTTTGGGGGAGGGAGGAGGCAACAGGAAATAATTGAGAAGCACTGTCTTAGATCCATTACATCCTTTAATTTTTTATACTTTTTTCTACAATAAATTTGTTTTAGGGTGGGACAGTGGTTTTACAGCAAGAAGGTCGGGGTTCGCGTTCAGGTAGGATGAGGTTTGAAACAATGGCCTCCCGCGAACTCATTGGGGTATGCGGCTCTACCTTGGAATGATGTTTCACTCAGTTCGGAGCTCCTTCGATTAAAGTAGGTGGAGTTAAATACCATCTGTTAAAATCAACCAAAGCCTGATTAAATTGGGGTAAATCTGATTCAAAGAAAATCGAAATATGCTTTTGCAATTGTAGTTTAAAAAATTCAACCACTGAGTGCTTCATTAATAATTGACAATAAGGCGCCTGTCATTAAAAAAGCTAAATTCGGAAACATTTTCAATCAGCTTTAAAAACTATTTAATCTGCAAAGTCAAAGCGTTTGAAAATCTCTACATGAAAGCCAAATACTACTCAGTGTGGTAGTTGTTATGAAGGCACAGCAGTATTGACTTAGTCAGTGAATTACGATGACCTCTGATATAGAGATGTCAGCTACACCAGCAGAGAGACTTTAATAATCTTCTTTTAGTTCCACAAAGTTTAAAAAGTCAGGTCAGAAACTCACAAAACCACAAAAACCCACAAAGTTGAGCAGTCTATCAGGGCTTCCTAAAGATCAAACACTCCTGGCTGATTCCTCGAACCAGATTGCCGAGGCTGTTGTTGAAGATTTTTCTTGTCCATTTGGGGGAGGTGATTATATCTCTGAGTTTTCTTGTCAAAACACTTTTCTTCAACTTGTTATTTTCTCCAAAACGTATCTATCATTAACTTTAATCCATCTATTTTCTAAAACCGCTTATCCCGATATGGAGTCGCAAGGAGGGCTTTGTCGATTCTAGCTATTAAGCAAGCATGAGGCAAGGTACACCTTGAACAAAGTAACTCTTTTGGATGCAAAATCATCAATGATATGAAACAAAACATTTAATTCTGGTCAGGGGGTCTGCTTCATACCTATCATTTGTCCCTCAAAGGATAAATCGGCCATGAAGAAACGCCCAAAAGATTACAATGTGGAAGCGGATAGGGGGCAAAAGAGATGACACAGCAAAAAAGAAATAAGGGTTTTAGACACATGAGGGTAATTCACATAAGGCCACACAGAAAATGAAGATTAATGGGCAGTGGTGGATGAAGTACTCACTTTTTGTACTTAAGTAAAAGTACAGATAATTAGGCAAAAAATTTACTTAAGTAAAAGTACCAATAAAAAAAAAACTACTTAAGTAAAAGTACAAAAGTAGTTGGTGTAAATTGTACTTTTTAAGTAAAAAGTAAAAGTATTCGACCATAATTCAAATGTTATTTGGTGTGCTATAGAGTGTCACCATGGTAACCAGGATAAATACTCTGCAGGGGTGTGACCCCCCTGTCCCGCCTCTTTTGGTCCACAAAATAAATAAATAAAAGGAAAGGGGACAAGTCAAGCTATCCCCTAGAAGGGCCAGTGAATGGAGGAAAATGACACTTATTTTTTAAAATGTTTTGGGGGGGAGGCCCCCAGTCACTATATATTGGCTTTGTCAAAGCCCCTCCCCCTTTGGAAAATTCTAGATCCGGCCCTGCACTGTGTAATGATGGCTCAACTTTTTATTTAGAAGTAAACACAACAAACAACGATTTTCTGACTCTTTTTAATTTGTACTATTTTTGATGTTAGGTTTTTGGCGCTGAATGAATGCGGAAAATGTTTCTCGATTCATTACTTCTTCTCCCGATTAACTGCTTCTTTTGATTTTGGCGATGCGGCTTAAAGATGCGCTAAAAAAACCTCTGTATTTTTCAAATTCCTGAACGAAAATGTAACAAAAAATGTAAAACACACTTTTAAAAAGTAGCGAAGTAAAAGTACAAATATTTGCTCTAAAAATGTAGTGAAGTAAAAGTAAATGTACCGGTCTTAAATTTTACTTACGTAAAGTACAGATACACAATTTTTTTACTTAAGTACAGTAACGAAGTACATTTACTTCATTACGTTCTACCACTGTTAATGGGTGATTAATGATTGTCCATGACAAACGATCCGAATCGACCCTCACTGCTGGGGGTGTGAATAAAAGGTAAAACAAGGGATTAGGGAGTTACCATGTGTCCTTTTGGACTCCAACAGGCTTTTCCCTCCCTTTGGTTTGCACCAGTGGAGTAGCTTAAAAACACACTCTGATTAGCAGCCCCAGAGGACCACTCACTCCATGAATGGCAGCTTACCATGTAAATTTCTCTGCTGCAGTCCAGGCTCGTTGTTTGCTGCAGCTAGTTTTCTTTTTTGCCTAAAGCTAAGCAGGCATATGCTGATTAAAATTCTGTTTTGCCTTATTGAAATTCATATTGCTTGAAAGTAAACTTCTCCATTCTGGTTCAGACAAAAGAACCAGAAAGTGTCGTCCATCAATATATCTCGTACTTACAAGAATTTTAAAAGAAGACAAAAAAAAATTGTTATATTGATCTTTTTTTTCACCGCGCTCATCATTTTTCATTTTGTCGAGAGTTCATAATCCTACAACGGGATGACAAATTGTGTGTTGTTTCTTTTTATCTCTCGCACACTGAAGCCAAATGGAGCATCGGAATAATAAAAGATGCCGCTCATAATATCAGTCACTGTGAATCGCAGTTTCTGAGGATTTTCCTTTGAGGAACCTCGGCACTAAAATGCGAACATCTCTTCACAGGCAATAAATATTTCTGTAAAGTACTCAATGTCCCCCACTAGCTAAATATATCTGTCTTCCTCCTGCCAAATAAAGCTCTCACAATGTGTAACTCTCGAGGCAATTTCTTCTCCCGGTCTGCATTTTATTTCCAATATGCCAGTGGTGAATAAAAATACAACATGGCTCACCGAAAGACTGAAGTGAATAAGAACCAAAAGTTTATTATTATTTTTTATCTTCTCTTCAAGAATAATGTCTTTGGAAAAAAAATTATTTGCCGTTTTATTTTGTTATAACAGAGCCAGAAAAAAGTGGTCAAAAATATCCAAGCGACAATATTTCAAATAAAGATATACACTCACCGGCCACTTTATTAGGTACACCATGCTAGTAACGGGTTGGACCCCCTTTTGCCTTCAGAACTGCCTCAATTCTTCGTGGCATAGATTCAACAAGGTGCTGGAAGCATTCCTCAGAGAGTTTGGTCCATATTGACATGATGGCATCACACAGTTGCCGCAGATTTGTCGGCTGCACATCCATGTTGCGAATCTCCCGTTCCACCACATCCCAAAGATGCTCTATTGGATTGAGATCTGGTGACTGTGGAGGCCATTTGAGTACAGTGAACTCACTGTCATGTTCAAGAAACCAGTCTGAGATGATTCCAGCTTTATGACATGGTGCATTATCCTGCTGAAAGTAGCCATTAGAAGTTGGGAACATTGTGGTCATAAAAGGATGGACATGGTCAGCAACAATACTCAGGTAGGCTGTGGCGTTGTAACGATGCTCAATTGGTACCAAGGGGCCCAAAGAGTGCCAAGAAAATATTCCCCACACCATTACACCACCACCACCAGCCTGAACCGTTGATACAAGGCAGGATGGATCCATGCTTTCATGTTGTTGACGCCAAATTCTGACCCTACCATCCGAATGTCGCAGCAGAAATCGAGACTCATCAGACCAGGCAACGTTTTTCCAATCTTCTATTGTCCAATTTCGATGAGCTTGTGCAAATTGAAGCCTCAGTTTCCTGTTCTTAGCTGAAAGGAGTGGCACCCGGTGTGGTCTTCTGCTGCTAAAGCCCATCCGCCTCAAAGTTCGACGTACTGTGCGTTCAGAGATGCTCTCCTGCCTACCTTGGTTGTAACGGGTGCTTATTTGAGTCACTGTTGCCTTTCTATCAGCCCGAACCAGTCTGGCCATTCTCCTCTGACCTCTGGCATCAACAAGGCATTTCCGCCCACAGAACTGCCGCTCACTGGATATTTTTTCTTTTTCGGACCATTCTCGGTAAACCCTAGAGATGGTTGTGCGTGAAAATCCCAGTAGATCAGCAGTTTCTGAAATACTCAGACCAGCTCTTCTGGCACCAACAACCATGCCACGTTCAAAGTCACTCAAATCACCTTTCTTCCCCATACTGATGCTCGGTTTGAACTGCTGGAGATTGTCTTGACCATGTCTACATGCCTAAATGCACTGAGTTGCCGCCATGTGATTGGCTGATTAGGATTTAAGTGTTAACAAGCAGTTGGACAGGTGTACCTAATAAAGTGGCCAGTGAGTGTATATTCGCTTAGCTTATGCAGCCGAGGATCTGATTGCCAGGGTCCCCGTCGTTAGCTGCCACCCATCTCCTCCTTCACCCGGCCCCTATGGCCCCTCCTGCAGGTGGTGAGTCCGCTGGAAGGGCGGCCCATGTCCCTGTTCGGGCTGAGCCCAGCCGGGCCCCATGGGTAAAAGCCTGGCCACCAGGCGCTCGCTCTCGTGCCCCACCCTTGGGCCTGGCTTTAAGGGGGGGCCCCGGTGACCCGCGTCCGGGCAAGGGCAATTTGGCCATGTTTGGTAACTTCATAGGGGTATTTTTGAGCCACGGTTTGTCTGGCCCCTCACCTAGGACCTGTTTGCCTTGGGTGACCCTACCAGGGGCATTAAGCCACGGACAACATAACTCCTAGGATCATTGGGGCATGCAAACCCCTCCACCGCGATTAGGTGGCGGCTCAAGGAGCTGCTTCGACGACTACGACGACTTCAATCGTGGGTACAAGCGGCCAAAATGAGCTTCCTCCGCAGGGTGGCTGGGCTCTCACTCAGAGATCGGGTGAGGAGCTCTGCCATCCGGGAGGAGCTCGGTGTCGAGCCGCTCCTCCTCCAGGTCGAGAGGAGCCAGATGGGGTGGTTCGGGCATCTGGTCAAAATGCCCCCCGAGCGCCTCGCGGGCGAGGTGTTTTGGGCACATCCCACCGGGAGGAGACCAAGGGGCAGACCCCGGACCCGCTGGAGAGACTATGTCTCACAGCTGGCCGGGGAACGACTTGGGATCCTTCCGGGTGAGCTGGAGGATGCAGCCGGGTTGAGAGAGGCCTGGGCTGCCTGTTTGAGGCTGTTGCCCCGGCGACCCGACCCCGGAACAAGCGGAAGATGACGGAACGGAACGATATATTTTGAAGATGTACACAGTAGAATATTATTTTCCATATTTGTACACGGTTACTAAAACGACATTTTCTAGCTAACAGTTATAATGACAAAACACCATGCAATAAACTGGCTAATTTTGTCAAAGTTTGGGCATACCTCAAAAAGTGCGATGTAATAAAAGAGCTAATTTAATACCAAACAAAGGTTTAGTGGGGGGTTTTTTCAAGCCAGACCTACCAACCCGTGGCGTTGGGTTGGACGCAAACAGAGCTCCTTTCTCGTTTTCCCAAAAGTTGCTTTTTCCTTTTCTACCTATTTCCTTTCATTTTTGACAACACAAAACATTTTAATACACATGAAGTTCAAGTAGTGATGAGGGGGTGTGCATACCCTTTTTCCTGCTCTCATGGCATCTGGGTAAGAAATAAAAATATCGTGCTGTGTATCATCATTGGTTTTTCCTTTGATTTATTGGTTTACTTTTTTACGTGTCCGTATGGGATTCTATTATTTTCTATTCTATTTCTATATTATTATATGTATTATTCTATTCTATTCTTTTCTATTCTATTCTTTTCTATTCTATTCTTTTCTATTCTATTCTTTTCTATTCTATTGGATTCTATTCTTTTTTTTCTAAATTCAACATCTGTCTTGTTACATTGGTGGCCAGTCAGCTCAAGAAAACCACCTATGAAAATGCTTGTGAAAATGAATTCTTTTTGGCTTTTTGTTTAAATTTTCTTTCAAAATTTCAAATCCACCTTATTTCTATAGCACATTTTACAAGATTAACTTTTTCATAACTTTCTGGATAATTGTAGAGTAGAATAATATAATATTTAAACAATAGTCTTAGACAAATTGGATGCTCGTCCCCGGGAATGTATCCCTATTTCTTGTGGATCCCCATGAGGTTTCTTATTTTTCCCCACTGATGGGTTTTTAGGAGTTATTCCTCACCGTGAATGAGACTCTACGGGCAGGAATGTGTTGAAATCATGCAGCTAGTTTTTGTTGGTTAGCTTTTTGCTGTGTATTGTGTTTATAATGCATTCTTTTTTTTTTTTTTTCTTGTTTTTGTTCTTTTTAAATTTGCAATGTAAAGCCCGTTGAGACAAAAAAACAAAAAGGGATTTTGGGTTGTACAAATACAACTGAATTGTTATTTAAAAAAAAAAAACCCACAATGAACAAAAGTAAGTTAAGTAAAAAAACTTGAAAGATTTAGGTTTTTGAATAAGTCTGAGCTGTCCTAAAACGCACCCCAGCTTTGCGTGAAGCTACACATCTTGCAAATTTTTCTTTCCAGTCTATCCAATGGTAAGTTTGGCTGGGTTAGTACTCAGCCTTTGTTACTTTCTCATGATTTTTGCTAGAATAAACCTAAAACCCTGAGAGCTGAACTGTAGCAAAATTTAACCCATATTTGTTGCTACAGTACATAAGATGGTACATACTGTAAGTATGTAAGTATATAAGATTGGATCATAAATTCCTTCTAAAATTGGCGGTTTTAGAGGGAATCAAAGCAATTTTGGGAGGAACCAACAGTATGAAAACTGTAGTATTCCGTTTCCCGGCATGGGTATACAATCTTCCCCGACGTCTTTTTTTTTTTTTTTTTACTCCTATAATACATAATACACTTTTGTCTTTTTAAAAATGCAACTTTGTTGGTTAATTAAGTTTGGGTTAGTTGTCACATTTGTTTTCTAGAGTTTTTATGTTTTATTGTGGGACAAATAAAGGTTTTCTTAATTTTTTTGCAATGTTTATTTTGCCTTTATCCAATGAGTAAACTTAGTGATGTGGCATAGAATTATATTTTTTTATGTTTGTTTTCATTTTTCCAACATTAGGGTGGATGAACATGTTTAATTGAAAAATTTTTGTAGATCAAACAACCACAGATTGAATTATATTTTTGTCTGGACTTTATAATTTTTTTCTGTAAGCATACAACACTTGACCATCTGTCGTCGACCATATGTTGTAAAATGTAAATAGTGAAGTAGTCAAAATCGTAAACTACCCGTACTTCACTTGATCCTAATAAATTGTAGAATAATTGTACAGTTTAATTCAACAAACTTTGTTTCCGCATTTTAATCTGAACGATGGCTCAATGATAGAGCGTTTGCCCGTGGACTGGATGTTAACCGGAAATTCGCGGGTTTGATTCACACTGAGTTCGTCCTTAGAGAAGTCACCTAAGCCCCCGTTTCTCCCACCATTGGCGCCATCCTGGCATCCTGCTGTGGTGTAGTAATACAGCACACAAATTGCCCCGGTGACGGATGAATAAAGTATGTAAAAATAAAAAATACAAGACGAGAAAGTTATAGTTACCTGTAACCTACATTGTGTACATTTACATTTGAATGTGATTTTCTTCAGATTCTTAACTTTTTTCACATCACAAATATGCCCAGTCCTCCTACCTCCCCAACAGGTGAATAATGTCTGTATTTAATGCCCTATAAACATTTCTTATCACAGCCCCGTCTGGTGAATTATGGACTATAAGCTCACAAAGTCATTATTTGTCATGAGCCAAATTCCATTAATGCTGGCAAGTAAAAATCTAATGATGTCTAGTGACCAGTCTGGCAACGATTTGTAAAATTTCTCTTCAGGCCCTGGAGTCTTACATTATTTGGCTGTGACATAAGCTTGGCAGCGCCAGCGCTAGCAGGAAGGGCAATGACAAACAACAACTGACAAAGAGCCAACCCTCTCCCTCCCCAACTACTGCAGTTCCTTCTAGTAGTTGAAAGTCAGAAGAAATACACAACTTTATTATTGGATTAGAATAGCCAGATATCTCCACGTTGAATATCGCACTCCAGGTGTAATTTTAACGCAACCTACAATCGAATCCATGTGTGTTGTTATTCTCTCTTGCTTGGTGTAATTTGTTCAATTTCCGGTTAAATTGCAAGTGATTTGAAGCACGAACAAAAACAACTGGAAGTTTATTCAGAGAAGTGCCAATAGCACTCTATGGTGGCTGAGGCTTTATCGATGAACAGGATGTCGACAATTGTTTCGTCCCTCGTTATTTACCTGCGAGCAGTGGTGCATAATGAACAGAGTGAATGGAGAAAAAAATCTTAAAAGCTTGTTTGTCTGTTCTGCTTTAAACCTTCAGACGGTGTCATCATTTCTCCCTTTCCGGAGAGCATGTACTCGATACGCCAGGAGCAAGGTCTCCGAACGTGGTGATATTACCAAGGACTTGAGAGACAAGGCAGACGAGATGAGGGGGGCACAGTGGCAGGACTGTGTTTGTGGAAGATTAAGGTCCTTCAGGATGAACGAATGATGGATGGATGGTACTCCGTCATCCATCAGGGCTTGTTTACATCACCTTTAAACAGCCCGTTCATGCCAAGCCTCCTGCTGCCCGGATTGTCTTAAAGGGACCCACTGCTGGTTCCACCTGAGCTTCACACCAGCTCGCATCATTGCCGTGATGGATCATATGGAGGAACATATATCTAAGTGACAAAAAAAGACTTAGGAAGCCATTTGCCAAAGTCCTTATCCACTTGTCAATGTTTTTGTTTCCTGCTGAATCTGCGTGTTTTTCTTACATTACGACTAACCTGCCATTTCCCTTGAAATGTTACGCCACACACTACACATCATTCATGCTTGAAACAAAGCTGTAAACATGTCACAATTTAATGGTCCATTGTCTGCGGAGTTCCAACGAGGCCCAAATGAGACGTAGCTGACTGCACGCTGACATCCGTCGTGGTTTTCTAACCATTATCAACAGAGAGGCTTTTATCTGATCCTTATGCTTTCATTTCATGGGCTTTCTGTTTGAAATATGAAGCTTCTTCTTTTTCTTTTTCAGTATAATGTTTTTAAATCTTCTTCTTCTTTCGGCATTTCCCTTCAGGGGTCGCCACAGCAAGTCAGTTTCTTCCATCTAATCCTATCTGCTGTATCCTCTTTGATCACACCAATTATCTTTATGTCTTACTTCACTGTATCCATGAACCTCCTCTTTGGCCTTCCTCTAGGCCTCTTTCCTGGTGGTTCCAAACCCAGCATCCTTCTTCCGATGTACTCTGTCTCTCCTCTGCACATGTCCAAACCATCTCAGTCTTGCCTCTTGAACTTTATCCCCAAAACCTCTAACATGTGCTGTTCCCCTGATGTAGTAATTTCTAATCCTGTCCACTCTGGTCACTCCTAGAGAGATCCTCAGAATCTTCATCTCTGCTACCTCCATCTCTGCTTCCTGTCTTTTCTTCAGTGTTACTGTTTCTCGACCAAAGAGCATGGCCGGTCTCACCACGTTTTTGTACACTTTTCCTTTCATTTTAGCTGAAACTCTTCTGCCACACATCACACTTGATACTTTTCTCCACCCGTTCCAGCCTGCCTGCACATGCTTCTTCACCTCTTTTCCACACTCTCCATTGCTCTAGACTGTTGATCCTAGATACTTAAAATCTTCCACCTTCTTTATCTCTTCTCTTTGTAACCTCACTTTTCCATTTGGATCCCTCTCATTCACACACATGTACTCTGTTTTACTCTGACTAATCTTCATTCCTCTTCTTTCTAGTGCAAACCTCCACCTCTCCAGCTTTTCCTCCATCTCTTCCCTCCTCTTACCACAGATCACAATGTCATCTGCAAACATCATTGTCCATGGGGATTACTGTCTGACCTCGTCTGTCAGCCTGTCTGTTACAGTATATATATATATATATATATATATAATGTTTTTATAGAAGTTTTCAAAATGGGTGACTGAACAAATCCAAAGACTACCATTATTTTTTGACGCAAACTGACTTTTACTTTTATTAGAAATCCTCAGTCTTCTAAAAATTCCTTTTGAGGATAGTTATTAGTATTCCCCCTGACTTATAATAAGTACTTTACCCTTCTGTTTTAAATTGCAGTTTGAACTAGTAGAATATTGTGTAGTCCACGTTTTCATCCGCACCTTTCAGACATCTTAACCTTGACTCTGTCAAATCAAATCCAGAAAGGGACCTTTTAGGTTTTCTAAAGAGTTTACGATGAGCCGACATGAACGAACAGTTTATCTAGATTTTGAATGCTTCAATGATTTCATTTACTCTTAAAATATTTCGCTTGAAGAGCTTTGAAGCCCGCAGAACTACGCCACTGTCTGATATTCTCTTCGTTTATCCCAAGAGCTACATAGGGGTCATTACAGGAAGTCTCTCATCTTCATCTCTCTGAGTAAATATTATATTCCACCATGCCTTAAAAATGTTTCTGTAAAGATATCAATATTTCTGTGTGAAGCCGAATGCATACGCCGAAAAAATAAAAACCTCTTGGGGATGGAAGACTTCGTTCTTTTGACTACAATGTAATGATAGCGTAAACAGTAACCTTTAGCCCTCCTTCCACTTGTGTATTGTCAAATAATATTAAATTCTTTTATCTTCTTCTTACAGTTAATCCTAATATCAGCACCAGTAAAACCAGTCATCTATACTGAGACTGGTCGGCCACAAAGCAGCCTCCCTGGAGAAGTTGCATTATTCAGTGATGTTCTCTCAGCACAGTAATCTCTATACCAGCAGGGCAGCTGAACAAAGTCAGAAAGAGTGCTCTGCAATTCAGCTGGTATTTTACTTTCCACAAACTCTTTTTTTTCTCACCACATAACCATGCAGACTTAGATAAAGAGGCAGCAAAATGAAAGACTGATGACGGTGACGTGTAACTTTGCAGGTGCGTCATGCTCGGTGGTCTTCATTGGGTTACCGTTTACAGAGCCAAACATTTTCTACTATTTGTCTGGAAGATTTGAACTGTTTGCAGTCCTGGGTTGTTTTTATTTTCTTTTGATAAGGCTCATCAAGTGCAAATAGTAAATGAAATGCAGCCTTTGTTGCCATTTAACTGGAGCTCTTTATTGATCCCTGAGGGGAATTCAATTTGTTGAAATATGGAAATACATTGAATTTTCATCCCGCGTCCTTTCTTTCATTGGGTATTACTCAGTTCAGTGACTGGAAATGAAACATTACAGGGGGAATAATACGACCAAGAAAAGCGTTGGAGTCTTAAAAAGAACGCTACAAAAGCCAAGATCCAGTTTGGAATGGGACCATTTTCATTAAACGTAAATGTTAACTTTCATGTACGAATGTGTTCAAGACTCGCCCTACAGAATGTCCGTATGTCCTTCCATACTCTTGTAACACAGGATTGGTTACAGGACGGTCACCCTACCCACTGAGCTATCCTGTAACCAGACGATGGCCGGTTTAATCCCCCGCCCGGAGTTCATGCCGAGGTGTCCCTGAGCAAGACACGGAACCACCAATTGCTCTTCCTGGTGGTTGGCACCCTCAATCATCAACTATGATGTGTGTGTGTGTGTGTGAATGGGTGCCAACGCAGGTAGAAAAGCACTATATAAGCAGAGTTCATTTACCATATTGTAAGGGGATGGCAACACAGTGGTTAGCGCGTTCGCGCGCGGATCGGAAGGTCGCGGGTTTGCGGCCCACAGAGAGCACGTCTAGGGTCCTTGGAGAAGACACCTAACCCCCGCTTCTCCCACCATTGGCGCTGTCGAAGGGCAGCCTGCTGCGGTGTAAGGAGTGCAGCACACCAAATTTCCCCGGTGAGGGATGAATGGAGTTATTTATTTATTTAAATGTGATATATTGCGAATCATAGCAAGGATCTTTATGAAACTGCCCACAGTTACTTAGTTCAAACTAAAGATGAACTGACTAGTTTTTGAAAAACAAACAACCAAAGTTTAGGTTAAAAAGGTTGAGCTTAAAATTTCTTATCAATGTGACATCTCCCAAACTACTGAAGGGATTTTGGTAAAACTGCTCCAAGTTACTCAGTATCAACTCTAAACACACTTAAGGCATCACCTCCAAGTTTTCATATTTTTTAAGCACTAATGGCAGGTAAATCACAGTCCTTTGAATTTTAATAATTAAACCAAGGTTATCACAAAGACCTCAACCATTCAATATGAATACAGTTTATGATATCAGACAGGCGGACAGATATTGTTTGATATCTTGACATCAACTTCTTCATCTTGTTTTGCACAAAGAGATTGCTCATTTTAAATGATTTCAGGATGTTTCACGTTTTTTTTTTTTTAGGAAGTAATACTGTACTTCTAAAACTCATTTTAAGGCATAAGCAAAGGTCACTTTCAAGGAATACTACTCATACTGACTTCTAAGGTGTTTGCACTCTCACATGTGCTGAAAACTGACATGAGCGGATCAGAGGAGCATCACTCTGGCTATTGATTGCTGTGATAAATGAATCAAAGAATCTCTTTTAACCTCCAAAAGGAAAGACACACAGTTGAGGATTATTTCAGGTGTTATATAACAAGCGAAAATGGCAAAGTATGTCAAAATCGACATGCTGGCTGGCATGGGTATTCTTTGCAGTTGTCACTTACACAAAAATGCTTCTTCTTCTTTTGGCTTTTCCCTTTAGCGGTCGCCACAGCAAGTCAGTTTCTTCCATCTAACCCTATCTCCTGTATCCTCTTTGGTCACACCAACTATCTTCATGTCTTCCTTCACTGAACCTCCTCTTTGGCCTTCCTCTAGGTCTCTTTCCTGGTGGTTCCAAATCCAACATCCTTCTTCCGATGTACTCTCTCTCTCTCCTCTGCACATGTACAAACCATCTCAGTCTTGCCTCTCTAACTTTATCCCCAAAACCTCTAACATGTGCTGTTCCTCTGATATACTCATTTCTAATCCTGTCCATCCTGGTCACTCCCAGAGAGATCCTCAGCATCTTCATCTCTGCTACCTCCATCTCTGCTTCCTGTCTTTTCTTCAGTGCTACTGTTTCTCGACCAAACAGCATGGCCAGTCTCACCACGTTTTTGAACACTTTTCCTTTCATTTTAGCTGAAACTCTTCTGCCACACATCACACTTGATACTTTTCTCCACCCGTTCCAGCCTGCCTGCACACGCTTCTTCACCTCTTTTCCACACTCTCCATTGCTCTGGACTGTTGATCCTAGATACTTAAAATCTTCCACCTTCTTTATCTCTTCTCCCTGTAACCTCACTTTTCCATTTGGATCCCTCTCATTTACACACATGTACTCTGTTTTACTCTGACTAATCTTCATTCCTCTTCTTTCTAGTGCAAACCTCCACCTCTCCAGCTTTTCCTCCACCTCTTCCCTCCTCTCACTACAGATCACAATGTCATCTGCAAACATCATTGTCCATGGGGACACGGAACTCCATGGGGCCTTACACAAAAATGCTTAGCTATTTAAAATTAATCAAATTAAAGCCTAAAATATTAGATTTTCTCAGTGAGTTCTGCAGATTTACTGCCGTTGTTGCATTATGTAATGATCCATGTCGATTTTCTGTGCAATTTCAGACTAGCGTTAAATGATGTATAAGGGTGATGCAATAATTAAATTTTTTCTTAGTCCCAAATCCACTCAGAAACTGATCCAGAGAATATTTTCTTGTACATTTATTCTTAAAACTTCAGTTCTTTTTGGTGGTGGATTTTTTTTTCAAACACACATGCCGCATGGCTAGCTTTGTAATGTTTAGCCAGATCCGCAGGCAAGGCACGTTTCAGTCCCACTCATCACAAAGTTAACATTTTTTTCTTCTATTTTATTATTATAACTCTTGTTTAGTTGAAGCAGAAACAAAATTCAAGTGGTGGAATTTTGGATGTACTTCACAGGCCCATTTTAAAGACACAATTTAGCAAAATGTTTTTAGCCCTAAGGCTAACACCGCCGTACAGACATCTCAGTAAAATACAGTCTTTTCTCTTGTTTACCAAAACACAACCTACAACTTGTCACTTTGACACACAAAGATCTTTTCGTTTGATGTGTATTTTTACTCATCTTTGATGGAACTTCCATTACGGCTGTAAACGATAACAGAAAAATGTATTTACTGACTTGTAACCCCGTGGTTATGAGTGGGTAGCTTGGAAATAAATGAACGTCCATTCACAGGTTTTCACTTATTTAGGTTAGCAAACATTGGTTTACGAACATCCAGCTTGAAATAAATCAATCTTCAGAACCGTCCATTCCTCACAAGGCGGCGGGGGTTGCTGGAGCTTATCCCGGCTGGTTCAAGGCGAGAGACAGTGTACCCCCGAACAGATTGCCAGTCTCTTGTGGGGTCACACATATTTCTAGGGGCAATTTTAAAGTAACGTGCAGGGTTTATTTGGGTGGTAGGAAACCAATCTTCTTCTTCTTCCGGCATCTACCTTTAGGGGTCGCCACACCAAGTTAGTTTCTTCCATCTAACCCTATCTGCTGCATCATCTTGGGTCACGCCAACCATCTTCATGTCTTCTTTCACTGTATCTATGAACCTCCTCTTTGGTCTCTTTCCTGGTGGTTCCAAACCCAGCATCCTTTTGCCAATGTACTCTCTCTCTCCTCTGCACATGTCCAAACCATCTCAGTCTGGCCTCTCTGACTTTATTTCCAAAACCTTTAACGTGCTTTTCCTCTCATCTTGTCCATCCTGATCAATCAAAGAGAGATACTCAGCATCTTCATCTCTGCTACCTCCATCTTTGTTTCCTGTCTTTTCCTCAGTGCTACTGTCTCTAGACCAAACATCATGGCTGGTCTCACCACGGTTTTGTACTATTTCCCTTTCATTTTAGCTGAAGCTCTTCTATCACACTTAATACTTTTCTCCACCCGTTACAGTCTGCCTGCGCACGCTTCTTCACCTCTTTTCCACACTTTCCATTGCGCTGGACTGTTGATCCTAAGTACTTAAAATGTTCGCCCTCTTTTCCTCTTCTCCCTGTGACCTCACTTTTCCATTTGGCTCCCTCACAGATGTACTCTATCTTACTCTGACTACTCTTCATTCCTCTTCCTTCTAGTGCAAACCTCCACCTCTATCTAGAGGAAACCCACACATACACAGGGGAACATGCAAACTACACACTGACAGACCAGTTTTCCCTCTGAGGATTCAAACTCCTGCCCTTTCTTCTGTGAGGCTATTGTGCTAACCACTGCGCCACCATGCCACCCTAAATCAAATTCTTTGTCTTTTTTTTCTTAAATGGATGTCTCAAGGTGTTGTATCCATCTCCCACTCAGTTCTCTGTTTGTTTTTGCCTATTCCATAGAGAAGGATTTATCTGTTATGATGCTAACCTTGCCGTACTGCTGAAGGTATGATGGACAGTGAACAATGCCTTGTCTTCTGAAGAGAAAGGGCTTGGAGTTCTACCCAGTGGTTAAGTCTTTAACTCATCATATCACATAATTTTTCTCTCAAAGCTCCAAGAGGCTTTTCAAATGCAGCTAACTCCCAGCTGGCTGTCATGTGTCTTTTACTCAGAGTGACTTCTGTCTGGCTGCCCTGCTATAAAGCATTGATTGATGGATGGCTACAGAGATGGGTATCTATTCAGGGGCTTCTTCCATTTCTGTAAAGAACTTCTGAAACTGTAGAGGGTTCTTCTCACACTGCACAATTATTAAGGCCATTGGGCTCATGGGAACACTATCGGACTTAGAAGTGATTTTTATAGCCTTATCCTTTATATGTGCCTCACGTCCACAGAGAGTTCTCAGGACTTTTTAGTTTGGCTTTTGTCCTTTCTTAACTATCTTCACTCCATTCAGTTTGCCACAAGCAGACCTCAGGTTAGAGTCTAAATTTATGAACTTGAACACTCTTCAATTTCTCACATCAAACCTTTCTCCCATAAGGAAGTGCAAGATTGAAGTGGTAGTCTTTTTATTATTATTCAGAAAATTAACTTATGGGTTAAGTTGAAATGTAATTTAGCAGTAACTCTTCAACAAGTCTTCTATTAACATTCAGACCTCATTGGCTTAGAGAGTAAGTTACAATGAAGGTGTTGTTTCTTTGTGGGTAAACATAAAGTTTACAAGTACTTTTAGTCAGTTTTCACATGCATTTTTGACACTGCGTTGATAATTCTGTTTTTACCACCTTCCTGTCGCTTTGTTTCATCTTAAACATGTGCGCACAACACAAAGCAAATCTTGTTTCAGGCCACAAATATGACATAAAGCGTAACCATTTAAGCGAATGAAGTGCAATTTTATCATATTCTTATTTTGGTGTATTTACATAAAAACTACACTCCATGCTGAGGGAAAGGACCAAGTGTGAGCAGAGAGTATGCACCAATGCTTCCTGCTTATGTTAAAAAGTGGGCGTGGTGGGAAGTGAAAACGTTGCCAAGAAGAAACTTGCTTTGAAAAAGTATCCGAATACTAGAAGGGGGAGCATGCAAATGTCTGAAAGCTTTGTGGAGGGTTAAAAGCAAGGCACTTAAGAGTCCTTTGGAAGGCATTTAACACTAGGACACTAGGACTAGGAAACTCTAATTGAATTACAAAAACCTTTGAACAACTCTACTTGTCAGTGTGCAGGCCAGGTAGAGCCCATTTTGGGATGGACAGGAGGTTGGGAAAATCTTGGGGCTTCTAGTGTTAAAAATGCTTTTTGTATGTATATGTACATTTTTTTCAAATTTGTTGAAGAACCTTTGAAATTGAGTAAGTCTTGCAATGACACAAAAGCTACACCAAAAGAAGGTTTAAGATATCATGAACATGGATCTAAAACATTGAAGCTCTTAAATGGCGTTTAAATTAAAACCAAAAAAAAAAGTCTTTCTGATGAACAAATTTTGATCAGAAAAATCTTGAACGTATCTTACATGTAATTTGTTTCAATTCGTTTTCTTCACCTTTTTTGCTCTAAGAACAAATTAGATGTATGTATAAATCTAATACATGCCTTTAAAAAAAAAAAGATTGTCCAACAAAATAAATTCTAATTTTTTTGTGTTTTGAAACACTTATCCCTAACAGGATAGCGGGTGGTGCCAGAGCCTATCCCGGCTAAGAGGCAGAGTCCACCCCTAACAGGTTGCCAGTCTGTTGCTGGACCACAAAGAAACAACCATCCACACACACAAACATTCCTATGGGCAATTTCATAGCGGGCAATCAACATCACATGCATGTTGCTGGAGGGTGGGAGGAAAACGGAGTACCTGAAGAAAACCCACCCATACATGAGAACATGCAAACTCCACACAGAAAGACCAGTGTTCCAAGCCTCGTCCCACTCAGAACTCAAACCCCAACCATCTTACTGTGAGCCCACCATTTACCCTTTTAAATTCTAAATGTGTGATTAAATTATTTTACTTTTTTTTAAAGTCTACATCCATTTGTTCAAAGAACTTTAAGTGTTCATTTCTCAGCAAAAAAGAAGGGGGAAAAAAAATAAAAAAAAACTCAAAACATTTTATCTAATGTAACGTTTTGCTCAATTAATTTTGTTTGTGATTTATTCCTCTCAAGAGTTAAAGAAATATTTTTTGTTGCTTCTTTTCTTTGAAAAGCTGTATCAGCATCAAAACAAAAAGGAACTGCAAACATCAAATTAGTAGCTTTGACCAGCAAGAAAGAGATCAAAGTAAAGATGGCCGCCAAGGTAACTCTTCAAGGCGTGGCTGGATTGAGAAGATCTGTTAATGTTTGGTCGTTTCTAGCTCTTGATTTTTTTTTTTTTACCATCTAAAACGACCATAGCTGCACATTTGTAATGCTGATAACATGTCTATATAGATCTAAGCTATCATACAACTGCTGGGAGGGATTATAAAACATCACGCTTACACTAATGACCTAATTACACAGACATAGCACAGGAGGGTTCATACCATCATTTAAAAGTTAATCTTGGTTCTTTCTTTTTTTTTTTCACTCTCTCTCTTCTTTTGAAAAACAGCTAGAAATAATGGGGTTGTTTAAATCCCATTCACAGAGGAGGCTCCATATTTAATTTAATACTTTTTTTTTACAATCTATGAGACATATTTTCTGTGGGATTTAAGAATCCTCAAAATTTCAGTGAACTGTAAAATGAGATATTCTTTCAGTAAAACGAGCTCAAAGAGTACAAAGAATGGAACAAAAGTAAATTAAATGAAGTTGAGGAGAAAAAAAATTAAAAGATAGATAAAACATGTTTGAGTACAGACTGGCAATTCCTCTCTAGTGGACGTTGATAGTTTTAGACCAGTAGCCATCTGCAGATTAAACTCCCAAAAGCCTACTAATACATCCTGTTATTGTATTATCTGAAGCTTTTAAAATACCGTACATACTCACAGGAAGTCAGATATGAGCTAATAAGCAACAACATCCATTTCAGGGACAATACTTCCATGTGGTCGGCCTTCACATCACAGAAGAGGAAAGACACGCAACAAGACAGGATTTCCCTGTGTGCCATCACGCTCGATTCAAGGACAAAATAAGGGCGAAGAATTTTCTCTACCTGCTGACAAAGGGGAAAAGATGATCACTCTAAATGCCCAGCACTAAATCTTTCACACTTGTCAGGTCCACTTTGTTCCTGCTGCCAGGCTTGACCCCTCTCTCTCCATCAGCAGGGACTTGGCCTTGGTTGTCAGAGGGACCGCAGGGAGAAGGGAAGGCCAAGACACCGGCTAAATTTATATCACACGTTTATGCTTCGTGTCCTCAAATCATCCAAACATATTGTGGCGCTCTGGTGAGGACATCTAAAACCCCCTCAAGCCACTCTAAATATTCATTCAGCGTGTCCACAACGTTGTAAAAGTCCTCCCATAGTTTGTGGTTGTGTAGATTGTGCAACGTTATAAAGCGTTTTATTACAGAAAACATGCACAGCAAATACATAGCAGTGACAAAGTTAAGCTTTTTTTTATTATTTGGATAAAATACAACTCAATAACGCTTTTTTTTTTTTCTTGACAAGTACGACCTTGTATCAGCAACACAGGAACATTTTTGTATATTAACTTCCTTTTTTTTGTGAAATGATGTCAAAACAACTATTATACACATGGATGGCAACGTGATTGTCAGAAGGTTAGATAGCTCATACAAATGAAAAATAAAGTCTCTGAAGCATGCTAGATGCGGTTTCCAAGCGCCGGGAAGAGACGAGACAATTTCAATTCGAATATCTGCCAGGGAGTTACAGCAGGCGGTGAGTTAGATGTATGAAGCTAAAGTTTTTATGATGTTATCTCTCTGAAGAGCTCATAAAACTTTTGAAGAAAAGCAAATGTGTTAGTGTTTGTCAGTTGATAAAATTTATATTAGAGAGACTGTGCGAATAGTAGATTCCTGCCTGTGTTGGATTAATTCAATTTGGAAATCAAAGATTACATTCCTGGCAACGTATCAACTACAGTTGACAATGCGGGATCTTGAAAAGTCTTAGATGAAAAATTTAGAGTTTCTTGTACACTCTAAAAAAACACTAGCCAGCTTGTTTTAATGATTGACAAAGTAAGACGTATATTAGTCACCTTTTCTGCTGTAGAACTTTAATAGTATTTAAAAAATATTCATAGTAAATCTTTCTCTATTGCTAAATTGTTGAATTATTGCGTCATTGTGATAAAACAATATTTTGTCCCCCATATATAAAAAAATTGTAAAAAACAGTGTAAATTTCAGGCAGACAGGGAAAATTCTTCAGATTATGAGTGGCATTTATAAAAAGGGGTAAACTTGTCTCCTTTAAGCAAGCGCAAGGTTGGATCTCGATATGTACAGCATCTGAAAACTGACACGTTTTAATCAACACGCCTACATATTTTCAGATTTACCTTTTGTCACACCGTTATTTTCTGACATGAAGCAACAGAAGTCGGCAAACAATAAGAATTTTATGATCAGTGCCACGCGTTACTTGGCTGTTCACTGTCAGGATCCCCTCTCCTGCCGCCAGAGGGAGCCCTGGACCTTCCTCCCTCACCTGGATTCCAACCTTATCCTGAACACCTGGGTGATTAGCCTGGTTCCAATCAGCAGTGCATTACTTTATTGAATTTCGGGAATGAAATCCCCTGTGATTTCAAAAATAAAAATCGACCATTGCTCTGGTCATTGCTCTAGAGTATGATCAGAGAGATTGACCGGGCGTAGCCAGCAACCTAATATTAATTTTGTGTAACGAGTTCAGGCAGGCTGGAACGGGTGGAGGAAAGTATCAGGTGTGATGTGCGACAGAAGAGTTTCAGCTAGAATGAAAGGGAAAGTGTACAAAACCATTGTGAGACCGGCCATGCTGTTTGGTCTAGAGACAGTAGCACTGAAGAAAAGACAGGAAGTAGAGATGGAGGTAGCAGAGATGAAGATGCTGAGGATCTCTCTGGGAGTGACCAGGATGGACAGGATTAGAAATGAGTACATCAGAGGAACAGCACATGTTAGAGGTTTTGGGGATAAACTTCGAGAGGCAAGACTGAGATGGTTTGGGCAAGTACAGAGGAGAGAGAGTACATACTGTAGTAAGAAGGATGCTGGATTTGGAACCACCAGGAAAGAGGACTAGAGGAAGACCAAAGAGGAGGTTCATGGATACAGTGAAGGAAGACATGAAGATAGTTAGTGTGACCAAAGAGGATACAGCAGATAGGGTTAGATGGAAGAGGCTAACTTGCAGTGGCGACCCCTGAAAGGAAATGCCGAAAGAAGAAGAAGAGTTCATGATGCTCATGGCCTTGGAAGAGATACCGGCAATCAGGGTGGACCTGCTTTGGCATCTTGTACATGTCGATGGCATAGCTCTGCTTCCTGGTCTTTCTCTTTTTATTTCCTCCCTTTCCAGCAGTCTTAGTGACCGCTTTCTTTGAGCCCTTCTTGGGCGCGGACTTTGCTGGTTCGAGCATGATGAAATTCTACGATACCCAAGAGCAACGTAAGAAACGTGCATTGTCAGTCTACTGCCTATTTAAGGGCAATTGTCTCAGACATTCCGGTCGGGTCATTACCAAACCTTCCAGCCAGGTCTCCCTGGTTGCCTGACCATGATTGAACTTTGTTATTATTTGAACTTTTGAATCCTGACTTATTCCTGTGCCCTTTGCTTTACAGACTTACCTTAAATTGTGTTTAATAAACCTTGTTTTAATGTCCTGCAATTGGGCCCTACTCCTTCCACATCCTCAAACCCTGACAATCCCTTTTGGCATGGAAACATTTCCTGGTTTTATACCGGTGTTAATTTACAAAGAGTGCTGATTTCAGGCAAGTGAGAGGATACACCTCAAACAGGTCACGAGTCTGTTGAGGGGCCACACACAAACTTTTTAACAATTATTCAAAAGTAATTAATTTTGAACATCCAAATGATAAACTGCCCCAAGTGGAGGAGTTTAAGTATCTCGGGGTCTTGTTCACGAGTGGGGGAAGGATGGAGCGGGAGATCCACAGGCGGATCGGTGAAGCATCAGCAATAACTAGGACGCTGCATCGGTCCGTCGTGGTAAAGAGAGAGCTGAGCCGAAAAGCAAAGCTCTCGGAAGCGGAAGATGACGGAACGGAACAAATGATAAACTTAAATTGACAAGTTCGAAAGGCAAGGTAAACCACAAAATAAACCACCCAGTGTGGTAAAGTTCTATGAGCATTGATAGCTAACCTGTTAAATCTGGGAAATGTCAAAGATAATGTAATTTTTTTTTTTTATTGGCATGCTCCTTTTAGTAGGTAATTTGTATTAAAAGTTTTGTTTCACCTTCAGGTGCACCTGGATATTGTTGCTTTTAACAAGAACAACAAACTTCATGCATATAAAACATACTGGCCTTGTAGAGCTCGCTGCTGGCTAAATCAAAGCATAAGCTTCTCTCCTTTTGTCGCTACAGACACAATTTTCAGAGTCCACTTTTTTTAATTCTAGAAAGCACCATCGTCACTCAATATCACATGGTTAAACACTATATAAACATAAAACCTTGAGTCATACTGTTGTCACCGCTGTGAGCTCAGCCGATTTAAACACCCCGGTTCATTCTTTGCTGAATGCTTGCTTCACCGCGCATCCATTCAGAAACACTGTGAGGGGTAGAAATGCAGTAATATATATTTTTTTAAAATATGGTTGGAGGTCTGGAGAAAACGGTCTTAGCGTCAGGGTCTACATCCTGGTCCGCCGTTTGGGGGTCCCTGTACAAAACACTGAATTCTAAATTCACATTACTAACCATACCTTAAGCAGGGTATACACTGAATACCTTTTGGCCCGAATTTGGACCAATTTTAGGTTATATGACAATTCTAAGACAGGCGACCTGCTCGGGGTATAACCTACCTCTTACCCTAAATCAGCAGGGATAGGCTCTGGCACTCTCCAGACCCTCATTAGGGCTAAGCAGTTCAAAACAATTTTAAAATTGAGCCAAATTTCAGCTCAATTTTGAGCTTGTTTGCTTTGTACAGGGAATTACGAGGTGCAATTTGTTTCTCCCGACAAGTAATCAAACATTCAGAGGAGTTTCCGGCAGGTCTGAAATTTTGTTATAGCTCATGGATAAATGGTGCTATTGGTGTACTATTGGAAAATTCACCTGATCAGTTTGTTCTGATGTCATTATGTTGCACTTAACCCAAAAATATAACTGCAATCAATTATGTTGCACTTAACCCAAAAATATAACTGCAATCAATTAATTTTTATAACAGAATCATGGTTCAGTTAAAACAACACAAAGACAGTGAAAAACCAATTTCTCCACAAATTAGTTTCAATTAGCTTTCCATGGAGTCTTGGATCAATAGGTGCCATTTAAAACTTAATTTTTAAACCAATTTGCTCTGCAGCTAAAACTGCATTAGAATTCTTCGCTAGAAAGAATAGAGAGAGCATGGAGGTGATCCTTGTAGAACAAACTCTGCCAATTCACTCACAGCAGACTACCAGATCAAACTTTGTGCACACTTAAATTGTTAGGCTGGGCTCAACAACCATTACGCCAAAATTTTGGCAGATGCAACTTTGATCAATAGGGATCAATTTGCGTAGCTAACTTGTGACTAGTGAGGGTGATGTTTTAACTTCAATCCCAAACCTTGTCTTTGATTAATCTTCTTTAAACCTTTATCAAACACTCCCTCATATGCCATTGCATTCAACGTTTCTACCACAGAAAACTGAAGCATTGTGAAGCTTAAAGATGACGAGGACTTCAAAATATATTTTCATGTGATATTATAGACACATTGTGTTTGACATTTGTAGAGTATCCAAATCCCGCTACTCCCCCCAAAAAACAGAAATGGAAGTTTTCATGAAACATGGCTATTGCCATTTTCCAAATTGCTTTTTAAAGAAAGTTTTTTTTCATTTTAATTTTGAAATTAGTCTCAAAGAAGTCTCTGTGTTTTCATTCCTGATGAAGTGATTGTCCTGTTATAGTTAAAAGATTTTAAAAATCAGTTAATTATTCAATCATGTAAACTCAAATCAAGTAAACATTACAATAAAGTTCAACGCAAGAGGTAAAAGAGACAACTCTGCTAAAAAGGAGAAATGTTGTCCATTTTTGTTAGGTTGCTTAGAATAGTTAATTCAGTTTTTAAATTAATCTTACTTTTGCAAAATAGATATAATTTTTAACCCAATTGATTTGACTATCTTTTTCATATTTTATTTAGTGATGTACCCACTGATTCATCCAAAGGTCTTTATTCACTGGAAGATATGTGCTGCTGTTTGGCAGAATAAAGAAATGGTGGCATACTGGGCAGTGCATGTAGTGCTATTCATAAAAAAAGAAACAAAAAAAGTTGATTCAAGTTTTTTTTTTTTAGTACTATTCAATGTGAGATTTGAATAAAAAGTTTTTTTTAACAAAGATGGCACAAATTAAAATGATAATTTTGCTGAGAAAAGAAGAAATATTCAATTTGTTGTGAAACAAAATTAACAACATGGACCGTTGTCTTCCGCTTATCCGCAGCAGGATAGCAGGGGCAATCGCCTCGGACAAGAAACCCAGGCTTCCCTTATCCTGGTTGAGTCCTCCAATTCAACTGGGAGGATCTCAAGGCGTTCCCTTTCCAGCTGTGAAACAGTCTCTCCAGCGGGTCTGCCCCTGGATCTCCTACCAGTGGGACATGCCCGAAACACCTCACCAGCGAGGTGCATGGGAGGCATCGTAACTAGATGCCCAAACCACCCCAAACGACTTCTCTTGACTCGGTGGAGCAACGGCTCTACTCCAAGCTCCTCCCAGATGGCAGACCTACTCACTCTGACTGAGAGCCCAGCCTCCGCATTAATTTTCTTCCTAATGCAGAGGAAATTGCTGGGGTTTTTTTGTATTCCATATTGATCCCTCGCCGGGGAAATTGTGCGCTGCATCACACCGCAGCAGGCTGCCACGACGGCGCCAATGGTGGGAGAAAGGGGGGTTTGGTGTCTTCTCCAAGGACCCTAGACGAGAACTCAGTAAGGGAACAATTCATCATATATCCTTATTAACAATCAATTTACCTTTAACTGATTTTAACATACTCAATGTCTATTATATATGATCAATTTCAATCGCGAGATTGCAATTTTATATATACCGTAGTCTGTATTTTGTTTTCTGCGCCAATAATGTACAGTTAAAAAAACTGTCTCTCAACAGCAAAACTCCTCTTTGTAAACTCATACCTGGTTGACTTCAATCAGTGAACCGACAAGAATTTAAAATTCAGACATATCTGCAGCAGTGACTTCCGCAGACAAGCAGATTCATCTCCTTGCTGTATTTGCTGTGACCACAACATGGCGCAGGAAGTGATAAGCAGCGAGAAGGATAAGAGTGAGAAGGATTTATCTTCAACAGTGCTGAGTGGGAAACTGATAAAAAGGACTAACCCAGATGAGTTGTTTTGTAAGAAAACCAGCAAGAGAACGAGGAAATGTGTTAACAGCATTATGCAAAAGAGAGATGTATTTTAATCAGTTGACAAGGATGACCTGCAAAATATGTTATGTAGAAGAAAAGCAAGAAAAAGTTGGGCAATAGGCATCAGCAAAGATGAACAAAGGCTTATGAAATGAACATATGCTTGTAGTGAAGTGTGAAACAATAAAGCTCCCTCTAGGAGAGAAATAATCCATCTGTAATCTAGCTGTTCTTTGCTAACAGTGCAGAAAATGAAATCAGAAAATGACTGACAATAGATACCGCATTGTTCCCAATAGATGCACAGCCCAGTTTTTTGTTCATCTTCTGAAACACTTATTCCCTAATGGAGATTCGGGCGGTGCCAGAGCCTATCCCGGGTGAGTCAAGGCGAGAGGCAGGGTCGCGAGTCTATCATGGGGCCACAGACGCAAAATCATCCACACACACTCATTCCTAGGGGCAAATTTGTAACCAAACATGCAAGCTAAAGATCTGTCTAGGAGTGACCAGGATGGACAGGATCAGAAATGAGTATATCAGACGAACAGCACATGTTAGAGGTTTTGGAGATAAAGTCAGAGAGATCAGACTGAGATGGTTTGGACGTGTGCAAAGGAGAGAGAGTACATCGGCAGAAGGATGCTGGGTTTGGAACCACCAGGAAAGAGGACTAGAGGAAGGCCAAAGAGGAGGTTCATGGATACAGTGAAGGAACACATGAAGATAGTTGGCGTGACCGAAGAAGATGAAGAAGATAGGGTTAGATGAATGAAACTGACTTGCTGTGGCGACCCCTGAAGGGAAATGCTGAAAGAAGAAGAGGGAAGAAACAGGAGTACTCGGAGAGAACCCACACACAAAGGCCTGTGTTCCAAGCCTTGTCCGCACCTGGGATTTGAACCTCTGACCTTTTTGCTTTGAGGCCACCATGCAGCCCGCCCATTTTGTTTTTCCTGAAGCTTGAATACATCACACAAAAATAAGTCTTCCATATGTAACTTTAACTCAAGTAGGGTAAGTCTTTGTTCTTTTATACAGCACTATAAACTGCTTTAAATAACGCTAAAACGCATGTACAGATTGACTTGGTAATGGTAGGATACTGAGCCATTTTTTTTGCCCTACAGATTTTTTTTTGCAAGTAGCTTATTTATAGAGGCCTGCCCCATCAGTGCGGGCGTCCATGCACGTGTTTTAGGAATGATACGGTAAATTGAATAAGATCAAAATTGGTAAACGTTATAGTTTACTGTAACATTATGTAAGTTTACTGTAACATTTATTTATCTCCGGGAGGAGACTAAGAGGCAGACCCTGGACCTCGCTGGAGAGACTGTCTCACAGCTGGCCGGGGAACGACTCGGGATCCTTCCAGGTTAACCGGGCTAAGAGAAGCCTGGGCTTGCCGTCTGAAGGGGCAGCATGGTAGAGCAGTAGCTAGCACATGCAGATGTTTACTTATAAAGAATATTATTTATGGGGCGTCAGAGCAAGAAGGTCGAGAGTTCGAGTGCTGGATGGGACGGTGCTTAGAACGCTGGCCTGTCTGTGTCGGAGTATGCATGGTTTTTTTTCCGGGTCTTCCAGTTTCCTGACGCAATAATTGCCCATACGAATGAGTGTGTATGTTGATGGTTATGTGTGTGTCCCTGCGACAAACTGGCGACCTGTTCGGGTTGTACCCTGCCTCTCACCTTGAATCAGGCAGAATAGGTTCTGGCCTGGCTTGATCGGGATGGACGGTTCAAAAGATGAGTCAATGAATGTTTAGAAAGTAAAAAAAAAGCATATAAAAGTCCCAAATTTTGACCTTTTAAGGTGCAATATGCAGAAGTAAATGGAAACACAATCTAGGACTAAACAATTACAGTCAAAATGCAATACCCAAAAATGCCAGAACTTTTTAGCAGAACAAACCGACTATTTATTCAAGACAAGCATCAAGCAATAAAAAACAAAGTTGGACTAGAATAACTTTCTTTGTTATGCAACACACCCAATGAGAAACTACTATGTCCAGGGAGTTCCCACATTTCTCAGCGAAGATGTAAATGATGTAAATGTAGGAAAACTTAAAGGAAACGCCAATTTTGATCAAACTCCCTCTGGTAACAATGTTCATTGGTGGCCAGTCTGAAAAACTTAATGAAGTTTCTATTTCTGCTTTTACTTTACTTTCCACTGTTGTGTTGTTAATTTAATGGAACCGATTTCTCTGTCTCTTGCTAATTGTTATTCATGTTCTGTACCGGCTGCCTGTGGAGCCAGATTCTTGGATGTTGCTGGCAAACCCTTTCATAATGAAAGGTGTTGAGACATCTGTTTCCACAGGCGGTAATTACGTTACTGTATAAGATAAACAAAACAACTTATAATGAGATACTACATAAATTCACAGGAAAGCAGACAAAAACTCATCTACCTTTGATCACTAGAAATGGATGCAAATTCAGTTTTTATTTTTTTTTTTTGTTTTTTTTTTTCTTCTGCAAGTGCAAAATCCACGTCTGGGATGATATTCTGTAATGCGAAGCTAATTATCTCAGTAAAATAACCGCCTGGCTCACATAGCATACTGACTCAACAGGAGGAAGATACAGAAATAATAAGAATGTCCCCAGAATGAACCACAGGTGGGGCACGGCACATTCCCTGTTTGAGTCCACTCAGAAAAGACGTTTATTGTTGCAGCTGTTGTGAAAACTTGTAAAGTTCTTGTAGTTTTTTTCACAGTTCAAGCAAAATTTGTGTGACTTTCTGATATTTTTTTTTCTGTATGAGACCATCTCTTCATAACATGGTCATAGAAGTTCTTGAAATTATTGTACCGTATCATTTTCTTTTGCTTCAGTCAAGTTACCTAGGCTTTCAGGATAATGTGGCCAAATGTCCAGTTTTAAAAAGTCAAAGATTCTTGTGAACGTGATGTAGGGATTTAGAATAGACTGTCCACTCTTAATACCAACCATAGACAAACCAATTACGTTTTCAGAAACTCGAGACCAAAGATAGATGCCACAAAATTTAAAAACCTTAGACATTTAACAAGTTATTACAATGACCTCAACCATTCATGTGCAAACAGTTTGTGATAAAGAGGGGGTGCCTATTAATGTACATTTTATTCTCAACCGGGATCATAAAAGTGCAAGCTTAGCTTAACAAAAAAAGTCAGATACTTGTTTCCATGTTGTACAATCCATGGAAGTATGAATAAAAAGTCAAAATGCAGGATGCGCAGACTTGTTACGAGGAACTGATGGGATGTGGAGGGAAGAGCCAGCTTGTTTTTCAGAATTGGCCAGAAATGGGGTTGAAGAAACAAGTCCCACATAGGTCTCTAGACCTTACCTACTCTCTGAGCAGGTGTTCAGCAGCTCTTTCTTCACGTAAACTGACCAATGCAGTGTCTTATTAATTGTGGTCGACACGTCAATCCGCATTAGGATATCCCGCTTCAAACTTCCTTTTACTCACTAACATTTGTTTACTTGAAAAGTGTTCCATTAAATTAAACTTTCCTAGTGGTATTCAAATGAGCATTTACATTGATCAATTGAGCAGACACTGATCGCTGTCTAGTGGAATTCGAAAGTAGAGGACTGCCTTACAACCCATCGACAGCAGACTGAGCTGGAGGAGTAAGAAGATCTTAAGCCGACTCCTAAGAAAGCAGAGGTACTTCAATGTCTGCAACAAGATCCTAGAGATCTTCTACCAGTCTGTGGTGACCAGCACCTTTGTTCTTTGTCGTCTCCTGGGGGGCAGTATCACAGCCAGTGAAGCCAAGTTGCTGAGTAAATTTGGAAAGACTGGTTCTGTCATTGGCTGCAACCAGGACACACTTGAAGCAGTGGTGGAGAGGAGTTCACTTATCAAACTTTTATCCATCATGGACAACCATGATCATTAACTTCTACCCACTACTGGACAAACAGCAGAGCTCCTTCTAAAAAGCTTAGACTTGTGTAGACGCAAAGACCCAAAACTCCAGAACAGTAAAACTGACTACCACATAGTACACTCGAAACACAAAAACATAACTAACATAGTTTGTAGAGAAACCGTCAAAAATAATTTAATTGCTTCCTAAACACAATGGCAGAAAAGTTTCTTTAATTTTGAATATTGGCTTAAAAATGGAGTCAAAACGGAGTCCAGTGGGTCCAAAGGCACACCTTGATAAGTGGCTTGAAACAATTAAAGTATTTAGTTAATCTGCAGTGGATATTTCACTGGCGTTTCCAAGAAAAAATTGTTTCAATTGTAAAACTTTCGCTTTGCAGACCCAAGACTTGTTTTCGATATTTAACTCTCTGGTTGGCTGTTTTGTAATATTTTATTTGGTCAAATTTACATTGGTTTTTCACAGAGTGAGTAGCCATTAGGATTTTTTCCCATCAGAGGATACTAAAATAACACATCCCTGCACATCAATAAAGCGTCTTTCTGTATGTTTGTTTTTTGACGTATTACCTTCATTACTGTTTTGTGTGTTTGTGACACGGACATTGTGGCATATGGGAAGCCTAAAGTAGGATTATGAAGTACCTGGACCCATTTTTTTTTTGTGTCGTTGTTGCTTGGCAACCCCATGTTAATTAAAGCATGGGGAAAACAATACTTAAGAATATTTACACTTCAGTGTAAGAAAATCTAGTTGTACATCAAATAGAAACAAATTCCATCCATCTATTTGTCTATGTAATTGTTGTAGATTTCTAGCTGTCTATTTGGGGGAAGCGTTGGCTCAGTAGGTAATAGTCTCCTTGGACCAGGAGTGCCCAGTTCAAATCGCACTGAGCCACGTAGTTGCTCCCACCATTGGCACCGTTGATGGCTGCAGTGCAAAGCAGCACAGTAATTTCCCCAGTGTCGGACTGAAATAGGAAATCTTCTTCTAGGTACAGACCCTTCTATAATATCTAAATTGAAATAAGATAAATATTGAAGTGATAACCAACAGTATATCGCTGTTATGTTGGGATCATTACTTTATTACTCATAGACAACAAAAAAGGGAAATTTGCAGGACATGTTTTTATTAGCAGGACTCTTGGAGACAGGATGTATCTTTCAAGCTGTCAGAGGAAAGCAGAGCTTTTTTTTAAAAAAAAAAAAAACTGCAGACACAGAGGAACAGATGAGCAAAAGCTAAAAGGAAGTGTGTTCCTAAACTTTTCTGAGGCTAAAAAAGAATTTAAGCAAGTTTAGGCTTGTCCAGGAGCTCCTCCAAATGGGCATGCTGGGATATCAATAAGAAGGGCACGGCTCAAGTTGAACTTGTTTTAACTTTAGAACAGCTCTCAAACGCAGCAGTGGAGGCTTGACTACTCTCAGCACAGAACCGTGCGTATTTATGTTACATTTTATGTGAACCATCCAGACCAAAATTATTGCAGAAGCAAAGGACCTGCTGTTTTCAATTTGAAGAGGCCTTAAAGTTTAAAAAAATAATAGAAAAACATGTATGGCCGTGTAAAATATTGTTTTAGGGATAAGTTGAATCATTTTTTTTAAATAATGTGATTTTCTTTAATGTACAAAAAATTGAGCATTAACAATCACACATAGAACACTTGAGGCCACACAGGGTAGTTTTTAGATGTTTTAATTTTACCATGTCTGAATGTTATTTCCAGATAAAAACAAACTTGAAATCGACATGCAATCTGGAGCAATTGTGAGCTCCTCCTTCCGGTATTTGGATACTGTTTGTTTTTAGCCATGCCTTTTATTCTTCAGCAGGCCCACAACGGGAAATGTTTATATGCAATGTGTTACTTGCAAATATACAGGATTGATGGATCATGTATGAAGTGTTATAGTTACGCTAGGAGGAGGCAATGAAGCCAAAAGAAGAAGAAATGCACTAGCTGTGGTGGAGCCCCACGAAAGCGCAACACTAACAAACATATTTTCATATAAAATCTGGAAATGTTCTAAAATTAAATTATGTGAGGACAAAATAGTAAAAGCACAGTACTGTGAGCAAGACAAGAACAACAACCCTAACCCAGCTAAATGAAACCAAACAAGTAGGACAGATCTAGAGTCACAGCAAGTGATCTGGGATATCAAGCACATCTTCAGCCAGAGCAGAAGTAGCTTTGGTAAAAACCAAGTATGCACCACAAATGATGAAGAGAAAGGCTCAGATTGTGGCTGAACGTAAAGCAGAGTTGGAGGCAAATTTGTATGTCCTAAAAGTATAGCAGTGCTGCAGTGACACATGTTGAACTCTCACCAATTCTAGAATGCAACAATAGGCCTTCGAAATTTCAAACCCTGGTTCAGATCATATGCAGCAGTGGTACGGGAAAGCAGAAAAAAATTTGAAAACTCTCAGGCGAAAGTTTGTTATTTCCAAGACTTCCATCGACCAGAGGATTAGAGAAGCCCAGCGGGTCAGTGCTCCATACGGCTGAGTCCAACTCTAACACAGCCTTAAGTGGTGGAGCTCCCTAGGAGGAACCACACTACAGCCAACATCAAAAAGGAGAAGATTTGCAGGGTCTCAGTCCACAAAGCCATAACCAGTCCAACAACCGGATGATGGGAAGAGACAGACAGCATACGAGAGTCGTGTCACCCAACATAGCTTTGAACAGCTTCCGGGCTCCCTTTTGGGAACACACTTTGTCAGAAATTGCACAACATTTTTCTCATCTAGCTCCTGTTGCAGATAAAATACCAATTGCGCCAAATATGCCAATCCTTCTCTCATTGGGATGAGACGTCCTGAGTTTGGTACTCTACATGGAACGATACATGGAAAGAACACTGGTTGTCCACTCAACACACTGTTGTAGGCGAGGTGTGCCTAAGGTAAATTTCTACAAGACAATGTACTAAACAATGGCCGCACTTCTTTTTCCGAACGTTGCCTCGGTACAATCAATGTAAAGAGATTCAGTGCTTCCAACAACATACTATAGACTAACCATCCCAAGATATCGCGACAAAAAAAGCTGTGCCTAAATGAGACTCTCAAAATCATGTCGCTTATCGACAAAGTAAGCTTATTAAAACAGTCAGTCACCTTAACCGCCTCTACCCCTTACGGAGTTGATGGGGCCCATCACGGCTGATTTTACATATAAATTTATCCATGTCTGCTTTAATTATACAGTGCGAAAACAAAACAGCATGTTCTAACTAAAAAGGAGTGAGGGGACTGGAAACGTCCAGACCATAACTTGGAGACAGAGGTGAGCAGTGTCTACACATCCTTTAGTAACATAATACACAAACCGCTCCAGTCAGACAATTTGAGGCTTAAAGGTCCTATATCATGCCTTTTTTCCGTTATTTTATCCTGTTCTATGTATCATTATATGCATAATTTTACATTCCGCCACAATGTCAACACAAAAGGTTATAAATAATACCCTGTTTGGGAGCGCAGTTTCATACCCGGAAGTCAAAACAGCTTGTTTCAGTTTTTTTTTCTTTTTTTTTTTCCCGGGACTCGCCCCGTTGGTTGCCATTCATTGTGATTTCCCCACCCACCCAGCACAGCGTGGAGCGGGAGGGGCGAGGTGTGAGACGTATTGAGTAAACAAAGCGGTTCAACAAAGTGGGGGAGGGTGTTTGAGCTGCAGGGGGCTGAACAAAAAACAGATGTACGTCACTATGTTCCACCAGTCGTTAGAGGTTTGGAGAACACGCCCCTTACTTTGAATTTAAATATCTCAAAATAGCATGAATCACAATAAAACACACTTTGGGGGATTGTTTGGGGTAGTACTAAGTAAAATAAAAGGTTAAAACCTCATAAAAGTCCGTTTTGCATGATATAGGACCTTTAACACATTTCAAAGAAATTTGGACGTTGACAAAACAGCCTTATTCATTAAAGACAAAATCCTTTATGATGAACAGAGAGGTTTGTCCGGACAATGACAACTACTGGGTGCCGCACTTCTGCACACCAGGCACGTGACTTCTCAAAAACAAGGAACAGGCTCTTAAACGTCACACTGTTCTGTTATGGACAGAGAAAAACAACTACGCAGTAAACACACGACTTAAACATCTAGGAGTATTTGGAGTGTACCACCCCCAGAAACTGGGCAAAATACAAAGTTGTTACACTCAACCACATCTTATAATGTCCCTTAATGACTTTTTTACTTAGGTGATCTGACGAAAAAATACACTACTAGGCAGTCTACTGCGCTTTAGACGAGAACAAGTTGCAGTTACTGTAGATGTAGAACAAATGTTTTACTTTTTCGGAGTCAAACAGACAGAAATTACATTTGTTTCCTATTGTTTCAAGGACAACTTCCTAAGCAGAGAAATTGGTTTCACACAAAAATTTCAGTGTTTGGGAACAGCCCACTCAATTATTGTTATCTACCAACTCAGACGAGATGCAGAACTTGAAAAAGAAGAGTACGATTCTACTGCTAAACAGTTAGTCTTCCACAATTTCTATGTGGGTGATCTGTGACCAGTGAAATAGAAGCCATCAAATTATTAACAGGAGGGTGACATGTACTGGCAGAATCAAATATTAGACATCGCAAAACAGCCTCAAATGTCAGGAATGTCATGAACATCCCTAACGGAACATACAACTACATGCAGGACCTTTCAGATGAGCTTGACTAAGTTATTGGTCGCAAAATCATGGACATGAACTCAGTCAGACAAGTCAGGATTCTTGCTGAAATCCTGCATCCAGTGGCTACAGCTCTTGACAGAACCCAGGACAACAAGACTACAATTGCAGATTCTATTGACACTAGTGTTTCAGGATCATTAGATGTTGCTCATCCTGGGTGACGTGATGTGCACAGACTTTCCCCTTGCATGCTACGAATGCTATTCAAGCATTAACAGTTCATTGTTGTTTCAATAAAGGACTCCACAGTGTTTCAGGAACAGTAAGTGAAGACCTTGCCCATACTGGGCGAGGTGATGCACCTCGCCGCTCAAGTTCTCAACCACATGCGACGAATGCTCTTCGAGCATTAACAATTCATCATTGTTTCCATAAAGAATGACTCCTTTGTTTCAGGAACAGTAAGTTTAGATGTCGCCCATCTTGGACGAGGTTTTGGACCTTGCCCATACTGGGCGAGGTGATGCACCTCGCCGATCAACTTCTCGTGCGCATGCGACGAATGCTCTTCGAGCATTAACAATTCATCATTGTTTCCATAAAGGATTTCCATAAAGATGTTCTATAAACATCTTTATGGAAACATCTTTATGTTTCCATAAAGATTGTTGCCCATCTTGGGCGAGGTGATGCGCCTCGCCGCTCAAGTTCTCGACCACATGCGACGAATGCTCTTTGAGCATTACCAATTCATCATTGTTTCCATAAAGACTGACTTCTTTGTTTCAGATGTCGCCCATCTTGGACGAGGTTCCTTGGCTGGTCAAGCCAGGATGGTGACATTCAAACATACCTCAAGAGAAGGGGTTCTTGGTGCTCAGTTACACGTTTTACAAGATCCCACAGTCACAGCCAGTGTGGAGAAAATAATGAAGTGTGATTACAATCACACCTGTAGTTGTCTATAGGGCTTGCAAGCAACTTACTGCATACATCTAAGCAAAACTAATGCCTTAAAAATCGACTTATTGGTGATTATCTGAAAATGTCTTTATTCTAGAGGATCTGTGTACCCTTCATTTTTTGATCAGCCTTTTTATCTTAGGTGATAATGTGGTGGGAAATCAACAAACCATTTATTGTTGGGTCTCAAAATTGTTTAGTGTTTCAAACTATAATCATTTTAAAATTATACAATTTTATATAATAACAAAAATTCTTTTCAGTTCAGACATTCTTACGACACAAAGAAGTGGTTTGATGATGAACACAAGGAGTTCTTACAAGTGTGCTGGAGAATAAATAAAAGCATATATTTCAGCCTGGATTACTGTTCGAACGTAAACAAGAAAATTCAAAAGTTCATCCCAAATTATTTTGCCTTACACATTCCTTTTCAGGAAGTGTAAACAGAATCAAGTCAAGAGCAGTTAAAGCAAGTACTGCTCATGTGGATTTTTTAACAAAAAAACAAACAATAATACACACGAATGTTCATTACTGTTATTTCTTCAATACTTTGTATCTAATTTAAAATGTAACTATAGAGTTTTTTTTTTTAATTATTTTCTACCTCGATTTTATACCACACCTTCTTTTTCAAGAAAGTTTGTGCTTTGGGTTTATTCCCAAAGAGTTTACCATATCTAAAATCTTAATTGTAAATGGATTTCAGGAATGGCATACTCTTTCCTTTCATGTGTCCCATTTGTTGAAAAAGATGTAGCACCATATGTCATACCAGTTTCAGACAATCGTAGTAGTGATGGAGTTTACGATGGTTGACAAAGACATTAAATAGCATTTGGTTTTTAATGCAGCCATTGTGACTTTACTACTTTTTGGTACCAACCTATTTTATCTGAGTATATTGGATAGTGATCTTTTAAGTTCTATATAAATCCTATTTGCATTTGAAAACTGCCCCAACTGTGACCAAAATGCCATCAAATACAAAAAGGTTTCAGATTAAATTTGAACATGAATCGGGAGATTGAGTCTTCAATATTACGAAGAGAAAGGCGGTGGTGTTGCTAAGATTTACTGAGGCACATGTAGGCATCAAAAAAGGAAAGAAATTATGATGAAAATGACTTTAACATCATCATTTAAATTGTACACTGCAAATGATTCTTTAATCATCTAACGAACTTGCGTTACTAAAAAAGAAAAAAACTTCAATAGTCAATGTCATACGATATCAATGCCATGTGAGATTAACAACAACAACTTAACTCAAAAATAGGAAGACATGTCAGGAGAAGAGATAAGAATCTACCCCTGACTTTTCTGATCTGAGAAGGCCAACTGCAAAAGGTTACACATTCCTCTCAAGAAGAATATCTCTCCGGACTGGGTGAATCTGGTTTGAATCCCACTGAACCCCTTTGGCGTCCCTAGAACAGACCATAATACTGTAGTCACTGAGAAAAACGAAGATCGATAGATTTGCAAGATCAATAGAAATACAAAAGGATGCCAGTAAAGGAATTACAATTCCAGCTCCTTTTCTCAATGACTGCCAGCGAAAGCATACATCCAAAAATGATTAACTGTTTGGTATAAGGCGAAGTCCCTTTGAAAACTTGAAGCAGACATGGTTTGGAATTTTCTTAATACATTTTCACACACATGAAAAGTTAAAATTGACTTTAAAAAATGGAGCATTAGAAGTCCATGTGTGATCAGTAGAAGTTCTTGTGGCTTTGTGACTAAAGCACTCTTCTGGGGCATGTTTTATGGACCTCCGTTTTTAGGGTGGGCTTCTTTGATGCTAGGCTAGATGTCTCATTCTGATAGGCTATGCAAATTTGATTGGGCTGAACATTATGTATGATAGGCCAGGAGTTATCAATGGGCCGGACAAAGTTAATGTCATTAACTTGCAGCTGCAACTTGCTAGACAGGGGCTGTATTCTTTGGTTTCAGTTCATAGAATGAATCTTTGCTTGTTCTTGAGTGTCTTGGAGTCTGTTACCAGGCTGGAAAACTTGTTCTCACACCATGGATGTTAGAAGTCTTATTTCATCACGTCAGGTTAAAGACACCCAGTGTCACTAAGATGTTTTCAAAATTAATCTTAATTTTTCTACCACAGCCCACCCACAGTTGATACCACCATTGGCATAGCTGTTTTCTTCCTGTGTACAGGATTTCTTTTTATTAGAATGTTTAATTTTTAGTTCTGCTTTGTAGTTTTTGTATATATAACCAAAATTTGTCACATGTATCACTGTCCACACTTAAGGTCGAGAAAGAATTTTGATTCTTTACTGCTGCTTTTAGTGATACAAAAAAATAAATAAATTGTGATACACCAATTTCAAAAATCAGGTTTCATCGGAGTATCAAAAGACATCAGCTCTATTCAGTATTTTGCATGTATCTCAGCAGAACAAAATTTTTTCATTAAATGCCTTAATGCAGTTGTCTTGCTATCTTTAAACATGTGCATCACCATTATTTCCATGCATCCCCTCTAAACCCCAAGGCCATCTGTGCAGGGCAACTGAAAGAGACTGCTCAAGTAGACAAGACCAGAAACACGTGCAAATTATTAGGGTCATCACACAGGGTGCACAAAGAATATTCTCGCAAGAAGAACTTGAACATGGTGAGACAACTACGAAAAAATGAAACAGGAAGTAACACAGAACTAACGACAAACATTATTCGCAAGAATTCATTTTAGATGATTTTGACATAAGGACATCATTGGGTATACCCAGGAGCATACGAGGCAAATAAATAAAGTGTGATAGGAAAGAATGATTAGGTTTCTTCTTTCTGAAATCACTGATTTTTCTATAAATGCAGCTTGCCTATCAATGATGGCACGGTAAAAAGAAATTACAATGTATTTGATTATTTGCCCTTTTGAAATTGCTTTGAGAGAAAAAGTGAATTTTTTGTAAAAAAAAATATCAATCTATTTCTGTTCGGGATGAATAGTAGATCTAAGGAATCCTTGAAAAGCTCCACTAGCTTTTCAACAACTATGTTTACCCGTAGCTCAAAGAGTCGGTTTGTCAGGGCAGTGGAATAAAGCCATCGATTAGATTTGCTTCCCTCATGTTCCCTCATTGGTGTGCTGCTTTCACGCTAAACATAAGTTGAGGATATCTGACATCTTTTGCCTTTTTCAAACACTTTGGACAGGCAGGGGAGCAATTAAACACTTCTCCACCGGACAACCACTGCCTCGCTTGTCCAGTAGGACATCCGAATATCCGTTGTCAGCTTTGACAATTGACAAAAGAGATGATGACTTAATTTGTTTGCATTTTTTTTTTTCATTTGTTTGCAACTAATTTGTTCACATTCTTGAATGAAAGAATCATAATTTCCATATATTCAGTGAGTAATGTTTGTTGGGCATAGTGCTTCTTGTTGAAGTTTGTTGTGGACCATCATCAGCTCGTGGAAGAATATTCAACCAAATTTAATCTGTGCTCCTCATATTGGAGTGCTCCAGACACTGACACCAAATGAGACGTCTTTATTCCATTTGTTTTCTTCATTCTTTAGCGGTGTGAGTTCAATCAGTTTTACAGACAAAGTACAAAAATAAACCTGTGTCGTTGGCAATAAAGGCACGTTAATATGTCCACGGTGTACAACCGGATTCCAAAAAAGTTGGGACACTTTAGAAATTGTGAATAAAAACTGAATGCAATGATGTGGAGGTGCCAACTTCTAATATTTTATTCAGAATACAACATAAATCACAGGTCAATAGTTTAAACTGAGAAATTGTATGATATTAAGGAAAAATATGCTCATTCAAAATTTCATGGTGTCAACAAATCCCAAAAAAGTTGGGACAAGGCCATTTTCACCACTGTGTGACACCCCCCCTTCTTCTTAGAACACTCAACAGACGTCTGGGCATTGAGGAGACCAGCTTCTCAAGTGTAGACATAGGAATGTTCTCCCATTCTTGTCTAATACAGGCCTCTAAGTGTTCAATCGTCTTGGGTCTTCTTTGTCTGACCTTCCTCTTAATGATGCGCCAAATGTTTTCTATAGGTGAAAGATCTGGACTGTTGGCTGGCCAGGTCAGTACCCGAATCCTTCTCCCACGCAGCCATGATGTTGTGATTGATGCAGAATGTGGTCTGGCATTATCTTGTTGAAAAATGCAGGGTCTTCCATGAAAGAGACGACGTTTGGATGGGAGCATATGTTGCTCTAGAACCTGAATATATTTTTCTGCATTTGTATTTGTAATCTTTCTCTTCCAAAACCTCATTGTTTTCGCAGCTTTGTTATGTATGCAGGGCTGCAGGGTTCGTATATTACAGAAGCCGCAAGACGATTTAAGGCAAAAGTTGATAATGTTATACAACTAAAACAAAAATGAAATTGGATAAACGTAATGATTACTGCCCAACAAATTAAAATTTCTTATATGAGTGAAAAATTAAGAAAGCCATTGAGTAGTGAGGATGCTGGATTGTTGACCCAATGCTCAAATAGTTGGTCTGTCAGTTCAGTTGATTAATGAACAGCGTGGATTGGCTTGAAGTATCGTCACTCATTTTCTTCGCGATTGAAGTGTGGTTTTCTTTTCAGATGTAAAAAATGTTTTCGTTCAGGATAGCTTTGAAAATTCTTGCAAAGCTACCTCAGCTTTAAAAAGTCTTCATTTTATCCGTAAATTGAAGAATTCATCTGTCAATACAGCATGATAACATTGAAATATTTTATACAACAGGATTGGCTGCTCAGAAAACTTCAAAGGAAACCTGCTGTCATTTCTGTAACGCCTCAGTAAAAGGTTGTTTTGGCTTTCGTAATGTATTGTGGGGATTTTTATCACAAGAAAAGTGGCTATTAGCTAATTGTATTTAAAGGGTATGGTGATATCACCAAGCTAAGATACAGAAGAAAATTTACTTTAGGATAATTACTTAAAGAAGGTCCATCTATATTCATTGGTAGTGTCTGACAGTTGGAAGCCGTTAGGCATGTGAAAATAAATTTCCTCACTATGAAACTAATTATAGACACGAGCGCTGAGTGGGAACTCTGCAGCTTGGCTGAGCCCACGCTGTGCTGTGTGTGCATAACTGATAGACATATCAGCAATAGGTCATCACAGATCATATCTAAGAGTTGTAACTTGATTTTAAACTTTGCAAATTAACTAGGAACAATTGAAGTTGCTTGTAATTCTTTGCACGGTGCGGAAAAACTGGCAGTGCCTGATACGTGATGCATGAGAAAATGGTTTTGACATTCCTTGACAAGTTTATACAACAAGAGGTAGATTAGTCCTTTAAGTATTATGATTATCGACATTTGGCACCAAATCGGGTATTAAAAATACTCGTTACGTGGAGACTATTGACTAACAAAGAAAATGGAATAGGAATAAAATTCCTATTATATTATAATATATATATTACAAAAACTATAATATTTTAGCAAGACTTACACAAAACCCTCACCATTTATCAAACGATATCTGATAAGTGTAAAATACAGTTTAAGCGCCTACCATAGGATCACCGATTTATCCAGTTAAGCAGACTGAATCAAAACGTATAAGCTAAGCTAAAGGAAACATTGTATCACTGCTGTAATTTATTTTTATAAAGCTTGAATGAGAACAACATACAGATTCGGTGTCTGATTTAGTTTCAAGTCAAACAAAGTTTGAGTAGCCTGGGACAACGGATATCAACAAAACTTGTACAAAAAGAACAAAAGGGGCTTGACTTTCAAAAGAAAAATGGATTTTATCTATAAGTAAGACATTTAAAAAATCTATGAAAGTCTGAATAGACTTTTATTTCCGAAAATTTGAATTTTGGGTTATTTTAGTTCGACAATTTGACAAACCCCCTAGTAACAATTCGAATCTTCGAATAAACACGCGATGATTGGGTCAGATATGATTGGGATTTTTTGGGAGTGTAACATTTTGGGAATGAAAAGCTGAGAAATTTACATCTCTAAATTCAAGAACGTGTCCTTAAAAACAGTTGAAGTAGCAATCTCCTGCTCAAATTTTATCTACATGACTTCGAAGAAGGTCTCTGTGCTTTGTGCTTGATCTGCCAACCCGATTCCTTCAAGATGAAGTCCATTTACGGATTTCTTCAGATACATAGCTGAAGAGTCGAATAAGCTAATATTGAAAATTGACACCCATTGGTTTCTATGTATGATCTAAAAGAGGCTTTCGGTTTAGCTGCATGGTAGGCGCTCAAGTTCTGTCCATTGGCTGCTCATCCCGGGGGAGAGATTTCTCTTTCATGTGTATCCCCATGAGATTTCTTTTTTTCTTTTTACCCCTTTGCTGTTTTTTGGTGTTTACGTCACTGAGGAACACAAAACTGTACAAAAACACTGAGTCTTTTTTTTTTTTTATAAATTTTAACATAATGATCTGTCTAAATATTTCAATTCAAAATTATATTTCAAAATAAAAGGTTTGGTTGCCTCCATATTTTGTCTTTGTTTACTTATTTTTACACTTAAAAAGTATCAATAAGAGTGTCATTAAGGTTTCGGATTGATAAGCGGTATCAATAAGATGATATCGATAACCATCCCTACATTCTGTATAAAACTATCTGGACTTCTCACTACAATATCACAGTATCATTCGCAAATATCATAATTATTGGAGATTCTCTTCTATCCTCATCTGTTGACTTTTCTTTCACCATAGCAACAAGAAAAAACAGAATGAGGGAGAATTTCATCAGTTAAAGGTTCAAACCCTACATGAGAGCATTTCTAACAATAATAAAGACTTTAAAATCTGTTGCGGGATAATAGTCAGTCAGTAAGTCATCTTCTAATCCGTCTGTCCCTTTCGGGGTCCTGGAGACATACAGGTCTTTGAGAGATGGAAGGCTACAGCCGATCACCTTCTCTGCAGAGCGCACAATGCGCTGCACCCTGGCTAATTTTAAGGCAAAGGGCAGGGTACACCGCGAACAGGTCGCCAGTCTGTCGCAGGGCCACATACATACAACCGTTGCGGGATATTAGTTTGTTTTAAATATATTTTCATTTTGTGTTCCCATTCGGGAACTGCTTATCCCGAATGGCGTCGTGGCATGTCCAACCCGGCACCGATTAAACGGGAGACAACGGAATGGGTTTAAATAGACCCAGTCTGTCATGTAATCAGAAAAAAAAATGCCTTTATTTAAGGATGTAATTTTTTTTAGAAACACCTGGCCTATTATTTGTCCAGCTGTTCTAAAAGAGTGCCACTTATTTATCACATTGCAGTGCACATCCTGCATTGAACTGACTTTGTATGGAAATATGAGAAAATTAATTTCTAACTCACTAGTTTAAAAAAAAAAAAAAGCCTGAACAAAAAAGTTGTTTTTTGTCCATTTGGGTGCACATAGTTGATTCATACAAAGTAAGGCAGTACAAGAAAAAAACATTTCATGGTGGTCTTGATAAAAAAAAAAGCTTCAACAGAAGCAAGTATGATTGGATTTTTTTTTTTTTCAATCTCTGATTAATTCGATGGTGCTAATTACCTCTTTTTATTCATTGATAGAGCTTTGATAATTAAATTTTCTAATTTTTTAAACTTGTGAAAAATTAAAGAACTTGATGCGGAGATAAAAATATTTTGTTAAGAAAATAAAATAGAATATATAAAGAAATGGGCCATCCATGAAGGATCATTTGACAAACTTACAGACTAAAAAAAAAAAATTGGTCGGAACGTTCAGAAACGTGTCCCTAGGGGACTCCTCTGGAGGGTGCTCCGGAAGTACAGAGTCAGAGAGCACTAGGTATGGGCTGCCCGGTCTTTGTACAACCGGAGCCAGAGCTTAGTCCGTATAGCCGGCTTGGTCCATTTCCCGTGAGAGTTGGACTCCACCAAGGCTACCCTTTGTCCCTGATTCTGTTCATCACCTTTATGGACAGAATTTCTAGGCACAGCCGAGGCGGTGAGATCCGGTTTGGTGACCTCAGAACGGATTTTTGCAGATGATGTGGTCCTGTTGGCTTGATCGGATCACAATCTCCAGCTCCCACTGGATCGATTTGCTGCCGAGTGTGAAGCGGCCGGGATAGGAACTAGCGCCTCCAAATCCGAGACCATGGTCCTCGCCTGGAACAGGGTGGAATGCCCCCTGTGGGTCAGGGACAGAGTCCTGCCCAAATTGGAAGAGTGAATCGAAAAACAAAGCTCGCGATTTTCAAGTCGATCTACGTTCCAACCCTCACCTATGGTCACCAGCTCTGGGTGGTGACCGAAAGAATGAGATTGCGGGTACAAGCGGCCGAAATGAGCTTCCTCCGCAGGGTGGCTGGGCTCTCACTCAGAGATCGGGTGAGGAGCTCTGCCATCCGGGAGGAGCTCGGTGTCGAGCCGCTCTTCCTCCAGGTCGAGAGGAGCCAGATGGGGTGGTTCGGGCATCTGGTCAGGGTGCCCCCTGAGCGCCTCGCGGGCGAGGTGTTTCGGGCACGTCCCACCGGGAGGAGGTCAAGGGGCAGACTCCGGACCCGCTGGAGAGACTATGTTTCACAGCTGGCCGGGGAACTACTTGGGATCCTTCCAGGTGATGCAGCCGGGGAGAGAGAGGCCTGGGCTGCCCGTTTGAGGCTTTTGCCTCCGCGACCCGACCCCGGAACAAGCGGAAGATGACGGAACGGAACCCTAATAATCACCCTGTACCATAATGGCTCTTGGTGTTTGGGGGAGCTAACCAATGTCTTTTGTGTGACGTTGGCCATCTAGACGTGAATTCTCGTAGAAACTAGCCCCAAAATGTTGTAATCAAAACATCTACCTCATCCAGTGCTGTAGTTTTCAAACAATAATTCCATTCTATAAATATAAGCTATTTCTAAATTATTAACATACACATTTTAATTTATTGTAAATAAATTCACAGCATTTGAAAGACAAACTGAGTTCACATAGAGGGAAGCATGGGTCCTGTCTTGTCCAATAATATATTAAGTGCCCCTCTAATCAAAGGAACAATCCAGTGCACGCTAGTCAGGACGCCTCATTGCATCAGAATATTCCCTTTAATTAAAGCAGATCCCTTTTAACTTACCACAATATCTGCGCGGAATGTCTCCGGGACCTACGTGGACTCGAGGTTTCAGTCATTAGGAAAAACAGGTCAGCCTTTGCATCTGGAGGAAATCCAAGGCGAAATCTGTAATTACACACATTTCCCACATTTTTTTTAATGAGCTGTTTCTATACAACGTGCTAAGAACAGCAATGTAACCTTAGAGCACACGTATATTGTGACTTTTAACTAGAGGAAATGGTGATAGAATACTTAGAAGCCATTGAGTGCATTTATTTAAGAATGAAAAAAATTATAAAATAGACAAGTCCCACTTTAAAAAATTATACATACTTGGGTATGTCAGAATAAACAAGTAAATAATTAGGATTTCTAAACTTTATGGAGAGTTGAACTGATCCAAAGTTCAAGTTCTCCATCATTTTTGTTAGGAAAAACACTGCCAAGTAATAGCGTACCCAGTTGACAAATTTAAATTCATAATGCAATAAAAACTATTTTAAGGATGGGGGTTTTATTGTTTCTTTTTATTATTTTTCTAAACTTCAGTTCTCATTACCGATATCACCGGTAGTTGGATGACTAGACATGGGAATTTAGTAAATTGAATTTCAGCTCTGGCAATTTGACATTATAAAGTGTCAGATAATTAGGCAGCAGGAGAGAACAAACAAAAGCAATTTGATCCATATTTCTGTCATTTAAGCTAATCGCAACAGACGTTTTTGATTATTCAGTTTTTCGGGATTTAGCTACGATGGATAAAAAGTATATTTCAACAGAGAAATTTCAGATAAAGTAAGTTGATAGCTATAAGATTGGAAAATGTTTGTTGACATTAGAAAAATATGTGACATTGTTGGTTTACAATCCATTTGGCCATTTTTTCCCTCCAATTTGCCTACGCATAACCTAGACATGGCCTAGGCGTAGCCTACCATATTTTACGCCACAGAAAAAAAATAGTGTTCTTACTACTTTAATTATTATAAACTTTGGGCAAAATATGCACCAAATTGCAGAAAATTACTTGTTTTTCAAAATGTTCTGAGGGGGGCAACCCCCCTATTCTGGCGAGCACCACAGGTGCTCGTTTTGTCTATGACCTCATGCCCCCCTTTAGAAAATCCAGTATCCGTCCCTGTAAATCACTAATTACTGATAACTATTTGGCAGTTTTCATTATGTGGTAAATAATAGTTAATAAAATAGTAACAATATCCTAAGTGAACATGTAATTAAAGTGAATTCAGAAAAAAATATATTTAGGAAAGAAAGAAAGATGGCGTATAGGTGTATAGGTGCTTTGTGCACCTATACAGATGCATTACCACCATCTACTGTTTAAGTATCTAGGATCAACAGTCCAGAGCAATGGAGAGTGTGGAAAAGAGGTGAAGAAGTGTGTTCAGGCAGGCTGGAACGGGTGGAGAAAAGTATCAGGTGTGATTTGCGACAGAAGAGTTTCAGCTAGAATAAAAGGGAAAGTGTACAAAACCGTGGTGAGACCGGCCATGCTGTTTGGTCTAGAAACAGTAGCACTGAAGAAAAGACAGGAAGCAGAGATGGAGGTAGCAGAGATGAAGATGCTGAGGATCTCTTTGGGAGTGACCAGGAAGGACAGGAGTAGAAATGAGTATATCAGGGGAACAGCACATGTTAGAGATTTTGGGGATAAAGTCAAAGAGGCAAGGCTGAGATGGTTTGGACATGTGCAGAGGAGAGAGAGAACATAGACATGCATACATACAATAAGGATGCTGGATTTGGAACCACCAGGAAAGAGGACTAGGGGAAGACCAAAGAGGAGGTTCATGGATACAGTGAAGGAAGACATGAAGGTAGTTGGTGTGATCAAAGAGGATGCAGCAGATAGGGTTAGATAAAGAAACTGACTTGCTGTGGCGACCCCTGAAGGGAAATGCCGAAAGAAGAAGAAGAAGACAGGGGCTTCGAGCCTCTAAACGGTAAAAAAGAAGAAGAGAACATACAAACTCCACACAAAGAAGGCACTTGCTGTGAGGCCACTGCCACGGTCATGCAGCTCTTAATTTAAACATTTTAATCAAATTTGTGGACCAAAAAAAAAACAATGATGAATTCAGTATACTTCCATTTAAGAAAATTATCGATTCCCTGTCTTGTTTAGGGAATGGTTCCATGTTCGTAGTTTCATCTACACTATATGATCCCGCTTTTGACTGACAGTGAGAAAATATTGTTTGCGTGCTTCAATTGAAAACCTAGACTCATTATCTTAATTGCAATCTAAGTCGTTAATTAGCACCACACACACACAAAGTCATTCAGGTATGATCATTGCTCCCTTAATCTCCAACCATAAAATGAAAAGAAAATGAAATCAGTGTTTTGCTATCTTTAATTAGAACGTAATGTCAAAATTAATAACAATCAAGTCAATTAGCATTCCTGGTTGGCTGATGTGCACTGATTCCACTTTTTAATATCACTGTGATTTCAGGTTAATTGTCGTCATTATGAGAGGATTCATTGGAGCGTCAGAGAGGTTATCGGAGGAACCAAAAGGAGAGAAAACTTGTGAAGAAAAATGGAAAAACACAAAAAAATGAAGAAAAAAAAACAAACGAAATGACAAATGACTTTCCTTTGGTAAGCTAGAAGCTGTATTTCTTTTTCTTTCGCTTCCCCAACTTTAAACATTTGAAAACAATTTGTTGAACTTGTGAGACAAAGGCTTTATTAAAAAAAGAAAGAAAAAAGATTCAGCTTCCTCTAAGCTGCAATTTCAAACCTTTGAGGCCACTCGGCAAAATAAAGATGTCCGGCTTTAGGGAGGACCGCACTCTGACAAGGTCATTTAAAATCCACGCTGAACTAATGCTACTGTAAAGAAAAAAAAGATCTTAAAGAATGTGGGAGGCAAAAAGAAAAGAATAAAAAAAGTATGCAGTTTTAGTTGGAGTCTGCTTTTTTTTCAGCTTGAAGAAATACTTTCGCACCAATGGAATAGCAGGATCATCAATTAATGATTTACCGGGCTGTGGTTTTCCACCCCAGAGCCTGGTTTTGTAATCTGCATTGAATAAATTTGTGTAGGGTGCCTGCTAATGAGGTCTAATAAAGACGTTAGCTGTGGGCTGCTGAGGTTGGACTGGATTTTCAGAGTCACGAGACATACCCTTTGGGAAGAGTTGACCTGTCCATGGCTGTGGGCTTGTTAGCATGTGTACCTTCACGTCCTTTTCTAAATATTAGATCTTAATTATCACTCTTAATCCCACAGCAACAAATTTCCTTTGTTATGGAAAATGTGTGGATGTGATGCATAAGCATTTATTCCGTTCCTTTTCACCAGAAGTTTCAAAGTTTAATGGCTTCTAGAAACTTTTTAGCTCAGAAGAAATAGCCATTCGTAAGTCATCGCCATGTTGTTGAACTCCATTATGACTGACCTGAGGATAGAAGGTGGGATTATCTCGATGCTATTGTCTTACATTTGGAGTACAGACAAGAGTTTAATCAAATCTTGAAGCAATCGATGCACCAGCTCCAATGGACACTTCGCTTGCCCTTGAAAGCCCAAGGAGTGTTCGGAAATGATACCGGTGGCGAAAAAAGAGTCACTTTGGATACATCATCATGGAGAATGAGATTAGCCTCCCATTCTCCGCCCACTGGGATATCTAATGTCGCCAAGCTTATCTCCTAAGCATTCAATCAACCTCCAGGAGCCAAGCCTGAAAATACCTCGCAGGTCTTTGTTCCTTTCTCAACCCCCACAAATGAGGATGACTTCATGCTAAAAGATTCATTTGTACGCGCTAAAACTTTTCCTCATCTGTTTGTTGTTTTGTAGGGATTATACCATCTTTCTGTGTTGGTGGTTGTCTTTATCCATAAAAGAAAGAACAAAGACTAAATATTGCATCGGTATCTTTTAAAAAAAACGGGCATTTTTTACCAAATGCAACTGAAATATTAAAGGGCCTATCTCATGCAAAATGGACTTTCCAGAGTTTTCTACCTTGTAAGAGTGATGTCCGGGCCTTGTATATGTCACCAAAGGGGTTTCTAGATCGATTTAGCCCATTTTTCACAAATTGCTGTGGATTTCTGGTACGCTCAGACAAAACAACCAATGAGCGGATGTCTAAAGTATGACGCGGCTGTCTAAAGTATGACGCATTTGACGTAGCCAGGACGGACTTCGCACACGCCCCCCTCCGCAGCAAACCCTCTCTCCTCACCACCCGCCCGCCCTCCTCACCACCCGCCCACCCTCCTCACCCGCCTCCACTCCGGCCTTACGCCCTCACAAACTCGCTTTCAACGTCCGATATACAGGCTGGTTAGCTGCTCTGCGTCTTTTTTATTTTCTTGCTTGAAACACGCTTTTTTGATGAATCGACATGATAAAATCTTATTTCAGACGCTATCAAACCGCTACGCACGGGTTTACGCCTGCCTTCCCCCTCCCGCTCAGAGATGGGCGGAGGAATAGCGGCCCAGTGAGAGCAGAGGGCGGAGCTTGTACTTTCTCAGGACGGGCGGGTGGATGAGCAGACCCAGCCTTTCTTGGTTACGGGTCTGTGACTGCGCTCCACCAAATCATTATATTTTCATAACTATCGTGTAATGCATGTTGGAAACCCCACATTTTGCGTGTGTATGTGCATAGGATACACTCTTTTCACATAGAATGTGAAAAGAGTTAATTTGCATGAGATGGGCCCTTTAAGTCTAAAACTCTTCTTGCTGGGTAGGACATTGTCCAAACCAGGCTTGTAAATTATTGAGATTCTTTTTTCTGACTTTTACTATTTCCTGGATTTGTTTTGCTCCGTGACTTTTAAAGAGGATAAAGACACGATGATGTATAACACCGGACAAATAGATTTGATATATTTGTGAGATTAAAAAAAAAAAATGTCTGCAAAAAATAACAACACATAGATTAATCTCAGCTTTGTGTATCTTACTGATACATCAGTCAGGAGCTGTGAACGAGCATGCTTTTGACCTTGTACAATAAAGAGCGGGAAAACCGTAGATTAAAAACATTAGTTAAAAATATCGTTTTGGACGTCGCTGAAATTGATCTGGGGAGATGTACAATCTTTCTGTTTTTAATTACTTCTCATTTTTACCCAGTAATCTATCATAAAAACTCATTTTATTAGTTTTTCTTCTACATGCCATTAAATTCAAGTATTTTTGTTTAGAAAGTATTTTTATAACTTATCAAAGACCGCTTAGTTCATGGCCTAAAGTAACAAACATGACGCTGTTGGTAAAATTATACAATTGTGGGTGGTTTGTGAGAGAATACATTTTCGAGCCAACATCACACAAAAAAAAGGTTTTAATGTCATGCTGGAAATTCTTCCGAGAATTCTCGTCCCAATAAAAATTTAGTGGGACCTTATTTATCATGTATGTTCTCATTTCTAATATCTTATTCCGCGTTTGCATTTTACAAGTACGTTCTGCTGATCTGTATAACCTCTTAGTGTGGGACGGGATTTGCAGCATTTGAAAAATGTTTGCTGTGAATGGCCCCGAGCTGAAATAAACAAGTGTGATAACTTTTGCCTGGCAGATAAAAAACACACTAAGAATGAGTCCTGGTTCCTATTTAGCATTACAATGAAACACGCTCTTGGGTGCAAATGTTCTTTCATTTGCCCTTGCCCTGTATAAGGTCCCGCCCTTTTATCTTAACATTTCACTATGCGGTTCAACGAATGTTATACACTTGCTTTTTAAAGTGTCTAAAAAATACCAAGCATTCAGGTATAAAACTGCTGATTCTTTTAAAATACGGTTAGAGATATTCATATTCAAGGATGTGTTGGTTAAAGTGTTGTTTCCATTGTATATTTTACGATATTTGATTGTGGAGTAGTTTGTGTTTGTTTCTCAGGAACTAAGTGATTAAAAATAGCATCTTTTTCCATCTTTTTTTTCTATTTCTAAAATGTGTAATCTAGTAATAAATAAACAAAACTTTTTTCTTATTTTTTGTTACTGAAGCGTGGTGCAATAGCGTATCACGAATGGCGAAAGGTTGGGTACACCGTCGACAAGTCACCAGTCTTGGTGGCCTCACCAGTCGCTGTTAGTCAAAACTGTTTTGATATTTGCACATTTATCGATGGGAAACTCAATCTAAGGGCATAAATGTATTTTTCTTTTGTTAAACTAAAAGCTTTTTAAATGTAACCTTAACCATCACACCGCATTTAGACTGTTTCCAAAGCCAAATTGAGAGAAAATGTTATTTGAAGGCTCAACGTGTAGATTTACATTTACATGACCTTTTTTTGGGGCTAATGCAGGTTTTAGCAATGAAATTACAGCAAACCCATCATCTGAGGTAAATCATAAATTTGAATGTAGGTTTTACATACAGTAATCTGAAAACCAATTTTCACGTCCTTCTGTCAGGTCAGCGTTTTTTTTTCTTCCCTGTTTTACAAGCATTGTTTCTCTAATCTAGTGGGATGAGGATTAAGGGTATTTTGTCAGGGCGGCTATCCATGTTTGACTGTCCTGAGGCTGTGAACTGCCATCACAAACCAGTTCAGACCGTTTACCCTTGTCAGCTTGGGAAATATTAATCACTCAGTGTCTATAAAATAAGGATTTTCTAATGATATGTGGAAAAGTCTATTTATAATTAAAACTGTGATATTGTTATTTTCTGAAACAAATATTGTAACTCCAAAAAATAGTAGACATTAAATGTTACAGTACACAATCAAGCCCAACATACCCATTGATATTTCGGCCTAAGTTGTTCCACATGTTTTCTCCAACAACTGTGCCGCATTAAATTTGCCATGTGCAAACTACGGCCCGCGGGCCACATGCGGCCCATTAAAAGTTTAATCCGGCCCGACAGAAAATGAAATAAGCCATGTTAATGTTTTATTTCCCCTGCAATTCTGATGTATCCTCAATAGATGGCATGCTCTAGATATATTGGCTTTGTTGCAAAAACAACAACACTACTCCCATTAAAATGTGTGTGTTTCCATGAGGCACACATTGGCAAAATAGATTGTTAGTAGATTGCAAACCTACATTTTAAACCTAGCGCGCTAGATGCACGGTTTTTTAAGCGCTAGGGCGCTTGATTTTAACGTTAGCGCGCTAGATTACGTGCGTATAGCGCACCAATGGCTTTCCATATCTAGTGTGCTTGTTTACCAAAGCATGCCATCCCTCTTGTCCTTTTCCGGCCCCTTGGTCAAATGTTAGAACCCAATGTGGCCAGCGAATTAAAAGAAAAAGTTTGCCCATCCCTGGTCTACAGGGTGTACCGGAGCCTTTCCCGGCTGGTATAAGGGGAGAGGCAGGATACACCCTGAACAGATCGCCAGTCTGTCGTGGGGTCACACAACCACACACTCACTCATTCGTAGGGGCAATTATTTCATAGTGGCCAATCAACCTAGCACGCATGGTTTTGGCAGGTGGGAGGAAACCGGAGTACCTGGAGAAAACCCACACATACATGTGGAGAACATGCAAACTCCACACATAAAGGCCTGGGTTTTAAACCTCATCCCACCTGGGACTCAAACCCTGACCTTCTTGCTGTGAGGCCATTGTGCTAACCACTGCTCCACCATGCCGCCCCTGCGTTAAATTGGGTTAGAATTTGAAATGTCCTCTGGGATTCCGTATGGGCATTGTCTATAATTTCAAATAAAGTTTTTATAAAAAGTGGTGATTTTTTATTTACAATCTTGTATTTGTTTTTGTGTTTTTAAAAAGTGCAAATGGTCTGTATGAAGAATTTATAGAAATGCATTCTGTAGAAAGCTTTGCATGACATGTTTATGGACACGAATAGCTCAAATTTGAGTTGGTGTAGGATGTATTGTCCAACACTTCCACATTGTGTAGCAAAGACTACGAGAGATGTACAAATGAATGTTATTTTTTACATTCAATAGTCCATATAGTATTTTGTATAGGATTTTTAATGATTCATACAGTTTTGTCTTTATTAATTATATGTGGATATATGTGGATTATATTTCCGGCTTAGTTTATTCAAAACTATTTAATTACTACTGTGCTGTGTGTTGTGTCTATATGGGAAATTTAAAATTAAGGGTGGATTGGCTGGAATAGAGCGCAGGTGTTGCCACCAGGCACCCCCTCTCTGAAAAACCCTCAAAAACCTATGTGAATATAAATAAATAAAATGTAAAGATGGAGATAAAAGGCCGGGGAACGACTTGGGATCCTTCCGGGAGAGCTGGAGGATGCAGTCGGGGTGAGAGAGGCCTGGGCTAACCGTTTGAGGCTGTTGCCCCCGCGACCTGACCCCGGAACAAGCGGAAGATGACGAAACGGAACGGAGATCAATGCAGGGTGGAGGAAGGGTGCAGATAGGGTCTATGAGTGGGGGAGTCACCTTCCCCGAACTTCATCAGTGTGCCCCACCCATCCAAGTCCCGAGTCGTGGATGAGATGGTGCATGTGTTAAGCTTGGAGCGGAAGGGGCAGGTGGATAGGGACAACTGGGTAACACCTTTAGCATGTCCAGGCAACCAGGAGACAAACAGCCTGCCCAGGAATCACATCTAGTTACGTAACATGCTGTGATTATTATGTTTTCTAAATTGTTCACTAACATATAACAGGTAAATAAACACTGTTTGATCTTTAAAAGCAGTTTTGGAAGAATAGTACAATATTTTCCTTTCAGTGCACTCTAAAACAACATGGACAGCCTATTTTATAGCAGACTTCTGAATTGTTATGTGTAGGAATTAGGAACCGGTGGTCATTTAATTCAGAAAATGAATCAAATGTCAAAATACTTTGTTCTTTTTGAGCTTTCACAAACTTTCTTTTAGTTCATTTCAGTTTTAATTTTTGTGACAAATATGAGCCACATATCAGTTTTGTTATTGAATTAGGTGAGAAATGTTCAGACATGGGCAAACCTAGCCAATGCTATTTTACAGTCTATTGTCATCTCTAACCTGATCCGTCAAAGCTCTGCCATCTCTGAGACATCCAGCAGCTGACATTTAGACAAGATGGTCCGGTGGACAGGTCATGGCAATATTAGAAGCTTACAGCAAACCTACATGTTTACACTGTTTACTTATTAATAAGTGTCAACATCCCTATGAAATGGCCGCAGGGGAAGTGATGTAGGTTGTGACTCGAATATGAAATCACCTTTTAGAAGCTATTCATAAAATGTTCTCATTCTCGCTCACTTTAGTGGGGTTTTGTCATTGAACAGTGAGCTAAAGACTAAATGTCATAATTGAGTTTCGATTTAAAACTTTTGGAAGATAGCAACGACCAGTTTTGAACAATTTCTTAAATACGCCACAAGTCAATGTAGAAAATTAGGATAATGCAAATTGCAAACCTTTATGTAATGAATGCCATGGTTCAGATTTCTTTTCTTTTTTTTCCCCCCCTGTCTTGTCCGTTGTTGTGACTAGCGGAATGGTGATCTGTATGTGAGGTATATCTGGACAGCACCATGTGCCAACCGTTGCAGGCCCTGTTTATTTTTTTAATTTGTTCATTTTAAATGCTTTACATCCAAAATGTCTTTTTGCTAGGCCTGACAGTGAATGTTAAGGAGAAAGGAGTGAGAAAGAAGAGGGAAATGGTATGGAGGACAAGAGGGGGACAAAATGTAGAAATAATCTGTAGTTACAATATTTGGCATCACGACCAACCTGCTGGATTATCTAAAGAAAAAGAAATACAAACAAGAGTTTAAACCAGAGATAAAGCAGACACACACAACAAAACCTTTAGAACACAAACCCATGTTTCTAAAGCTCTAATTCTATTGGTTGGGAGCAAGTAACATAGTGGACAGTAAACAGTGTGGTACAGTGTGTGAGTGAAAGTATATGCCTGCTGCCGATGTGAATTACTGTTTGTGCTTATTAGGGCTTATTACGACTTATTACGGTTCAGATTTCCACATCTCTGAGAATTTCAAGGGAAAACCATATTTTGAAAATGGGCTTATGGAAGGACAAATTTTAGTTATACTGAATTGAGGCAACACAACTGGGGTGTTGTCATTGTTGTGGGGTTGATTCTCCAACAGAATGCCACAGAAATTCATAAAAAAAATAAAAACCTTACACGTACACACCTTTCAGTTACAAAAGTTGTTTTTCTGCACACATTTCAAAGAAATAAAATAGCAGAGGCAGAGCACTGACCTGCGTTTAGCGTTGACCTCCACCAAAGAATACGAGACAAATTATTAAATGGAAACCGAAACAGCGAAGACCTTCAAACTTATTTGCAAATAGATTGGGACAAAACACCTTAAATGTTTCACTGCTTATTATTCTCAATGCCAAAGCACATGTTTTGAAAGGAATAGCAACTTTAGAAATGGGTGCATGCCTTATTCTACGAGGTTTTTCTTTTTAATGTGCTGCAAATGGAAAAGCTCAGACACAAGTGAAAGTAGGAGAAGATGAAAGAAGATTTTATTTTTTTTTTATATTAGTGTGTCATTATCAAAGGTTGGGAGATGCTACTGAGGCCACCATTTTAGCCTAATGAACATACTAATGAATATATGACTAACATTACAACACAAATTTTGAAGGACACAGAATAGAAAATTCTGATTAGAGAGACCATCAGGAAACTGTGTTTATCCTCTTATTAATTGGTAAGGTTCAGGGTACGGATAGACGCAAGTGTGTCTGCAAAGAATATGGTTTGCCATAATTGGTCAACTCTGATTTCAACAGGAAAATACGCCCGTGGTTGGCCTAAAATCTAAGTTTACCAAATAAAGAGTATTTTTATGAATCCTCCTTATTATATCTGGAAATGGCCAAACCAACAAAACAAAATTCATTTGGTTCAAATTTTGTCAGACCTTAACCTAGCCGGAGCTCTTTCAAAGAGTTGGTGTAGAATTTACTCAATGGATAAAGACTTGATATTAGTTTTTGGTCAAAGATCATTTAAAAGGAGTGTATGACGAACTTTGTTAAAACTAAAAATGAATCTCAACAGACCAATGCCACAATGGCAGCTGTTGTGATGAAGACAAAATATCAAATGCTTAAAATCTCGTTTTTTTCCTCAACTTAACCTCCAAACTCATGCATGTTAGGTTGACTGCCTGCTAAGAAATTGCCCCTAGGAAGAATTGTGTGTGTTCATGGTTGTAAATTTGGAAGCAATCTACAGGTTCAGGCTAAGTCGAATCATCTCCTAGCCATCCCGCAACAAACTGGCCACCTTTTTTGGGTACACCCTGCCGTCACCTTAAATTAGCCAGGATAGACTCAACAAAACCAAACATGAATTACCAAACGACTGGACCTTCTTTGTGACAAAACAACACCATGACATAATTGTTTTGGTTTTGAAACACTGTTCGCTCAGTTTATATGGAATAGTGCACATACAGTATGATTCGCAAGTTGTACAGTTTTCATACACTCAAATATTCACATAACCCCTGTATAGACCACACACTTTTATCTACTACCACTTTTCTCATTCTCACCTTCATTTGGAAGCAACATCACAAAAGACAAAGAATGCCTGCAGTGCTCTAGCACTACTTTCAAGTTCTTCAGTTTCTACCGATCGGCTGTTGAAATGTTGCTGCTTGAAGAATTATCAGAATTTCTCAGCTGGAAACCAAACAGCGGGATCTGTCTTTAGAGAAAATAAAGGGCTTTCAGAATCAACAAGTTGTGCATGAAGCAGTACAGTATGATGGTACAACAGCTCGCATCGATAGCAGATAATGTTCCATGAAATCTCATAGTTGTATTCTCAGCAAGATTCATTTAGTCAGATTTGGAACTACACGTCCATTTTATCAGCCTATCCTCAAACTAGAAAAGCATTTTGGGTTACAACGAGTTAAGAATATCATTGTATTAAAAGGATTTGCATTATTGCATCATTACCACATTATGGGATGTGCACCACTATTGGATTAGTTAGAATTGCTTACACGATTCGGCTCGTCTTCTTAACAACAGAAGAATTTTCGCTTGTAACAGGAAGTGCATGTTTCGTCACGCATACACACACTGTTTACCTGTGTTTTTCCTGAGCCATTTTTAAAAAAACTACCATATCTTTTTAAGGGTGGATGTGTAAGAGTATGTAGAAACGAATGAAGTGAGGAAAAACACTGCTGTATGTGGAATTTTGAGCAGGGCGCGCAATCCCAATCAGAAAAAAGTTAGCTGTGTAAAACTCTTTTCCTTAGGACATGTACAGTTAGTTTTTTTTTTTCCCTGTAAGCTTCAGCAATAAATTCTAAAGCTCCTCTGGTTGGAAGGAAAGTCCCACATCTGCTTTTCCACTGCCGAGTAAAGTGTAGGTAGGAGAATTTGGAAGCAATCTACAGGTTCAGCCCAAGTGGAATCATCTCCTAGCCTGAAGCGGCATTACATTTAGTGCTTTTGGGGATGTGCTAACCAACTGGGAACACCTGCAAAATGTAATAAATTTTGCGACAATGAGATCAGAAGAAATTGTTTTTCACTGTTCCAGACATAGAAGACTGTAAGAATTATATTTCTGCTGCTATACATCTTTGACTAGGTTTATTTTGACAAAAGCAAGTTTTTCTGCATTATATTTGACTGTTTTGATCTACATTTTATGCAAATACATAGTAGTAGTGATGCATTCTTTAACACTAGAAGCTTCAAGATTTTCTCAACCTACTGTCTACCCCAGAAAGAGCCATTTGACACCTCTATCTGACCTGCACACTGAGGAGCAGAGTCGTTTTTGCGATTCAATTAAAGTCTCCCAGTCCTAGTCTCCGAGTGTTAAGTCTCTTCCAAACGACTCTTAAGTGTCTTGTTTTAATAACTCAAGCAGAAGGCGTGGTGTCTCGAGGCACCTCCACGGGCTTTCAGGTAGTCGTGGTCAATTGACCCCCTCATAAGGGTTAAGTGTTGAATAAACCCAAAGGTACACTTTTAGAATTCTGGTTTGGCTTCAAAATTCTGATTGCACGTGTTAAGACAAAAATGTAATTAATTGCTCATGTTTTAAATTTTACTTTACTGTTGCTTTGATTTTTTTTTTTTAATAAGTGATTAATATATTGGATTAAAGCTACCGTCTAATGTAAAACAAAAACTCTTCTCATTATATTGTATCCAAATATCAACCACAATTTAGGTTTTATCGCTCACCGCTTTAAGGCGCCACCTTCAAAATTTGACACGAATACAGAGTGAACTACCTAATTTCTAGAGTGGGAGGGACTTGGGGAAGAAGGTGGAGCATATGGGAGAAGGTGGAGCAATGACACTTGTTCTTCGTCACATAAGAGAGGGGGCACAAATTCTAATATCCTTTGTTTAAAAACTACTGAACCATTCCAAAAATACTTTGGTGACTAAAGGTAAAAAGCTCTTAAAAGTTGATTGGGTATGACTTGGGATCTCAAATGCTTGCTTTGGAGTCCTTAACTAAATGAAGAACAACGGCATTTTTTATGTATACTAAGTTCCAAAGTAAAAGCCAGATCTGAAGAACTTTTAAGTTCTTCATAAATTGGTTTTGCTTCTAAAGATTCCTTAGGGATCATGTCTAACAGACCCATGGCATGCCTCTACATTGAAGTGTAATGAGGAGAATCTTGATTCTAGTTCTCTTTAATTGTAAGTCACTCTACAGGAGCCATGCTAACAATGTGTTATCTACCGTTAGTCTTTGTGGGCAGTGAGCTGTAACTCGGTTGTACTTAAACCGACACTCAAGATAATGTGATTTGGAACCTTGGAACAGCTTCATCAGCACGAAAGGAACAAATTCAGAGTGATCCAGAACAAAGAGTGTATGTTACTTTGAATTAGAACCACTGTGATAAGTCATTATTTGGTTGCCCCAAAAACACATGATTCGTTTCGTGCTCATGTAAAAGACTAGTCAAACTTCAGGCAAAAAATGAAGTAATGTAAATTATTTTTGATTAATTTTCCAACCATAAAGAACAAAATTTGAAGTTCTTTGTTAAACATTGGCTTTGATTAGCACATTTTCCAAAATTAACTCAAAAAGTTTTAGTCCTAGCTTAGTCAGGTTTTTGGAAAGAGAGCGTGCATGGCCGGTCATACTTCAATGACACTTTAGATTTTGAGCATGTTGAATTTGAACCTTTAATAAAAGTGGAAGAACTATAGTTTCATGAAAGCAAAAAAAAAAAAACTTATTTTCAAATAAGAGCTCTGAAAACTGTAAATCTACCAAGAAATGGTATTTTATGGATTACAAATAAAGTCCCTTTAAAGCTCACGTCAGAGTTTTTTTTTTTTAACTAATATTTACAATAATGGTACTTTTGCATACTATGTCTGACAAAAATGTATTTCATTAATCCATTAATCTATCAATATCTTTGATAGATTAAAGTACACAGACCAATAAGGCAAAAAAAAAAAAAAATAAATGGAAAACTTTTTTACTCAATTTTTAGACACTGCAAAGCATTTTTTGGGCATTTAGGGTTAAGAAGAGTGCTTTGAAAATAAAAGTACTTGCTGAAAGACTGCCATTAAAACCTAACAGTGGTAGTTTTGTTGAAGGTTAATAAGAATGAAACCATTTTGGATAAAGGCCAAGCTTTCTGTTTTTAGTCAACCTCTCATTTTTGTGCTTTAATCTTTTTCAACCTGGGTAAAAAAAACAAAAAAAAAGAACAGGATTTTCGAAATCGTAAAAGGCAGATAAAAGCTTTAGATTTTTCAACCAATCGGACGTCATCATTTGAACTTCGTCCATGTAATCTACAAACACACAAACATCTAGAAGTGCATCTGAATTTAAATATACGTTTAATTATACTGAATAGTTGGGAAATATCCATAATCTCTGTTTTGGGTTAGAAATAATCCAACTGCCCACATCACAAAGATCTTTAAACCTTCGGCAAAAGTCTTGCAGTGCTTTACAGCTCTCACTGTACCCAGTCGCTAACAGCAGCATGTATAACCCCCTCCTGAGGTGTGGAGAATCACTAACTAAAGTAGAAGCAGAGGAGACAGTCCAAGAAAAAGGAGACACATAAACGAGTAAATTACAACACTTCAGCCTGTGATACACTGAACAACAGATTGATTGATTGCCTTTAACTCTGTGAAGAACTGACTGAAAGTGTATTTTTCATCTGAAAGGAAAAACCTTTCTTTACTGCCTGTACTGTTTCTTTCTTTTTGAAGAAAGAAACAGTACAGGATGCTTCGTAGATCTAGAGAAAGCGTATGACAGGGTACCTGGAGAAGAACTATGGTATTGTATGAGGAAGTCTGGTGTGACAGAGAAGTATGTTAGAGTGGTCCAGGACATGTATGAGGGCTGTAAGACAGTGGTGAGGTGTGCTGTAGGTGTGACATAGGAGTTCAGTGTGGGGGTGGGACTGCACCAAGGATCTGCTCTGAGCCCTTTGCTGTTTGTTATGGTGATGGACAAGCTGACAGACGAGGTTAGACAGGAATCTCCATGGACAATGATGTTTGCAGATGACATTGTGATCTGTAGTGAGAGGAGGGAAGAGGTGGAGGAAAAGCTGGAGAGGTGGAGGTTTGCACTAGAAAGAAGAGGAATGAAGATTAGTCAGAGTAAAACAGAGTACATGTGTGTGAACGAGAGGGATCCAAATGGAAAAGTGAGGTTACAGGGAGATGAGATAAAGAAGGTGGAAGATTTTAAGTACTTAGGATCAACAGTCCAGAGCAATGGAGAGTGTGAAAGAGAAGTGAAGAAGCGTGTTCAGGCAGGCTGGAACAGGTGGAGGAAAGTATCAGGTGTGATGTGCGACAGAAGAGTTTCAGCTAGAATGAAAGGGAAAGTGTACAAAACCGTAGTGAGACCGACCATGCTGGTTGGTCTAGAAACAGTAGCACTGAAGAAAAGACAGGAAGCAGAGATGAAGGTAGCAGAGATGAAGATGATGAGAATCTCTCTGGGAGTGACCAGGATGGACAGGATTAGAAATGAGTACATCGGGGGAACAGCACATGTTAGCGATTTTGGAGATAAAGTTCGAGAGGCAAGACTGAAATGGTTTGGACATGTGCAGAGGAGAGAGAGAGAGTACATCGAAAGAAGGATGCTGGGTTTGGAACCACCAGGAAAGAGGACTAGAGGAAGGCCAAAGAGGAGGTTCATGGACGCAGTTAAGGAAGACATGAAGATAGTTGGTGTGACCAAAGAGGATTCAGCAGATAGGATTAGATGGAAGAAACTGACTTGCTGTGACGACCCCTGAAGGGAAATGCCGAAAGAAGAAGACGACTGTTTCTTTCTTTTTGTACTTCCAATATGTAGTTTTTAAACTATACTAATTTTGATGAGTCCTAGATTTTGGGTTTTTTTCCAAGTCATTGAAACTGGTTTTAAGATACTGGACCTTATGTTTAACTTATATTGAGTAAATGAAGCATGCTGTGAATGTGTTTTAGTATTCTGGTGTGGAATGAAGGAGCCAACCGTTGAAACAGTAGAGATTAGCAGAACTGTTTAATGGATAGTTAACCTCAAAGAGTTCACCATAATCATGTTCCACAGCTTGCGCACACATGCTTGTTCTTTCCATTTGTTGTAATTTATAGTCACACTAAGCCATTACGGTATTTCTTTAATTATTTTACTTTGAAAGGAAAAAACTGGTTCTTTTTTATTGCTGTTTTAGAAAAAGTTCAAAACGACCCCTTTGTGACATTTTTCAGCACGCTACATTTAACATAGATACCAAAAAGATTTCATTTTGTAGGGAATTCGAGTTACTCACTTGTGTTTTCATTAAAATTGAGAGTGCGATATCACCCACACAAGTGGCAGCTCTGTAAACAAGGATGGACTAATCCAAACCCTTCGGTTTTCAACCTACACTGTACACCCACTTTCATATCGGACACATTTACTTTCAATCGCTGGGCCTTTTGGAACAACAGCATTGCTAGTCCTTAAACTGACTGTGGTTGGTAACTTCTTTCGACATTTCCCTTCAGGGGTTGCCAAAGCAAGTCAGTTTCTTTCATCTAACCCTATCTGCTGCATCTTCTTCGGTCACCCCAACTATCTTCATGTCTTCCTTCACCTCCTCTTTGGTCTTCCTCTACAGTAGACCTCTTTCCTGGTGTTCCAAGCCCAGAATCCTTCCGCCGATTTACCGGTACTCTCTCTGTCTCCTTTGCACATGTCCAAACCATCTTGGTCTGGCCTCTCTGACTTTATCTTGGTAACACCATTCTCTAAAACCAACTCATTTTCCATTAGTCCCACAAAGTGTTTTTTGGTTTGTTTGAATTTCCTCACTCCCATTTAAAGTAGGTACCCTGGTAATTAGGGACAGTGACCCTAACGTTGGTACTTCATGCCTTATTGATTGGGATTTACATTGGAAAAGTACCCAGGATTCTTAATCATTCAACATAGGGAATGATAGAATGTAACTATGAGGCAAACTATTCAGTTTCCAACATTGATCTGTATGCCTTTAGAAAATTAAGAAATACTTGTGGGTGGCACGGTGGTGCAGTGGATAACACAGTGGCCTCACAAAAAAAGGTCGGTGTTCGAGTCCTGGACTGAGGACGAGGCACACACTTGCCTTTCTGTGTGGAGTTTGTATGTGTGTGTTTTTTTTCTGGGTACTTCGGTTTCCTCCCGTCCTAAACATCCATGTCAGGTTGATTGGCCAGTAAAAATTTGCCTCAAGGAACAAGTGGGTATGTAATTGGTTGTGGTTGTATGTGGCCACGCAGCAGACCATCAACCTGTTTGGGGGTATACATTGCCTCTTGCCTGAAATCAGCCGGGATAGGCTCTGGTTCCCCCGTGACTCTGTAGGGATATGCCATGGAGTACAAAAAGAAAATTCGTGCAAACTCATCTTCAAATAATTTTTTACTTTCTAAGTTTGAAATTTGTCCTTGTCAAACTTTAAATGTGAAAAAAAAAAAGTTCTTTGGTTGCCAAAATTTTTATTTTAAAACTTTCTGAAGGATTTTTGAAGAAAATGTTAGAAAGTCAAATCAGAATTATTTTTACTTTAAAAATATTAAGAAATAGGATTTCAACAGAAGACAGAAATCATTGTGCGGAAATAATAAAAAATACTTTAAGTAAGAAGAAAATCCAAACTATCTTAAACTTCATGTGAGAACTCGTAGCAACGAAGTCAAAATCCATTAATGTGTTTTGACATTTTCCTGTTAATTTTAGCAAAGATCGTAACGTTAAACTTTTTTCTCCTGATTATTTGACAGCCTGATTTTGTTTGAATAGTTCTACTTTTATTTCAAACTTTCATTAGGTATAAACATTGAAACTCTTTCTGGGTGGCACATGTATGCGCGTACCCTTTTAGTTTGATTAATGACACAAAATTTTCCTGCATTTAAATGTGTTTACATAACTAATGAGGAGGAATTCTGCCTAATAGCAGTTTTTAACCTCGCTCTAACTTTGCAGGTGAGTTTTTACAAAAGAACGATAAAATCTCCTCCATAATGCACGGGGGGCAGGAAGCAGAGGAGACCCACCGTGAACTCCTCAATATGTTTGCTGTTGCCCTCAGAGAGTGCAAGTGTACCTGATTGCACATGGGAACAATTAAAGCCAATAAGGTTAACTACGGCTGACCTTTCCAGCTCCGAGGTCAGTGATGGATGACTTTTTGGTGATGTGGCAGTTCATTTGTTTTTCTGCATTATTTAGCATGTGAACCTGTTGCACGTGTGCTGAAAAATGTCCTCGGCTTGGTTCTTCCATTAGTTGAAGGAACACTGAAATTTAATGAACTGTCTCAAATAACAAAGGTTTATTTGTGGTTTGTGGATTGAGGTCACAGAGGGCAGTACATCACCATATTCTGGTGTGACGCTTCAGCTTATGAATTTAGAGTAGTGGCTTAAAGGGCCAGATCATTCCCTACTTAATTGAAGTGTTCTAGTGCCCTGTGAATATATATGAAAAAGGCGGTACTCTTGGGAGTCGGGAAACATGCCCTTGGTGATTTCATAAGCTTTGAAATTTAGATGCAACTGGTGCATCGCACGCTAGTGACTGACGAAGGAAAAACACGAACACCCGACCGGTATGATTGGTCATCCTGAAGGTCTTCAGTTTGACCCAATAAAAAATGAAGGCGGCATAAAGCACGTGGGCCATACTTTTTTTGAATAGTTTGTCTTTATTCGATCGTTTGTACTTTCGTTCCTTCTTTTGAACCGCTTATACCTAATAGGGTGTGGGGTGTGTAGGAGTCTGTCCTGGCTGATGTCAGGCGAAAGGCAGGGTACATCCCGAATAGGTCGCCAGTCTGCTTCGAGCCACATATACACAACCATCCACACACGCTCATTCCCAGGGGCAATTTTACTGTCGTTAATCAACCCAACATGCATGTTTTTGAAGTGTGGGAGGAAACCAGAGTAACTGGAGAAAACCCATGCATACACGGGGAGAACATGCAAACTAAACACTGAAACAACAGTGTTTCTAGCCCCGCCCCGACTCCGGGACTCAAACCTCAAATTTCTTGCTGTGAGACCACTGTGCTAACCCCTGCACCACTGTGGCAGCCCTCAATTAGAACTTTTCTAAAAAAAGAAAAAAAAAAAATCTAATATGTTTTTTTAGGGGTTCAGAAAACGGTCACAATTGTCCTAATGCCAAGTTGGGGATGGCTATGGTGAGTCTAATACTTTCCATCTTTATATCTCACCTTGGAGAAAACATTTTCTAACAATTTTGGAAACCCCCAAATTTATTTATTTATTTTTTTGTTTGATAGAATCCAACCAATTTAATAAATTCTGTTCACTGACTATTATTTTGTAACAATCCTATCTTGGGCATCACCAGACTGAGAAAACCTTTGTTCTTGAGCTACCATCCCATCTCCAATCAAGATGAAGAACATCTACTTATTTCTTCAGACATAAAGCTGTAGAGTAGAACAGAATAGATTAGAATATTAGTAGTAGTAGTAGAAACCTAATGTTTATTTCACAATTTGCACCTTTCGGGGAGGGATCTGTCTTTTATGTGGATCCCCATGAGGTTTCTTATTTTTTCCCATTGCTGGGATTTTTGGATTTTTTTCTCACTGTGAAGGAGTGTCTAAGGGGAGGAATGTGCCGAAATTGTTTAGTTTGTTTTTAGCTTTTTAGTTGTGTGTCCACCTTGTTTTTGTACTTCTTTATCAATCTAAAATGTGAATCTAGTTGACTTTTTTTTTTTTTTTTGGGGCGGGGGGGATTTTGGGCTGTACATTTAGAATTAAATTGAATACATTTTTTGGGGCATTGACATGTTCAAGATATGATTTCTTTGCAAGGATATTCAATAAAATGTTACAAGTTTGATCACAATTTTTCTTTTTTTCATTGATTGGGATGAATTTAGTCGACCAGTAAATTTGAGATAAACCGGAGGATTTGAATTTCCACTCATAGACTTGGAGTGAAACATGTTTTACGTCACTATGACTGAAAATGGAAAATTCAAATATGAAAGCTCTGGTTTTGGACCAGCAAAAACAACAAAAAAAATTAAAGATTAATCTTAAGATAATTAATAGCTAGTTGTTAACAAAGCTGATTGTTATCTGAATAAAATTCCAATTAAATTACCCCTGGAATGTATGTTACTATACGTTTTTAAAGTTTTGAGTTATGTGACAATGTTTGATGACTGAAAAAAAAAACATTTAATTTGAAAAAAGAAGAAGAAAAACATACTCCTATTTTTTATTGTCATAGAAACACTGATCTGTACAGTATTTGTTATCTTTCTTTTTTCTTGTTTATTCTCTCTTGCGATGTACCGAGAGGTCATCAGAGACTTTGCTGTCACTCTCTAAGCATCAGATTTCTGTCATAACATGTCTACTGCAGCAGTAGAAGTCACAGATGAAACACTCCTTTGATCAGCGAGTCCTTTGAGTGTGCTCTTTAAACCTCCACTGCCACTGTGGGCATTCAGGAGGCATCAGCAGCAATGCCACAGCAACACCATTGTGCTCAAGCCCCTCGCACAATGAAACTCAGCAAGAAGCACGTGGAAATAACAGGAAGCAAGGCGATTAACTGGCATATTTTCAAATGTCTAGGTATGGTTAAATATTTTATTCACATGAAGCATTTGGAAGATTATATTTGAAATTCAGCCAGTTGGTAAAAAGTCTGCAGGATGTTTACTGTATATTATTTTCACATTTCAGAGTGGTTTTAATTACCAATATTTATAAGGAGAGATGGCAAGATACCACCGTCAAACTTTTGTTTGTTTTTTTAAAAAAAAGGATGCATGCTAGGCTGATTGGCCACAACATAATTGCCCCTGGAATGAGTGTGTGCATGGTTGTATGTAAGTGGCCCCGCGAGAGACTGGCTATCTGTTCGTGGTGTACCCTATCCTTTGTCTCGAATCAGCCATGTTGGGCTCCTGCACGCCCGCAACTCGTAAAGGGTAATGACGGTTACGAAGGTGACTGATATCGTACAAGTGAAATCAAAATAGTTGAAAAAAATCAAAATTGCATTAACGCGTTTATTTGTCTAAAATGCGCACCCTTGTTTTCTAATAAAAATTGGTATGAAACTTTGTGTCACTTTGTCTCAGCTCAGACCAAGCATTGTAAATGACAAACGTTGTGGAACTTGTGCGACTATGATCAAAACAGTGTATAATTGGCTAGCTGCTTAATTTCCGTGAATTTCAGCTAGCTGCAGTTGCATTAAATGTTTTGCAATATCTTCGACTAAAGAATCCTCGCGCAAATGCTATACTTATACATCTGAGCATGTCACCCCAGCGCTTGTTTACAGCATGCACCCAAACTTTGAGTCCTTTAGGTAGAAAATTTTGTGTATTAAACTCAAATAAATACGATTGTTTCCTTTTCTTCTTTTTTTTTTTTGCATTTTTTAACTATCTGATTTGAAAAAAAATTCCTTCATACTCTTATTTTAAAAAGATATCAGTCAGCTGTGTAAAATTGATTGCAGTTCTGCATAAAAAATGATCATTTGTTCAAATAATTTTGTTCAACTCTAAAAAAATAAGTGAATGTCGATGTACTTTGAGCTTATGCGACTGTAGGACTGAATATAGGACGATAAAATAAAATATAGTTTTGTACGATTTTATCATATTTTCTCAACCAAAAGGCACACCGTATTTCGCTTTGGCAAAAGCTCGGATAACAGTACCAGCAGACACGTTAGCCCAAGCATCTACAATCCACTGGCAAACTGTGGCATAACTCGCCCAGCGCTGCCTTCCACCCTTCGTGAAGCTGTGGTCTCCTTAGTTCATCCATCGCTCCCTCGCCGCTCGCAGCCTTACTTTGAACGGCCGGTTCACGTCGATGTCCAGCGGTAGGAGTTCCTTTGTCAGACCTCCCCGAATTACAGCAAGCGTAGGGTTCATCTGCGTCACTCGTTTTTTCACAACACACACAGGGCACACTGCACAAAAGGGCGCGCCGCTCATTTTGAAGAAAATCTATGACTTTTGTATGCACCTTATGGTCGTAAAAATACGGTAAATTGTATTTTAGCTTTCAAGGCATATTTGTTTTGCATATTTTGTTGATGTAATTTTGTTGCTATTTTTATTTAAAATGATGGTTTGTGTTCAGCGTCCTGATTGGCTGTATATACGTAGTGTAGTCCAGTTGGGGCGAAATTTGTTGTGAAACAGTTGTGAACTAAAGTTCCCTGGATGGTTTTTAACTTCTTCTAAAATTGTACATGGCTATTTGATGTTTTTCAGCTTAAAATGTAAAATAGTTGTGTTTTATTCCTTCATTTTCTTCTCATGCTTGAAAGTCCGTGACTGACAATTTTTTCCGTCTTTGAGAAAACAAAAAAACTAAAGACAATGGCAGTGGGCAGTCACCATCCTTTTCAGCATTACTAATGTATTCTTTGATGTTAAGAAGGTGATCAAGTATTAAAGTAGAGACACAATGTGGGTTAATACGGAGAAAACACATTTCTCTGAACTCCTGGCAAACATCACCTGTGCAGCAAAAAATGATTAAAAGTCTAATTATGCAAATCAAACACTGCATTCGGGACAATTAAAGAAGCCCCCGGGCCGTCTGTAACAGATGGTTTGGCTATTACAGAAAACCACAAACCATATTAATAAAACTTTGCTGTTCTTCTATTTTTTTCATTTGTTCTTATTTTTGTCTAAATGGTATTAGTAGAGGTTTTTATGGGTTTCTTCTCTTGTTCGTCTTCTACATTTTCCAATTTGTTTAAGATTGAGGTTGTGTAATTTCTTTATTTTAAAATAGAATTATGATTTAATTCCTCCTGGTACTCAAGTTCCACCTAAGGAATGAGTGGTAGTGTGGATGGTGATCTGTGAGTATGGCCCCACGAAAGACTGGCGACCTATCGATAATTCCAACATTCTTACACGTTTGGGGTCTAACCTGCCTTTCGCCTTGAATCGGCGACACCGTCTGGAATAATTTAGTCAGGGATGATTTAAAGTAGTGATGGAAAAAGAAGAATGTACGTTTCAGTTTTATTCAGAATGAGGACTGTTCTTGAAAGAGCAAAAATGTCTGAGTATTTCATCAAAAGTGTTTAGTTGAATAAAGGAAAAAAAATGGCAAAGAATGCATTGAAAAACTAAAGTCTCAGTGACTGTTCATCAAAATCTACCTGTGCATAGTATTAGTACCCATAACTCAACGCTCATTCAAAATCTTTTTTTTTTTTTTTAACACTTCCTACATTGCAGTTAAAGTTGGATTCATCCAAATGGGGTGGTTCAGGCATCTGGTTAGGATGCTTCCCGAGCGCTTTGTTGGTGAGGTATATCTGGCACGTTCCAGCCCAGACTTGTTGGAGAGACTATCTCACAGCTGGCTGGGGAACGATTCGGGATCCTTCTGGGTGAACTAGAGGATGCAGCCGGGTGAGAGAAGCCTGGGTTTCCGGTCTGAAGCTGTTGCCCCTGTGACCCAGCCCCAGATAAGCGAAAGACGACGGAACAGAACAAAAATTTTATTAGAATTTTTTGGCAAATTTGTATAATTTATTTCATGGACCTGAGTTCTGCCAAAAACTAGTGACCTTTTCAGGGTGTACCTTGCCTTTTGCCTTATGCACGCTGAATGGACTCAAACACAAGCTGCAATTCAACATAGACCAATTACTGTGCAAAATAAAAAAAGTTCTTACCAGTGTGATTTTAATTTGCTTTGGCTAATTTGTAACATTTTTATTTCTTGCTGTGCAGGCAATTAAAATATTTTGGTGCATCAAACTACTTAAAAATTTTGATATAGTTGTTCAGCAAATTTCTTGTAACTCCTATTCTGCAAAAAACTTGGACCGGGTTGGAGGTGATGGCAAATGTTATTTCACACTTAAAGCCAATCAAATTTAATTTTTCTTTCAGTTTTGATCATCAGTTTGAAAGAGAAAATCTATTGTTGTTGCAAGATTATTCTTGAGCTTTTGTCACAAGAATATTTGATTAGAAAACCAATCAAATCAGTCATTCAGTCACCTTAATAACCAACAATCCCTTGCGGGTTGCAGGAGCCTGGCTGATTCGAGGCGAAGTCGCCAGTCTGTCGTGGGGCCACACATACTCACTTATTCCCTGGGGCAATCATGTCATGGCATGTTTTTGGAGGGTGGGAGGAAACTGGAGTACCTGGAAAAAACCCACGCATACACGTGGAGAACATGCAAACTCCACACAGAAAGGCCAGTGTTCCAACCCACATTTCTACTCATGACTCGAACCGACGACTTTCTTGCTGTGTGGTCACTGTGCTAATCACTGCACCACCGTGCCGCCTCAATCAAATCACTCTTCCAAAATCAAATATAGCAAAATAGAACAAGCGAGCTTATGCAGCCAAGGATCTGACCGCTAGGGTCCCCGTCGTTGGCTGACACCCATTTCCTCCTTCACCCCGCCCCTATGGCTCCTCCCTGCAGGTGGTGAGTCTATGGAAGGGCAGTCCATGTCCCCTGTTCAGGCTGAGCCCAGTCAGGCCCCATCGGTAAAAAGCCCAGCCACCAGGCGTTGGCTCTTGTGCCCCACCCTCGGGCCTGGCTCCAAGGGAGGGCCCCGCTGACCTGCGTCCGGGCAAAGGCAACTTGGTCATTCTTGATCTCTTCTTAGGAGTTTTTGAGCCGCACTTTGTCTGGACCCCGCTGGAGAGACTATGTCTCACAGCTGACTGGGGAACGACTCGGGATCTTCTTGGGTGACCTGGAGGATGCAGTCTGGGTGAAAGAAGCCTGGGCTTCCTGTCTGAGGCTGTTGCTCCCGCGTGATCTGGCCCGGATAAGCGGAAGATGATGGAACGAAACGGAAAACAAATAGGCAGCTTGATCAATTAACAAAAGCTCAGTTTTATTCACACCGAAGATTCTGCATAGTAAACTACTTGTGTCATTCATACCTTGGGCTACAAACGATCCAGCGTACTCCTAAAGCTTAACGTTGTGCAAAATTAAAAATTCTTCTACCGGACTTTAATGTCAGGCAGTTACTTTAAAATGATCTCATTCAATTCTTTTGAGACTATTTTGAAATGGAGCTTACATATGTTGGACTGTTATAAACTGATAATCCCCAGTAGCTGGACAGAAAGTGAGTCTTAATGCGTCAGGACAGTAAGTAGCAGCTGGGTGATGCTAATCTGATTATCATGATTATCTGATCACTACCATATTAGCAGAAGGTCCTGCACTTCAATAATCTGGAGCATGGAGGTAGACATGAACGCAATAGTAAAAAAGGAAGAAGATACGTTGGCTTACAGACAACTTACTCTGCAGAGGATTTTTCTTTCCGTCGTCTTCTGCTTATCCGGGGCTGGATCGTAGGCGCAACAGCCTCAGATAGGAAACCCAGGCTTCTCTCACTCCTGCTGCATCCTCCAGCTCACCCGTTAGGATCCTAAGACGTTCCCAGCCAGTTACTGTATAAGATATAGTCTCTCCAGCGTCTATCTCTGACTCTCTTGGGTTGTGCCTGAAACACCTTACTAGCTCATCAGTTCAGGGGGGATCCTAACCAGATACCTGAACCACCCCATCTTGCTTCTCTCAACCCGGAGGAGCAACGGCTCTACTCCAAGCTCCTCCTGGACGACCGGATTCCTCACCCTATCTCTGAGACACCAGCCACCCTGTGGAGGAAGCTCATTTCGGCCGCTAGAATCTATGATCTCTGTTTGTTTGGTCTCCACCAACAGCTGGTGACCATAGGTTAGCATGGGAGGACAAAGTCTCTAAAAAAGATCAGACATTTACCAAAGTGAAACAAACCATCTTATAAACAGGGAGATAAAATTGGAGGAAAAAAGATGGAGATGGAGCACATCATTAACTTTGTAAAAATGTAAAACAAGTTTTTTAGGTAGGGTGCTCTTTGGTCAGGAGATCATCAATTGCGGAAAAGACAACCCAGCTAATAATTTAAGGTTCCTAGAATGTTCTGGGAAAGTTTTTCAAAGGTTAGCAGAATGTTACTTGAAGGTTATTTTTTGTTTTCTAAAGGTTCAAATGGAAAGTTTTATGACGGTTGCGAAACATTATTGTTTGGTTTTCAGAAAGTTTCTCTAACCTTAATTTTAACCATAACGTTTGGAATTTGGTTCCCTCAACGTTCTGGGAAGGTTGGGTTCTAACATAACCTCCAACTAACATTTAGGGAACATTAGTTTTTGGTTAGGTAAAAACAAACCTTTAGAAAACTTCAGGCTAACTTTTCTTGGAGGTTCTCTGTTTGCTGGGAAGGAGCGAGACACTTTTTTTTTGGTTAAAATGCCGTTATTCTTCAAAGCATATTTTGTTTTTATGGACTATAATCGAAAGGAAGATAGTCTAAAATAGGACGTGAGGCATATAATTTTTAAAAACAGGACTGTTTTGCGCAATTGTCTATATGTTTGTGATAAGAGCATAATTTCAAACTTCTATTTTCTGGTATCCAGCTAACAATTTAACATTCCCTGAACGTCCGGGAAGGTTTTTCAAAGGTCAGCAGAACATTTTTTGGAGGTTTTTTTCGGTTCTTTAAAGGCTCAAACAGGAAGTTTAATGATGGTTGCGAAACGTTATTTTTTTTGTTTTCAGAACGTTCCGCTAACCTTAATTTTAACCATAACTTTTGGAATTTGGTTCTCTCAACGTTCTGGAAAGGTTGGGTTCTAATGTAAACAGCAACTAAAGTTGGACTGTTGATCCTAAATACTTAAAATCTTCCACCTTCTGTATCTCTTCTCCCTGTATCCTCAATTTTCCATTTCCCTCTCATTCACACACATGTACTCTGTCTTACTCTGACTAATCTTCATTCCTCTTCTTTCTAGTGCAAACCTCCACCTCTCGAGCTTTTCCTTTACCTCTTCCCTCCTCTCACAACAGATCACAATGTCATCTGCAAAACATCACTGTCCATGGAGATTCCTGTCTAACCTCATCTGTATAGTTCATACCAATATATGTTCTATAATCCAATATTCACATTTTTTATTTTTATCTCAATGCAAACACTTTCCTTTAGTTATTAAAGTCTTCTTCTTCTCCTTTCGGCAATTCCCTTCAGGGGTCGCCACAGCAAGTCCGTTTCTTCCATCTAACCCTATCTGCTGCATCCTCTTCGGTCACGCCAACTATCTTCATGTCTTCCTTCACTGTATTCATGAACCTCCTCTTTTGTCTTCCTCTAGCCCTCTTTCCTGGTGGTTCCAAACCCAGCATCCTTCTGCCGATATACTCGGTCTCTCTTTTCTGCACATGTCCAAACCATCTCAGCCTGGCCTCTCGGACTTTATCTCCAAAACCTCTTAACATGTGCTGTTCCTCTGATGTACTCATCTCTAATCCTGTCCATCCTGGTCACTCCCAGAGACATCCTCAGCATCTTCATCTCTGCTACCTCCATCTCTGCTTCCTGTCTTTTCCTCAGTGCCACTGTCTCTAGACCAAACAGCATGGCGGGTCTCACCACGGGTCACACCGCTCTTTAGTTATTAAAGTAATAAAGTAAAAAAAAAACAACAAATCAATGATACCACCTATATTTTTGCTTAAACTAAATGTCACAAATAAAAAAAAAAGAGATTACAATATGCTCATATTGTTGACATGTGCAGATGTTAGAACAAGACATAGATGAGAGAAAACTATAAAAACAAACTGTTTGTGAGAAGCAGCATGGCTAACACAGTCTGTCATGCACAGGGTTACACTGGCTCACCTTTCTGCCAGGAGACCACATGTGCACACCATGCAGACAACATTTCACATTCTGGACCAGCATCGAGGTCCGTGCTGGCATCTGGACAAGGCTGTGGCACAAGCATCACTTTCAAATTCAGTGCTATGGTTACTGCATTGACTGCTAAACAGGACGTATTCTCAATGTTGGAATTAATGACAGCATGGTGACGTGACATCTATATGTGCACGGTCACACGTGTTAGTTATGGCTTTGTTTTTTTTGTTTTTTTTTTATCATTCTTGCATTTAAAAGGAAAATGTTACATGACAGAGATGTACATAGAGGACATGGGGATGATTTAACATAGAGACACAGAGTTATTGATCTTCACACAAGGGGGTTCGTTGAGAGTAATCTCGCTGCACAACACTGACCCCAGGTGGAAGACTAAAGTTTCCCTTCAACAAAAAAAACAGATGTTTCTGATCTTTTCTTTTGTTAGCTGGGATTTGATCGTCACTTATTTGTCTGAAAAAGATCATTTTCCCTCATTGCGCGTAAAATTTATCTGCTAACGTAACCGAAAAGGATCTTAAAAGGACGAATAGCGTGTGCTATTATCAATAAAATAGAAATACCTTATTTTTCATCGTCTATACACACATCTATCACTAGTAGTGCTTTCTGGGTGGCTGAAATAGTCAGTCAGAGAAAATCCCATATGCTCTGGAGTGCATGTGAAAATCGGTTTTCTCTCTCTCTCTCTGCACCTCCCACACCCTTTTTTTTTCTTGGCAATTCCTAAGACAAAGCACACCAGTATTCTCAGATATGTGCAGCATTATTATGTAAGAAACGCTGCAGGAACGCTTCCGACAAGAAGGAAAATGAGCTGTTTTTCACCTCATACAGATTCACCATACGAAAACAAAACAAAAAGAAGTAGTCTTCATGTTCTTTAACAAAGGAACTGCACAGCTGACATTTATGGATTGGACTCAACATGATGTTCATTAATCAAAGAAATACACAGAAATCTAACAAGTCTAACCTGGAGAAATTTGTCCGAGTCGACTTTTTTTCTCTTTAATGAAAGCACAAACATATAGAAAAAAATAAACAGCAACAAACAAAACATTTAAAGTTTGAATCTTTAACTCTTTGAACCTTGTCTTTGATTCTGTTTGCATCTCCCAGCTAGTGCAAATAAACAAGTCACTCATTTCATATTCAGGCATTCATTCTGTAATTTGATACGTATATAAATAGGATACCGTGACTGAGCATGTGTATTTCTATGCCTATGCATTCGCCATCACGTTGCCTTTTGTGCTCCGCAAAGACTTTTACAGACCTAAAGATCACATGTTTAATGCATGAGCTTGGATTTATAAATATATCAAACAATACAACGGTATGACAACCTCTGTAATGTCTCAACTAAAAAGCCGATGTTAGGCTTCTCTCGGTGAGATTCAGCAAAACAAAATACATGTTCTCAAAGTACACCTGAGAAGATACTGCCATACGAACGGGTTTGAAATGTATTAGCATTAAGATGCTCAAACGACAGACTCAGACACTTCTCCAGATTATCTCTTCGATTTGATTAATCGGAATCAAATCAAGATTCAGAGGCTCTGCTATATCCTACAAAATTTAAATAGATTGATGACTATGGGCCTCATCATGAAGGCATGCAAAGATTTTGGACTGAGCCAGTGTTTTATGTCGGTTTACGTACGTTCCTTTCTCAATGCAAATTGAGGATTTATAAAAAAAAAAAAAAAACATTTTAACTTATTTTGCGTAAAATTCTCTTCCATAGGCCACCTTGCTCTCAATCTCCAAATATAATAAAATTATGCATGGTCCACAAATGAGCCGGTGGTAGCTATCAGTACCCATGCTCAATAAGGTGTTGCCAATGTGCAAACAATATGGAGTCTTCCACAAGCGAAAGACAGCAGAATGCGAGGCGATCACCAAAACCTGCCACTCTATTTGTGGCACAAACTGATCTGTCACTAAATTCACTGAGAGGTATTTATGTGTATATTTTGTTTCCTCACAGATTCAACCCTTAATTTCACTTTCTACAGTTCACTTTTTTTGTTCTCAAGTGTTGTCTTTTATTGTTATTTTATTGTCTTTTATTTTTTTTAATTGGAGGTGAGTTTTTTTTTATTTTTTTTTAAGTGTCTGTAAGTGTTTCTTATTAATGTAAACAACTGAAATTTGGGTTTTGTAACGTTCAATCCCCAATAGTTGTGAAAGCTTACCGATTAAATCGAGCTCTGACACTGTCCAGGAAGTATAAAAGTCTTGCTATTGCTAATCTACCTCGGCCTTTGTGTAAAAGCACAATCTCTGTTCCATTCCGTCGTCTTCCGCTTTTCCGGGGCCTGGTTGCGGGGGCAACAGCCTCAGACGGGAAGCCCAGGCTTCTCTCACCCCAGCTGCATCCTCCAGCTAGCCAGGAAGAATCCTGAGTCATTCCCCAGCCAGCTTTGAGACATGGTCTCTCCAGCAGGTCTGGGCTCAAGCTTTGCATCCAAAATTTGGGATGCGTCTTGAGTGAACCATCAAACTCAGAGAGGTGGGAGAAGACAATGCATGGGAAACATTTCCTGCTGTGTAATGAACATTATTGTTATAGCTAGTCGCATCATCGCTGGTACAGGGACTTGTTCATTGCCAAGTAAAAGAGGTTAGAAATGCTTAACATAATTTATTAGAAAACTAAAGAACAATTGGAAAAAAATACTTTGGTGACCAATAAAAGGCCCACACTTCACACCAGAAGGCAGAAATCTCTGTATAATAGATTATGTGTAATACAGGGCCTTGAAATAAGAGTAACAGCTTAGCTTTAACCAAAAAAGGAAATAATTTGGAATTGATTTGAACGATTAAAAGATACATTTCTGTCTCAGATTTAACTTTCAACTTTTGTGGGTATGACCCCAAGAATTAGTGCTAACACTGTTTAGCATTGACAGAAAACACATACGATAATGACGAAATATTATTTCCCATCAATAGAAAGGTAGGGTTCCCTACCCACCCCCTTAGCATCACTGACACTGAGATTACAGCAGCTACTCAACATACTGACTTTATGCTAACATTTTTTTTTTTGCATTTTCATTGCATTTTATGTGTCTGAGTTGCTTTGTATGAGCTGGTCTCTGCATCGCCTCCATTTTACTCTCCTAGTGCTACTGTATTCATCTCCATTACATGGTCACAGATGGATAACAAGACCAGCTCTGGCAGAGCTCGCCGAGTGGTGCTGTTCCTCTGAGAATACACCCCTGCCATCATATTCAAATGGACTTTCTGCTGGCTGTCCCTTCGCTCAACAGGGCACACAATAGAAGACAGGCAAAAATGTGGGAGGACGAAGGGAAGAGAGGTGCTGAGGTGAGACTAAGGTGGGCTGATGAGAAGAATAGAGTTGCCGTCGTCTCTAGAGGATACTGAGATGCCAACAGTGAGGCGGTCTGCAGACAGGAATTAGATCATATAGAAATTCAACCCAACCCTTGCACACCAATTGCTCCTCTCTTCCTGCTGCTCCACCCCTCCCTGCTTGGTCTTTTTTGTTTCATGCCCTCATCGTTGGAAGAAACTCTGAGACAGCCTGACATGGATGCACACTACCTCTAAAGTCCCTAAAAGGTAATTGAGCCTTCCAGCTCACACCACTAATTTGTGTGACTCTGGCCAGTAGCAAGCAGAGTGACAAAAACAGTAGGAGGGATTGTGGGAAATCCTGGGAAGAATGACTCCCCAAGACACAATATGTTAATTGGCTCTCTACAACTGACAGCAATATAAAAAAAAAAAAAAAAGCAAAGAAAGTTAAGAACAAAAAACTATCTAGAGTAGCTCTGCCAGAAAGGGCATGGTCAGAAGAAAATGTTAATAGTCCCAAAAGTACAAAAGTTGGTTGGCAAAAACTCTCTTTTTTTTTTTCACCCTCATTTGCAAAACGATAATCTTCAAGTGATTTTTGTGCAACAATAGCAGGCATTACCATAAAAACCCTGCAATGATTGCTAAAAAAGAAGCAAAAACAGTGGAAAAGGAGCACTTCATGGCAACACAACAGGAACGGTAGACACTTTAGAGGCCAGTGAAGTAGAAATAAAGGGTGTTTGTGTGTGGAGGAGTACATTGAGGTGGTAATTGAAAGATAACTGCTGGACCTCGAAGGAGTCATCCACGCATGCACAAGGTAAAGATCTGCCTCTGGGTCTACTTTAAATTCACCTCAAGAATTTGATTTCTTCAAATGCCAACACTGTTGGAAATGAACTATTTGTCCAGGTTCTGAGTTATAGGGAAGACCCTCCCATGAATCACCTTCAGTACCTCTGTGGCCTTCAGCCTGGTAATATCCATATCTCTTCACTTTCCTACCAATCAATAATGAGATGAAGCCCTTGGAAATGCAGGATGGATGACTAAAATGGGATATTATATTTGTTGAGACCACACAGTACAGGTCTTGTCGAAACTAGATTAACATACTACTGATTTTTTTTGTCTTAATCTGCATTCCATCATAGTTTTAAATAGATTTTTCGGCCCGTTTCACATTCAGGGCCAAAGCTAATCTGGTTTAAATCAGGTCTCATGCTAAGGCAATCAAGGCCAAGTCTGATAATGTGTTGGGAACTGAATTGGATTAAATTTATTTATGTGGTGCATGAATGTGAGTGCTCCAAATACTGAGGAAACATACATATTTAGTAGTTTCTGGAACAGTTTGACCCTTGATCTGACAAAAAACAAAAACCTTGAGAAGACACTTTGAAATGAAAAGTGTCTTCTCAATGATTGAAAAAAAATTGAAACAAATCACAAAACGAACAAAAAAATTGAATGCTAGCATTTCACAGTTACTACACAGGTGTGAGGGAGGGTGTACCCTTCTTAGATCACACGTTTATCGCAAGGTTTACGAATACAGACAGCCACACGTTTCTACTCTAAATTAAGTGATCAATTAACCTCACATGAACATGTTTGACCTGGAGGCTGGAAGTTGGAAAATCTCGAGATAATTTGCACAGCATTGTTCAGGATTGTTTGTCATGTTGACCTGCAAATGATGGTAGTAAATTTCTATTTCAAATTTTGACCCAAGTGAGCCTTTTTAATTGAGTTCCATTTCATTGTCTTTTGTTTATCCAGCTTTGGGTCGCTGGGACAACGGCCTCAGACCCGAAACTCGGGCTTCTCTCAACCCAGCTACATCCTACAACTCACCCAGGAGGATCCCGAGATGTTCCCTGTCCAGCTTTGAGACATAGTCTTTCCAGTAGGTCCGGACCCGGGCCATCTCAACCCAGCTCCATCGTACAACTCACCCTGGAGGATCCCGAGGAGTTCCTTGACCAGCTGTGACATAGTCTCTACAGCAGCCCAAGTTCTGCCTCTCGGTCTCCTCCTTGCTGGGTCGTGCCCGAAACACCTCACCAGCAAGTGTACAGATTTTTAATCTGAAGTAGAATTTACATATTGATCCACTTTTGTCAGCTAACTAACAGAATTTAGTCATTCAGGTATGGTAAGATGAAAGGCTAATGTTTAGGTTCACCCAGCCACCTGGTCAGCTCTGCAGCTGTATTAATATTATACTAAACACTGGTAACTCAAAGGAGATTTACTAAAAGTCTTTGAAAATAGACTAAACATTTACTGGAGACTGTTTGTGGTTAAAAAAAAACCGCATTGGCTTTGCCGTAACTCAGTGTGGATAAAGTTAAACTGAGATCAATAAACCATTAGGCCCACTGCAAACAACACGGTTCTTGGTCTGCTTATCAGTATTAAAGGGTTAAAGCTGTTGCTGCTCAAGTAAAGTTAGCAAGGTTTAATGTGGCGGTGTGTAGGTATGATTTAGATCATTTGAAGTTCATTTGTGTTGAAAATACACAATACAAATTTAGATTGAAAACACCTTAAGCATCAAAGAGGGACAGTATATGTATCTGTCTACAAGGACTAACAAATCGCAACTCTCTAAAATGTCGAAGACCTGAGGAGCGGGTATTACAATGTGGTGTTGCAAGTGGCCAAATTGTCAAACGTAAGTCATTTTGGATGGTTTAAGACAGACAAAGCATCAAACTTTAAACAAGTTTAATCGCCCATTTCCAAAACCACATTCTAACAGTTTCAAAGACTGATTAAAAATCAAAATTTAATATGGTCTTGGTGATTTTACTTAAATGTTTAACCTTTAAGAAAAAAAGGGGTTTTAAACTTTTAAATGTGGTGGGTCTGGGCCTCTCTTTTATCTGCTATATAACCATACAGTATATACTACATGTATGGTATATCTCCATTTATTGCAATAAATAGGTTTCAAAACTGGACGCAATAGCTGAAAATCCGTAAAGTAGGGACCCCATGGTTATAGTGTTTAGAAGCTGTGGGTCGGGTTGGAGAAGCGGTCAAAACACCAATTATAGGCTAGACTACAAAACTTGGAGGCTAATTTGTCATCTATCAGAATTGGAACCAATCACAATCATTTCTAGAAAATCCACTATGTATTTCTCTAAAAGTATAAATACGTAATGAAAAAAATTCGCAAAGTCGTTAATCGAAAATGGTCAAACCGCGAAGTAGCGAGGGTTAACTATATATATACATTTGTTTCATTTTACCTGCTTCATTTAAAGTATCAGCACCCTGAACTGCCTAACCAAAGCAAATGACCACAAATATAACAAGTGTATAAAAACAACTTGTGTGAATGTGGGTCAGACTCTTTTTAAGCCTTCGCCCTGGGCCGCGAGTGAACATAATAAAGCAGCACAGGCAGAATATGGGTGATGGTAAGAAGAGACTCCTTTAGGCTGCTAGTTAATAGAGAGGACTCTGACTCCACGCCCCCTCAGTGCCTCTCTCACCCCCCACTTCTACTCTAAGCACGACCTTCTCTGTCTATCCTCTGTTTGCTGTCAATTCATCTCCCCGCTATGCAGTCTGTAAGCGGTACTCCTCTAAATCAGCCAATAGGTGTCAAAGAAACGTATCTTCTCATTTATACTCAACTCAGTGTGATATGTCAGTTTTGTTAGATCGCCATATGGGTAGACAACAATGAGCATTGCGGATGAGATTTTAATAAGTTACAGAAGTGCATTAAAGAAAGAAAAGGACATTAAATATCTGACAAACTGACACGCCATTGCATGCGCATATGGCGTTAAACAACAACATGTGATTTTCTTTGGAATATCTAGCCATTTATGCTAATTTTAACGAGCTGAAATGTTGCTTCCATCTCATTTGAGGCTTTTTATAGCCAATCTTCTCTGCTCCATTTTTTTTTTAGAATTGTAATTAGAATTGTGGAAGAAATCATCTTAGCCCAGTTTATGGGGTCAATATCATCTGAATGCAACTGTTTGGCACACATTTTACTGCCTCGTAGTCATTCATTATGAGATTTTGTCACACAGTGTGATAAAAGACACGACATGCATCCTGGGCAAAGCTTCCCGCGTCTCCGCCTGCCATCGATGATTCACACCCAACCGAGGGAAAGAGAGAGGGTTACTAACTAGATCCTCCAAGGCACCAGATCAGTGTCAGTGATTAATCTTGATGAAGTTGGGACTCTGTCTCTCGAGCTGTCTTTGTCTGTCTTCCAACCTGGTGTTTAATGACCCTTTGCCTCTGTTTTATCAGCCCTCCTTTTTCACTCTTTTATATCACGTTCAATATGGCTGTTTTATTCTATTTCCCTCACTGTTTTTTTATTCCGAAGTGTGACAGCTAGATGGGACGCAATCATGAGCCTTGGCTACTCAATGCCTTTTACTTAAATCCAAGACGTAAACAGTTAAAAAGCTTTTTGCTGGAAAATAAAATGCATCAGAATAAAAACAAATCAATAATTGCTTCAATAAAAATAGTGACATTGTCAAAATAAAATGGTACCAAGAGTATATGTAACATCATCTCTCATTCTTGGATGTCTGACGGATTGAAGGGAAACGCAATTTAAAAATATGACAACTCATTAGTTGGATTTTCAGACCAATAAAAACTTGTTGAGACTCAAATGAGAAATGATTGATTTTTGGTTGGGTGGGCTTGTTTTTGGAAATGATAAGAACAAGCAAAAAAAAAAAAGTTGAGAAATTGTCACATAAATAAGAAAAGAAAACCAGTTTTTCTTTTCTTATTTATGACCACACAAGTTTGAATTTTTATATCAATTTGACAGCTTCTTCTTCTTCTTTCGGCATTCCCTTCAGGGGTCGCCACAACAAGTCAGTTTCTTCTATTTAACCTTATCTGCTGCATCCTCTTCGGTCACGCCAACTATCTTCATGTCTTCCTTCACTGCGTCCATGAACCTCCTCTTTGGTCTTCCTCTAGGCCTCTTTCCTGGTGGTTCCAAACCCAGCATCCTTCTGCCAGTGTACTCTCTCTCTCTCTCTCCTCTGCACATGTCCAAACCATCTCATTCTGGCCTCTCTGACTTTATCTCCAAAATCTCTAACATGTGCTGTTCTTCTGACATACTCATTTCTAATCCTGTCCATCCTGGTCACTCCCAGAGAGATCCTCAGGATCTTCATCTCCGCTACCTAAATCTTTGTTTCCTGTCTTTTCTTCAGTGCTACTGTCTCTAGACCAAACAGAAAGGCTGGTCTCACTATGATTTTGTACACTTTCCCTTTTATTTTAGCTGAAACTCTTTTATCACATAAGACACCTGATATTCTTCTCCACCCGTTCCAGCCTGCCTGCACATGCTTCTTCACCTCTTTTCCACACGCTCCATTGCTCTGGACTGTTGATCCTAAGTACTTGAAATCTTCCACCTTCTTTTTTTTTTCTCCCTGTAACCTCAAAATGTGTTCACAAACAATATTTGCATTTCATAGCAATTAGACCTAAAAACAATACAAATTCATAGATACGTTAAAGTCTGAAATCATTAAGGCTGAAATTGTCATTCTTTCATGTAAACAAAACCCTAGACAACCACTGACCTTTTCCAAATTTCTGGAAAATGCTACTTGTTGTGCTACGTAGCTGTGTGAGAACACCTTTTTATCTCAGTCTTATGAAGCACTGAATAATTGGTATAGTGATCCTACAGACACAAGAGATTATACATCATGTAACACCCTTCCTGGCAAGGTGAGAAATTCCCTCAGCCACCTGGTCGCATGAAAGACATTCTAAATGCCAAACAACCCCAAAATGTTGTGAAGCCTTTTTTTTTTTTTTTTTTTTAAGTGGATGCAGTGAATATGTAACAATAACACCATGCTTGGCTGGATAAACAAGCATTTTTAATTCATAAAAAAAATGCTTTGTGACACTTTCCAAAACAAAGACAGTTAATTAGTGTCAGAGGTTAAATCTCGAAACAAATTATGAAGCTTTTGGGGCTGTATTCACTAAAATATCTGTTAGGGTTTTTTTTTATACATGCAGAGAATAACACACCCCTAAGTCAACTCTGGCCCCACCAGAGACATGTGCAGAGTATATGTTGGAATTACGCATTTAAATGAATGAATAAAATAAAGGGAAGAATGGAAATTTCGAAGTTCATTAGTCAGTCATCTTCTTATCCGTCTATCCCTTTTGGGGTTGCGGGGGGGGCCGGAGCCCATCCCGGCCAATTTAAGGCGAAAAGCAGAGTACACCCCGAACAGGTCGCCAGTCTGTCGTGGGGCCACACACATACAACTATCCACACACACACACTTATTCATTCCTAGGGGCAATTTTGGCACCGACCAATCAACCCAGCATGCATGTCTTTGGAGGGTGGGAGGAAACCGGAGTACCCAGAGGAAACCCACACAAACATGGGGAGAACATGCAAACTCCACACAGAAAGGACAGTGTTTCAAGCCTCGTCCCCACCCAGAACTCGAACCCACGACCTTCTTGCTGTGAGGCCACTGTGCTATCCACTGTGCCACCGTGCCGCCCGAAGTTCATTAGAAGAAAAAAAAAACAAAAAACATAGTGTTTGTGTGAAGCAATTTTCTGAAAAAACTAAAGGGCCACAGTTCCTTTTGATCTGATATTAATGGCAAGATGAAACAGCGACATTCAAAATTAACCTTTAATTTGATGAACTTGAACTAAATGATGTCATATTTTAAACACTTTGGCCTCATTAAAACATTTAAGTTGGTTTTTGTGCCATAAGGAGTTTAATTATAAACCAACTATTATTATCATTACGATACCTTATACTAAATTCGAAATAAATAGAATTTTTTTACATGCTTGTTTTTCATTATTATAGGAAATAGTTTAGCAAATCAATTTCCAGCAACTTCTCAGAACGAATAATCTACATCATCTCTGAAAACCCCATTTTGATTGATCTCTAAATGAAACATTCTAGTTCAAAGGGTTAAAATAAATTAAAATTCAGCCAGTCGCCGACATGAACATGTGTGCTTCAAAAACAATTAAAAACAACCACCAACAAAGCTGACATTCTGACAGAAACAAATATTAATTTCAGTGCACCGGAGTTTCTTGTGTTTTTTACGCATTCAGGCCAATCTTTTCACGAGTAACATTCCTATAATTACATTTGAAAACCAAGGTAGCAAAAGTCACAGTCTGGATCCTAATAAAATCCTCTAGAAATCAATTTCAATTTCTCATTCTCGTCAGCATGACGGAAAAACATAGATCGATTTGGTTGGACTTGGATTGTTCCTTGAAATACCAGCTGAATAGAGCATGTCCCAAAAGCACCGACTACACAACGTTCTCCGAGATGTACTTTGATAAAGTTGCCTACAGCACATGGCATTAAATAGAAACAAAAACCAATAATTTCTTACAAAGTATTTTATCCAAGCGTTTACTGAGCAGGCATGACATATAATTTCCCCGAATATGTCTTGTCACACCGAGGAGAAAACCTAATCACACGCTGGTTGAGATGGTCTTATACAACCTGTTGACTTTTTAAAACACAGCTGAACTGCTGGTAGATATTCTTAGCCGGGCCAAGCTACAGTTTGGTTTCTATATGTTTCCAACTTGGCGAGCAAGTGGAAAGCAAGCAGGAGGCAAATTATGATTCATCGCCAACTCCAGGTACAGACTGTATGCGAATTTGCAGGTAATTGCGGACAGCAGCAAGATGAGTAATCCGGCGACTCCCCTGGATCAATACAATTACCTCTCACACAAGGGGGCAGATTGCACTGTATGAGGGAATTACGTCTTAATATTATTCTGAAGTCTAAACAAACACTGGGCGATATTTGGTTTCAGAAGGTTACGAGGGGGAATTTGCAACTAATAAGAAATAATTCATTTTAATATACCCCAAGTCTCTAGTGCAACCAATCTATAATTACATGCATACAAGTGACTGCTTATAAAAAGTATATTTACTCATCCTGCTGGACCGCATAGCATATACCGACAGAATGGTGGATGAACATTACAAAAAATTTACACATGTTTATATGAACATTTATGTACCACATGGCCAAAAGAAAACCATAGCCACCACCTGGAACAAACAGAAACAACTGGATAATTCCTGCATGGAAAATTCTCATTCATCTGATACGTTAATTCCAACTGGTCCAATGAGTTCCCTCTCCTTTCTGAAATACTAGTTGGCATCATTCTGTCTCTCGAGACAATGGAGTCTGCACCTGGATACTTACCTGTTTGTGCCTCATCGTCCTGGTGCTCAGCTATACAACCAGGCTGTCAACTTTGTCTAAGCTCCATGCACTTGACAAAGCAAGCAAGTTGTGGCGGGAGAGTACTTTACTTCCCGGGGGCTTCCCGGGTTGAGGCAGGCGGTAGCTTTCCAATGGAGTCATAGGACTCCTCCTACCATCATGAGCAATCCTTAGTGCCTAGCTCTACAGCAATTGAGAATGGGCTTATCTATGGTAAATGGGCTCCCCATGTTGAGTCTGCAGGGACACGACTTTATTATGTAGTGTAATATACATAATGAAATGTACCACTTTCTGAAACAAGCACCCAAAAAGGCTTGTCTTGTGGTCGTAAAACAAAAAAAAGTTGACTCGGATCACTGGCACACATCAAAAAAATCCAACAAACTTCTGAGGAGGTAGTAAGGACAATTAATATTGGCTTTGGTGTTTTCAAATGGGTTAAACGGGTATCTATCTTGAGAAAATTAGATATTTTAAAAGAGACTTTTATTAGCAAGAGTGCTTAGAGATTGAATTTCGGAGAAATAAAAGAAGGTTGCGGGATTTGATAAGTCAAGGTTTACCCTGTTTCAGAGCAAAGAGGGTATGATAGAGTCTTCTATTGAAACATGAGGGAATAGTCCCATCGGGGCCCGCCAAAATTGATCAGGGCTAAATTCAGCAATAGCATGAGCTCAAAGAATGAGGACAGCTGACTTCCCGAATGACCAGGTTATTTCATCAATGGACCTTTTCTCCTCCAATGTCAGGATGCATGAGCTGAAATTGAGAAAGAGTGATTCAGAGAGCATGAACACAATTTTCACACATGGATTGGCCACCATAGAGCCTGGCTCCATTGAGAATCTTCGGGATGTGCAAGGAAAGGCTTTGCAGAGTGGTGAGACTCAGCAATCATCAATGCAATGTCTTGATTAAAAATAATGGAAAGGCTTATGGCTATAAGGTTATCAAAAGAATGAAATGGCATTGTATGTCTTAGCTAAAGATGCGCCTAAAAAAGTAGTGACCTTTTTTTATGGCGTCTTCCTTTTTGTATGGTACATCTATAGATGCTTGCACAAATTGCCAGATTGATGTGGACACATGTAGATGTTATTTAGCGCCTTTAGAAATGTTCCAATTCTTTCATTTCTCAATGCTAAGAGTTTTTGTTATTAGCTTGAGCTCATTTTAATACATTTATGCTATTTATAGAAAGTCTTGGACATGTTGCAAGCAAATTAAACATTGCAAATTCAGGCCGGAAGACTTATTTGCATGAGGCGATAATTACCCCAGTGAAGAAAGCCTCATTCTTCCTTAGTCCTGATTGTTTTGCAGTTGCAAACATGTTTTAAAGGAAGCTTAATTATGGCCACATTTTTTCACATAACATTAGGCAGAAATGCTCATTCACCAGATTTCAAAGTTTCGAGAGAATTGTGGACTGTAGTTTAATTTGCAAAAAAATGTGGAAATACTGAATCAGTGAGTACTGTTTAAGACAGACACGAGAGAAGCCTGGGCTTCCCGTTTGAGGCTGTTGCCCCCTGCGAACCGGCCCCGGATGAGTGGAAGAAGACAGAACGGAACGTTTTTACCACTTAGCAGGTTATGCTCTTTACAGAAACTTACTCTAATCTTGTTCAATCTTTTTCTTTTACTTTGAATTGAGTTGAAAAAATTGGCATGTTTTTAAAATGAACTTGAAACTCCACTAGTGAACGTTCAATGGCCTGAATTTGCTGTGTTGTTTGACTGTCGATAGTAAAACGAAAAAAGCATTGCCGAGACGGAACCCTTTATTGTTGACTTTATTAAAAAGACTCAAAAGCTTCTTTCGATTTAGACTCCCACAAACACAGTGTGGAAAACCTACTATGATATAAGAGGCTCCCTTTCTATAATGCAGTTTGCAGTAGGAACTAATACCTTTTCACCATTTCCCCCACTCTAATTTTATTCTTTGCTTTCTCACGGGAAAGCAGGAGCTTGGACACCAGTTACCTCTAAATTGACTCAGTGCAGGAGTGGCTGCCTCTGTGTTTTTTGTGTCTGTGAGGTATCATTCTGTCACCACTATTGTACTGGTCCAGCCTGTGAAACTTTTTTAGAAGGATAATTTCAACGGTAACTGTGATCAGCCTTTTTTTGATTATTTGATTCAAAATCCGCTTTGTGACCTGTTTTTCCTTCATCTTTATTCAGTCTATTACCAGAGTCCCTCTGTTCGACGGCACATTTTAACACGAGGATGTGTGTGATATGCAGGATGAGACACGGTGGCACAGAAGTCTGTGGAGTCGAGACAGCTGCTCGCTTCTCACAGCTGTAATTGGTAGACCACTGCTCTAGCGTTTGACAGATTGTGGAAGATAGTTACTCCAGACATTCTGTTGAGATGTACAACTTGGGTTTGGCTGGATGTGACGTGAACACATTTTACATCACCAAATATAACATCTCTAAAAAAGTCTACAGGTGGCAGGAGTTTGAATTCTTTATAACAAAGCAGAGCCAGAGAAACAGCAATATGTATTAGTGGAGAAAAAACGATATCCAAGTCAGCGTTCGCGTTGCAAGATATTCAATTACGAAAACTAGAAAAAGATACTTAAAAACATGAATACAAATGTTTTGCTCCGTTTTGCGTAAGCAATAGGTCGAGTATTTTTGGAATGTTACTTACAAACACGGAGACTTATCTGAACCCAAATGTCTGGGGGTTTTTTTCTCAAGAAAATTGCTTCTAAAAGGTTTCTTTCTGCTATAAAACCAGTTTAATTATGATGGTGTCCTATTTGAATTTGTTATCATTAAATAAACAGTTTTTTAAAATTTCTTCTTACCCAATCTACATTATAGCCAAAATCAAGTAGTACAAAATTGTGACTTCTGATCAATTCCATAACTACATGCATGAAATAAAAGTTTTATGTGGACTGTTTTTAAAAAAAATCTGGGGAGGAATTACCTAAAGAATTTTCAAAATTGAATTTGGACATTGAGCGAAACGGTGGTGCAGAAGTTAGCACAGTGACCTCACAGCAAGATGGTTGGGGGTTCAAATCCTGAGTCGGCTGGGGCTTGGAACACTGGCTTTTCAAGGTGGAGTTCGCATATTTTCTTTGTGTATGAGTTTTGGGAACGCCGGTTTTCTCCAACCCTCCAAAAACATGACGATTAGGTTGAATGGTCACTGTGAAATTGGCCGTAACAATGAGTGTCTTGGTCACTTTGAACTAACAGGATCTCAGAAAAACCTCGCAACTTCAAGGAAGTTGTTCATTTTATGAATGATCTCGTTCGAATGACCTGGTCATAGACGCTTCAGGTCGTTTTGCCCAATAACTACTGCGACCGCTTTCGTCCGCAACACCATGTCAAAAGCTAATCCTTGAGTGGTAACCACTTGTAATATTAGTTTCTACGGAAAACTCTTTCGGTATTTGATATGTTGTACTTCAAGATTGTAAAGACATTTGAAGACATTTGAAGAACATTGTCAAATTAAAATCTATGTACAGACGGCTGACAAGTTATACCAGCTCAGAGGATGAATGCTTCACAAAACTTACGTAGATTAGATTTCATTCATAAAGTTAGATAAGAAAAAAATGAATGCTGGCAACTTTGTCAACTAAGAAAAAAGAGCTTTTTTTCTTAGTATAGTATAGTTAGAATTTGGACTTGGAAATATTGTTTCAGTTCTTCTTATTTCTGGTGTCATGTCACCTGAATACTTTACCATAAAAAAGATAAAATGGTATAAATTAGGTAGAAAGGGGTCAGAAGGACACAAAATAACAAAGGGGCCAACTGGGGGTAACATAAAATGGTATTTTAATAGTTTCTTACACATTTTACCGTTTTAGGTGGAGTATATCATTTACCTTTGGCCTATTAATCTTGTAAAACAAGACTAAAACGACGTCACATTATTGTCTTGTTCTTATGTAAAAGATAAGGTCATTGAAATCGGTGTGAAGGCTCAGTGGAGTTCATTTAATGCCCTGCAGTAGAGCTTGACCCTTTGGCTGACATTGTAAATTCACGCTTTGGGGATAGGGGGTTTTATTCACCCTACCGGAGAATCCTGAAGCTGGGTTTTATAGGGAAACTAATCATTGACTGAGAAGAAGACTTTCTCATGTTAAATGTATTTAACCCTTTGCCCCGATTTCCATTCCAGGGTAAAGATATCCAGTAGATGACATATATACGTATATCCACACAAATGTGATGTATGCTCATCTATATCCAGAGTTGTGCATAAGCGGTGTGCAAGGGGGCATGCGTTCTCAAAATGCATGTTGAGCTGCAAATCAAACGTTGCGAAGCACTTTTGCGCGACAAGATGTCAAGCTGAATGAGTAAAATATATTAATATATATAGTATATCGTTAAATGTAATGTTAAATTTTTATCTATAAACAGATAATTAATTCATCTTCTGAACCGCTTATTCATAATTGGGTTTTGGGGTGGGGCTAATTTAAGGCGAGACACAGTATGCACCTTGGAAAGGTTGCAGGATAAAAACCCGAAAAGGTTGCCAATCTGGGCAACCCATCCAGGGTGTACCATGCCCCCGCCTTGAATCTGACAGGATAGGCTCCAGTACTTCAAAAGATGAATTAATTTTTCTTGAACAGATTTTTTTTTTGTAAAAAAAGACTTTTCCGTTCCGTCATCTTCCGGTTGTTCCGGGGTCGGGTCACGGGGGCAACAGCCTCAAACGGGTAGCCCAGGCCTCTCTGCATCCTCCAGCTCACTCGGAAGGATCCCAAGTCGTTACCCTGCCAAGCTGTGAGACATAGCCTCTCCAGCGGGTCCAGGGTCTGCCCCTTGGTCTCCTCCCGGTAGGACGTGCCCAAAACACCTCGCCTTGAAAAAAGACCTAATAATGCTATTTTTTTTCTAAGACACCAAAAAAAAAAAAAAAGTGCTGTTTAACTGATGCAGGTGAATAATTATGCTTTTTATGACAGAGAACACGGCGTTCAATGATAAAAACAATTTAGTCACGCTGGAGGTTTGCATGTTTAGAAGACAAACTTAAGTTAGAAAAAAATTAAATCGTGACATGTAGTCAAGATTTCGTTCATGTAAAACTTTTGGTTTTTAGAACACCAGCTTGTTTTAAACAATTCTATTTGCTTTACTTCTATTTTGGTCATTGTTGGGACAGGTTTTTTTTTCCTATGAAAATTGAATGTACATGTAATTTGAAAGACTAATACAGGAATAACAATTTTGGGATGGGTAGCGGAAAACAAATAGTCTGATGAATTTGCGAATAGATACAGTCGTATAGACATTGTTCGCAATTATTATCAAAACATATTGCCAACAATACCAATTCCTACAGAATACAAGACGGTATTCTTCTTTATTTTTCCCAGATTGTCCTGGGTCTGGACAAACTACTGCCTTTCCAATTCAACAGAATTAGGTGAAATTGTTTATTTAAATAAAATATCCAAATCCACTGCCTCATGCCTCTGATTGACAGCGATAAACATCCCAGATGTTTACTTGCCAACAAAGAATTCATCACATCAGACCATAGCCAACAAATAGAATAACCAGTTTAATGCATAAGTAATGAATCATGTCCAAATAGCACAAACACCCCATAATAAAGAGGTGGCTGATGCAACACCTGTGCACCTCGATTGATTGTACTATGCTTGAAATAAATCTTTTATCAAATTGTAAATATAAGTGTGATGCATTTGCATATTTGATATGTTCAATTTGTTGCAAAAAAATGTATGAGTTTTTACTTCTGTCACTGATGAAATGAAGAAAGATCTGCCAAACGCCTGATTTTTTCCACTGCTTGGTCTTGGTTGATTATAAAGGATGGTTATGATTCTAATCGGTCAGCTGGCATGTTTTTGAGTCTTGGCACACTGGAAGAACAGCTGAAAAACTCACAAAGGAGGCAGTCTATTTACATAATTATAAACCTGAATTATGGCTGTATTAAGAGAATGAAAATATGGAGGCTAACACCTTTTCAATGGGGATTACTTTCTGTTAGATTTACCGTGTTAGAATAATAATAAAAACAGATTTAAAATCTTAAATGAACTTTTATGGAGGGTATTTATGGTAGAAACATACTTGATTGAAGAGTGGAAAAACGCACAGATTGTAAAGGAAACAAAAACAGAGATAGTAACTCATGCAAACATTTTGAGACCTTTTCATTTTAATGTTTTCTTCATGATCTTTCTTCATTGTCTTGTCTTTTTGTCTGTTCCCCAGATGGAACGCCACATTAACACCAACCCATATGATTTAACACTCAAAAAAGAAATACAAAACATCAGTAACAATTAAGAACTCTCTTGTTGCTATGACACAATTTTAAAAATTTGACTTATAAAACATCTGCCAATCCAGGGTAATGGTCCCTCTTTGCAAGAAAGGGGACCGCAAGGTGTGCTCCAACTACAGAGGGATCACAGTCCTCAGTGAGGAGTTGGACTCCGCCAAGGCTGCCCTTAGTCACCAATCCTGTTCATCACCTTTATGGACAGAATATCTAGTCGCAGCTGAGGCGTTGGAGGGTTCCGGTTGTCCTCGTGACCCGGCCCCGGATGAGCGGAAATGACGGAACGGAACTTTTAAAACATCAATGAAAGAGAAGCAGCAAATGTAAAGCATGGGAACTTTTAAAACTTAACTGGGTCAGCAAGTCGTTATTAATGTTGAGCAAGTTATTCTAAATCTGTTGTAGATTATAAGTTAGCAGTTTTTAGTAATAAAAAAGTAACACCTTTGTATCAAATTACCACTACTTGGAAAAGAAAGAAGAAGGAAGGAAAGAAAATGTACATTATTCATCCCTCAACGGGTAAATTTGTGTACTGCATTACACAGAAGTTCTATACATATTACCAAAGTATTTTATGTACTGCCACCATGGTGCTAATGGTGGGAGAAATGGGGATTTAGGTGTTTTCCCCAAGAACATCTAGACATGAGCTCAGAGGGATTCGATCCCGCGAACGGTCGGAGAACTTCCAGTCCAAGGGCAAAATTTCTACCACTGTCCTATCACCTCCTTGTCGGTTCAACTCAGCTAGTTGAAACTTTTTTTGCTAATCAAACATTTGTCATATAACGGTATTGTACGACATATCTATTTATAACCAATTTGTCCAAATATGACTGCTATGTCACAGTTTACTTATACTTCCAGGTCACTAGAGGGCGCTAGCTGTAGAGTTGTTTAAAACCAGCAGGAAGGACACCTGTTTTTGCAGTGAAGAAATGAAGCAATGCTGTGTGTTTGTTTTAAACCATATGGACCCCTCTACTCGTTTCTAGCCTTTTAAGTGGCAACATAAGTATGTTTATGAGAAATTTTGCCATCTTTTTTGGTGAATATTTCTGTACAATAAGGGTTTTTTGAAGGGTCAATTTGGGATTTTGTTGGACCTTTTGTGGAAGCCATTTTTCTGCATGTCATGATTACTTTGAACAGGGGTGTATGTTTTATGAGAATTTTACTTTTGTTTTGTTGCTTACTGAATGCCTGACGACACCCGTCTGTACCTTGGAAGGAGTGGTGCAGGAAAGAATTTAGCAGGCTATGAAGCTCAATTAGGGCAAGGGGTCATGTTGAGCATAGCAAAACAGTGACACCATACAACTTTAATCAAGGAATTCTAACATTTATAAAGAGAAGATTATGTTAAGCGCACTTTAGGATTTTATATCCAACCATCATGGAAACACAATAAAAATAACAATTTTAATGCTTTAAAATAGTTATTTATTAGTTCCTAACTTGATATTAAGCGTCAAATAAACCACCAGTAATTAATATTGTTCATCTTTACTGGATTAATTGAAAACTCCAGTTTTTAGACAATGAACAATCCCAAGCTCTTTTGGCGTTTATTATGCGCGATGGTCTGGAAAAGAAAAGTTTTCTTGTTCTTCTTAACTACAAACTCCGATTATCGTAACAATCTTTCGAATTCCATCAACATAGACTATTTTTTCTTGTAATAATCACGCAGCTAGAGGCTATAGACAAAATGTTCAGCCAGCCTGAGTAAAATTAAAAGCTTTTATTCTTTGCAATAATAAAAAAACTAAGAACTCAAAAAAGAATTCAAATCCGAACACCTTCTTTCTGAGTAGAAGAAAAGAACTTCATCAACTGTTTTACTTGCCACACATTTCAACTCTCTTCAAAAGAAACTTGACTCCTAAACCAGCTTTCTGATGAGAACATTGGAAAAGGGGGAAGAGTTACCCACACAGGCCACCAGACAATGAGATTATCCAAACGCAATTAAACTTGGGGCCTCGTCTAGCGAAGTCTGCACCACATCCCTTTTCATCTTTACCTTTCCTTCCCCTCCTCAGAACCTCATTGTTGTGTGATTAACTCCCAAGCACCAGCGGGGGAGTCTACATTCCCATTACCCAGATCTGTGGTGGGGACAAAACATTTGCTAATCGCCAATCACAACCAGGAGTTAGGCTCCCAAGTCTTTGCCAGCTTTCTAATGCGACTGATGTGCCGCCAGCTTCTACAGAGACTCTGTTCTCTTTTCTGTTAAAGCTGCACTCAGCACTACATAAGGGGTGCTCGAACACAATGTTCATGTTGCTTTGGTTCTCTCATCCATACCAGCCTCATTTTTACACCTTTCACATGGGAAGTTTGCCTTGTTTGTTAGATATTAATTATTCCAAGCACTAGATCGATATCTGTAACGGCTTGAATACTCAAACGGTCATCCTTAAGCATGCAGTTCTAGAAAGTCTCTATTTCAAAACTCAGACATGTTCAATGCATGTTGCGGTACACAGCTGGGCCTTTTTTAACTACCCTATGATTCTTTTTCCCCATTATACATTATCTGGACACTTTTACCATGGACTTTATCAAACTCAAACCTCTTCAAAAGGTTTTTAGAACAAAGTAGACTCATCACAAAATTTTGGTACATTTTTTTTTTCTATCTTAAATTTAAAAGCAATTGACCCCAATGCACATGCTTGAGTGTGCAAAGACTGGCTAACATCCTCATTTAACAATTTTCCAAACTTTACATTGGTCAACTTGAGTTTTTTTTTTTTTCTGTACAAAACCAGCCAATATTTTATTTAGTTGTCTAAAGTAATTGACGTGATAAAAAGAAATAATATTATTAAAAAAAAAAAAAAGGATTGGAGAATAATCCATTTCACCCTTTAATGAGCAAAACTTTTTCACTTTTCTTACTTGGACGGGCGCACACGCTATCAAAAAAATAGGAAACCGGAAGTGACCAACTTCTGGGACAACTTCACTTCCGGAAGCGAACATGGAAGGGTTGATGAAGAATGATAAATTGATTTTTCGATTATACTTCCTTCTCTTTTCTAAGTCAGATCAGTTAATTTTTCTCATTCAAGGACATTTAACGTTCTAAATAAACTAAATAAGCAAGTTTAGAACACATTGAAGAACACATTGAAGAAGTTGAAGAGTTTTCTCATTTACAAAAGTTGTGTTAATGAAGAAAAACACTGCAGACTTTGATGACAGATTTAGACATTAGACATTTAATTTTGTGGCAGAACTATCACATGCAAGAAGAGTCCAAACTAAATAAAAGTTTACAGTTTACCTTTCCTTCCTTTTTTTTTTTTGGTGTGTAACACAACCTTGAATAAAAAAAATAAATCACAGCACATTTTAGACAAAAAATGTAATTTATTCTTAATTTTAACTAAAAGGGCAAATTGAATATTATATTTTTTAATTTAAAGATGTTCCGTTCCGTCATCTTCCGCTTGTTCCGGCGTCGGGTCGTGGGGGCAACAGCCTCAAACGGGCAGCCCCGGCCTCTCTCTCCTCAGCTGCATCCTCTAGCTCACCTGGAAGGATCTCAAGTCGTTCCCCGGCCAGCTGTGAGACATAGTCCTTCCAGTGGGTCCGGGGTCTGCCTCTTGGTGTCCTCCCGGTGGGACGTGCCCAAAACACCTCGCCCGCGAGGCGCTCGGGGGGCATCCTGACCAGATGCCCAAACCACCCCATCTGGCTCCTCTTGACCTGAAGGAGGAGCGGCTCGACACCGAGCTCCTCCCGGATGGCAGAGCTCCTCACCCGATCTCTGAGTGAGAGCCCAGCCACCCTGCGGGGGAAGCTCATTTTGGCCGCTTGTACCCGCAATCTCATTCTTTCGGTCACCACCCACAGCTGGTGACCATAGGTAAGGGTTGGAATGTAGATCGACTTGTAAATCGAGAGCTTTCCTTTTCGGCTCAGCTCTCTCTTTACCACGACGGACCGATGCAGTGTCCTAGTTATTGCTGACGCCGCACTGATCCGCCTGTCGAACTCCCGCTCCATCTTCCCCCACTCGTGAACAAGACCCCGAAATACTTAAACTCCTCCACTTGGGGCAGGACCCTGTCCCTGACCCGCAGGGAGCATTCCACCCTTTTCCGGGCGAGGACCATGGTCTCGGTTTTTGAGGCGCTAATTCCCATTTAATTCAAAGATGTACAAATAATATTCCATCCAACTGAAGAAACAGTGATTTGCACATCTTTCACTCATTTACCAACATCACCAAATGTCTCCTACGTTGGTATCGTCACAGTGCAAACTTTTGTGTAGCAAACAAGCATCTTAATTATGATAAACTGAGTTGTTTACTACCTCAATGAGTTCTAAAAAGAAGTTTCAGAATTTTGTTATTGGACGTCATGCCTTACGTGATAAATCTTAATATCTACAATCCCTCCAAGTGAGAACTGATGTAACTAATCAGCTTAACTTCACTTTCACTAAAATAATTGGCTAATAATTTCGCTGCGCCTCAGATAATACCACTGTGTTCAGAGTGTGTTTTAACACATTTTAGAATGTATTTGCTAATCCAAGTAGCAGGGTAATGAGACTTTTAAACTACGTCAATTCAGCTTGAGCATTCTTAATTATGAAATGTAATGAAAAACGTAATTGATGAATTGACTAGTCGCTCAGTAATGAATCACTTTCCATGCGCATTTAAAGCCGTTTCTGCCTTGACTTTGAATAAACCTTAATTATCGACATTAGTGGAAGTCAATGCCTTAATATTTAATAAATCCTGGATAATCCCATAGCAATCAATTTAGATCAAAATCGCTTTCCACCAAAGGTAGAAAAATGCTATGCAAACTCATCTGCTGTACCCCATAATGATGCCTATTTATATGCAGGAGCTTTGTCAAACTGCACGGTGGGTAATTACTTTATTTACTTCTAATCATGTCAATGAACCATTGTGCAAGGGTTAGATTGGCTCAGCTCATTGTAATTATTTTTTTTCTCCTCATTATCATATTAGAACTTCATCTAGGGAAGTTCCAGTTTGAAGAGAGTATTGACCAGTCATTGTTGAGGCGAGAGACTTGAATTGACTGGAATGACTGGTTTTTATGTAATCAACCCTTGTCCAAAACATAATACATCCTCAAATGGATTTTTTTGTTCTTTGAGTCCATCCTAAATAGTTTTATCTGAGGATGTTTTTTCATCCAGGACTTCTGTCTTTGTTTCAATTGATAAGGACTTTTCTGATTTAGATTGATTTTGAATTAAACAAATGGTTATTTTGTGGTGCAACACCCTCTTCCTCCTTCTATCACACTTGATGAAATTGGAGAACACTTCTCAAAGTATCTCTATGTCAAAGAAAGGTCTCACGCACTCATGAACGAGAAACATACTGTATGTACATGAACTCCAAGCTAGAGATTCACAGACCGATTGGTGCAGCGTTCAAAAAATTAGATCGCTACATCAGAAAGAGTTTAGCCCTAAACGCGAAGCTCTATATCTAGCATTTCATTTATGGTCAATAACTACAGTATGTGTAGGACTCCATAACATTGGAGTGCAAAATGGAAAGAAGAAGAGCCCGATTCAATAATGAGTTGGCCGATTACATTGCTAACCTTAGCTATTTGTCAAATCTCTCGTAAATTGGTGAAATGTTGTCGATTGGTGCAGATGATTTTCTTTTTTGAAGCCCATCTGCTAAACACTCAAATTTAGAAAGTTTTCAGTGCACTACAGGCAACGTTGACTCTGCTCTGACCTGGAGTCAACATTCAAGCACAAACAGCCTTTTTTTCCCACCCTGATTGTTATTGTTTGTGTTATACTATCAGCGTATCGATTTTGATGTTAACGCATAAATAATAATGATTTCTTTTTTTGATTAACAATTTTGGGAACTGTTTGAAGTCGGCCTTAATTGGACAATCTAAATTGGTCTCTAAAAATCGTATTGAATTGGGCATTAGTAGGAATGTCTAATGTACTACAGTGTTTGAAACACCTATACCGATAACTTAGTATTGCCGCTGAAGAACAGTCATTTATAGAAAAAGCATGAATGGAATAAAACGCTAACACTGTTCTTTCAGTCTAACAGAAAATATGGTTTTGCTATCTTGTGATTTAGATAGCAATAAAAAGACTTTCTGGTGACTGATGTTCGGAGACGGGATTTCGTCACCTGAGAACTGGTTACATCTGTAATGTCAGTGACTGATGCTGGTCGTGTTTAATAAGGTTAACCGCACTGCCAGAAAGTGGTTAATTTATGTGCCAGTGATTAATTTGTTTGTGTCTGCAATGATAAGTAGATTAGGTAAAAGTCATTTAATATTTCCTTAATCATAAAGAGCTGAATGACTTGTTTGGCAGCAAACAGAAAATAAAAAAAAGGATAAATTAATTAGTTTACCCGTACAGATTTAAAAAATGAGTCTTTTCTGGATTTATTTATTTATGCATCATAAAACCATAACAGTGGAGTTGAGTCCTATTGAGGATTTACGTCGGAGTTAAATGCTATTTACATTTTTTTTATGTTTTTAAAATAAAGTTTTATAGGATGGAGATTGTCTCGTTAAATCGTCTACCACCGTAGCTTGACAACTTCTACCCAAGTCTCTTCAAATGGTATAGATTCACATCAAAAGGTGGGGTAATCAATCGACAAAGAATACTACAAGTTGGAATTTAGAGTAATCATATTTACTGCCATGTTCGACTGCAATGTTTTCGATTTATCTCCGTCACGAAGTTTGCAGTTTACTATGTACAATATCAACTTACTCGTTTTTAATCATTGAGCAATTTTGGTGAGAATGACAGTATGACCCTGTGATAAATCTATATTTGAAGGACTCATAGGTGTCGTCCAATTTTCCCGAATCTGCTCCCATCTTTCTCAAATTGCCAGAGAAGTGACATTCTACGTCCTAGAGCTAGCTTATGCAGCCGAGGATCTGACTACCAGGGACCCCGTCATTGGCCGCCACCCATCTCCTTCACCCGACCCCTATCCCTCCTGCAGGTGTTGAGTCCACTGGAAGGGTGGCTCATGTCCCCTGTTCAAGCTGAGCTCAATCGCGCCCAATGGGTAAAAGCCTGGCCACTAGGTGCTCGCTCACGTACCCCACCCTCGGTCCTGGCTTCAAGAGGGAGCCCCGGTGACCCGCATCCGTGTGACCCTACCTGGGGCATTAAGCCCCGGACAACATTGCTCCTGGGAACAGTGGGGCACGCAAACCCCTCCACCATGATAAGGTGGCGACTCAGGACAAGCCTTGAAACGTCTTCTAGTGCAATAGTGATAATTTCATTTAAAGTGACAAACACGTTTTCTTTGTTTTTTTTTTTTTATTTTAAAAACATTGTATTAATTAAAAAATTATACCTAAAGACAGTGCCGTGATAAGTGTGATTTTGTGTGTGTTAGTTGTAAAGTTTTAAACATTAAAATGAGAAAATCTCACTATCTGGCACTGCTCACCTTGTATGGACCTCCGGAGCTGCACCTTCCCCTGTTGCTAGGAGATCTGTGACTCACATGCAGGCCTCCTGTTGGTGCTTTGAAAATTTACTTGGCTTTGATTAAACTCCTATAGTTTTTTTTTTTTTTTTTCTCTTACCGAAACGAACACACCAGTGTGCCACCAGAGGAGTAAAATATATGCAGTGTGTGCATCGGTAATGAAAATGCATTTGTTCTGCCAAACCATCAGACATGTGATTAAGTCCAGATTATGTAAAAAGAAAAGAGAGAAACTGGTGCATAACCAGTATAGTGGAAGTTAAATAAATGGAATATTAACCTGGAACCAATTAGGCTTCTCACCATGACTGTCTTCCCTCCAGGGGTCTTTGTGCAATAACTTCCTAATCGCTTTGCCCTGGTCTTCTTTTTTTTTAATCTATCTTTTTATCTCTATTTTGCAATGTTAATGCTAATATGCTGGAATTGCAGTTGATTAATGGCTGGCTTTAATCAAGGCTTGAAATCATCAACGCTTGAGCCAAAACTTAGTATAATTAATAATAAAAAAAAAAACACCACAATGAAATGTGCAATCTTTATACAGATGCACTTTGCTGTATAAAGAACAACCAAATCCTTTACAAGGAAATCAGTGGTCTGTTTTTACTTTAAAACTGACTGTGAAATCCGAATTTAAAAGAAACGATGTGTAGGAGCTGATATGAAAACCCAGTGGAGCCATTATTTGAGGAGACCAAGATAAGCAAAGTTTCTAATTCTTGAGCAAGTGGAATCCCTGGCTATCAGATCCAATGAAAGAAGACAGTAGGAAGAAGCAGTTAAGCTTCATGTCATAATCCGTCCCATCTCAAAGCCAAAGTGTAATTTTTCTTTTTTCCTCACTCTCCTGGAATTTCCTCTCAGAAATTACCATTTACCAATTACACGGTGTCAGGAGTGATTCATATCTATTTAATGAGAAATGACAGTAGATAGAAGAGAGCCACCTCAGGTTTGATTTCATTCTCAGTGGGATGGGATGATCTGTTGACAGAACTACCCAGCAGACAGAAACAGTGGGAGAGGAAGCCTTCAGAAGTTTTTCAGTCATGTCTTCAGCGAATACAACAGGGAGTAAAAGGGCACCTGAGGAAGGTGGAATAAAGCTTTCAGTGAATTATGCCTAACCTTGACAGTGTGGAACTGCAGGAAAGATAGATATAGAAACTGAGTTGCTCAAATTTACCTCAAGTTTTCCGATCATAAGTGGGTTTCGACACAAAAAAGCTCATAAAAATAAAAAAATGCCTAAGATATTCGTTGTTTTTTTTGTTTCTCCGTTGCTTGTTAGAGTTGACATTGTTTAGAACGCTTCATAAAGTGACTTTAAACTCAAGCAGTACTTTTTTAAGAAGCAACATTTATAACAAGACCTTGCACACAAATAAAACTATAGGAGGATTCTTTAAAGCACAATTTAATTTTGTGATTATACTGTCATGAAGAATCACATGAACTGTACTGAAGAAAATCAGCATATCAACTCTTTGTTAAGATTGGAAAAAACATTCAGACCTGCCTTGGTCTTTTCTGGCTTCTTCTTTGTTTGAGTCGCCAACAAATACAAAATATTTTCTTGTCACCAAAACCAGGAAGTTCGAGTGATTCATCGTAGAAAATGCTTTAAAGTTGTCTTCTGGACAAAGAATTTTCTCATTGAGACAGTTCGACCTTCATCTAGAAATAATTTTCTATTTTATGAAATGGTCAGAGAATTGGTTCCATGTATACTGACTTCAAAATTCTGTAAGGAGGGCTAACCCAAACAAGCCTGTATCCAACTGTGGTTTACTAGCCTTTAGAGGCTAACATCTAAAGTAGTCTACGGTTTGGCCATGGCCATACCAGCCTGTAAATGCCTGATCCCATCAGACCTTTCTGGGCAAGACAATTCACCCACATTGACCAGTTTGAATGTTGTGTGTGATTGGTTGGAAATAGTCGGAGGTGCCGATGGCACAGGAAATAGCAGCCTCCCTTTTATCAGTTTGCCCCAAGGCAGCAATGGCTACAACAGTAGCTTACGGTTGTAGTATGGACAGAATGAAAAATGCATATTTGTGAAGCGTCTTTGAGCGTCCTGGAAAAGTGCTATACAAGCAATATTATAGCTCTTCACTGTACTAAAATGATTGGCTGAAATTTTCAATGCCTTTCAGAATCCAGAGTCTTCCAGACCAGGCAGATAGCAGTAATATTGCAACAAAAGAATAAAGAATTTATAAACATGAAGAATTTTCCAACGTAATGAGTATATGTTAGATTGCAATAGTGCACCTCGCCTTGCTCATGCTGAATAGCAAGAGTAGGCACTAACATATTCCCTATAACAAAACTTTGAAAACCTAGAAATTCAACTATGAGTCAAGAGTTAAATATGGGGTCTGATTCATTGTGAGTCTACCATCAGTTTTAAAAAGCCAGTGGTGAAATGTGTCTATAACCATTGGGCAATTTGCAACTTTTGCAAACTGTTTAGGCAAGTGCAATCTGCTGTGGATATACTCGAATCAGATGACTATCATACAAGTGAGTAGTGCTCATTTGCCAAGATGCCTTTTCAGGCCTCCACAATGACTTAGCAAATAATTTAGAAAAAGAACTTAGATGCTGGATATTGATCAAGTTTAGTAAAAACTGTGCTCATACTTTAATGTGACAAAAACGAATATTCTGATATCAATTCATCAAAGCATGTGCGCCCACACGGAGTCAAAAAAGGAAAAAACTTTTTTGCTCGTTAAAGGGTTAAATGGATTCCTCTTGTTTTTGTAGCAACAAAATATTAGGTGACATGGACGCTTTGGGCATTTTTGCCCGACATATAGAATGTTTTGTCTTTAAATTCCTTCATTCAAAGACTATTTAGAAAGCAGCAAACTTCGAGCTAGAACTTCTTTAAAAAGTAAAGAAAGAAAAATTGTTGACATGGCTTTTCAGTACCCAAAAACATGGCTACACAACAATCTGTGAAGTCTCCCAGAAAAATACTGTTGCTCTCACATAATCAGAAAGTTAGCAATCACATAGCATTAACATACAGATGTTTGATGGCTGATAGCAGGAGTTTAACCCTGATTATGGGGGCTGACCCAGCTGACTTATCTTTAAATTGCCCAACAATACAACCTTGTTTCCAGCCCCAGCCAGGGGTGAAAGCGGCAGGAGGGGTGGAAGGTCGTGAACAAAGACCTTCACATAATAGAAAACCTTGCAAAAACATCAGTCCACACCGTTTGCCCCCTGCATAGCAGTACCTGAACACTTTACAGGAACCTGGGACTTATGTTTACGAATGTCAGAGTGTAAATTTAAACCAATTTTCTGAACCTCGACTCCTGTCGTGTGGCCTGGCCTTGACTCTTGATTGCTGCAATCAGCTTTTTTTTTTTTTTTCTCTAAGGTTTGTTCGGACACACAGCTTGCACACTCACACTATGATCGCAGAAACCGACTGTGGTCTGAAAATGTTCCAACAAGCGTCATGGCTGAGAGCAAAGATAAAGATAGGAAGATGATAACACATGTTTGCATCACAAGGTATCATCCTTAAAACCCTGTATGGTGTGTGCTGCATTTTGAGACTGTGTAACTCTTCTGTGAACTAAGCTTAAAATCTTTTCTGCAAAAAAAAGATTTCGCTTCGAGGCACTTTGGAAGACCTCCCATTTAATTCCGCGCAATGCCTGCAACCTCAAACAGATGAAGCGATTATCTGGTAAAATAACCATTTGTAGAAATTTTATGTAAGAAAACTAAGCATTTGTGTGCGTAATGCGACAGTTTAGATTTTCCTTAATTCCTCATAATTCCTCTTAGTTTTTTTTATTTTAGATAAATTGGATACATAAAAACATAAAGGCATTGAATTCTATACAACGTACAAAAAGCATAATCCCTTCCATCCAGGAATAAGAGATAAAACTTTTCTTTGTGTACTGAGGTTAGGTTTAAAGCTGTACACAAATTCATGAAAGAGAAAAAAAAAGTACATAAAAAGATGGGCTGCAGAAAGTTTCCAGAATGACAGATTTTCTGTGGATCAGAGCGTATTTATTGGCTGAAAACACTTTGCATGGCTAGCCAAGAGTGTATATCAGCATGGCATCGCTGATTCTTGTCTTGATGTTGTGATTTTTAGCAGTGGCAGAGATCTTAGCCCCCATCCTGCATTCATCACCATGACAACCGTGACTTTTTTTATATAAAGCATTCATTGAACCATAGCACAGAACTTTAAGCTGAGGATATCCATCAATCAACAATTGGGCAAAAATTTTGCAAATTTCCTCTTGGATACCAAAATTATTCATTTTCATCCACAATACAAACTCACTGGTTTGATTACACTGCCTGATATCAAATACAAAACTTTCACCACATAATAGTCATTTCTTTTGGGGAAAGATATCTCAATGGCTAAAGCAACTATCCTAGTTCATCCAGTTTGCTTCAGGCCAGGAGCCTCAGCCAAGAGACACCATAATCTACGTGGCCGGAGCCTTCGACCTCTTTCACATTGGCCATGTTGACGTCCTGGAAGTGGTGCACAAGCTTGAGGAGAAGCCATACATAATAGTAGACTTACACAGGTGAATCGCTACAAAGAGAAAAACTACCCCATTATGAACATTCATGAGAGAACCCTCAGCGTCCTGGCTTGTCGACATGTGTCCGAGGTTGTGATTGGTGCACCGTTCGCAGTAACTAAAGACTTAATTGACTTAATTTGAAGGTGGATCTGGTCTGCCATGGGAAGACAGAAATCTATCCTGACAAGGACGGATCGGACCCATACCTTGAACCAAGGAGAAAAGGAATTCTTCGTATGGTCGATAGCGGCAACAGCCTCACCACAGACGCTATTGTGCGGAGGATAATCAAAAACAGGTTGCTGTTTGAGGCGAGGAACCAGAAAAAGGAGGCCAAAGAGATTGCTGTAATCCAGGCCATGAAGCGACAAGAAGAAGATAAAACTAAAGAAAGAGTCAAAACGGTGCTGTAGGCTGTCGACTTTACACCAACAAACTAAAACAACTACTATAACTGGATGGGGTTACCAGTTAATTTTTCAAATCTTGAATAGATCAATGAAGCGAGGGGAGAGCTTAATAAACTCTGTACAAAGCTCGTGTTTAAAAATGAAATAGTGTTGAAGACGAACATAATCTTCCAACAAGAGAGATGAGCTGAGTCTTTTGTTAGAACAACTTAGAAGAACATGGGACAGTTTTAATCTTATGAGTGTTGAAAGGCATGCGCTTCGAAGGGTAACCTAAAATACTCGTGTCCTCCATTATCTGCGTCAATAAACAGTCATCCCACGCTATGACACAATTTACTTATCCCGATTTTGCTCCATCACAGATTCTGATTGCCTAAAAAGTTACTCCACTTCTTCTCTACCCGTGCATCAATAACGTCACAGTCAAATATGTATATGTGCGTAAAACAGTTTGCCAAATTTACATTACAAACATGCAAATTCTCTTGAAATTTCGACTTTCTCTAAAACCCATAATTTAAAAAAAAACGCTCTGGACCAACAAAAGCATTTTGCATCTGGGCCCAAGTCAGTGAGAGATGCTTTCTATCGCAGATAAAGATAAACTTCTTGACATGCTAAGAGAAGGTCAAAGCTATGCAGGTCGGCATTACGGAATCAATTAATCTTTTGTTCGTTCTATAACAATTGTGCCAATCTCGCAGTTATGATAAAATTGTTATTTGACAGTACAGTAATTATTTGTTGAAAAAAAACTTCTTAAATATCATTTCAACATATAATTGAGTATTTAATTGTATAATCATTTACAAAAAAAGGTTTCTGCTTCACGGATTTTGCGTATCACGAATTCTTTTTGGATCACAACCTCTGCAAAAAAACAAGGGTATACTGTAGACCAAATGATTGTTTGTTTATCATCTTATTTGATAGGTTTGATCAAATGGGAACCTGCTTTGTGTTCTCCATTAAGTGCGATTTATATAGAACAAATGAAGATTTTTATCCAATGAATGATTTTGGTCAAATTTGCACCCATTTTGTGTTCTCTATATGTGCAGGATACAGCAGATAGATTAGATGGAAGAAACTGACTTGCTGTGGCGAACCCCTGATGGGAAATGCCGAAAGAAGAAGAAAATATGTGCAGGTATTTGCGTCTCGCCAGGAAAAACAAAAATTCGTGGATTGGTGGCGTCCTTTGTTAGGACTGCTGTGTTATCAAAAATACTGGAGCTGAATTGAGCTGAGTTCTCCGATGTAGGCGCTTTGTAGAAAAAAATCTCATCAATTGTCCCAATTCTTTTTGAAGATTTGGGAAATTTAGTGAGCAGCTATGCATCGTTTAAGCTGTCAAGCCAAAGGACAGTCTTGCTTTATCATTGAATTGACAATAGTTAGGTACACGTCATCTAAACCACATTTTCTCTGTTTTCAAAGTTTTCATCTGTGTAGATCCAGGGGAAGAAGGAGATCAAGATGCTGGTCAATGATCACGAAAATACAAATTTGTGCATGGAAGTGGAAAAACAAACTTATCAATAAAAAAACCAAAAGGTTTCAACTTGGAAGTCGATGAAACTAATTCATTAAATAACAAAAAATGTCCACATGGAAGTGGAGATTAATCAGATAGAACAAGACAAACTCAGGAGTACTGGGGCTAAAGGGTTCCAAAAACAACAGTCAACAGTTCGTTGGAATAGTGATAGTATCAACACAACAATCATTGCTGAAGAGCTGACAAAGTTTTCTTTCTTTTTCTTTTCTTCTTCTCCTGTAGTCCAAGAGAGAACTGACAGTCTAGAGCTGAGCCTTGGTCTTATATACTAAAGTGGCAAGTGGATGACCCCATCAGGCCAGTCCTCCAATCAGCAGCCACCAAGGTCCAGCAGCTGAGACTAATTAAAGAAACTGAAAAACAGAGTGTCACACTGCATGTTCCCCTTTTGCATCACATAAATAACATATCCTTGCCAGAAACTAAATGCAGAAATAAATGATCCAATAGTGAGTTGAAATCTGTTTGCTTGGGATACCAACTTTTGAAACTTTTCTTCCTATATTGAAACATTCAGACTCATTCATTTTAAAGTGTTTTACTATATTGTCCCAGCTTTGCTCCATAACAGGTAACAGCTCCACAAGTCCCAAAACACAAATAAAAAATAACCACAAGTCAAAACTTTCTATTTACTTCATTTCCAGCTAGCCACAAATGCTGCATGGCCATTGCTGCCACAAAAATGGACTATTATAAGTGACTAAGAGAAAACGTCAACCCTGACAAAAAAACCAACTCAGCTTGAGAACTGCTCTTTGCTGACAGGTACAGTTGACTTAGGTTAAGCAAAACAAATAAAAATAGAAAGATGGCAGCTTATCAGCATCTAGCCACAGGAGTTATACTCAACACAAAACACTCAAATTTAAAGCAGTGCCATTTAAAAAAGAAACAATGTGTTGGTATTTTAACTAGTGCTCCTTGGTAAATAGACTATTTCCAATAAAGTTGTGCAGTAAGTGTAAACCAAAAACTGTTATTTTCAGTTTAAGTTGTGTAGCTGGTTGGTCCGTCATTTCAAAACCCACCCACAATATGCTGCAATATTGTGTACATCACTCAACCAGGAAAGAGATAGAAACACTATTTATATCTAATGTGGTGGCAATTGATGGCAAGCTGAAAATAACAATCAAATGGGTAAAACGTACAGTCCATGCAGGAACAGAGAGAAAACTCCATAAATATGGAGTTTTAAAAACTTGTAAAAAAATAGTACCTGTAGGAGGAGGCATTGTGTTTTTATGGGGTATGAATTTTACTATGGCAAATAATAGGAAACGAAAAAGGTAATAACACTATTCTTGTCAGGGTTTTGTGGGATGTGGAAGTAGGAGGACCCAATTGCAGGACTTCAAACAAGGTTTATTAACACAATTTGGGAAAGTCTGTAAAGCAAGAAGCACAAGGTTAAATTAAGGTTTCAAAAGTTTAAATACTAACAAAGTTCAAATATGGTCAGGCAACCAGGGTTATATGGCTGGAAGGGATGGTGAGACCCGACAGGAAAGTTTGGGGTGATTCCCCTTAAATAGATGGCAGGGTGCACAGATGTGTGGAATCGGGAAATTATCCTCAAATGACCCTAATCAGGTTGATTAGGAATATCCAGGGCTCCCTCTGACCTTACAATTCTGTTAGACTTCAATTTTTTGACATAGTGACTTTTGCTCTCTTCTTTTCCCCACTTAGTCCTGCCCTTAGGTGTGTGCATGACACAACGTAAACCTTGTTTAGGGCCGCAAACTCAGTTAGCCAAACTGACACATCTTCTGTTGTATTTTAGTGCATTGCTCCAAAGTAAAGGATTATAATTTTTCAATCATTACAACTTATGATCAATAAGTTATCCAGCCAAATCAACTCTAGCGACCAATGGGCTTCCTCCGCAGAGTGGCCGGGCTCTCACTCACATATAGAGGAGCTCTCCCATCCGGGAGGAGTTTGGAGTAGAGCTGTTGCTCCTCTGCATTGAGAGAAGGTAGATCGGGTGGGTAAGGCATCTGGTTAGGATGAGGTGAAGTGTTTTGGGCAGGTCCCACTGGAAGGAGACCTAGAGGCAAACTCCGGCTCCCCTCAGGAGACTATGTCTCACAGCTGGCTGGGGAATGCCTCGGGATCCTCCTGGGTGAGCTGGGGGATGTAACCAGGGTGAGAGAAGCCCAAGTTTCCCGTCTAAGGCTGTTACCCCTGCAACCCAACCGCGGATTAACAAAAGACAACGGAACGAAAATAAGTTATCTATAAGTTATCTAAATTTATTGGGTATTAAAGAAATATGCCTCACTAAAAAGACTACCTTGAATTTTTGTACCCAACTTGCAATGTCGCAAAACAAAACTCAGTTGCAGACAAAAGTTGGGGTGCAACCCAAACAGGTAACCAGTTAAATGCATTGCCTCATACCAAAATGACTCTATCATTCCATCTGTCGATATTGGGTAAACCATGTTTACTCATGGGCACCATGTCATCTGATAGTCATTGCGTACAGTAAAGTGCCCACCCCTCGCCTGCATGGAGGAGGTGTTGAGGGACAGAATGATGGCAAAACCGTTGTTAATCATGTTGAACCACGTCCGCTACCACCCATTCATGACTCTGTGGACCATATTGAGAACAGACTAATTTTCAAGTCACATTTTAGACACGTTAAGATGGTTTAATATGTAAAGGGTACACATTCGCAGATAAAACAGAAACTCTCACTAGTGTGTTTAGTTTTTGTTTGATTAAATAGCGTAGTCAATACTTGTAAGTTTGTGTCTTGAAAATGTAAGGTAAAGCCCATACAATGCTGTGTCATATTTAATTTTAAAATGTTTTCTCGGAAAAAGATAGAAGTTTAACAGGTTTTCTTTTCTAGTTAAAATTTATATTTAAATTTTTTTCACAAATTAGTCCATTCATCATTTTGACAAACTAATTGTTTACTTCCTTTAAAATATTCATATATATTTGTTTCAAGTTCGTATAATCCATCTCATTTTTTTTTTTTTTTACTTGTAATCCGAGGTTTCTAAATGGGCTTTTTCAATTAAAATAATTACTGTGTTCTAAACTGCTGTAACCTTCGGTGGCCGTTGATGTGCTTAAGTGCCCCGCTCATTATGATCGTACAAATTTGAGAGGCTGATTGATTTTTTTTTTTTTTTAAAGTTTCTCCTAGAATTTGTCAATCTTTGACCACATACTGTATAACGTTGAGTTTCTGAGCTTTTATGCTGGAATTGTTAGAATTCTTTTATTCACATACCAGACTGTGAGATAAACAACCCTGTGATACTTCTAAATGGAATTCATCTTTCTGCTTTTTTATAGCCACTTTGTCTCAACTCGCCTCATCTCCTTCCACTCCAATTAGTGACTTCCTCCATTTCCCAGGAGGACTTTTGACAAGCCCCAAAGAGGGAGGATGAACTTGTTGCTTTCAATGAAGGAGAAATGAATGGGAACATGAATAGCAGGAAAATTAAATCATTCAGGAGTTAGGTGGTTACACTAGTGAAAGAGCAATAGAAATAGCAATGGAGAGATGTAATGACAGGGTATCTTCTGGCACCTTGTGGGAGAGCCACTACCAATTATCTTCCAAGCGTAAAGCAGCACGCTGGCCCCAAATCAATGTGTGTGCAAAGCATAATAAAAAAACACATAGTACACACTCACTTAAACTGATTGAATTTACCGAAATGCTCTGATTACCAAGCAGCAAGAAGAAGAAGGAAAAAAAAAAAAAAACACTTGGGATTCTCATAAAATCGGAGTATAAACACAATAAACTAATGTTCATTTATGAGGTTTGTTTTAGTGAGAGAAGAAAATTAAAAAGACCCTCCCTCAGGTCTTTTTTTACGATATATATAAAAAAATTGGACTGCACACAATGTACTTTATCTCCAAAAAGAACTACCCCCAAAACACTACTCTTTTTCCTTCAACAAATTCGCTACATGCTTTTAGACTTTATAAAAATTTGTTTTGATAAATATAATTATTCAGCTTGATTAATTTATCAATTTTTTTTCAATACCGAAGTTGTTAGAACAGAAGCACAAACTGAACCAAATCAGAAAAACCTTTAAAGAGAAAATAAATGATTAGATTCCAAAATGAGGCTTTGATTTTAAGCATTCTTGGCATTTCCCAAAATTTTATGCACTCACAAATTGTGTTTCCAAAATGTTATTCAAAAGGTTGCTTAACATGGACAGTACATCTAAATGGCATGTTTTATAGATTGAACTTCGTTTACGTAAAGTACTATTTGGTCTTATTGGTGTCACGGCCCGATTCCTTACCTGGCAGGGACGGAGCCTCCTGCAGGCAGGGGGAGGGCCGTCTGAGTGGAGCCAGCTGGGGTCATTTTGGAAGGAGATGCCTGTCTGCACTTGTTTTCTCTTTCTGTTTTTTGATCTGCAGGTCAGCTATGCTTTTGGTTTTTCAGGTTCCTCAATATTTAATTTGTATTTATGTTGATTGTGTCTTTATTTTAAAATAAACTTACTTTGATTTGACCCATACTTTGTCTGTTTCCCTCATTTTTGTCCCGAACCTAGAGCCAGTCTGTGACAATGGTTTCCCAAGTTTCAGTTGGGTTCATGTGACATTATCTTCTGAAAAACAAAACTATTTTTTTACATATTACATGGTCAGAATTGGTCCGTTTTATAGTATCCGATTTTTTAAAAAGTCAGTAGTTGGGAACGTAGAGCCTGCCTGTGAAGACCATGTCAAACAGCACTACAAATTGTCACTCCTGCTTTTATTTTCAGGATGTTTTACTACTGCACAGCTTTTCAGAGTTAATTTGCTTTTGGCTTGCTATAGTCTTTTTGGACATATTTCTAATTTAGGACGCCATATGTTGTCAAACAATCAGCTGCTAACAGCTGTACGTAGCAGCTGCTTACAATTGCCACTGTTTAGGATGTCCACGGCTTCTGTTTGCAGGTGCAGGAACACGTCAATTATATGTCTTTACCTTTTTGTTTCACTGATTGGGTGACATAAGTTGACATTTATTGTAATTCAAGCTTGTTGCTGTAAGAAATTAAAAAATGGAGGCAGTTGAATTTAATTTTGTTATCAGACACTAAGAAATGTTTTATTTATCAAGTTATATTTGAAATGGAGTTTTTAATGGAAATGCTCTGAAAATTAAGATTTCATGCCGTGTGTTTGAGCGTCTGTCTGGATACTTTTGTGCAAAAATATTGAGTTGTGTAACCACCCACCGAACAACTGGAAAGCCTGTCTGTATCAGTGGCCGACTAACCAATCTGAATACGATGGTTGACGATTTATCGCTTCGGGGCCAGACATGACTTGTGTATTGCATCCAAACAGTCAACGTAGTTTGGAAAAGAGTGTAAAATAAAAATGTTCTTAATTTTTCCACATTTTCATGCTTAGCTACAGAACCACAAACAGTACAAGTTTGATTCTCGTGGTTTGATGTCACAGCGTCATCTATATCTTTATTTTGCTGATTGGCCAGCTGTTTTCCACAATATGGCAAACAGTT